>CM049432.1:20781115-21981115 GCA_026929855.1 Poa annua | reverse complement strand
AAAAGTTGCAAATTACGTGGAGACAGAAAATGAGAAAGTCCGGCTCACTTCAGTGGGGTTATTGGAAGAGGCAAGAGAGTTAGCCCTGGCAAGATCAGCTATATATCAGCAAGAGCTAAGGCGATATCACAGTCGCCGTGTTATATCAAGGACTTTCCAAGGAGGGAGACCTGGTCATCAGACTAACTTAGAACAGAGCCGGCTTTCATAATCTCACTCCCCCATGGGAAGGACCTTTCGTGATAAGTAGAAATTTACACAAAGGATCCTACTACTTGGTGGATCTAAGGGAAGAAACCACAGTGACAGGACCCAACACAGATCACACAAGGTACCCAATGACAGAAAATGATAGGCCTTGGAATATAGCAGAGCTCAGGCCATACTACACATAGACAAAGGGAAACCCGGATTGGACGGTTTCCACACCTTTTCTGTATCTTTTTACCACGAAAGCAGCAGGTTTCAGACGCGCTCTTTTCCTTACCAGGGTACCTAACGGGACTGGAAGGTTTTAATGAGACGGCTTGCTAGCTATGTACATATCTTATGATAAATAAAGAAACTTCTCTGAAGAAAAGAGTTTGTTGATATAGACACCCAGTTATTACATGATAAGAGGTCTTGGGTGCTTACTAACTAAAAGTTAGAAGTTGAAAACTCAAGACTCGGCAGAGACGACGCCAAGTTTATATTCTTATTCCTTAAGGGGTCTTTGGGGCTTACTAATTAAAAGTTACAAGTTGAAAACTCAAGACTCGGCAGAGACGCCACCAAGTCCATATCCTTATTCCTTAAGGGGTCTTGGGGGGTTACTAACTAAAAGTTGAAAGTTGAAAACTCAAGAATCGGCAGAGACGCCACCAAGTACATATTCTTATTTCTTAAGGGGTCTTGGGGGCTTGCTAACTATCAGTTAGAAGTTGAAAACTCAAGACTCGCCAGAGACGCCACAATTTCTTGGTTATACTTGCCTGCTAGCCCGATGTTATTCTAACCCTGCACGGAAGCCATCGTGACCCGCTGTTACAAACCCGGGTTTCAATCAGACTATGATGCCCATGGGGACTTAGCAGACCCTGATTGACCTTGAGTTTCTAGCACATGATGTCACAAGAAAGCCGGCTATGCAGAGGCAAAGGAAACCAGAAGGGTCATCAACACCAAATACAAGCTTGCAAAATACGGTCGAGGCCGGGTACAACCTTAAAGCAAGAGTGTCAGACGCACGAAGGCGCATAAGCACAGGTATAGCTTCATAAAGTTTAAGCTAACCTATTACAGGCCATTCAAGCCAAAAGATCCAAGTACAAAGATAAAACATTACAAGCCGGATTACACTGCAGTCTCAGTCGGCTACTGGGGTCTCGGGGGCTAAGCCGGAGGAGCTAGAGGCGGCTGACTTCTTCTTCAACTTCCTCTTCGCCAAGCCCTCAGCATCTTCCCAAGAAATCTCAAAGACATTTGAAAGGGGGCCAGAGGCCGGACGTGGAGGAGCCGGCACGTCGCGAGTCCCAGACAAAGGCGCTACCTCCGGCTGAGTCGGCAGAGGAGCATGGTAGCTCGGATCAAGCCCCGTCAACGCCGGCTCTTTGGGAGCAGGTTTGGCTCCCTCAGCCGTATAGCCCACCTGGAAAGTGCTCAAACTGAGATTATTAGTCAGCACAGTTGCATGGTGCCGGGTCTTCACGTCTATGGCCTTAATATTCTCCTTGGTGAGAGGAGTCCCGTCACTCTTGCAGGGCCACCCTTCATGAGAAGCTCTGTGTCAACGTCCGGGTAATGTGGCTTGGTCAAAGCCAAGATGCATCGAAGCACGCCGTGCTACAGACCTCCTCCAGTTATCAAGCCAAGCCGGCAAGACATGCAGTTGTTGGAGGAACTTGGCATGCGTCGTGGGCGGCTTCTCCCAGCCATGACAGGCCATCAACGCCTTGCCAGCTCCATAATATAGTTGTTGCACAAGGGTATAGACGGCCTTGTGCTTCCCCTTCGGCTCAAGCTTGCAGATGGGGTTCCAAGACGCTGAAAAAAGAGAGCCAGAAGTGTAAGTCGGAAGAACAAGTTATGATAAGTGACAGTCAAAAACAGAGCCGGCTTACCAAAGAGCGCAGTGGTCATCTCAGAGAGAAACGCGACAAGCTTCGTATACTTGGCGTTGGAGGCATTCAGGTCCTGTTGCAACTTGTCACGTTGCTCCATCCAACTGGTCTCGTGCTCCTCCATCTCTTGACGGAGGAGGGAGTTCTATTCAGCAACTTCGCCGAGCTTCTTCTCAAACTCGGCAATCTTCTTTTCAAGTCCGGCACAGCGGCCGGCTTCCGATTCTAACTCCCCCTTGACAAAGTCAAGGGCATGGTCCTGCTGGCGGGTCTGGTTCTGAAACAAGAAACACAAGTAAACGGTCAGGACATGGCGAGTAAGAACAAGAAAGCCCAAATTGCTATAAGTCCCAGGTCGCACAGGCTAAGACCCGGCACTTGGGGGCTACTCAATTGTGGGCTCAAAATCAAAGTTCAACAAGAAGACCCGGAGTATCGTAGGCAATAACCCGACTCTTGGGGACTACTCGGTTGAAAGTAAAGGTAAGAAAACAAATCAAGACCCGGAATAACGCAAGCGGTCCTTCCGACTCTTGGGGACTACTCAACAAGAACGTCATTTATCAAGCAAAGTCATACTGGAAGTCCCGAGTCATCGCAGGCTGACAACCCGACATTTGGGGACTAGGAGAGATATATATGCATACCTCAAACTTTTCTTGGAGTTCAGCCAAGACGATGTCGTCCGCTTGGCGTGACTCTCCAACACCCCTATGAAGCTCCCCGAAGAGAGCTGTCAAGTCCAAGTCCTTATAGGACTGGAAGCTGGAGGCCTTGCCGGTTGAAGATTTCGAAGTAGTGGCACCCGGCGCGGCGGTTTTGGCGATGCGGGAGTCGACGGGCTTGTCGCCCTTTGCTGAGCCGGTGATCTCCACATCCGGTAAGCTGGATGTTCGGGGAGAAGCCGGGTGCTCCTCCGAATTAGCGGCCCCTCCTTCAGCATGGAGAGGCCAGGTGACAATCATTTCATCCATAGCCGCAGGAGGCGTGGGCATGGTGCGAGCTCTTCACAGTGGAAAGAAGGTTACAACAGAGACAAACAAGTAACAGGAAAGGCGAGAGAAAGGAGACATACCCCTTGTTGACAGCAAAGCCGCCAAAAAGATCATCGCTTGAATCTGAAGACACTGAGAGAGACTGCCGCTCAGTCCCGGCTAAAGGATAAAGAACTGAAGGGCGCTTCTGTGGAGGCTTAACCCGGCGAGGAGTCAGGTTGCGGGAAATACCTTCAAAGAGTGGCCCGTCAGAGTCGGAGGATCGAAGCCGGCGCTTTTGGCGACGAGCTTCCCTTTCCTCCTGATAACACAAGACAAATTCAGTAAGAGATTAGAGCAAAAATACGAAAACAAGCCAAGTCCAAGCACAGTGGGATTACCTCGGCGGAGTCTGAGCGGAGCCTCCTCTTGGTAGCCGGGGGAGCCGGGTCCACGGACGGTAGGACCGTATCTGATATATTTGCCTCATCAATAGAGGGAGACCGGCTTTCCTGAAGGTCGGCATCCATTAAGTCAAGGAAGAGTCGGGTGATGGAATTTAACTCCCCTTCCTCTGCCTCCTCTTCTTCCCCGTCGGCTTCAGAGTCGGCCTCTTCAGCGTCATTCCCCGACTCATCTACAGAGTTGGGCGAGGAGGGCAGAGTCGCGGACCACCAGGTGTCGTCTGCCTGTGAGATTCAAGGTTATAACCCAGAGAAAACTTCAGCATAAGGAAAAATACAGAGGAAAAAGAGAGTACCGGCTTCAAAGGATTGGTGGCACAGAAAGGCGGCATGCCGGTGCTCCTCGGGTCATCGGGAGACTCGTTGACTATCCTCCGGGTGATCCGGATTAGCGCTTCCTCCGATTCCTGCGCTTTTTTGAAGCGCATTGGATCATTCAGAGACCCGGAGTAGTGGCACATCAGACCCGGTCGGATGGTGCACGGCATAATGTGCCACCCAACCCAGCATCTGACCAAGTCCGCGCCTGTGAGCCCGTGGGCAAGAAGGGTGAAAACCCGGCCAACCAGTGGCTTGATGGCCTCCCGGTCAGCCGGGGAGGCGAAGGAATTCATGTTTTTGTGGAGTGTGAGCCTATCAGCTCGAAAGCCGGGAAGGGCCGGCTCACCCTCGTGAGTGAGTGACTGGCAGTTGAACCAAGTCTTCTGCCAGTCCTTCGGGTGTGAGTGAAGAACCACACCTGGAAAGATGATGTTGCGGCGGCGTTGGATCATCACGCCGCTGCAGGAGACAAGGGGCCCGCTGGGTATTCCCCTTGGGGCTTGCGGTAATAGAATTCAAGAAAGAGAGGGAGACTGGGAGCGATGCCGAGATAGGCCTCGTAGAGGACGACGAAGTGATTATTATTTAGCACCGAGTTCGATGCTATGTCTTGAGGACGGATATGGAAGTAGTCTAGGACTTGGCGGAAGAAAAGAGAACCCGGGTGTTTGAAACCCCGGAGTATATGATCGGCGAAGAGGACTACCTCGCCGGGTCCGGGCTGCGGGAGAGTCTCTTCTTCATCCGGGGCCCGCCAGTGGGCTTCCGACTGAGGGGCCAGCATACCGAGTTTGGCTATCTCCTGGAGCCGGGTATCACGGACATTGGACTTGGCCCAGTTACACCCGGACTTACGTTTTGCCTTCTCGTCAGCGACAGTGCCGGAAGACCAGGCGCCGGGTGTACCTTTCACCTTCTTGGGAGCACGTTGAGCTGCAGACTTCAAACCCATGACGATTGTTGGAACCCGGAAGTCTATAACAGGAAATAACAGAGATGAGAGGTTAATTTGGATCTACAAAATGGAAGAAAATAAAATAAAAAGGAAGACCAAGGGACAGTGGAACGGTTCGTCGTGGTAAGCACGGGAAGAATAAAAAGCATCCAAAGTCAAAAAAAAATGGTGGAGAGAAGAATTGTGCGATCCAAAATGGATCTAAGGAGCTTCGGAAAATCAAAAATAATGGGAAGTGCATCAAGAACACGAAGAACACAACCTTATCCGAAGAACTCCATGAGCTTAGCCGAAGAACTCCAAGAACACGAACAAACTGGGAATACAAGTTGAGATGTGGATTTACCGAGAAAAGGAGGAAGAAGAAGAGCGGGATTTATGGCGCGCGACCGAAAGCGTGGAGATCCTCGCGAATCTTGCTGACGAAGATCTCAACGAGAACTCGAGCTCCGGGAAGACGAGCAGCTCACGAGGACGATGGGGGCAACATGCGCGAGGAAGAAGGAGGCAGAGAGCTCGGGGGAGAGTGAGTACTCAGCTCACCCCGGCCTCCCTATTTATAAGCTCCTAGCGTTGACCTAGGGGCAAAAGTGGAAGGATAAACAGATAATGATGATTTCGGGGGACAAAGATCTGTGAACCAGGAGATATTCTCTGACAGAATCTTTGTTTCCCCGAGGTAGTTATTGTGCCCCGATTCTAGCGTGAAGATAGACATTAAATATGTCGTTAACCAAGAAGATTGATCGAAAGACAAGAGAAAGAATAAAGAAAGGAGAAAGCCGGCAAGTGGTGGCCGGGTTACAAGCAGTTGAACAAGTGTTAGGCCGGCTGAGCGGATAACCCGAGAGCCTGCTTGCTTAACAAGTTGTTTATTGTTTTTCAGATAACCCGGACAGAAGGACTGACGGCTTCCCCAGAAATATGCTCTAAGGTGCAAAGGTGAAGCAAGTTCGGTCTGATGTCCAAGTTATCATGGGGGCTACTGCTGGGGGGGGGGGGGGTCATAACCCGGTAGGCTCACCGACATACAAGATAAGCCGGCCTGGCATGAGCCTGGGCCGGATCAAGCATAAAGACATGGGCCGGGTGATACGTAAGCCAGTGCGCAACGTATGCCTTGGCCCGCAAGCAAGAAGGATGCAGAAGGCTGGAGACCAAGTACAAGACGGAGTCCTTCTAAGGAAAGAAGAGGAGTAGAGGACTTAGAGTAGAGTCCGGGTATGATAGGAACCCACCCGGCTTTGTACCTCAAGCGAGACCCGCCGCCTATATAAGGGGGTCTCCTGGTTCCAAGAGATCTAAGTTCCAAGTAGAGGGTCAATTGACAGCCATAAGAGAGACACCTTGTAATCTCGAGACCCGGAAGCTATGGCGCCGAGTCTCTAAACCCTAATCAATTAAGCCGAAGCAGGAAGTAGGTCTTTACCTCACGACGAGAGGCCGAACCTGGGTAAACCCTTGTTTCCCCACGCCACGTTAGACAAGCTCCTGATGTCGGAAGCCGCCAGGCCCCTCATCTCAAGTTACCTCCGGGTAACATCTGCCGTGACAATCCCACAACATAGTTGGTGTAAGCCATGTTGCACGCGCAAAACCCTTCGAGGTTCAATTGGCGAGCCTAGTATGTGCAGACATAGGCTCGGAACATGGGGAGATCGAAAGATCGAGCATGAGTCACATACTTGTTGTGATCGACATTTTATGTCCACCTTTGAAGAGGTGCTGCCGGCCGTGGCGATCGGGGGTGGTATAGTGGATGAGGGTCGTGTAATCGCTAAAATTATTGTAGGGATAATAATCTTAGTGGAGTGTGTTTAATAATTTGAATATAAACTAAAAGTCACAAAATGTTATAAACTTAGCCTTACATTCTTTGTTATCATATATGTAGATGGAACTCTACTTTGGTCACTTCCTTTGGAGTGCGAGCTCGAGCTTATCAGTCGATGGGTCCAATTTCATCAAGTGTTACAATAAACTTAGGGAGACTCTCATACACAACAACATACTATATGTTATAGAACAAGCATTAGGCAAGAAACTAGATGATTCTGCTAGCGAAGAGGATGATGAGGAATTTTATCAGCGTCGTGACATTTTCATAGAAGTGGAGTCTGTCATGACCGTAAGCCTAGCACCATAGTTGAAAATGTTGTTTCGACACATGGAGCCTTATGTTATGATTGATGCAATGAAGGAGCACTTCAAAGAGGAAATAAAGCTTGAGCAATTCAGACAGCTGAGCAAGTTCCAGACCATCCACATGAAGGAACATACCTGTTTGGAGACTCATTTGAAGAGGTTATATGACATCTACTTCAAACTTACAAATGTCTACGATTACAGGATGGTGGACACATATGCAATAGAGACTGCGTTGATATCTCTACCTCCCAGCTATGAGGAGCATGTGCGTCAATATGCTATAAAGAGAGATACGATGAGTTTCTTTACGTTCGTGAACAAGTTCAAATCTCTAAAGGTTGAGTCCATTGAAGGAGAGCTCTTCGACGCTTCAGGCATATTTGATATACGAAGTTATAAATGTATTCTTCTCATACTTGATAAAATTATTTGATACGTATTCTGTTTATGAAACAGGTCTAGATTGTTACAAGTATGACAAGATATATGATGTGACAGTGCGCTGGTAAGTAAGGAAGTTGATGGCCAGTGGTGCTCACGTCCACAAGTTATCATAGTAGTTATCATTAATAGTTTTTGATAAGACCTTTTGTAATAGTGAGAGTGTGATTTAGTTTAGTGTCATGAATGTTACAAGAAAAAGTTATTCATATATGTAATAGAACAAGTCAGTTGTTTTATGTTATGGAACAAGGTATTTGTTTTATATTATGAGTAAATTTTATGCAATCACATCTCAATTACATTACTCGATTGATATACATTTATAAAAGCGGGTATGATAAAATTATGTGTCCAAGGATTAAATAATTTTACTGTAAGAACAAACACCACCAAGTTTGATCATAAAAGCAATGTAAAAAATAATAGATACTTCGATCTATTAAAATTTTGCATGTGCCCAATTGATTAAAATTAAAATTGCATATTGAAGTGTCAATATGCAAGGAATTTAATTAAAAGTCATACCAGATGATTATAAATTAAATAAGTGGTAGATTTCATTGATCCGAATTTTCTATGATTTTAATTAAATAAATGTATTTGCATAATGAATCATGAGTTTGAAAAAAAAATTGATAAAAGATCAAAGGAATTTCCAGAAGAAAGATGAGTGAATATTGTATTCACAAGATTTGATCAAACCGGACAATATTTTTGAATTATGGTTTCAACACAAAAAACTTGTGGAAATTCATTTCACAAAATTATAATATCAGATATAGTGATATGTGAAATATTATAATCATACTCTGTTTTAGATAAAGTTTGGTCTTTCAGAATCTCTTAATATGTTCAAAACATTATAGTCGAAATCCACTTTAGAAAATAGATATTTTTCAACGGTAATTCGTGTGATCGACAATAAGTGTCGTAGTATAGATGATTATACGAGAATACAAAAAAATACACGAATAAGTTCGTTGCAGAATACTCACATTAGGATAAGAGTATATTCCAAATACCAACAGAAGAAAAACTTGTATTGCCATCTGTGTAATTTCAAGAAAAATATGGTTTTTCGAATTATGGTTGATGGAATAAAATTGGAAGCTTGAAATAAGTTATCAGACCTATATTCATAAAAGTATAATATTGGAATATGTTCCGAAAAGAATATGTCAACAAATGGAAATAAAAATTTTATGATAAGACTGAAGGAGACTTGAAAATTGTTTTCTGCTTGCAATCCTCTTCAAAGAAATCATAGTATTTTCACACAAGAAGCTTTTATATAAGGTGTTATTATAATAATATTTGCTGTCAGGTTACAGTTTAATATTAAGTATTTTAGATCTTGTTGACAGATCA
Source organism: Poa annua (assembly GCA_026929855.1). Taxonomy (NCBI): domain Eukaryota; kingdom Viridiplantae; phylum Streptophyta; class Magnoliopsida; order Poales; family Poaceae; genus Poa; species Poa annua. The sequence goes on along the minus strand of CM049432.1, from coordinate 21,972,339 downwards.
AGGTACACCTTATGAATACAAACAAAGTTCAGAAAAATATGAGAATACGAACAAAGGCTTTTGAGTCTTAAAATCCGAGTTACATTTAAAAGGATTAAAACGGTAAATGTTACTATAAATCTTATTAAAGAATAAGATTTCTTAATCGTCATGTAAAGTGTTATATGAGAAATGCAACTATAAGAAATACATGGAAGCATATTTTGTCAAGAAATGTATCTTGGAAAAAAATCAAACATGTTGACTGCATAAAATTAAGACATGCTTAAAGTCTGTGGGATATGTATTAATAGAATACTACAGGTTGTATTAAATTCGAATTCATAAATGATCAATGATTTTGGTTTGACTAAAATATCGAAACAAATTATGAATTTGTTAATTTAAGAGGGAGTCAAATTAGTTTACTCAAGTTTAATATGTAAGAGACATATTTTTGAGTGGGAGCTTAAAACCCTCATATATGTAGATGACATATTTTTGAGTGGGAGCTCATGTTCTCTAATGTGTAGGTGACATAATTTGAGTGGGAGTTACATTCATCATATGTAAATGACATATTGTGGATAGTACCAGTAGAAGTAATTAGAAATATTAAGTTATGAAACTATTTAAAAGATAGTGTCTATTTAGAATAGAACAGGAATTTTAAATAGAAAATCTAGTTTTTGTATTTGGATTGATTCTGATAAGTCAGAATAGACTAAAACCAATGGAATGGTCCTTGGAAATCCAATTAATCATTAAGTGTATTGGTACACGATAATAGTGGTTATAAGATATGTTGGTCTATTATAAGATATTAGACATCATATAGGAACCATATTATGTGCTCGATAAAATGAGACCCATGTTTTTAGAAGAAGAACAGTTATCGAACTAAATTTGGAATTTACTAGAAGTAGAAATGTATTAGGCATTCGATTGACATTGGAATTTCAAATCTTCTACATAGGTATGAAAGTATATAGATATCGCGAGATTGTAAATGTTACAAAATGTTGACAGAATCAGAGTAAGCACTGGGAAACAAAAGTCTCACTTAAGTAACAGTATTTATATACATATTTTATTATATAACATGATAATGGCAAACAAGTTGGTATCAATGAATCGCAAAGAACATACAATTATGTATTGTATAGATTGTTGAAGTAACACTCTTCCACAAACAAGCATTATCATATAACGCTTATTTGATAAGGGGTTATGATGGAGTAAGATGCAAGTGGTTTATTTGTACTCTAGTGCAAGTGGGAGACTGAAGAAGATAAGCCCTAGGCAAATAAATATATAGTATTTAGCGCATTATCTCATAAGTTATAATATGTCTTTGTATTATGTTATAATAGTATTAATCGGAATTGTTAATACACGTTTGATACATAGACAAACCAGAGTCCCTAGTAAGCCTCTATATAAACTAGTCCATTGGGCAACAGTTGATCGAGATTCCCGATCACGGACAATGACGTCGGTTGACAATGGGGTCATCTTATTGGTGGAATAAGGTGATGGACATACACAAAGTATTGCAATAAGATCATATTATGATGTTTGTCATTTGCAATAGGAAGTAATGTGATAGCCTATTCCTTAGGCCGTGAGATCGTATTTATTGTTGCTCCGTAGGGGTACTTTGAGTGCATCAAACGTTGTGTCTTATATAGCATGACAATAAAGGTGTCTATCTTGGGTATCTCGAAAGAGTATGTTGAGACGTATGGATCAAGAGCGGGATTTGTTCATTCGTGTAATGGAAAGATACTCTGGTCCCACTCGGTGAGATTACGTCTATATAGATGCGCATCTTATGACTAGGTCATAGAGATGTAATATCACAGACGAGTTATTAACCTTTGTCGGTAACGAGATACAACAGGGCATCAGATGTCTACGATCATATCTCGGACAAGGTAGTATCATAGAAACAAAGGGAATGAATATCATGTTTATGGTTCAACGACGATATTCGTAGAATGCGCAGGGGCCTTCACAGGCACCAGATCTCCCTGGCGGTCATTGACGAGCGAAGGGTGTCGACCATGTCTGGAGTGTTCTCGAACCGTAGCGTAACAATACTTAAGGTCTTAATGACACTTGGAGATAGTTTTGGAATAATATAGGAAGTAGATGGAGAGAGAGAAATAATCCGGAAAGGGTTCCGGTGGTCCGGAAGGAGTTCCGGGAAGGTCTAGAATGGTTCCGGGAATGTCCGAAAGATGTTCGAGTGGTCCAGAAAATGTTTCGGAGTCACAAAAGATTAAATAATATGTAAATATATTAATTATGAATTAATTATATTTTATATTAATTAAAAAGGAGAAAAGTGGGCAGCCCACCTAAATGGGCCAAGAGAGGGCCAAGATGGGGAGCCGCACCACACAAGGAAGGGCTGGAAGCCTAAGTCCAATTCGGACCTGGATTGGCCAGCCGAACCCCCCCCCCCCCTCCTCCTTTGTGTAGTCCCACATGGGGGGCTAGGGAGTTTGCACACCTCCTCCCCCCCTTTTATATAGCAAGCCATATTAATTGGATTATATACATATAAAATACAATTAATGTTGTATCCGCCGGCCTGAGTTAATTCGCTGCCCGCTTTGCTCTCTCTCTCCCACAAAGCTATACCGTTGGGCGCCGTTGCACTGTGGGATTCCAGAAAAGTTCTACTCCTGCGATCTCAGCTGGATCTGAGTGACCGGGGGTTGTTGTTAAGCTCTGAATGCTTGTGAGTACTCGGAGGCGCCACATTTGAGGCGCCATGGCGACGTCGTCTCGCCACCGCCGCAGCCTTGTCGCTGCCCTGCCGCCGGCGCCACTCCCCTTGCTGCCGCCGCTGCCACCCCCCTCCGCTGGGTCCGCCTTGCCCCCGTCGATGCCACGTCATCGTCGACATTGCTGAATCACCGTCTACTTTGTCGCGCCAAGTTCTCCGCGACCTTGAGGTCGGCTACGTACGACTTCATCGACAATGCTTGTGCGGGAGCGTAATCCCCGCTATTCGGTCTACAAGAGGTATGTGACCAGTTTCTGTCCCGTTATCGCATGTACTGGATAGATAGATCCTAGCTAGTTTCGGTGTTCATACGCTAGAAAAATATTTTTTCTGCCTCAGAACCCCCTTCAGAACAAATTATAGTTGGGCAATTGACAGTATTGAAATAGCATTAAGACGAAACATCCAGATTATTAATTATATAGGCATGTTTTCCATATATAGTCATACGTGCTGGCAATGAGAAACTTGCACACCATCTTTTGTCCTACCAGCCCGTTGGAGCGGGGCCTCATGGGAAACTACTGGTAATTAAGGTGCTCCTTTTAATAGAGCACCGGAGCAAAGCATTAACACGTGGTGAAAACATGTGATCCTCACATCACAACCATCCCCCTCGGCTGCCCAAATTGTTGTCACTTTAGGACCTCGGGTTCTGGACAATGATATGTGCATACAACTTGTAGATATCTAAGCAATAAATATAGAGCTCAAATCTAAGATCATGCCACTCGTGCACTAGTGACAAGCATTAAACATAACAAGATTGCAGCAACAATAACTTCACAAACTTATATTGATAGACTGATCATAATGTAACAATTCATCAGATCCCAACAAACACAGCTCGGATTACATCGTTTGGATCTCAATCATGTAAGGCAACTCATGAGAACATTGTATTTAAGTACATGGGAGAGAGAGTACCAACTAGCTACAGCCAAGAACCTGTAGTCCATGGGGGAACTACTCACAAACCATCATGGAGTCGAAGTGGAGGTGGTGGAGTTGATGGAGATGGCTCTGGGGTCAATCCGAGGTGCCGGAACAGGAACTTCTGACCCCCCAAACTTGTCGGCGATGGCGGCGGCGCTGCGTAATTATTTCGTGGAAGATGGCCTATTATAGTAGGGTTTTTGCAACATGGGGTATATATGGGCGAAAGGGTGATGTCAGTGGGCGTCCGAGGGGCCCACACTACGTGGCCGCGTGGCCAGGAAGGGAGCCGCGCCACCACATGGTGTGGCTGCCGTGTGGTCCCTCTCCGTCTCGTCTTCGGTGTTTTGGAATGTTCCGGGGAAAATAAGGACTTTGTCTTTTGTTTCATGCAATTCCGAGAATATTTTCTTAACAACTTTTCTGAAACCAAGAACAGCAGAAAACAGGGAACTGACACTGTGGCATCTTGTTAATAGGTTAGTCCCAGAAAATGCATAAAACCATATAAAATGTATATAAAACATGTAGCAATTGGTAGAATATAAGCTTGAAACATAAGAAATTATAGATATGTTGGAGACGTATCAGTATTGTCCTTTGGTGTCCATTATATTTGTGCGCGCATGGATCAACACCCTAGGGTTAGTAGTATGTGCAAAGGAAGGGGGTAGTTCTACCGGAGTGACAGAAATCTGAGGACTCGAACCGGTTAATTGCACGTATGGGAGTAAGAGGACCATGAACTTAAGGCTATCGTTGGGGATACCTGCTCACAAGCCAATCATATAGTACTTGTAATCCCAAGTAGTGGAGTGCATGTATATTTAGCCTCTCCCACTAAGAAAACTGCATGGAAGACAATGAAACAATTATCTTCACTAATTAATCTTGGACAAAGTCACCACAATTACCACCACTTTTCCACACTCATGGTATTGTTAGTTTATGGTTACTTAGTATATTTTATTGCTGCGGCACTAACATTTACTTTCTTGTATTTATTATCTTGCAAACTTAACTCTCATACCCGTATTATTGCTCTAGTTTTATTTACTAGATAATGCAAACGTTTAGTGTGCATAGAGTTGTATCAGTGGTTGATAGAACTTGAGGGAACATTTATCCTACCTTTAGCTCCTCGTTGGGTGGGACACTCTTACTTATCGAAAAGGCTACACACGATCCCGTATACTTGTGGGATATCAATCAACAGAGGAACTCGGAACACCAACAACAGTTCAGAATTGAGCAAGCTGCTAGAGACCAACCAGCAAAACAAAGTCAATCACAATGAGAACTTTCAAGAAGGGTTTCTTGAGGTAGATAACATAAGAGACTACCAGCGCAATGGTCAACAGGATATGAGGAGACCTCAATCTGTGGTCAAGCAAGCCAAGTTGAACATTCCTGAATTCTTTGGTGAAGATGCTGACTCCTGGATACAGACCATTGAGCAGTACTTTGACGCTATCAGAACCCCACTGGACCAACGGACGCCCATTGCTGTCACATACCTTCCCGGACCAGCAATACAATGGTGGCGCAGTATTGGTTTTGCTACAGGAAATGTTCAGTGGCATAAGTTTTGCAGGTACATCACAGACATATTTTTAACGTCTATCTGTGACAATGACAAGGACTTCCATGCTTTAACTCAAACATCAACTGTGGTTGATTACATCACCAAGTTTGACAAAGCAATGAATCTAATGAGGCGAGACAACCCAACATTACTTGATGAGTATCTCTAGGTTGCACAGTGTAACGTCCCGGGGTTTTTCCCAATTAGAAAATTGTTTGTTTTTCTTTTTTGCATCAACATGACATCATCATGCATCCTATGCATTTGTCAATCTTAATTTAAATCATTGCATTTAAATTCAACTCCATTAAATTCTTTTCCACTGTTAAATCTAATTGCTAATCAAATTATTTTAAATGTGTTATTTAAATTCTTTTCACATATTCAAATTAATATATTAAATTGTGTACTGGAAACAATAATTAAATTGCATATTTAAAACAAAATCTATTTTGTAAAGTTTCTCTATACAAATTCTTTTTCTATTTTGTTTTAAAATTCAAAAACAGAAAAGAATTAACTAAAAGCAAATAAAAAATAAAACCAGAGAGAAAAGCAGTACCTAGCCGGAGCCCACTTTGGCCCATCTCTCATTCTGGCCCAAGCCCATCTCACCTTCTTCCTCGTACGGACGCAGAGGAATCCCTCCCCTTTACACCGTGGCCATGGTGTTCCCCCACCATGTGCTCTCCCTCCAACCACTCCCCCTCCTACTTAGCCCCGCCTCTACCGAACCCTAACCCTACCCCCACTCCTCCCTCTCCATCCGCCGCCGCCCCCTCTTTTCCCCTCCCTTCTTCTTCCTCCTCTTCTCTGTTTTTTCCCCACAGAAGCCATTGACGCTCCGTCGCGCAAACTACGACGACCCGGACCTCCCAATGCCTCAGCCTTTCGTCGACGAGCTCCCCCGAGGTGAGCCTCGTCCCCTAGACTCCTCTCCCTCTCCGTTTCGTCCTCGTAACAGCTCGATTTCGCCGGCGCCGGAGTGCATCGTCGCAGACCGCACGGCCCCGGCCCTGTTGAGCAAGAACGGGTGGTGCCCCGAGCCTCCACTTCACATCTGAGCACGGGAATGGGTTCCCCTACCCTCTAGTACGCATGCAGGCACCCGCACGACCCCGCGCCGCTCTTGGAAGGTCGTCGCCGGTCCCTTTTTGCTCCGCCGCGCGCATGGTTTCAGGCGAGATTCAGTTTCGTCAAAATCCGATTAGTCGTTTCCTGTTAAAAGCACTGCGCTCCATTCCCGTCCACACCGTGTCGCGCGCGTCGCAAGTTCGAACCCTGGCAGTGTATTAAAAGCCACCCTTTTTCCTATTTGTTTCACCCGCTGACATAGCTGGCCCACCCGTCAGTGACGCAACGCGCCAGCGCACTGCGCCCAGCCCGCATGGCGCCGGGGGCGCGCGCGTCAGTGTCTGTGTCTAGCCCCCGTCCGGTGAAAAAGTCCCAGATCTAGATATGCGTGCTATTTTGCGTAGAGCCCCCTGTCTTCTCAGTTTTAGTGCCTTAGCCCCACTGACAAGTATTCTATCACGAATAGGTCCTGTAAAATTGCAGAAACAACCCTAAACTTAATAGTCTCATAACTTCTAATTTATAATTCCAAATCAAATAATCTTTATATGTATTTGTATCAGAAAAATACAAGGAATATTAATATGCCATTTGTATGCCATTTTGCATCTGTTATTTTAATTACTTAGTATACTTTGTTAATTGCAACTAAATAATTAAATATGAAATGGCTAGGGGTAATAAATATATAATGCCCTATTCCATTTAATTTAATTAGATCAACCATGCAATGTGTTATCATGTTAATCAACATTTAATATTGTTGAGTAAATAAATAACTTGCATCTAAATATAAATTATCGGTTGCTTTCTCGCTTAATTTGGATTAATTGTATTTGTTTTGCATCTTGCCAGGTCATGCATCATTCTCATCTGATCATGCTGAATCTTTTGCCGTAGTTGTAAAATGCACCTTTTACGCTTTCCAGTGTTTATTGCTTCTTCGCGGATAAGACGTTGTGATGTGTGAGCAACGACAAGATCTGCTTCCATGCGGGATTCCAGGCAAGCAAAGTTTGCTTGTTTACCTATACATTGTCTTTCATCCTTGCCTTTTGATCTATGCTATCCTAGTTACGATTCTTGAATTGCGATCCCATCATATGTTTATCCTACAGCCCATACAGCTTTATCCCCACATCCTAATACCTGTTGCATGTTTATCTGTTGGCCTTGCGGGTCGTAGCACATGCTTAGAGTTGTTTGTGCGAGTCGTCTGTACATCTTATTTATTTTTCACCTTCTTAGCATGATAGATTATTCTAACTTAATAAAATATTGTATTGTATTGGGGTATTATAATTAAAAGATAAGGCACCGGCGGAAGGCCTTGCGAGGTGTTTTGTTCTGCTAAGTGTCGACCTAGGAACTGAGATCTTGCTACCCTAATCCAAGACTGAGCGCACTAACCACTTGTGGGAGGCCCTATGGAGCCCCCCTCGACTTTGACTGGAACTTCGACTTGTCCGGGAGCCGCACCTAGTTCGGCTTTTCCATTTGTCTCATATGCATCGATACTAGTGTAGTATTTTACTTTGGCGGTGTGCCTTGTTACATGCATATAGGGCGCAGCCTGTTGGTGCGGAGGGGTGTGTTCTGCGGGAGTCCGCACCTTTTTGGCCGGGACCAGCATAACTCCCGTGGCTCCTGGACTTGTTGAGGTGAAGGAAAAGAGTTGTCTTGAAAGGCCCTAATGTTTTTGACTAGGTTGATCATGCGAGTATGGGTCCAGTAGTGCACCCCTGCAGGGTATAATCTTATCGATGAGCCGCGTCCGCGGTTATGGACAACTTGGTGCGTTGCCGACTAATGAGATCTAGCCAACTTACACCTAAATAATGTTAATTAATTTGACTAGTAATATAGAATTACTTTCACAATGAATGGTAACTAAAATTGTTCAATGTGTGAGTTTCCCGAATTGCTTCCTCATATTTGGTTGAGGGGGTTAATCCGAGAATGGGTTATGATTGGTGTTAGTAGTAGCTGTTTACTTATGCGCTCTCTTATCCCTCTCTAATTAGACGGAAGTTGTAGCGTGTCTCTTTAGGTTGCTAGTGCTGCTGCCGCTAAGTCTACCTCACCTATATTTTGGGAGATGGTGTAGAAAGTAGGCAAGTCGGTTTTGCTTGCCAGGGAGTGCCCTGGCCCTCTTTTGGGCTGTGCTTTATGTGCAGTCAACATGTTTGAAGTCTGACGACGTTAGCTTGGGAATCCCTCCGGCTTGGCTGGGCAGGGATATGGCGCCATCGCTTATCTTCAGGACTCTTAGTCCAATTTGCATCTTATCCTTAGGCGGATACCATTTTGCTTCCGCTGTCATTTGACTCTTTGTATTGTAACATTTGTATCTTGACTCGTTTGAGTCGTCGTTGTATTTATATCTTCTGTTCTATTTGTGGATGTATCGGAACTGTTGTAATGTTATCACAATTCCACCCACATAATGCGCATGTTTCGGCGTGCACATTATGTCTGGTGGGCGACCTAAAATCGTTATTATGCGGATTTCGGCGGGATCGCTTAAATCTACATAGTACCGATTTTCGGGCGTCACAAAGGGGTATCAGAGCCTTGGTTTCGATCTCCTTGTTGTTTCGATACGAATGGTTATCGAAGCAGTGGGTCCGCAAAAGCCTGTAGGATAACCTCGCTAACGGTCGTTGTTTCTAGAGTGTCGATTCTATTTGACTTAAATTATTTTTGAAAAATATCTCAATAGGTTTCTGTTTACTCCTTACCTCTGATCTATTTCTCCTCTTACCTTACTTGTTTTGAGTCTCTTCTCTTATCCAACTTTCAAAGTTTTAGGATCCTACGTGTGGGCGGACGATTTTCTTGCCTTTTGTCCTATTAGTTTCGATCTTCCGGAGTCATCTTCGTCGTGAGCAACAATCCCTTGTTAGTGGTGTCGAGATTTTCGAGGTGGAGCCACAATCCCTTGTTAGTGGTGTCGAGAAGTTATTCACGGATCCAGAAGACTCGGTAGTTACCCCTCTCTTCTTGTGGTCTCAGCGTGGATCGCGGGACGCGATCCCTTGTTAGTGGTGTCGATTGTAACGCCCCGGGGTTTTTCGCAATTAGAAAAGTGTTTGTTTTTCTTTATTGCATCAACATGACATCATCATGCATCCTATGCATTTGTCAATCTTAATTTAAATTATTGCATTTAAATTCAACTACATTAAATTCTTTTCCACTTTTAAATCTAATTGCAAATCAAATTATTTTAAATGTGTTATTTAAATTCTTTTCAAATATTCAAATTACTATATATTAAATTGTGTATTGGAAACAATAATTAAATTGCATATTTAAAACAAAATCTAGTTTCTCTATACAAATTCTTTTTCTATTTTGTTTTAAAATTCAAAACAGAAAAGAATTAACTAAAAGCAAATAAAAAATAAAACCATAGAGAAAAGCAGTACCTAGCCGAAGCCCATTTTGGCCCATCTCTCATTCTGGCCCAAGCCCATCTCACCTTCTTCCTCTTACGGACGCAGAGGAATCCCTCCCCTTTACACCGTGGCCATGGTGTTCCCCCACCATGTGCTCTCCCTCCAACCACTCCCCCTCCTACTTAGCCCCTCCTCTGCCGAACCCTAACCCTACCCCCACTCCTCCCTCTCCATCCGCCGCCGCCCCCTCTTTTCCCCTCCCTTCTTCTTCCTCCTCTTCTCTGTTTTTTCCCCACCGAAGCCGTTGACGCTCCGCCGCGCAAACTACGGCGACCCGGACCTCCCCATGCCTCAGCCTTTCGTCGACGAGCTCCCCCGAGGTGAGCCTCGTCCCCTAGACCCCTCTCCCTCTCCGTTTCGTCCTCGTAACAGCTCGATTTCGCCGGCGCCAGAGTGCATCGTCGCGGACCGTACAGCCCCGGCCCTGTCGAGCAAGAATGGGTGGTGCCCCGAGCCTCCACTTCACATCTGTGAACGGGAATGGGTTCCCCCACCCTCCAATACGCACACATGCAACCACACGACCCCGCGCCGCTCTTGGAAGGTCGTCGCCGATCACTTTTTGCTCCGCCGCGCGCACGGTTTCAGGCGAGATTCAGTTTCGTCAGAAATCCGATTAGTCGTTTCCTATTAAAAGCACTGCACTCCCTTCTCTGTCAACAACACCGAGCCGGACTCCTGGTTACTAGCACCGATCCGTCCACACCGCGTCGCGCGCGTCGCAAGTTCGAACCCTGGCAGTGGACTAAAAGCCACCATTTTTCCTATTTGTTTCACCCGCTGACATAGCTGGCCCACCCGTCAGTGACGCACCGCGCCAGCGCACTGCGCCCAGCCCGCATGGCGCCGGGGGCCCGCGCGTCAGTGTCTGTGGCTAGCCCCCGTCCGGTGAAAAAGTCCCAGATCCAGATCTGCGTGCTATTTTGCGTAGAGCCCCCTGTCTTCTCAGTTTTAGTGCCTTAGCCCCACTGACAAGTATTCTATCACGAATAGGTCCTGTAAAATTGCAGAAACAACCCTAAACTTAATAGGCTCATAACTTCTAATTTATAATTCCAAATCAAATAATCTTTATATGTATTTGTATCAGAAAAATGCAAGGAATATTAATATGCCATTTGTATGCCATTTTGAATCTGTTATTTTAATTACTTAGTATACTTTGTTAATTGCAACTAAATAATTAAATATGGAATGACTAGGGGTAATAAATATATAATGCCCTATTCCATTTAATTTAATTAGATCAACCATGCCATGTGTTATCATGTTAATCAGCATTTAATATTGTTGAGTAAATAAATAACTTGTATCTAAATATAAATTGTCGGGTTTCTTTCCCGCTTAATTTGGATTAATTGTATTTTTTTTGCATCTTGCCATGTCATGCATCATTCTCATCTGATCATGCTGAATCTTTTGCCGTAGTTGTAAAATGCATCTTTTACGCTTTCCAGTGTTTGTTGCTTCTTCGCAGATAAGACGTTGAGATGTGTGAGCAACGACAAGATCTGCTTCCATGCGGGATTCTAGGCAAGCAAAGTTTGCTTGTTTACCTATACATTGTCTTTCATCCTTGCCTTTTGATCTATGCTATCCTAGTTACGATTCTTGAATTGCGATCCCATCATATGTTTATCCTGTAGCCAATACAGCTTTATCCCCACATCCTAATACCTGTTGCATGTTTATTTGTTGGCCTTGCGGGTCGTAGCGCATGCTTAGAGTTGTTTGTGCGAGTCGTCTGTATATCTTATTTATTTTTCACCTGCTTAGCATGATAGATTATTCTACCTTAATAAAATATTGTATTGTATTGGGGTATTATAATTAAAAGATAAGGCACCGGCGGAAGGCCTTGCGAGGTGTTTTGTTCTGCTAAGTGTCGACCTAGGAACTGAGATCTTGCTCCCCTAATCCAAGACTAAGCGCACTAACCACTTGTGGGAGGCCCTATGGAGCCCCCCTCGACTTTGACTGGAACTTCGACTTGTCCGGGAGCCGCACCTAGTTAGGGTTTTCCATTTGTCTCATATGCATCGATACTAGTGTTGTATTTTACTTTGGCCGTGTGCCTTGTTACATGCATATAGGGCGCGGCCTGTTGGTGCGGAGGGGTGTGTCTGGCGGGAGTCCGCACCCTTTTGGCCGGGACCAGCATAGCTCCCGTGGCTCCTGGACTTGTTGCGTTGAAGGAAAAGAGTTGGGTTGAAAGGCCCTAGTGTTTTTGACTGGGTTGATCATGCGAGTATGGGTCCACTAGTGCACCCCTGCAGTGTATAATCTTATCGATGAGCCGCGTCCGCGGTTATGGAGAACTTGGTGCGTTGCCGACTAATGAGATCTAGATAAATTACACCTAAATAATGTTAATTAATTTGACTAGTGATATAGAATTACTTTCACAATGAATGGTAACTAAAATTGTTCAATGTGTGGATTTCCCGAATTGCTTCCTCATATTTGGTTGAGGGGGTTAATCCGAGAATGGGTTATGATTGGTGTTAGTAGTAGCTGTTTACTTATGCGCTCTCTTATCCCTCTCTAATAAGACGGAAGTTGTAGCGTGTCTCTTTAGGTTGCTAGTGCTGCTGCCGCTAAGTCCACCTCCCCTATATTTTGGGAGATGGTGTAGAAAGTAGGCAAGTCGGTTTTGCTTGCCAGGGAGTGCCCTGACCCTCTTTTGGGATGTGCTTTATGTGCAGTCAACAGGTTTGAAGTCTGACGACGTTAGCTTGGGAATCCCTCCGGCTTGGTTGGGCAGGGATATGGCGCCATCGCTTATCTTCATGACTCTTAGTCCAATTTGCATCTTATCCTTAGACGGATACCATTTTGCTTCCGCTGTCATTTGACTCTTTGTATTGTAACATTTGTATCTTGACTCGTTCGAGTCATTGTTGTATTTATATCTTCTGTTGTATTTGTGGATGTATCGGAACTGTTGTAATGTTATCACAATTCCACCCACATAATGCGCATGTTTCGGCGTGCACATTATGTCTGGTGGGCGACCTAAAATCGTTATTATGTGGATTTCGGCGGGATCGCTTAAATCTACATAGTACCGATTTTTGGGCGTCACACACAGTTACATTCAGAACCTTTTACAATGTTTGAAACCAGCTGATATGCAGGAAGCAATGTGGTATGCTAGGCATATGGAACAAGCAGTACCTCCACAACCACCCAGGCAATACTTCCCAAGCATTAGGAGACAGGTTCTAAGTGAACTAGTCAAGTTCGGGGAACATAATTCACCTACACCAAGTTCCCCTCTAGATATTAAACAAGCAATACAACAGAAGTTGTGCTTCAAGTGCAAGGAGAGTTGGTTCCCAGGGCACAAAAAGGTGTGCAAAATGACACTAGCTGCTCAAATTCGTGCATTACAGGGTCAATCAGAGCAAGAAACTGAAGTCATTTATGTTCATGAATATTATGAGGATTCTGATACTCCAGAAGACGATCCAGACAAAACACCTCTACTTATATCCATGCATGCCTTAAGTGGGAAGAAATCACATAAGCATACATTTAATTTGTATGTTACAATTGGGAGAGTACCGACTCTAGCCTTGGTTGACACTAGCAGTACTACCACTTTCATTAACCCAGAAGTGGTAACTAAAGCAAAGTGTGCAATCACACCAACAGTAAAGCAAAAAGTCTAGATAGCCAATGGTGATACTTTATGGACGGAATTCTACTGTAAGAACCTAGAGTATGATATCCAAGGCATCACATTCAACTTAGATTTTCGAGTATTGAAGCTCACTGGATATGATATTATTTTAGGAGTTGACTGGATTTATGAACACAGCCCCGTGGAGTTAAATTTAAAAGCTCTTACATTAAAGGTGCATCACCATGAGGAGTCCATTGCATTATTTGATGCAAGTCTCCCAACATCACATGAGTGGACTGAAACAGTCAATTTACATAAGCTACTGGACAACTCCATCTGTGGAGCATTGTTTCTCATCAGGCTAGTGTTAGATGAAGAACAGGAGGAACAAAATATAGCACCAGAAATTGAAGAGGTGCTACCACAATTTCAAGACATCTTTGCTGAACCAACAGAGTTACCACCAAAGAGAAGTTCATGTGATAATCCTAGAGAAAGATGCTAAGGTGGTAAACCATAGGTGTTACAGAGTGCCACACCATCAGAAAAAGATAATTGAAAAGCTAGTGGGTGACTTACTGAAAAACAAGTTCATCAGGCTGAGCAATAGCCCTTATTCTTCACCAGCCTTAATTGTGAAGGAGAAAGACTTCGTCAGCCTTGTGGGAACTGGCGTATGGAGAGCCCATTCCCCCCAGGCCTCGCACACTGGCCAGTCAGACGAAACGGCTAAGGACCAGGCATCACCGCCTGGCGGGACCCTCGAGAGGCAACTCCCCTCGAGGGCCTGAAGTTGAAGCGTTGCCCTCAAGGGATCCCTCGCCTCAGGGGACCCTCCCGAGGTGCCAGCTCGCCTCGAGGGAGTCCTGCAGGAATCTCCCCTCGGGCCTCCCCGCACCTGAAGGGAAACGTTGCGGCCAAGGAAGTACGGCAAGACGCACATGGCCCCTGCCACGCCCACGTGGTGACGCAAGCACCCCTGTTATCGTTTTGGTGATAAAGGGGTCAATAAAGTGGGTCCGCCTGCTGCGTAACTGTCAGGACTTTCTACTCTGGTGATAAAGCAGGTGGACGGCGTAACCATCCAACGGAGAACGTCATCGCGGGCTCCACCTCAGAGACTGCCCTCTCTGCGGGCAGTACAGCGCGGTTGGCCGCCTGTCGGCCACTGCGCCACCTTTTTCAACAATGGACCGCGTCCATGGACAAAGGGACCACGGTGGACTCCTACTCCACCATGCCTCTGTCGTGTGGGAGCCACCTTGAAGGCCAAGGCGAAAGAGAGTGCCAGAGGGGCCAATAAAAGGGACAAGACATCCATCGTAGCAAAGGTTGGCTCTTTGCGTGCTACAACCCTTGTAAACCCTAGCAACTCTTGTTAGGATAGTCTTTGGCTGGAGGAGCAAGAAGACCATCGCTTCCCTCCCCAGGCTAGAACTGCCTCAAGGGGGCCTCCGGCCAACTCCACTGTACTGTAACCTCCATCATCTAATACAGACAAGCAGGAGTAGCGGTCTTACCTCCTCACGAGGGCCGTGAACCTAGGTAAAGGTTGGTGTCTATCTCTGTCGTGAGCATGTCGTCTTTGGGTCCGGTGAGCAACGTCGCGGTGCCCCTGGAGGGTCTTGACCTCCGTGTTCAACCCCCTTTACGAACTACTCTTCAGGAAGTGACTACCCTCGATTCTTGGGAGTCATAACCCGACATTTGGCGCGCCAGGTAGGGGTTTGAGGCGCGTCAACAACCTTCGAGTTCGTCTCCGCGCCATGATGAACACTCGCGCCGCCCGCGTCGCCCGCGTCACCGACGCGCGCCTGACAGAGCGTGCGCGCCGCCGGACACGGCGAACACCCGCGCGCGACAGGGAAACCCCGTCACGAAGAGCGCGTGCCTTCTGGCCCTCATGCCGAGGCACCTGAACGTGACTCCGAGCCTCAGGAGGACGCGCAGTCGTCGCACCCGACGCAGCACCTGAGCGGCTCGGGCCCGGGGAGGACAAACCCTGCACCCCACATCGCGCTGCTCATGGCGGAGGAGCTTCTCCGCTACCAGCCCACCGCTGAGGCCCACGAGCAGTGGCTCCAACGCCTCAACCACCTTGTCGGCATCGCCACGACGCGCCCTGCTCCGTCACAGTCCAACCTGCACCCCTCTCTCGCGGGCACGGTCGCGACAAACGCGCCTGCGCCACCTCCGGGACCTGCACTGGCTGCGGCGCAGAGGGCTGCTTCGCACACGTCCTCGCCGCACGATTTCTTAATCGTGCAGCGCACCGCGCCCGACGCTCGCGTGGGGATGGACCTCCAGCGAAACCGCCAGAACAGGCTCGTGGAGGAGATCGGCCAGGCGGGTCAGCAGAACCGCACCGCGCTGCAGCACGGGGTCGCCACGTACGCCTCAGGCTGCATGGCGTTCACCCGTTCTCTGCATCGCGTGGTCTGGCCCCCAAAGTTCAGGCCGACTCTCCCTAAGGGCTACGACGGCTCCAGCAACCCGATCGAGTTCCTGCAGCTCTACACCACCTCCATCCAAGCTGCGGGTGGAGATGACAAGGTCATGGCCAATTGGTTCTCCCACGCGCTTCGCGATTCCGCGCTGTCGTGGCTCCGGAACCTCCCTGAGGACTCCGTGAGCTCCTGGGAGGAGCTCTGCAAGAAGTTCGTCTCCAACTTCAAGGGGACATACGAGCGCGCCCTCACCCACAACGACCTGCGCGCTGTAGCGCAGAAGAAGGATGAGACGCTCCGCAAGTACATCCAGCGCTTCAGCCAAGTGCGCAACAAGATCCTGAACATCCCTGACACCCAAGTCATGGCCGCCTTCCGTGAGGGCGTCACAAACAGCAGGATGCTCGAGAAGCTGGGCATCCACGACAAGCTCACCTCTGTGGTAAAGCTGTTCGACCTGGCGGACAAGTGCGCCAATGCTGAAGAGGGACTCCTCTTCATCAAGATGTCCTCGAGAGTGGACAATCACGCTGAGGGGTCCAAGAGCCAGAAGAAGAAGGAGGAGCCCAAGCGCAAGGCCACCGCGGTTCTCGCGGCAGATCCTGACGCGAAGGGCACCCGCAGGGACTCCCCCGAGCCTGGAGAGAGAAGAGATGACCACCGCCCTTTCTGCATCTACCACAACAGGCGCGGCCACTCTACAGAGTCCTGCTTCGACCTTAAAAGGTTGAGCAAGGAGCGCGAGCAAGCAGAGGGCAGTGGTATCCGCGGCCGAGGCCATGGCTACCGCGGGAGCGGGCGCAAGGGCGGCTACCAGAAACCATCTGGAAATCAGGCCAACGCCGCAGAAAAGAACGGCAACCTCCCTGACGAGGAAGATGGCGGCTACCAAGCCCCGAGAGGCGCCATTCCTTGCATCCTCGGGGGGTGGGGGGGGGGGGCGCAGGCGCCGAAGTCGAACAACCAGTTCAAGCAATTCGCCCGCGAGCTCAACGCCGCACTCCCAAGCACGGAAACCTCCAGGCCCCTCAAGTGGTCGCAGTACACCATCGCCTTCGACGCTCAGGACCACACCAAGTCCACCAAGACTGTTGGAACCCTCCCGCTGGTCTGCAGCCCCACCATTGACAACGTGGGTTTCTCCAAGACTCTCATCGATGGCAGAGCAGGCCTGAATGTTATCTCCATAGATACGTTCGAAGCGCTTCAAGTGCCCTACGAGCGGCTCATGCCCTCAAGGCCCTTCACGGGGATCCTCAACGGCTCGATCGAGCCTCTATGCCAGGTCAGGCTTGCCGTCACCTTCGGGAGCAAGGAAAATTACCGCACCGAACACATCGATTTCGGCAGCGCTGGCACGATCACCATCCGTGGGCATGTCCAGGATGCTACGCGCGCCGTTGAGACGGCCTACAAGACAGCCGCCATGGCATTCCCCGCAGACGAGGACTTAGAGCCTCTCGAGAGACCCAAGAAGAAGAAGCAGTTGTTCTCCCAAGAGGCAGCTGCTACAAAGAAGATCTCTCTGAGCCCCAGCAGCTCGGGGGCTGAAGGCTCGGGGGCTAGCGTCACCATTGGCGCCGCGCTGCTTCCCAAATAGGAAAGCGCGCTCGTCGCCTTCCTCCAGGCAAACTCTTACATGTTCGCGTGGACACCGTAAGATATGTCTGGTGTACCGAGGGAGGTGATTGAGCACCACTTGGCCGTGTGCCCAAACGCGCGCCCCGTCAAGAAAAAAGCAAGAAAGCAAGCCCCCCCAGAAGCAAGCATTCATCGTCAAGGAGGTCGAGAATCTCAAAGCGGCAAAAGTTGTTCGCGAAGTCGCGCACCCCACTTGGCTCTCCAACGGCGTGGTAGTCCTAAAGCCCGCCAGAGGAGGCCGTCTCTGCATCGACTACACTGATGTAAACAAGGCCTCCCCCAAAGACCCGTATCCCATGCCCAGAATTGACCAGATTGTGGACTCCTCGGCAGGCTGCGACCTCCTCTGTTTCCTCAATGCCTTCTCTGGTTATCACCAGATAAAGATGGCTAAGGAGGACGAGGAGAAGACGGCTTTCCTCACCTCGTGCGGTGTGTATTGCTACGTCTGCATGCCTTTCGGCCTAAAAAATGCCGGAGCCACTTTCCAGAGGTTATGAGGATAGCCCTTGTCGTGGTGGTGTCACGGCAGATGCCATAGGATGGCTAATTTGTGGGGCCGAGGGACGTTGGTGGATCCGGGGAGGGATAGCGAGCTGAAGAGCTCACACGGGGGAGGATCCCGGTTAGACCGAGATCTCCGAGGAACACCAAACAAGCTCAAAGTGCAAGGGAAAAGATCTAGCAAACACGAACAAATGCACGAAGGCAAAGAACACACACACGATGTACCCAGGTTTGGGGCTATCGTGGGGAGGTAACACCCCTACTCCTGCCTTTCCTCTCAATATAATTGTGGAATAAGATCTAGGAGTAAATGAGACTAAGGTCTTGGCTCCCAAGTTTGTCTCTCTCCCGCAGGAGTAGTTATGGCGCCTTTTATAGAGTTCCGGCCAGGAGGGACGGAAACCCTAATCCGGCTTGGCCCCATCGGACAGGCCTAACGGTTATGTCGACACCGGCTAGTGCGACCTAGCCGCCGTGCTATCCGGCGTATCCCCTTCGTCATCATTCCGGCAAGGACGGCAGGCGCCGTCCTGGAACATCATTGTCCCCCTGTCAGGTACAAGACATGTCTTTGCCCATCCCGGGTAGCCTTTTCCGGATTGCCGGGCTAGGCATGTCCGGTCTCGTCGTACCGCCACCGTACCGGCAGACGCGCTCCCGTGTCAGGCGGGAGGTGACCATGCTTCCGTGTCAGGCGGGAGGTGACCATGCTTCCGTGTCAGGGGGGACGGTACTTCCCCCCGCGTCAGATGGAAGAGCCTGCTCCAGACCGTTGACGGCCTACCGGCATCCCTCATGCCGGTTACCTCTTTGCTTCATCCTGTAAGTCTTTCCTGCACACACCAGACAACTTGCTAGGGCCGAGATCTACACACCGGTTAGCTTGTACCCGGGGAGCAAGCTTGTACCTTCCTTACCTACCCCGGGAGTCTATCCGGTTTCCCCGGGCTCTCCTCCACCGGGAAGTGTACCCGGAGCCTCCGAGATCCTTCCCGGGTGTATCCGAGTAGAACTTCTAGGATGAGCATCTCTAGGCCTATCCTCCCGAAGATGTCTTGGGCTGTCACCAAAGACATCTTCGAGAAGCTAGTTCTTAGAGGAACCACCCGCTTGCTTATGCTATGGTGCAGGCCTGGGGTGCTATTTATAGCTGCCAGGGATGACCCTTGCGCCCGCCAGGAGGCACCTTGCACTCTACCAGCTCCGAAAGGTCCAGTTACCCCTTCAGCGCACCAGGGGGTGGCCCTTGCACTTGCCAAAGGTCAAGTACTGTTGCCACACTGTAGAGTAGTGCCGAGTTTTGCCCTACCCGGGGGGTAGCCCCCCGACACTAGTCCCCGAAGCTGGTGCTGTGCAGCGACCCCGGATGATGTGCGGGATCAGCTTTAATAACAACAATCACCCCAGGAAACATGGGACGATCCTTTGATTTGATGCCGAGACGATCTTTACCGAGATCCCCACACCGAGATCCTTCCGACCGGAAGGCCATGCACCCAACCGGATTGTGCCCCGCCAGTGAATATCACCGTTCGCGCCGGATTGAATTCCAACTCAGGGGCTGGGTCCCACCCGGGGTCTTGTCGAGTCAGAAATGCACTCGAGTATTTTTGACTTCCCGCATCCTTGCTCGGGTTCGCGCGCCGGGCTGCGGAGCTGATCCGAAGTGGAACCGTTGGGGAGCGTGTGGCCCATGGTGCGGCCGGATCGCGCGCACCGGAGGGTGCCACGTGCCGCGTGGCGCAAACTGATCGCACCCACGATCGGAGAGATCGTGGGTGGGAAACTCGGGAACCGCTCCGGATCCCCCGCATAAATAGGGGACCGGAGCGGTCTCTTCTTCTTCTTCCCCAACTTCTTCACTTCTCTCGCCACCGCCTCGAGCACTTCGCCGTCGCCGCGCCCGGAGCTCAAGCACTGCCGTTTCCGTTCGTCGCTGGAGCCGTTCGCCTTCGTCGTCGGGCCCCGCTACTCTCGCTCGTCACCGTCCTCTTTTCCTCCGGTGAGTTCTTCCACCCGCTCCGGCTAACTTCACCACGACAACGATGCTTCGTGCTTGGCCGTGAAACCATGCATCCGCGGGTTGCGCCGCCGCCGGCGAGCGCGAGCAGCGCGGCGTTGACGACGGTGCCTTCCACATTTTATCCTTCACTCGCATTAGGCCATCTCCATATCTCAGCCGAGTATATTCGCGTCGATTAAGTTTCATTTTATTCGAGCACGGTAGATCTTACTTGCTAGGAACCTGGTCGCTTTTAGGAGTTTGTGATCCGGAGTATTAGCTCCCGGTAGACTAACTCGACTAACCGCCGTTCCGCCTGCAGAATAGCCCGGATACATCCTCAAGTCCCTCCGACATGGGTGATGAGAGTGTCCGGGGGTGCTGGGATGGGTCCGAGACCACCCAGAAGGATCTCGACTGGCTGTACCGGACGCACCGGATTCCGCCAGAAGTCGAGAGTCGACTCCGGGAGGACGAGGTCCAACCGGAACCCGAACCCGGGGAATACGTTGTATTCCTCACGCACTTTGAGCGGGGGTTCGGGCTTCCGGCTAGCCCCTTCTTCCGCGACTTCCTCGACACCTACAGCCTCCAACCTCATCATCTCCCAGCCAACGCTATCATGATGCTCTCGGACTTCACCACCTACGCGGAAGCGTATCTCGGCATGTGGCCTTTCTTGGACCTCTGGTCCAAGTACTTCATCCTCGGCCGCCAAGTCATCCCCAACCCGGACAAGAAGGTCAAAGACCTAGTCGATTGGGGGGCGGCCACTATAATTCCTCGCGCCGACTCCGGCTTCCCCAAAGTCCAGGGACTAGAATCCTGCCGGAAGTGGCAGCGGAGCTTCTTCTACGTGAAGAACCGGGAGGTCTCGGGAGAAGGTCCGGGATCCTCGAGCCCGGACTTCATCAATCTACCCGAGTTCGTCATGGGTCCTCCCTGCGAATTCGACCTCCGGAACTGGCTCCCGGATACCGAGGAGGTCAGATGTATGCATGACGTCCTCAACGTGTTGACGGAGAAAATGACGTCTGATGACCTCCTGCGCTGCTTTATCATCCGCCGCGTCTGCCCCCTACAGACCCAAGTGCACAAGATGTGCCATATGGACGGGCTGTTAGATCCCACAAGGACCAACATTTTTGGGTTGGACCATGCTGCAGTCGCCCGGCGCGTTCGAGCTATTGCTCGAACGAAGATTCCGGATGACTATCAGTGGGGTCTTGTCGGGGGTTCAGGGAAAAAACCACTGCGGCAGGTGTGCTTGTGTCTGTCTTTCGCCAGCTTACATTTGCACCCGGATTCTGTTGGAAACCGACATGGTTGTCATGCAATGACCTGTTCCTGCAGTTATTCGAGCGGCAAACCGAGGAGGACGCGATGCATGCCGGTGGGCAGTTCGCGGAGAACATCTCGGCACCGGATAAGATGCCGAGAGAGGATCCCGACGGCGAGGACCACCTTGCCATTCCTTTAGCTCGTGCTGCTGCTCCGGGTAATTCTTCAACCCCAGAGGCTATTTCGATTTCATCAGATGATGAGGATGAGATTGATTGTCAAATACTCGATGTGATTGACGCTCTTCCCCTCAACTGGGCTTCGCCAGTGGCTCCGAGACCCACGGTCGTGACGAAGCGCGCCGAGACACGCAAGCGTGGGGCCTCCGACACTACCCCTGCCGGTGCATCCGGCACTACCACCAAGAAGAGCAAGCAAACGACCGAGAGGCCTCCACGTCGAAGAAGAGGTCCTCCCACTGTCGATTCCGGGTAAGACCTTTTTGCTTTGAGTTACATGGTTTTGGCTTCTCCCGATGTCGCTTCTGATACACTCTTTTCAGAGCGGCACTTGACGTCCCGGCTTCCGCGGGTTCCCAACCTCCGGGATCCCGCACTCCTAGCCCGCCTCGGGCTTCTCCTTCTCCATCTCGCACTTCCGTACAAGATAGCGAGCACCCTGCCTCTGGTGCCGCGCAAACTGCCGCCGCGACTCCGGAGGCTCGTCCCGTGGTGGACGAGATTCCGGCCCAGGCTACCGCCGCATCCAAAGACATCTTCCTCCCGGACAGCCCGCGCAGGGTGTCCCAACTTGAGACGGACATCGCAAGTCCTCCTCAGCAGGTCGTGCCGGGAGCCTCCTCCCGGCAGGCCTCGGGCAAGACTCCTCCGCCGAAACAGCCCACGGCCCCTTCCCGGCAATTTGACCTTCCTCCCGGGAAATCGCGCAGCAAGGCTGCCGGGCAGAAAATAGCTTCCGCCAAACCTACTGCCCCTCCGACATCTTCGGCCCAAGACTTGGCCCTAAGCACGGGTAAGTTTTCGCGATTACCGCCACCTCCTGCCGAGATCCCCACTGCCGCCCTGCAGATGCTGCGAGCAACCGTAAGCTCCTTTGTGTCTTCAGGATCCCGGGAGGTCGTTGCTGCTAGCGCGCCTGGCGGTTCCGGCGTGCGAGTTGTCGAAGAGTACAGCAAAGCCTGGATCGCCGCTGATGCCTCCGAGATCGTGGAGGACTTGCACGCTGCCGGCCCTAGCCGCAGCGCCCAAGCTCTACACGCTCTCCAGGTGGCCGAGGTGGACGTCACTCGGGTGGTCGATGTAAGTTTGTTCCCTTTATCTTTTCTAAAATTTAACTGCTCCATCCCCACTAGTCCCCGAGATTGGTGCTTAGTGCTCTAGATTCCACCGAATAGCAGACCACTAGGCTCCAATCTTTAGAAAAAATAACCAGACTTTGAACACGAGTCCCCGATATCCTCCCTACCCACTAGTTTAATTGACATGGATCCCGGAACACCCCGAGTCCCCGGGATCCTTCCCGAGATTGACATCGCATTCCCTGTTTGGATCCAGGACTGCGGCAAGAAACGCGGCAGCGTCTTCCACCGGCTTCTTGCTGAGTTTGGTCAGTCCAAGAAGTGTGAGGGGCGCCTCCGGGAGGAGCGGAATGCCGCGCGGAATGTCTCGGTGGAGCAAAAGTCTGCACTTGCTGCGGCTCAGTCCGAGATCGTGTGGCTAAGTGCCGAGCTCGAGAAGGCCAAATCTGCCGTGACTGACATGAAGGCGCGCTTCGTGGAGGCGTCTAAGAAGCAGAAGGAGACCTTGGATCAATCCGAGGCGCGCGCGCACCACACCGAGACCGAGCTGGCGCTTCTCCGGTCAAAGGCAGTTAGCTGGCTCTCCGAGCTGACCGGGGTGAACCGGGACCTCAATAGTAAGTTTACCGAGATCTTTTTCTCTTGCTCTCTTTCTTTACTGCTACCACCGTCATGACCTGGCCGCTTGACAGCTCTTCTTTTTAAAGGACAATTTGAGCACTCCCGAGACGCCGCCAACCTTGCAGTTGCTGCCGCCCGGGAGAAGCGTGCCGGGAAGGGTCCTATCTCGGACTCCTGGGATATCGAGGACCACCTCATCGCTCTGAAGGCCCGGATAGTACCTCTCCGGTCGATCGGGACCGAGCTGATCAGTGCGGCCGTCCATGTCCATGGCGCTCTATGGCCTGGCGTCAGCGCTACCCTCTCGGTTAGCGAATTGGCGACTGCGCTCCGAGATGCCGGCAAGCAACTTCATGCTTGGAAGCGTTCTGGTGCGCGGGCTGGTGCTGACCAAGTCTTGACCCACGTGCTCAGCTGGTAGGAGGGGCTCGATTTTGATGTGATCCAGCGCCTGCGCACCATCTCCCCGTGGTGCACCGATCCGGCCAAGATCCAGCGGCGCCAAGAGGTGGCGCATCGCGTCGCGTCCTGGTCCGACATCGGCGTCTTCACCACAAGCCTCATCACTTCTGACTCCGAGTCAGATTACGAAGACGATGGTGAGACTGGTGCAACCGGTGACGTGGACGCCGAGATTCCGGAGGAAGATGATGCCGCTTCTGGTGCCGCCACCGAGATCGTGGTCTCCCGGGACGATGCCGCTACATCGCCACCCGAGGCCTCTCAGGCCGAGGCGCATCCGGAGGCCCCGAGTACTGCTGCTGGTGCGGAGGAGATCGTCACCGCTGTTCCTTCTGCTGCTGCATCCGAGAAGCCGGCTTCCCCTACTGCCTAAAAACTCTTAAGTGTGGAACCGTTAAATCCCCGGGATACCGGGTGCAACTTGTAATATATAATTTTTAAATTCGTACTCTGCACTATGTTATGTAAAAACAAGCTATGTTGGTTTATTCTGCAACGAGTCCCCGAGTTCATTTCCATGTTTAACGTACTTAGGCAATTTCTGCTCTTGTCTACCATTTCGGCGTTCGACAGTCGAGTCACAAAATTCCATGCACGGCATACATTACTTATGAATATCCGAGTTCTAGTTAGCCGAATTCCCGACATAAAAACAACCGGGTTAGTAAAACAGATATGCCGGAGAAGTTCCTGCTCCGAGTCCCCGAGACCGTTTTCGTGTTCCTCACAATTGATGCTCTTTGCTCTTGAATACCATTTCAGCGTTCGTCAGTCGAGTCACAAGATTATTTCACATGACATACATTACTTTGACTTGATAATCGATCTCGGAACCTTCCCGGCATATAGAGAACATAAAAAATAGTCACCAGGCAGTCCCCGGGTTCCTTCCCGGGTTGCCGACATGGAACAATAAATAAATGGAACATCGTAAAGGGGCACACAACGAGGCATTCCGCGGGTTCCTCCCGGGGTGCCGAACTTCCATTGACAGATAAAAATCGAAATACATACACTGCACCCTTTACGTGTAAAAGGGTCGAAGCAGGGCTACATTCCCATGGCCGCTTGGTTTCCTCACCGGATTTGTCCATTACACCTTTCCTAGCCTCCTGTGCATCTACAAGAAAATAAGAATCATTGTGCAACGCCCTGCTTATCACAAAAGGTCCCTCCCATGGAGGTGACAGCTTATGCATTCCGGCCGTGCGTTGGATGAGCCTCAGCACAAGATCTCCTTCTCGGAATACTCTCGGGTGCACTTTCCGGCTATGATAGCGACGGAGATTTTGCTGATAAATTGCAGACCGAGACAATGCCAATTCTCTTGCCTCTTCAAGTAAGTCAACATCATCTTCCCGGGCCTCTTTTGCCTCGGTCTCGGTGAACATTGTCACTCTCGGGGAATCATATTGTATGTCGGTCGGGAGTACTGCCTCGGCACCATATACCATGAAGAATGGCGTATACCCGGTAGATCTATTCGGTGTGGTCCGGAGACCCCATAACACTGCCGGTATTTCCTCTATCCAGCATCCCGGAGTTCTCAACAGTGGTTTGATCAAGCGGGCTTTGATGCCGGCCAAGACCAATGCATTTGCTCTCTCAACTTGCCCATTTGCTTCCGGGTGTACCACTGATGCCACATCCAACCGGATTCCCTTCTCAGCACAAAATCGAGCGAATTCCCCCACGGCAAAATTGGTGCCATTATCCGTGATGATACTGTGTGGGTATCCATACCTCAAGATGATGTCTTTCAGGAATTGCACGGCGGTGTGTCCGTCACACTTTCGGATTGGTTTGACCTCTATCCACTTGGTGAACTTGTCCACCATGACCAGTATGTGTGTCATATTGCCTCTTGCCGGCTTGAACTGCCCGACCATGTCCAAACACCATACCGCGAATGGCCAAGTGATAGGGATTGTCTTCGGTGCTGATGCCGCCATATGTATTCGGTGAGCAAACCTCTGGCATCCTCCACATTTACGGACAATGTCTTCTGCCCGCTGTAATGCAGTAGGCCAGTAGAACCCATGCCGGGACACTTTCGCCACCAGGGCCCAGGATGATGCATGATGTCCACATTCCCCCTGGTGTATTTCCAGCAGCATCTCTTGACCTTCTTCCGGTTCCACACACCTCTGGAGTACCTCGGTGACACTCCTCTTGTATAGCTCTTGATTGATGACGGTGTATGCTTTTGACCTCCGCAATATCTGCCGGGCTTCCACTTCGCTCTCCGGGAGGGTTCCTTCCAAGATGTAAGCCATAATGGTCTGTGCCCATCCCGGGACAGGTCAAACCGGGAACACGGGAACATCTATGTCCATTGGTTCTGCCGACATCACCTCCATCATCATCTTTCTTGTCCTCTCTGAGCACTGTGGTGCAGTCCCCGGGTTTGATGCGATGCTCCCGACTTCTACTTCCATGGGTACAGCTTCCGAACCAGGCTCCTTGGGGATGAAGATAGAATCCGACTCGGGTGAGGGCTGAATAGATGGCTTCCTCAAGTGTTCGAGAGCGATCCTGGGTGGAATGGCATCCCGAGATGATCCTAGCTTGGACAACACATTTGCTGCCTCGTATTCTCCTCTGGGTATGTGCTTGAACTCGCATCCCTCGAAAAATCCGGATATTTTCTACACATGAAACCGATACAAGGCCATGTTGGCATCCATTGCATCCCAGTTCCCCGACACCTGCTGCACCACGAGGTCGGAATCGCCGAAACACTCTATACGGCGGATGCCGATCTCCTTGGCGACATTCAGTCCATGAACCAAGGCCTCGTATTCAGCGACATTGTTAGATGCCCGGAAATGAATCTGCAGCACATACTTGAGCACATCTTGTTTCGGTGATGTGATAACTACCCCGGCACCTAACCCGATCTTGGGCTCGGAGCCGTCGAAATGCATCCTCCAGAAATTGTAATCCGGCATCGGAGGTTCGTACTGCATGTCGGCCCAGTCTACCAAAAAGTCCGGCAGCGCCTGCGACTTGATGGCATCTCGTCTCTCGTGTGCCGGAGCATATGGAGACAACTGGATGGCCCATTTGGCAACCCGGCCGCTTGCATCTTTGCAGCCGATGATCTCGGCGAGGGGAGCTTCGCACACCACTGTGATTGGGTGCTCTTGGAAGTAGTGCTTGAGCTTGGCCACAACCAAGTACACTCCATATGCCATCTTCTGGTAGTGCGGGTAGTTCTTCTTGGATTCCGAGATCACCTCGCTGAGGTAGTACACCGGTCTCTGTATCAGCTTGTCCCCCTCTTCCCTCTCTACCACAATGGCTA
Organism: Poa annua; assembly: GCA_026929855.1. Classification (NCBI taxonomy): domain Eukaryota; kingdom Viridiplantae; phylum Streptophyta; class Magnoliopsida; order Poales; family Poaceae; genus Poa; species Poa annua. Next base: position 21,945,293 of record CM049432.1, on the reverse strand, counting down.
CACTGACTACCCGATTAGTGGCAGCAATGTACATCAGCATAGGCTCCTTGGGCAATGGGGATGCCAACACGGGTGCAGTTGAGAGCATTCTCTTCAAATCGTTGAACGCTGCATCGGCTTGCGGGGTCCAAACGAATGTTTTACTCTTCTTCATCAACTGGTACAGGGGCAAGGCCTTCTCACCTAGTCGGCTCACATACCGAATTAGGGATGCTAGACAACCAGTGAACTTCTGCACATCTTTGAGACGTACCGGCAATTTAATGCTCTCGATAGCACGAATTTTACCCGGGTTGACTTCAGTTCCCCGGCTTGATATGAGGAAACCGAGTAACTTTCCGGCGGGGACACCGAATGTGCATTTATCCGGGTTCAATTTCATCCGGAATCTTCTTAAGTTTTTAAATGTTTCCCTCAGATCATCGATCAATGAGGCTTTTTCTTTTGTTTTTATGACTATGTCATCGACATAGACCTCGGCATTCCGGCCTATCTGGTCATGCAAACATTTTTGCATGCATCTTTAGTATGTAGCACCAGCATTTCTCAGACCAAAAGTCATGACACGATTGCAATAAGCCCCATACGGGGTAATAAAAGCAGTTTTCAATTGATCATCCGGATTCAAAGGTATCTGGTGAAAACCGGAGTAGGCATCTAAAAAAGTCAAGAGTTCACTCCCGGCAGTGGAATCGATCACTTGATCTATCCGGGGAAGTGGAACGGGTCCTTTGTACATGCCTTGTTGAGGTTGGTGAAGTCGATGCACATGCGCCACACCTTAAGCAGGAGGGGATCATCCTTCTTCTTCTCTACAAGGACCGGATTTGAAATCCAATCCGGGTGCAGCACTTCCATCACGAATCCGGCAGCCAGCAGTATGGCGAGATGCTCCATGATGGCAGCTCTTCTCACATCCGAGAGGCGCCTAGTCGGTTGCTTCACCGGCTTCGCATCCGGTCTAACAAACAGAGAGTACTCAGCCAACTCCCTCGGAACACCTTGCAGATCGTCACTCGACCACGCAAAAGCATCCCGATTCTCACGAGGAAGTCGACGAGCTCGCCTTCCTATTTGCTGTCCAGGTTGCTGCCAACGATGAGCTGGCGCTCCGGGTTGCTGGGGTCAACCCCCACCTTCTTCGTCTCCTTTGGTGGCTGGAATGACGCGCTCTGCTCCGCGTTCACCATCCCGGGCATCACGAGTTGGGAGGTCTTGGCTAGCGCCACCACTTGCTGGATCCTCTTCTTTTCCTCAGCTATCACCAGGGACTCGGCTAAGCACGAGCCGGCCGAAGCACACTCCATGGAGCGCTTGTGATCCCCCGAGACGGTGATTATGCCGTTAGGACCCGGCATCTTCATCTTCAGGTATCCCATGTGAGTTGAGATCATGAACTTGGCCAGGGCTGGCCTGCCGATCAGTGCGTGGTACGGACTTTCGAGGTCCACGACCTCGAATTCCAAACTCTCGGTTCGGCAGTTTTCCCGGATTTCGAATAACACCTCAACCCAGATTTTACCCATGGGTGAGCAAGAGACTCCGGGCACAATGCCATGAAAGGTGGTATCGGTGGGTAGCAAGGTGTTCATGGACACCCCCAGCTTCAGCATCGTATCCTTGTACATGATGTTAATGGCGCTGCCATTGTCAATCAGAACCCGACTGAAGCGGACGTTGAGGCTTGGTCCGACAAAGGTTGGGTCTACCACTAAGGCATACGCACCCGGCTTAGGCATAACCCGGGGATGATCCTTCCGGCTCCACGTGATCTCCATCTCGGACAAGTGCAAGAACTTGGGCACCGCCGGAATCACAGCGTTCACTTCCAGGGCGCGCTGTCGCACACTCTTCCGGTCAGTGGGCTCGGTCACGAAGACCACATAGCTCTGATGTGCCTCCCGGTAGTTGCCTTGCTGATGTCCGGGTTGATTACTTGGGCCTGCGCCATTGTCGTTCCGGGTGTGCACCACATTTACCGGTCGGGGCGGGTGTCCTCGGTGTGGTTGATTAATCTGTATCGCGTTGGCTCCGGATGCCGGAGTGGGAGGTCTCGGAATGTTTTGTCGAGATGCCGGAGCACTCGGCCGAGTAGCCCGCGTGCTGCCCTCCTGCAATGCGCGCTGATACCAGCTGCACTGCCAAGTGGAGTGGTTTGCTGGCTTGTTGGCCTCCAGGGTATGGTAACAACATGGTTTGTTCAGCATCTCTTCATATGTCAGGGGCTTCTTCTGGTCCACCCAAGTTTTATGTACTTCCTGGCTCTGACCCCAAGCCGGGCCACTTGTTTTCTGACGCTGATTATTGCCGGCATCTTCTTGATCTCAGGTCACAGCTGCGACATGCTGTGCGGCATGGTGGTACTCGGGCTGATTCCTCTTTTGGCCAAAATCTTGGCGATCATGGCTTCTGCTCGATCCCGAACGCTGAGGTCCCACATTCCTCCTGTTGGAGTCACCGACATCCACCAGGGGTTGCATGGGATCTCCAAGCGTGTAGGTATCGGCGATGCGCATGGTATCTGCCAAGGTCGTCGGCATCTTCCTCTGCAATTTCTGCCAAAGCATTGAGCCATGCCGACATCCTTGCGCAAACCAGGAGATGGCCTGTGCCTCTACCACTCCTTCACAAGAATTGCGAATGTTGCTCCACCGGGTAAGGTACTCCCGCTCAGTTTCGTTGCTCCTTTGCCTACAGATGGCGAGCTATTGAGGTATGTTGGGCCTTTTGTACGTGCTGGTGAAGTTGCTGATGAACGCCTCCTCGAAATCTAACCAGCTGTCTATGCTGCCGGTTCTCAAGTTGTTCAGCCAGATTCTGGCAGGTCCTTCCAACATCTGTGGCACATAACATACCGCCCAGCGTCTGTTTCCACCGGCTATGCTTACTGCAGTTACATAGTCGGTCAACCAGTCCTCCGGCTTCTTGCTGCCGTCATAGGTCTTAGCACCCCGGTTGAGCTGGAAGTTCCGGACAGGCGGCTCCCGCATGATCCGGGGTACAAGGCAGGCAGGTCCCGGAGGTCCTTGCTCTTCCACTAGCTCGGATTGGTGAATCCGGTCGAGTCGGATTCTGGCATCAGCCGGATCCAGTTGTCTGTTTCCTATCAGAGATCCCAAAGGATTCTCATTGGGTTGGTACCCAAGCTGCTGCAACCTTGAGTTGCCATCGTTGTGCCTGTCGAGCACCGGGATCGCAGCTTGCTGCGGCACAGAGGCGTCCTCCCTACGTAGGTTTCCCTGAACCTGTGGCGGATTCCGGGTTGGATTACCACGGCTAGTCGGGTTATTGTTTCCTACACCCCGGTTGCCACCAGCAGGATTACTCTGTGCCTGCCCGGAATTAAGCTGCCCGGCTTGCTGGATACCGGCGAAGGCCAGGTCGTACGTCTGCAACTGCTTGTTTTTCCCGGAGCCCCGACTTCGGCTCCGGCTCTTGCTCTTGCTCTTTCTCCTTCTCGGATGCGGAGAGGAGGCCTCTCCGCCCGATCTGTGGCTGTCGGCCCTAGCTGAATGCACTTGGGATCCTGCCCCTGGGTTCTTTTTCTTGAAGGCCTGGTTCTGCCGGTTGGCCTCGATGACCAACTCGTTCACCCGCTCCTGCTGCTTGCGCAGAGCCTCACCGGATAGCCCAACCAACTCCGCCATGGCGGCTTCGGCAGCCCTAAGAGTTTTTGCCGGCGAGCTGTATACCGGTTTCCCTGCCGAGATCATGCTACCCGTATGACTAGTTGCGGCCCCACCGGCCAGCTCATCATTCACCATTCTGCCTTTCTTGCGCAGATCCGCGATGCGCTTGTCCCGGGAGTCTATCTTAGGGAACCCGTGAGCTTCATTGTACTCCCGGAGGCTAGCACTGAGCTCACGCCGGATCTCGGCGATCTCTTGCGCTTCGGCGAGCAGCAACCTACGTTGCTCATCAAAGTCAGTCGAAGTGGCTTGGGTATCTGCATCAGCTGTTAAGGGGACAGCCAACTTGGCCACCAGACCCGAGAGGGGATCCGGGCGACGATGGGGCTGGGACTGCTGCGGATCGCCGTCTCGGGCCGTACCTCTCTCCTGAGGAGGTTTGGCCAGGCGAACATGGCCGCTACCGGCATCGCCGTCGGCGTCCTGGTACTCCGCCTCGGTTACCCCGAACATCATGACCGCGACGGAGCTCGCGGTGCGACTGGCACACGGACCCCGGTTGGCGCAGAGCATGGGAGGATCCTCAGCTTCCAGGACAATGTCCGGGCAGCTGCAGATAACCTCGGTGGCGACGTAGGTGGTGAAGCCACCGAAGTCGATGAGGCATCCGTTCACCGTGAAGGGTTTGTTCCGGAAGCACCCGGCATTGTCGCTGACGAAATCCATCTCGACCAGTCAGACGACAAGGCCAGGGAGAACCCGGACGCCGAAGCGAACGGGGAACCCGTCCGGATGTGTACACCAGCCAACGCGTCTGTCGGCCCCATGGTGGGCGCCAACTGTCGTGGTGGTGTCACGGCAGATGCCATAGGATGGCTAATTTTTGGTGCCGATGGACGTTGGTGGATCCGGGGAGGGATAGCGAGTTGAAGAGCTCACACGGGGGAGGATCCCGGTTAGACCGAGATCTCCGAGGAACACAAAAGAAGCTCAAAGTGCAAGGGGAAAGATCTAGCAAACCCGAACAAATGCACGAAGGCAAAGAACACACACACGATGTACCCAGGTTCGGGGCCCTCGTGGGGAGGTAACACCCCTACTCCTGCCTTTCCTCTCAATATAATTGTGGAATAAGATCTACAATCCGCTCTCGAAGCTCTTGCGGTGATGAACACGAAGAACAAGATGAACTAGAGGGAGAAGGAAGTAAATGCTCTAGGAGTAAATGAGACTAACGTCTTGGCTCCCAAGTTTGTCTCTCTCCGCAGGAGCAGTTATGGCGCCTTTTATAGAGTTCCGGCCAGGAGGGCCGGAAACCCTAATCCGGCTTGGCCCCACCGGACAGGCCTAATGGTTATGTCGACACCGGCTAGTGCGACCTAGCCGCCGTGCTATCCGGCGTAGCCCCTTCGTCATCATTCCGGCAAGGACGGCAGGCGCCATCCTGGAACATCATTGTCCCCCTGTCAGGGACAAGACATGTCTTTGCCCATCCCGGGTAGCCTTTCCGGATTGCCGGGCTAGGCATGTCCGGTCTGACGCGCTCCTTTGTTAGGCGGGAGGTGACCATGTTCCGTGTCAGGCGGGAGGTGACCATGCTTCCGTGTCAGGGGGGACGGTACTTCCCCCCGCGTCAGATGGAAGAGCCTGCTCCAGACCGTTGACGGCCTACCGGCATCCCTCATGCCGGTTACCTCTTTGCTTCATCCTGTAAGTCTTTCCTGCACACACCAGACAACTTGCTAGGGCCGAGATCTACACACCGGTTAGCTTGTACCCGGGGAGCAAGCTTGTACCTTCCTTACCTACCCGGGGAGTCTATCCGGTTTCCCCGGGCTCTCCTCCACCGGGAAGTGTACCCGGAGCCTCCGAGATCCTTCCCGGGTGTATCCGAGTAGAACTTCTAGGATGAGCATCTCTAGGCCTAGCCTCCCGAAGATGTCTTGGGCTGCCACCAAAGACATCTTCGAGAAGCTAGTTCTTAGAGGAGCCACCCACTTGCTTATGATGTGGTGCAGGCCTGGGGGGCTATTTATAGCCTCCAGGGATGACCCTTGCGCCCGCCAGGAGGCACCTTGCACTCTACCAGCTTCGAAAGGTCAAGTTACCCCTTCAGCACACCAGGGGGTGGCCCTTGCACTCGCCAAAGGTCAAGTATTGTTGCCACACTGTAGAGTAGTGCCGAGTTTCGCCCTACCTTGGCGGGCAAATATAGGCGGAACGCCGAGGCATATGTCGATGACATCGTCGTGAAATCACGAGAAGGAAATACTCTCCTCGGAGATCTTGAAGAAACTTATGCCAGCCTGCGCAAGGTGAACATCAAGCTCAACCCCGCCAAGTGCGTCTTTGGAGTACCTTCAGGCAAATTGCTTGGGTTCCTCGTGTCTCATTGAGGCATAGAGGCAAACCCAGACAAAATCAAGGCCATAGAAGACATGCAACCTCCACGCAGGCTCAAGGACATGCAACGCCTAGCAGGCTGCATGGCCAGCTTGGGTCGATTTCATCTCCAAGTTCGGTGAAAGAGCCCTGCCGTTCTTCAAGATCATGAAAAGAACAGGCACTTTCAAGTGGACCCCTGAAGCTGAAAAAGCATTTGAGGACTTGAAGAAGTATCTGGCCAGCCCACCAGTAATGGTCGCCCCAAGGCCTGGCGAGCACCTGAAGCTGTACTTATCAGCTACTACGCAAACAGCCAGTGTTGTCCTTGGGGTGGAAAGAGAAGATCCAGTACTCCACAAGAAGAGTTCAGCCACTCCAAAGAAAAAGCCTCCTCATAAGGAGCTCCACGAAAGGGCAGCCCTCTCAAACCCACCGCCAGGCCCAAAGCCCCAAGAGAGGCCCGCACAAAGCCAACCGCTGCAAGGAAATCCTGCCTAGGAGCCTCAAGAAGACAACCCCTCGAGGCTTAGGTCAACCACCTCGAGGCCAACCCCCTAGAGGCCAACCACCTCGAGGGCCAAGCTGAGCCACCTCAGGCAAAAGACGCCAAGGCTACAGGAACTACCATTGTCGAGCATCCAGTCTACTTCGTCAGCACAATAATGCGTGATGCTCGCGAGCGGTATACAATGTAGCAGAAGCTTCTCCTCGCACTCCTCATCGCCTCAAGAAAGCTGCGACAGTACTTCCAGGGGCACCCCATCACAGTGGTCACCTCTTTTCCCCCGGACCAAATACTGCGCAACCCAAACTCAACAGATCGTGTCGCAGGATGGAACATAGAGCTACATCCATTCAATTTGCGCTTCGATACCACAAGGCTAATCAAAGGAAGAGCGCTGCCTGACTTCGTCGCCGAATGGACTGACCCAACCCCTGAAGTGCCTTTGGGAGAAGAGCAAGAGCCCTCTGGAGCCGCAGTGCCCAGCCACTGGACCATGAAGTTCGACGAAGCTTTCGCTTGTCGCCACGGCGGGGCAGGCGTAGTCCTGATCTCACCCAAACGCGACAAGTTGTATTACGCAGTCCAGTTGTGCTTTGGAATCGAGAAGATATCCAACAATATTGCCGAGTATGAAGGCTTGCTTGCCGGCCTACGTGCCGCAATCGCCCTAGACGTCAAGCATCTACTCATCAAGGGCGACTCCCAGTTGCTCGTCAACTTCTCTAACAAAAGCTACAAGCCTAAGGACGACCACATGGCCGCATACCTTGAAGAGGTCCGTAGGCTCGAGAAGCACTTCAGGGGAATGGAGCTCATGCACATCCCAAGAAAGGAAAACCAAGAGGTTGATGACATCGCCAAGCGCGCATCAAAGAGGCAAGCTCAGCCGCAAGGTGTCTTTGAAAAAAGGCTCGTCAAGGCATCCATAAAGCAGCCCCAAGAGGCCCTGCCCGCAAGCACAGACGAAGCGCTCCTGCCACCACCTGCAAGCGGGGCTCCAGGCTGCGGGCCCCCTACAGGGGAGCGTCTGTTGCTCACAGCGGTGCACCAAGAAACAGGATGGATCGATGAGATCAAAGATTACCTCCACAAAGGGGTCCTTCCCGAGGAAGACGTTGAAGTGGAGCGAATGGCCCGCCAAGAAAAATCGTACCAAATCCTCGAAGGAATTCTCTATCGCAAGCGCCCAAACGGCATCGCGCTCAAATGCGTCCCTCCTGAAGAAGGCAAACTGCTGATCAAGGACATCCACAGCGGGGAATGCGGCCACCCTTCGTGCGCCCGCACCCTCGCAGGTAAAGTCTTCAAGAGCGGCTTCTACTGGCCTCAAGCACTTCAGGATGCAATGGACATCATTCAAGCATGTGAAGCCTGCCAATTCCACGGCATGCAAATCCACCAACCAGCGCTGGGACTACAGACCATCCCGCTCTCGTGGCCGTTTGCGGTCTGGGGGCTGGACATCCTGGGACATTTCCCAACGGCGCAAGGTGGATATCGCTACCTCTTCGTGGCCATTGAAAAGTTCACAAAATGGCCTGAAGTGGAGGCGACGCGCACAATCACAGCAGGCGCGGCGGTGAAATTCATCAGAGGCCTGGTCTGCCGCTTCGGAGTGCCTAATCACATCATCACCGACAATGGCTCACAATTCACCAGTGGCATCTTCAGAGCCTACTGTAAAAGAATGGGCATCAAGCTCTGCTTCGCCTCAGTCGCCCATCCGCAAAGCAACGGACAGGCTGAGCACGCAAACGCAGAGGTCCTCAAACGCCTAAAGACCAGGACCTTCGATATCCTCAAGGGCCAAGGCAAGGGCTGGATCAACGAGCTCCCCTCGGTGCTCTGGTCCATCCGTACAACGCCACCCAAGCCCACCGGGGAAACACCGTTCGCCCTTGTCTATGGAGCCGAAGCAGTCCTCCCCACAGACATAAAGCATGGATCCCCACGGGTCCTTGCCTTTAACGAGGACCAGCAAGAGGACCTCCACAACGACGACCTGCTGCTCCTTGAATGGCTATGACGCCGCGCCGCCCTACGGGCGGCCAAATACCAGCAGGACATGAGATGCTACCATAGCCGCAACGTGCGCTCGCGCACCCTGGAGGCAGGCAATCTCATCCTCAGGCGAATCCTCTCCAGGGAAGGCCTCCACAAGCTGTCCCCGATGTGGGAAGGCCCCGACAGGGTCACCCACATCGCCATGCCTGGCGCGGCTCGCCTCGAGACGCAAGACGGCGTCCCCGTCAAGAATCCATGGAACATCATGCACCTACGCAAGTTTTACCCGTGATCATTGTCGCGTCAAGGCATTTAGCGAAAGAGGCAGCCCACGACTCAACCTCCAAGCACTTTTTGTCCCTGAAGGTTAAAATCTCAAGGCTTAAACCTCACAAATCTTTGTATCCACAAGGAACAAATTAAAAACATGATCATTGTCACGACTGTGATCATTGTCACGTCGAGACTTCTAGCGGAAGAGGCAGCCTACGGCTCAACCTCCAAGCATTTTTGTCTCTAGAGGTTAAAAGCTCACGGCTTAAACCTCCAAAGCATTTTTGTCTCCTAAGGGAACAAACGCAACCGTGATCATTGTCACGCCTGTGATTGTTGTCACGTCGAGACTTCTAGCAGAAGAGGCAGCCTACGGCTCAACCTCCAAGCATCTTTGTCTCTAGAGGTTAAAAGCTCACGGCTTAAACCTCCCAAGCATTTTTGTCTCCTAAGGGAACAAATGCAACCGTGATCATTGTCACGCCCGTGACCATTGTCACGTCGAGACTTCTAGCGGAATAGGCAGCATACGGCTCAACCTCCAAGCATCTTTGTCTCTAGAGGTTAAAAGCTCACGGCTTAAACCTCCAAGCTCCAAAGGTTTCTCTCGAGGGGAAACCCTCCAAGCTCTCTATTTAACGAGCCACCTCAGGCCGTTGAGAGTCTCTGCTACTAATGGGTGGTCCCCATGCCTCAACATGGTCAAAACATTAACTTGGCAACCCCAAGCATAATGACTCACTTTTGTTCCCAAGTGAACTTAGCGCCTCGGCGCCGCTTTGTAATGTATTTGGTGAGTTTTATTTTCGCATTACTCTGTCGAAGTGTGCGCTTATATCTCTCCACATGCGTACCTCGCGAGCGGGGGCTGAGTACGGTTCCTGTGCCTCAAATGACACACCTGCAGCACTACAAAGTCCAAGAGTCCGAGCTCTGGCTGGAGGGCAAGATCCCACAAACACGCCATCTCTACAGATGACCTTGGTACTTACTCTCCTCGCAAGGAACGCCTGAGGGGACCTATAAGAGCGCGCGAGTCCCTTTAACCGTGTTCCAACGTTTGGGTTCGCCCCTCTAACATCTGCAGGGAAAAATCCCCCCACGAGCCTGAAGAGGCATCCGGGAGCGACCCCTCAAGTGGGCAACCTTGCCAGGCGAAAAGCCTCTGCAAGGCGAAAACCTCGAGAAGCTAAGTCTCGCACCCACGCCTTAAGAGCGTTTTCTCCCCATAGCGCACATTTGCCCCTCAAGCGACTTCGCTTTCCCTTACGCTTCATGGACTACTCGCAAGTCTAAGGGGGGCACTTGAGCATCGCGACTCAGGGCTCTTACCTCTCCTAGGCTTAAACTCCCCCCGGCCTTGCGGAGTCATTGCTACTGCATACCGAAGTGGCGGAGTCATGGCACGAAGAGATGGGACCTACCGACACAGAGAGCAAATAGACATGAAGATGAGTCCAAAGAGACCTCACGGGGGGCAAACAATCTCGAATCAAACAGCAATAAAGAGTATATTACAGGCCAATAGGTCTTAAGAAATCTAAACACACGATTGTTTCAGATACAAGCGCTCGCAGGCGCAATAAGGAGAGGCTCAGGGGGAAGCAGTGCCGCCTTGGACCTCCTCCGCGGCATCCTCCTCAGCCTCGGCGGAGCAGGCCTCCTCCTCGATGTCCTCAGCCGCAGCCTCCGCGCGCCTGAAGCGGTTGCAGAAGGCATCAACTTGCTCGCGGAGGGAGCTCGAGACCCGCTGCGCGTCCTCGCCTTGAGCAGCTTCTGTCACAGAGGAGAGATCGAAGCCTGGCGTGAGGAGCTTGAGGTTGGTGAAGATGCGGTCAACCACAACCCCCAGAAGCTGCCGGCTCTCGTCCTCAATCATCTCGCGAAGCTTGGCGACGGGACCCTCGAGCGCCTCGAAGAGCTGGTCGAAGTAGACCAGGTACATGGCAGCGTCGCCGCAGCCTCGGACGTCAGTATGCGGCGCGTCCGCGCCGAGCTGCGCGGCAAGCTCGTTGCCAGGAGCGACCAGCGCCTCGAACATACGCTCACGTTGCTTCGAGAGCGCGTGAGCCGCCTGGGTAGAGTCCGAGGCCTCCGCCGCCCGCTCCATCGCCGGGGCCACCTTCTCCTCCACATCCTTGGCCAAGGAGTTGAGGTTGTGGACTGCCTTGGTGCGGGCCTCCTCCGCTCGGTGACGGCCATCCTTGGCGCGCTTGAGGCGAGCCTCCAGCTTGGAGTTGGCCCCCTCGAGCTCGGCAATCCGCCGAGCGTCCGCGGCGTGCTTGACCTTGAAGCGGTCCTCCTGCGTCTGGGCCAGGTCGCGGTACTTCTGCGAGGTGGACTTGCGCAATTGCTTCTCGCGCTCCACGAGGGCGTCATCGTTCTCCTTCTTCTTCTCGGCGAAACGCCACTCGAAGCGCTCGTAAGCTAGCTTCTGGGCAGCGACGTTTTCGTCGTACTTCAAGGTCGCCTTGGCCAGGTCTCCTTCGCGCTCCTCAAGGGCCTCGCGTTGGGCGACCAGGTCCTTCTCCGCCTGAACGCGCTGCTCCTCACGCTGCTGCAGCTCCTTCTCCTTGAGGGCCAGCTGCCGCTCACGCTCGGCAAAGCCCTTGCTGTCGTCCTCTAGAGCGACCTGCGTGGCCTGATGGGCGGAGAGCAGCTGGGTCTCCAGCTGGCCCAACTCGCGGCGCTTCTGCGCCAACGAGCCCTCCATCGCCTCGCGCTCCGCCTTGGCCTGGCGCAGGAGCTCCGCTGCGGCGTCACGTTCCGCTTGGAGAGGCTCGAGGAGCTCTGCGGCGTCACGGATGTGGACCTCCTTGGTAAAGCGGGTGGCCGCCTCACGCGCGGCCTGCAGCGCCTCATCCTCCAGCCGGCGCGCCTCGACCGCCGCGTGGAAGGATGTCCACGACCTCGCCAGCTCCTCCTGCTGCCGAGCAAGCCATATGTCCCCGAGGGCGAGGTGCCCCTCCAAGCCCTCCAAGGATTACCTCACGAGGCCGAAGGCGACCTCGCGGCGCCCCGTGCTCCAGTCGCAGCCGCGGAGGACCAGCTCCTGGCTCGAGGAGGGCCCGGCGCAAGTGCCGAGTCTCGCAGGCCCGGCCTCGGGGAAAGCTTGGGGGCTAGCCTGGGCCTCGCTTGTGCCCGCGCCGGCATCTTCTTCTGGCCCTGCAGCTACAGGGCGTTCCTCGGTCACAGCTTCACGAGGAGGCGAGGAAGCATCTCCCCTAGCAGGTCCGCCTATGCCTGCTGCTGCCTCGCGCGCTTCCCTTGTAGCCTGCGCGGGAGCAGTGGCCGTAAGCGGCGGGGTAGGCGCGCGCGGAGGCGTCAACACGTGCGGCGGTGTTGGTTCGCGCGGTGGAGTAGCCTCACGCGGAGGCGTAGCCGCGCGAGGAGGAGTAGGAGCGCGAGGCGGCGCGGAAGTTTTTTTCTCCGAGCCTTCCACAAACAGAGGCTCGGCGGGTGGTGCAGGTGCCTCTGGGCGTGCCACGCCCTCCTCCACCTGAGGCCCTGCCGCCCCCGCCTGGGGCACAGCCGCCTCCGCTTGAGGCGCCGCCTCAAGGGGGCCCGTGGAGGCCGTCTTTACAGGCCTCGTGGCCTCTTCAGCCACGGCCCCTGCCGTGGCGCTCTTCACATCAACCGCCTTGCGAGGCCGGCGGCGCTTCGCAGGCACTAGATCACTGACAAGAGTCCAAGAAAAGACCTTCAGTAAAGGGTAAAGTGAAAGAGAAAGCTAAAAGGAAAACGATCCAACATCAGGAAAACTCACCCTGAAGGGGGGGCGCCAGCATCGACCCACGCCAAGTCTGGCGAGCGCCATGAGGGGAAGGGCTTGGAAGCAGGCCTTGCTGGGGGCGCTTCAACTTTCCTTTTGGAAGGAACGTCGGACGGCCTCGCCCCCGAGCGGTCCACGACGGCTTTTGTGTGGGGCCCGCCCCCTCCCGGAGAGGCCTTCGCGTCAGAGGCCTCCTCCTCCTCAGCCTCCTCCTCCACGAGGCGCGAGGCGCCACCACGAAGGCGTCTTCATCGCCTGACGAGATATCACAAATCTCGTCAGTAAATGGCCCGGCCCTCGAGGAGGAAACCTCCCCTGCCGCAGCCTCCTCCTCACCTGGGCCAGCTCCTGAGGCCGAGGGAGAATCGGCCCCCTCCGCTCCCCGTGTGGCCCGCGTTGGCACCTCGAAGTCCGCCTGGCCTGTCGGGACGAACGGAGGCATCCCCTCCAGGAGGTCCAAGCGATCCATCAGGTTGTATTGGTGAAGGGGCCGGAGCGCCGCGGGGAGCTCATCCACGGCAAGCACCGATGGATTAACGAAGAGCGCGGAGAGGATGTTGTCGATGGTGTCCTTGTCGTTGTCCTCGACGTGGAGCCGCATCTTATCGCTCGGCCCCGAGTACATCCACATGGGGACCGAGTGTGCTTGGAGGGGCGCGATGCGCCGCGTCACGAAGTCCGCCACAACCATCTGCCCCGTGAGGCCCTCCTCGCGGAGGAAGCTCAGGCGCCCCATCAAGCTCACGTTCCTGGCGCCGTCGAAGGTGGCCTTGCCCCAGTGGGAGTTCTTCACCGGGGGTTCGTCGGGAACCTCGAGGAAGGCGCAGGGACGCTCCACCCCAACAAAAAACCACTTCTGACGGAAGTTGTCTACCTTCTTCGTCACTGGAGTGATGGCCTTGCCCTCGCTCCATGACATGGGGATGTAGACGCTCCCCATGCCGTCGACGATGCGGAACGAGACGCACCCAGAGCGCTCGTTCTTCGCCGTGTTCCGGAGCGCGTAGAAGCACCGGAACAGCCCTACCGTGGGATCCAGGCCCAGGTACGCCTCGCAGAGGTAGGCGAAGACGGCGAGGATGAGGACGGAGTTGGGGTGCAGGTGCAGCAGCTCCACCTGGTAGAACGCCAGCACCGCCTCCAGGAACGGCGAGAAGGGCGGCACCAGTCCCGCAGCAAGGCAATGCTGGAAGATCGGGAAGAACCCGCGCGGGCGCTTCCCATGCGCTGTGGGCTCCAGGGCAGTAGCGCCATGCTCGTTCGTTCGGTCCGCCACCAGGTACCGGACCTTGGCGAGCGCCTTCTCGTTGACGCGCACGCCCAGCAGCGCCACGCCCACAACGGTCCCAGGGGCCTCCGCCTGGGAGGAAGACCCCGCGGCGGCCTTGCCCTTGCTCTTGAGTGGGCTCATCGTTGGGGGCGCGGAAGGTTGAAGGAGACGGAGAAGAGAGAATCGCAGGAGAGAGCGGAGGCGGAGAGCTCTGGGAAGCGGAAACTTCTGCGAGAAGAATTGGAAAAGGTAACGGCTCCCTGTGGCCTCGCTCGGGCTTTATGTCACCTCGAGGAGCAGTTACCGGGACGTGGTGGGACCCCCACGACTCACGCCCCGGGTTGTGCGAGGCCGTTTTTCGTCCAAGTGCCGCGTGGCTCGGGCCGGCTGGGCACTAAGGGCCCACGACGCTTCGCCTGAGCCCATGGGCTCAACCGTGCCCATCATGGGCCCGGGGGCTACTGTCGGCCCAGTGGGAACTGGGGTATGGAGAGCCCATACCCCTAAGGCCTCGCACACTGGCCAGTCAGAAGAAAAGGCTAAGGACCAGGCATCACCGCCTGACGGGACTCTCGAGAGGCAACTCCCCTCGAGGGCCTGAAGTGGAAGCGTTGCCCTCAAGGGATCCCTCGCCTTAGGGGACCCTCCCGAGGTGCCAGCTCGCCTCGAGGGAGTCCCGCAGGAATCTCCCCTCAGGCCTCCCCGCGCCTGAAGGGAAACGTTGCGGCCAAGGAAGTACGACAAGACGCACATGGCCCCTGCCACGCCCACGTGGTGACGCAAGCACCCACGTTGCCGTTTTGGTGATAAAGGGGTCAATAAAGCGGCTCCGCCTGCTGCGCAACTGCCAGGACCTTCTACTCTGGCGATAAAGCAGGTGGACGGCGCAACCCTCCAACGGAGAACGTCATCGCGGACTCCACCTCAGAGACTGCCCTCTCTGCGGGCAGTACAGCGCGGTCGGCCGCCTGTCGACCACCGCGCCCACCTTTATCAACAATGGATCGCGTCCATGGACAAAGGGACCACGGTGGACTCGTACTCCACCATGCCTCTGCCGTGTGGGAGCCACCTTGAAGGCCAAGCCGAAGGAGAGCGCCAGAGGGGCCTATAAAAGGGACAAGACATCCATCGTAGCAAAGGTCGGCTCTTTGCGTGCTACAACCCTTGTAAACCCTAGCAACTCTTGTTAGGATAGTCTCTGGCTGGAGGAGGAAGAAGACCATCGCTTCCCTCCCCAAGCAAGAACTGCCTCAAGGGGGCCTCCGGCCAACTCCACTATATTGTAACCTCCATCATCTAATACAGACAAGCAGGAGTAGCGGTCTTACCTCCTCATGAGGGCCGTGAACCTGGGTAAAGTCTGGTGTCTATCTCTGTCGTGAGCGTGTCGTCCTCGGGTCCGGCGAGCAACGTCGCGGTGCCCCTCGAGGGTCTTGACCTCCATGTTCAACCCCCTTTACGAACTACTCTTCAGGAAGTGACTACCCCTCGATTCTTGGGTGTCATAACCCGACAGACTAGATAAATATCCAATACCAGTGATTGAGGATTTACTGGATGAATTGTTTGGAGCTCAGATATTCACCAAAATTGATTTAAGAAGTGGCTATCACCAGATCAGGATGAATGAGGAGGATATTCCCAAGACTGCTTTTAGCACACACCAAGGTCACTATGAATATGTTGCCATGCCTTTTGGCTTGACAAATGCACCTGCAACAGCTGATGAACACAGCTCTAGCTGCCTTCTTGAGAAATTTTGTACTAGTCTTCTTTGATGATATCATTATCTACCGTAAGTCTGTGGAGGAACACACTGACCACCAGAAGCAGGTGTTCACGGTACTAAGGGCTAACAAACTGTTGGCCAAGGGAAAGAAATGCACATTTGGGGGAATACTTAGGAAACATAATCACATGGCAAGGGGTGGCCGCTGACCCAGCAAAAATTATTGCTATATCTAAATGGCCAGCACCAATTAGTGTCACTGATCTGAGAAGTATATTGGGGATATTACAGAAGGTTCATTGAAAATTATGGCATTATCTGCAGACCTTTATTCAGTGCCCTCAAGAAGGAAGGGTTCCTTTGGACACAAGACCAAGAGCTAGCATTTCAAGAATTGAAAAAGAAAATGATTACAACTTTTGTCCTAGTAATGCCAACTGTCACTTAATTATTTTACTTGAGACTGATGCAAGTTGTTGCTTTCTCCACATATGACAAAGAAGCACTGGCAATAATTGAAGCTATTAAAAAGTGGAAACATTACTTTGCTGCTAGCTCCATTATTATTAGAACAGACCAACAAAGCTTGAAACATATCCAAGAACAAAAGATCACTGAGGGTATTCAACATAAACTCCTGATCAAGTTGTTAGGATTCAAGTATGTGGTGTAGTATAAAAAGGGGAAAGAAAACAAAGTTGTTGATGCTCTGTCACGAGTGAGGTTCCAATTACATCAGCTCTTTAATTGTGCTGCCATCCAGTCTGGATACAGGAAGTTACTGCAAATTATATGGATGATATAAAGAGCACTGCTTTACTGGAGAAGTTAAACCTGCACGAGGATAGTGTACCTAACTTCACTCTAACAAGTGGTGTGCTCAGATACAAAAACAAGATTTATGTGGCAGAAGGCCAAGGTCTGTGGGAAAAGCTCATCACAGCATTGCATACCTCTGAATTAGGTGGGCATTCAGGAGAGAAAGCAACCTATCAGAGAATTAAGGTGTTGTTTACATGGCCAGGTCTGAAAAATGCAGTGGTCCAATTCATTAAGGAATGTCCAGTGTGTCAGATAAATAAGGGTGAACACACTAAATACCCTGGGCTGTTACAGCCACTTCCAATACCTGACATTGCTTGGTCACACATTAGCATGGACTTTATTGAAGGATTACCAACATGAGAACACAGAGACATTATATTGGTAGTAGTGGACCGATTTACAAAGTATGCTCATTTCATATCAATGAAGCATCCAATCACTGTCAGAACAGTAGCATAGGAATTCACTGATAATGTCTTCAAGCATCATGGATGTAGCGTACCTTCACTTAAAATAAGGCAGATACCTGTGTATAGTGCAAATCCATGGATCGATTCATTTGCACACACAGTTTACGATGTAATATCACAACAAAGTATCAATTTTATTACATCGATGATCCAGACTTACAAAATATTCAATACAAGTTGCATAGCATAAAGCTAGCACTGAAATAGTAAACAGCGGAAATACAATAGCAGTGAGTCTCCATCACATTCATGTTGCCACAGGCGAAAACATGTTGGTTGTAGACTCGAAAGCTTTAAACGAAACCTCACTCGTCATCTGAACAATCAGCAATAAGAAAAATATTGCAACAACGTGGGTCAGATTCCATTAAAAATGGAGTCTGGCAAGTGACACTATGGTTGACACGTAGAGGAATAACTCTAATAACCTATATGCATATTTGGCTGGTGGAGTTCAAGGCTATTTTGCATAAAGCCATTTTTTCCTAACTCTTTCAAAAACACTTTTCTTCTATTTAAGACATTTGCGGCATGACAACCACTATCTCATTCTACCCTTGTTCACCGATCAAGTTTTATATTTTGAAGTTGGAATGGTGGAATCCTCCGTTGACATCCGTGATCAGCTGCTCAAATTATCCATACCAGGGACACGGCTAAGTACTTAGTTTTACACTCTGTAGAGGTTGTGCACGTTCACCATTGTACCCATTCAACCCAAACTATCCTTTACACACTTATAGTGATAAGGAAAAGGAGAAGAATGAGACGTGATCTTTCAGAAACATTTTCCCTCCCACCTGGCTTGACCCGTTCCACCTAACACCCTCTACATCTGCTTGTCAAGCCGGAGAGAGTCCACGCAACATAGTTGATCAAGCCAGAGCCCATTGGCAATGGCTGCACTAGAAGCAATCGTCACTCGGAGTTCTTCAGATTCCTCTGTTCCTGGGTGGCCATTCACAAGTGTACGTACTCCAGGAACCATAGACATGACCTGAGTAGCCACTCAACATAAACCATACAACCTCTTACCACCCAGGTGTTTCATTCTTAACTTAGTAGAATTTAGATTTTCACAAAACAACATTTGCGTAGCATCAATAATTCTACTAAGTATTGCATAGGAGCCTAAACATAGGAATAAGGAATTTCTACACAGGTTTAGCATAGCAATACTATCCTACACATGCTTACATAAAAATACACTAAGTAATGCATGTAGAAAATATTAGGAAGTTTATGAGGTGTGCCACTTGCCTTTGGATGATGTCTTTGCTCACAAACTCTTTTCAACGTAAGTTAGAACTCTCCGTTCAATCTAAACAATATAGACAAGCAACAATACAACAATCAACATAAAACTCAACTACACAACGCATACAAACACATACATAATGAACAAACAAGTTTCATAAAACTTCTAAAGAAAAATATGTTTATGCATGATGTGCAAAATATTTCTAAGGACTAGAGATGCATGTCATGCTATGAAAATATTTTAAGTTATTGCAAGGGAATAAGGTTGGTCAAAAATTACTAAGGACTAAGGTCATAAGTTGGATAAAATACTTTGTTACATATCATCTTGGATAAGCACTCTAATGGCTTAGTCATGATGTGCAAAAATACTTAGAGAAAATACTAAGTTTATTCTTCAAGGTGATCAACAATTATTAACAACTCTTTGTAAATTGGATATTCACTATAGTGAGAGAGACAGACACCCGGCCAGCCACTTAAATTGTGGAACAGGTCTCATGTACATGGTCATGTAAGGTCAGTCTCCAGGACGCTTCATCTCACTATGCCGCTAGGATGCAACAAACTTCAAAGATGGTAATATCATGATCAAAAATTGTTTAAGTTTAATGTGAAAGACAAGATTAGAAAAGAGGGAAAAGATAGAAAGAAAGATGTAGAATCTTCTCCTTGCTTCCTTTTCTTCTTGATGTGATGATGTCATTGCAATTTTGTAGACTTGACGACTCTGAAGACTTGATGGTGTTGATAGCATCCAAGTTGGTCTTGAATATAACTTAATCATCCACGGGTCTAAGAGAAGAAGGGAGAAAAGAGAGACAGAGAGGAAGCAAGACTTAGAAAATATTGCTGGTTGGTCTTCATGAACTTGTTCTTGATTTTCTTCTAAGTGCTTCCACTCCTTGAAGATACTTCTGAAGTCTTGTTTTGGCTAAGTCCTACATTGGCCTTCTAGCTCCATGTTGAAAATCCTAAGTGTCTAGTGCATAGCACTTTTACCAAAATACTAAGTTTGAAAATAATCCTAACTTAGAGAAAATAATGAAGAGGTTTTCCTATGAGGAGTATAACTATATAATAAAATATGTTAAGCATGAAATGCACTTTTTAATCACAAGAAAGCATTAAAATAACTTTTGTGATTTCATTATAAATATGCATGAGGTTATAAATGCAATTTAATTAATTTCTATTTTTGCAAAATATAAATAAAGGAATGAATATAAGATTAAAGTTTTTAATGATTAAATTTTTATAATTTTTTTTTATAAATAGTTGTGGGGACCCCGGACTAACTGTCCGAAATACCCGATTATGCTAACACAACGATCCCGTGATCAGTCTGTCGTCGCACATAATCCGAATTGAATACCAAAGTTTACATCCATTACAATACCGAATTAAAGTCTTACATAAAATGGTCATCTAGACCAAGTCTTACATAGGTGCCTTCAAGGGCCAAACCCAAAACAATCAGCGGAAATAAGGCGTAGCAGACATCAAATCCTAGCGATGACCCGACAGGCAGTCGACTTATGAAGATCCTTAGTTGGCATAGATGTCGCCATATTCCTCCTGGGCGTAGTACTCCTCCATGTCTGGCTACGACAATATCCAGAAGCAAACTAGTATGAGTACATTTGAATGTACTCGCAAACTACTCCTACATAAGTGCTCTAGTTCCATTTTTAGTTTCTCACTTTTATTCATTTAAAACATCTCTGTATCTTTGTTGAAGAAGATAAGGGAATTATGACTACGAGATGTCTCAATTTTGTTAGTTTTATTCCAAAACTCCTCCTTTTTCCGATCATAAACCATTATGGCAATATCTTTCCAACTACCTCATACCGATCCGTTGGTATAGGTGTATGGAACACTCTCCATTTTCCTTTTTCTTTTAAAACTCAAATCCTTTCCAAAAACTTGCACATGGTCTAAGTAGGGTCTTCAACTGTCCATATCCGAGGACTCGGCTATTCGAATAGTTTAATTACCCTCTGCAGAGGTAGCACGCTTTTCCCACACTCATTCGATAACTCATCGTGTCAGCCACGCTTCGCCATACCCGTGGTATGCGAAGTTGAGTCACCGACCCTAGTCTTTCCTTTGCTCATGCTAGTATAGGACCCTGCCCCTATGAACCATTCCATCTACACCTAGTCCAGTTTCCCGTCGGAAACCCTAAGTGTGAGGACTCATAGGTTTTATCTGGCGGTGTATACGGACATCCTTCTATCCTCCTCCTTATCTACTCATAGATTTTTGAGCGAGGACCCAGGTCAGGGTTAGGTCACCAAACCACTCCCTCATGCATAACAGAGTCATCTCTGTTGATGCAGTGTCCCATACTAATAAGAGAAAACTATATGACTAAGCCCTTTCCCATATGTGTGTAAATGTGGTCGCACAGAGTATCGGTTGCTTGACTGAGTACTAGGACACAATGTGCTTTTCCAAAACCATCTTTCTCCATTTCCTTATTTCAACACCATATCTTGGTGCTATATATCCACACAAGTTTTCAAAGGAGTTTTGAATAAACAACATTGTTTTTCCATCCTATAGTTTTAGTATCTACTTCTACATAGGGTGGCAAAATAATCTCTATATACTTTTTGAAAAAGGGTTTTTGTACACCTTTGCTTTTGAAAATGATTTGTAAATCTAGATGTATAAGTTAGGTGCAAGCTCAAAGAGTAGCTTGCCTTGCTCGGCAAAGTGATCTTGGTCTTGGTCTTCAGGTTCTGCAAATCCCTCCTCCTCGATATATCCGGCAACGTTCTCTTCTAATACACAATCAAATACAAACAATCACTAGCCTATTCAATCAATCATCATAGCAATACACTCTTAGAGGTCCTAATTAACCATTCCACATACCAAACAATATCATGTGGTTTCAATTTAATTGAATTAAACATTATTCCCTGGTATTTTAATTAGGGCAGAAACTTGTTGCACATGTTTAATTGCATATTTTGAGTTCTGTTTGTCACAAAAATACAAACTAAATTTCTACAGAAAGCTAATGATGTGTAGAAGACGACACAATTGGGTTTGTGTCATTTGGAGTTACCAAACTCCCTACACATTGTTTTGAATCCAGAAGCCAATTAATATGGTTTTGGCTATTATTTAAATTGTATTCATCTAAAATTTAAACCACTTTAGGGGTGACTAACCATGGCTAAATGTGACCTAATAAAATTAGTTTCAACTAATTTGGATTATCAGAGTATCAGAAACAAACAAGTTTAGAATTTAAACATGCTATTGTAATTTGAATGTTGTATTTTTATTATACATCCAAATGGGGTGAAACTAGTTTGGTTGGATAGGAAATTTCATAAGCTTTCCAGAACAGTTGGATTTGTTAAATTTGGAGTTGTAAATCTAAAGTTATGGAATTTCTAAAATTGGGTTCAGTACTGGTTTTTAAATGAAATTTAAATTCGAATTAAAATCCAGAGTGGATAATGTTGAAGAATCTGACAGAGGGGACCCACTGGTCAGTGACTCAGCGAGCGCGCGCGCGGTTTATTTAAACCTGACGCGTGGGGTCTGCCTGTCAGATTTTTAATAATTAAAACGAACCGGTAAGCTACCGTAGGATGGAAATCTAACGGCTGAGATCGAGCGCGTCGGCGACGACCTAAATCGGGCGGCGCCGCGGCTCCGGCGACGGCGTCGAGGACGGGCTGCTCACCTACGGGCTCGGGAGGGCGTGTGGCTGGTGCAGGACGACGGCGGCGAGGTGGGGAAGCTCCTGGGGCGAACGGTGCGTGCTGGCGTGGCCTCGAGCGACGGCGGCGATCTCCTCCCTTTTCCCGCGGCTCCGCTCCAACTCCGGCGAGCGATTGCCGACGCACCTGAGCACGGATCAAGGGGAAAGAGGGTGCGGGTGAGAGAGGGGACCAAGGGAAAGATAAGGGAGGCAGAGAGAAGGGAAGGGGAGGGGCAGCACGGCCGTGCCGTGGTCGTCGCCTACCTCGGGCACGGCGAGCTCGAGGAAGGTGACGGCGACCCGAGGCTTCGCGGCCTCGGTCCTGGCCTCCTCGCGGTGCACAAGGGAGAGGGGAGTGGTGTGAGGGGGAAGAGGCAGTGGCGGTGCGGCGAGAAATGCAGGGCACGGGCGGCGTTTTATAGCGGCCGGGCGGCGCACGGTGGGCGCGGTGCAGGGGCGCCCGTGGCCGTGCTAGGCCGCCGTAGGCCGGTGGAGTGGTGCGGCTGCGCTGCGGGCTGCTCGGGGGACCAGGCGGGCAAGGCGGGGTGGCGTGGCGCGCTCGGGCGCGCTCGGGCGCATGGCCCTGCCGTGGGCGTGCTCGGGCGGCGCACGGCGTGCGCGTCATGGCGCGGCCGCGGCGTGCACGGGCTGGTGCTGGGGGCTGTGCGGGCTCGCGAGGGAGAGAGGGGGGGCCTGGCACGGGTGCGCACGGCGTTGCCACCTCGGACGCCCGTCGCGACATTGCGACGTGCGCACGGCCGTGGCTGTCGCCGGCGTCCACACGGCGACTCCGGCCACCATTTTGCCTCCTCCGGCGTGCGGTGAGGTCGTGGTGAAGATGTGAGTGCAGGGCTGATGCCAAATCGACAGAAAAACATCACATTTCTCGGATTGATCCACGAGTTGGTTCGGATTGGGAAGAACAGGGTGGATGAACACCAAGTGTTTGGTGAATTGCCTGAACCAAAACAGTAGCATTTTGCTATTTTAATTTTCCTATTTCTATTCATTCCTTTGGGTCCAATTTTAAGATCTAGGCTAAGTATATTATTGGTGAGTGTTACAAAGTCTTTTTGAAATATTTTGAAATATTTCAATCATGAATTGCTAATTTGAATTTGAAGTTTTGAATTTAAATTTTTGAAAGGGAATAGTTTGTAAAAATTAACTAAGAGTGTTTATAATATTTCTCCATTGGTTTTGGTGTAAAATAAATTTATATATCTTAATTTGGAAAAAGATAATGTGACATGTGTCACATGGTGTTTTGTTTTTAGGATTTGTTTTATTTGTTTTCTTTTCTTTCAATTTTTTTAATTAGAGCTTGAATTCAACAATATTGCAAACAATGTAACAAGCCACACTCAAGAATTAAACATACACACATTTTCATAAGAAAAGTTTTTGTTGGCCCACATTTTTGCATTACTAATTATATTAACATTTTTGGGATGTTACAGACTTTCCCCCTTAAAATAAATCTCGTCCCGAGATTTGCTAGGCCTGGGTACTAAAGAGGTTGGGAAACTCGCTCCTAAGATAGTCTTCACGTTCCCAAGTTGCTTCATCTTCAGAGTGGTTAGTCCACTGGACTTCGTAGAACTTGATTGCTCGCCTGCGGGTGAGACGAACATCTTCGTCGAGAATCTTGAGGGGCGTCTCACGATAAGTCAGATCTTGATTCAGGTCGACGGACTGGTGATCGATGTTTTTGAAAACATCAGGCTGGTCAGGAACTTCAAGACACTTCCGTAGCAAGGAAATGTGGAAAACATCATGGTAATCTTCTAACTCTTGGGGCAACTCCAGTTGATAAGACACTTCTCCTCGACGGGCAAGGATCTTGAAAGGTCCAATATATCTTGGCGCTAATTTTCCTTTGACATGGAAACGCTGCATTCCTTTAAGAGGTGTCACTCGGAGATAGACATAATCTCCGATATTAAAGGTGACATCACGACGCTTGGGATCAGCGTAACTCTTCTGACGGGATTGGGCGGTCTTGAGTCGCTCACGGATAAGCCGTACTTGCTCTTCAGCCTCACGGAGGGTATCTGGTCCAAACAGTTTGCCTTCTCCGGTGTCGGACCAATTCAAGGGTGTACGACACTTCTTGCCGTAAAGGGCTTCAAAAGGGGCCATTTGCAGACTAGACTGGTAACTGTTGTTGTAGGAGAATTCTGCAAATGGAAGACAATCTTCCCATTTGGATCCATAGGCTAGGACACATGCGCGAAGCATGTCCTCTAATATCTGGTTTACTCGTTCAGTTTGGCCATCGGTCTGGGGGTGATATGCTGTGCTAAATGCCAACTTGGTTCCGAGGGCTTCATGCAGGGCTTTCCAGAACCTTGAAGTGAATTGTGTGCCTCTATCTGATACAATCCTCTTAGGCACACCATGCAGGCTTACTATTCTGGAAATATACAGGTCTGCTAACTGATTTCCCCTATAGGTGGTGTGGACGGGAATAAAATGGGCCACTTTGGTCAGCCTGTCAACGATGACCCATATTGAGTCATGGCCTCGGTTGGACCTTGGAAGTCCGGTGATAAAATCCATTCCAATCTCATCCCACTTCCACTCGGGAATTCTTAGGGGTTGAAGCAATCCAGCGGGGCGCTGATGTTCAGCCTTGACTCGCTGACAAATATCACACTTGGCTACGAAAGCACCAATTTCTCGCTTCATTCCATGCCACCAAAATCTTTCACGAAGGTCTTGGTACATCTTGGTTCCGCCGGGGTGGATTGAGTAAGGGGTCTCGTGAGCTTCCTTTAGGATTAACTCCTTGAGTTCCGAGGTATTGGGGACACAGATACGACCATTGAATCTCAACACTCCTTCTGCATCCTCGGTAAAACCAGGCGCTTTACCGAGAGAAACCTTCTTCTTGATTCCTTCTATGCTCTCATGACCTTTCTGGGCCTCCTTAATTTGATCTATCAGAGTTGGAGCTAACTCTAAATGGGCGAGATAGCCGTGGCTAACAAGCTCTAGTCCAAAATCTTTGAACTCCTTAAACAGGGCTGGCTGCTCTGCTTGGATCATGGCATTCAGGGTGCAGGGTTGGCGACTAAGGGCATCGGCAGCTACATTAGCCTTCCCAGGGTGATAATTGATGCCGATATCATAATCCTTAATTAATTCCATCCACCTTCTCTGTCGCAAATTTAACTCCCTCTGCGTGAAGATATACTTCAAGCTCTTATGATCCGTATAAATCTCGCAGCGATGTCCCGCCAGATAGGAGCGCCACGTCTTCAAAGCAAGAACAACAGCGGCTAACTCCAGGTCATGGGTTGGGTAGTTCTCTTCATGTGGTCGCAACTGTCGAGACAGATACGACACCACCTTGCCTTCTTGCATCAGAACACAACCTAGTCCTAGACGTGATGCATCGCAATACACGTCGAAACTCTTGGTGACGTCTGGCATAATCAGGACAGGGGTTGAGGTCAATCTCTTCTTTAATTCCTGGAAACTCTCTTCACACTTCTGAGTCCATTCAAATTTCTTGTCCTTTTTCAGCAGTTGGGTAAGGGGCTTCGCTATACTGGAGAATCCCTCAACGAACTTGCGGTAGTATCCCGCTAGTCTGAGAAAGCTGCGGATTTCAGTCACACTAGTTGGGGCTTTCCAGTCCACAATGGCTTGGATCTTTTCTGGGTCTACAGAAATTCCTCCCGCAGACACAACATGTACGAGAAATGAGACTTCACTGAGCTAGAACTCACACTTGCTAAACTTGGCATACAACTGATGCTCTCGGAGGGTTGCTAAAACTAGACGCAGGTGTTCAGCATGCTCTTCTTCAGTTTTGGAGTAAATAAGGATGTCATCAAGGAAAACTACCACGAACTTGTCAAGATACTCCATGAAGATCTTGTTCATGAGATTCATAAAATAGGCTGGGGCATTGGTCAGACCAAAGGACATTACGGTGTATTCAAATAAACCGTAACGGGTTGTGAAGGCAGTCTTGGGAATGTCTGTCTCTCGGATTCTTAACTGATGATACCCTGACCGAAGATCGATCTTGGAAAAGACTCGGGCTCCGTTCATTTGATCGAACAGATCCTCGATCTTTGGGAGAGGGTATTTGTTTTTGATGGTCACATCATTTAACCTTCGATAATCCACACACAGGCGTGTGGTACCATCTCTCTTATCCACAAAAATAATGGGTGATCCCCAGGGTGAAGCACTTGGGCGAATAAGCCCTTTGCTGAGCATGTCTGCTAACTGCTTCTTCAACTCAACCAGTTCTTCTGGATTCATCCGATAAGGCCTTTGGGATATAGGGGCTGTCCCGGGGATAAGTTCAATGATAAACTCAATATCCCGATCCGGTGGCATACCAGGCAATTCTTCAGGAAAGACATCTTGGAACAGGTGAACAACACGGATCTCATCTAGGGCTGGTCGAGCTATGCTCTCATGGCATCCTGGTTGGGGTCGACTGGTTTCTGACACATACTCCACTTCTACTCCTTTGTCGGTGGTGAGGGCTACAGCTCTTCTGGCACAGTCAATTCGACCATGGTACTTGGCTAACCAATTCATACCCAGTATGACATCTATTCCTTGGGTTCCTAGGATGATTAAGTCGACTAGGAACTTTTCCCCTTTGATCTCAAGGGAAACGTTCGGGCAAAATGACTTGGTATCTATGGTGGATTCTGGGATTTGGACGACCATGGGTCTGGGTAAGAGGCTTCCGACTAAACCTCCCTTAGCAACAAATTCTTGGGTAACAAAAGAATGAGTAGCACCAGAATCAAACAGAACAGTTGCAGGTACTGAGTTGACAAGGAACGTACCCATCACAACATCTGGTGCATCCATGGCCTCTTCAGCATTGATGTGGTGCAGGCGTCCCTTGGCAACAGCCACATTTCCGCGGGGTGCGGGGTTCTTGCCATTTCCATTGCGGCCTTGGCCGTTGTTCGGCGCCTGTGCATCGGGGCGCGGACCATTCTTCTTAGGATTGGGGCATGCCTTGGAGTAGTGACCCTTGGTGCCACAATTGAAACAGACAACATTGGCATTGAGGTTGGGGTTGCTAGAGTTCCCTCCGGGACGGGTGTTGTCATTGGGACGGCTGAACTTGTTTGGGGTGTATGGGGGCTTAGGGTAACTGGGGTGCGAAGTTGGTGGTGGTCTATATGCTGGCTTGGGGTTTGGTGGGTGGGTGCGAGGTTTCTGACTGCTCGAACCTTCCTGGGCAATCATTCTCCTCTTACGACCCTCAAACATGGATTTGCGCTTGGTCTCCAACTGTATGGCCTTGTCCACAAGTGATTCCAAATCAGAAAAGTCATGGATAACCAAGGCGCATTGCAGTTCATCATGAAGTCCGTTCATGAAACGCTCCATCTTTCTCCCCTCGGTGTCGACATCATCAGGAGCATACCGAGACAAGTCAGTGAACTCATCGAGGTATCCGACCACATCCTTACTTCCCTGCCGCAACCTGCGGAATTCATCCTTCTTCCGCTCAATGAGTCCGCGGGGAATGTGCTTCTTGCGGAACTTCTCCTGGAAATCATCCCAGCTGATAGCATAACCAGCTTGCTGTAGAGCCTTGGTAGCTTCCCACCAAGACCGTGCTGGTCCTGCAAGATAGTGGGTCGCATACAGCACCTTCTCCGGTTCTCCCACGGCTGCAACTACCAGGTTGTTGTTAATGGTGCGAAGCCAGTCATCGGCCTCAAGTGGGTGAAGTCCCTTGGAAAAGGTGGGTGGGTTGGTCCTTTGGAAGTTGCTCAAAGTGGACCGCTGATTTCCTTCACCATTGCCATTGCCATTGCCATGGCCATTGCCATTGTTGTGGTGGTTGTTGTTGTTGTTGTGAGCGGCAGCTATCTGTTGCAGGGCAGCAATATGAGCTTGACGCTCAGTCCGGGCAGCTTGACGTTCCTCCATGATGAGCGCCAGAAGTTGGGCGGTGGTTGGATCCGGTGGGGGTGGTGGTGCTCCTCCATCCGTGTTGGTGCGACGAGTGTCCACCATCCTGAAGCACACCGGGTATAAGGGGCAAGCAAAAAGGGTTCTGACCAAGGGAAAGATGGGTTTTTACGTAGAGGTTGATTTACTAAGGATTATAAAAAAAAGTTTAACACATGTCAACGAGACTAGCACACATTTTCATAGCACAACCATTACATCAAGAGTTCATCCAAATCTAGCTTACAACATTCTCCCTAACTAATGTACATATAGCAAGTTCCAAAAGAATCACAACTTTGACTCTACTAGCGATAGGGGGTCGACCTAATCCTGCGGTAGAACTCAAGTAACTCGCCTACTGAGGTGGAACCTCAGGCTCTGCCATGTCAGCATCGGACTGGTAGGGTGGCTCCTCTGGATCCTCATCCTCATCATCCTCATCCTCATCGTCCATCTCCTCCAGATAGTCGTCATCGTCACTGAGGAAAGCGTTGTTCTCCTTGCGGAGATCCTCGCCCTCCTCCTCCATCTCGTCAGTACGGAGCTCCAAATCCTCTATCAGCTCATCCTGCTCGGCAACCTTCTTGCGGAGCTTCGCTATGGTCTTCCTCATCTGGGTTCCCTTCTTAAGAAGAGCGGTCTTCTCCGTCTTCAGCTGTGCCTCACTCTCGCGACTTTCCTTGAGCGAGAGACGCTCAAAGTGAGACCGAAGCCTAGCGCACCTCAGATCCTCCTGGGTGCGAAAGAGCATAATCTCCATGTCCAGGATATACTCTCCGAATGTCGGGTGCAGAGGGGACCGAATTGGGTGTCCATCGATGGTGCGCCTCCCGTAGAACTGGAAACGAGAGTTTACCAGCTCCGCCTTGTGTTCCTCACAAAGCCGGGATAGCATCCGCTGCATGGAACGACACAGTCCATCGTCCCAGTGGACGTCCATGAGGGTGAAAGAGAGTGCCCTGGATCCGGGGGACTTGATGTTCCCGCGAACAGACCCCTCGATCAACCAGGACAGGTTCCCGTTACCGGGAGCGTCCACCTGGGCTCCCCTGAACTCAGGAGTGAGACGACCTAGCAGCTTGGTCAACTCGAACAAGTCCTTCTCGAACATCAACTTGCCGTCCTTCTCCAGCTGAACGAACTCGGTGAAATGGATCGCCCTCTATAATTTTTAGTCAAAATTTTAAGTTAGTGAGATGGCAAGTATATCAAATTTTTAATGTAAAGGACAATATGTGAGCAGATTTTTAAGTTTATTAAAATGAAGTGTGGCAAGTTTTTATGAATATGAGAGAAAACTTAGTAGTTGGTAAGAAGAGAATTTTGCACAAATGAGAGGGTAAGAGATAAGCAATTTTTAAACTAATTCCTTACTTTGTTTTTCTTTAAAAGTCAACTTTTGCCATCACTACCTAACGACCATGCTAATCTAAGGCTCCTAAAGTCGAGATGGCTCTGATACCAATTCTGTGGGGACCCCGGACTAACTGTCCGAAATACCCGATTATGCTTAACACAACGATCCCGTGATCAGTCTGTCGTTGCACATAATCCGAATTGAATACCAAAGTTTACATCCATTACAATACCGAATTAAAGTCTTACATAAAATGGTCATCTAGACCAAGTCTTACATAGGTGCCTTCAAGGGCCAAACCCAAAACAATCAGCGGAAATAAGGCGTAGCAGACATCAAATCCTAGCGATGACCCGACAGGCAGTCGACTTATGAAGATCCTTAGTTGGCATAGATGTCGCCATATTCCTCCTGGGCGTAGTACTCCTCCATGTCTG
Source organism: Poa annua (assembly GCA_026929855.1). Classification (NCBI taxonomy): domain Eukaryota; kingdom Viridiplantae; phylum Streptophyta; class Magnoliopsida; order Poales; family Poaceae; genus Poa; species Poa annua. The sequence goes on along the minus strand of CM049432.1, from coordinate 21,915,692 downwards.
GCTACGACAATAGCCAGAAGCAAACTAGTATGAGTACATTTGAATGTACTCGCAAACTACTCCAACATGAGTGCTCTAGTTCCATTTTTAGTTTCTCACTTTTATTCATTTAAAACATCTCTGTATCTTTGTTGAAGAAGATAAGGGAATTATGACTACGAGATGTCTCAATTTTGTTAGTTTTATTCCAAAACTCCTCCTTTTTCCGATCATAAACCATTATGGCAATATCTTTCCAACTACCTCATACCGATCCGTTGGTATAGGTGTATGGAACACTCTCCATTTTCCTTTTTATTTTAAAACTCAAATCCTTTCCAAAAACTTGCACATGGTCTAAGTAGGGTCTTCAACTGTCCATATCCGAGGACTCGGCTATTCGAATAGTTTAATTACCCTCTGCAGAGGTAGCACGCTTTTCCCACACTCATTCGATAACTCATCGTGTCAGCCACGCTTCGCCATACCCGTGGTATGCGAAGTTGAGTCACCGACCCTAGTCTTTCCTTTGCTCATGCTAGTATAGGACCCTGCCCCTATGAACCATTCCATCTACACCTAGTCCAGTTTCCCGTCGGAAACCCTAAGTGTGAGGACTCATAGGTTTTATCTGGCGGTGTATACGGACATCCTTCTATCCTCCTCCTTATCTACTCATAGATTTTTGAGCGAGGACCCAGGTCAGGGTTAGGTCACCAAACCACTCCCTCATGCATAACAGAGTCATCTCTGTTGATGCAGTGTCCCATACTAATAAGAGCAAACTATATGACTAAGCCCTTTCCCATATGTGGGTAAATGTGGTCGCACAGAGTATCGGTTGCTTGACTGAGTACTAGGACACAATGTGCTTTTCCAAAACCATCTTTCTCCATTGCCTTATTTCAACACCATATCTTGGTGCTATATATCCACACAAGTTTTCAAAGGAGTTTTGAATAAACAACATTGTTTTTCCATCCTATAGTTTTAGTATCTACTTCTACATAGGGTGGCAAAATAATCTCTATATACTTTTTGAAAAAGGGTTTTTGTACACCTTTGCTTTTGAAAATGATTTGTAAATCTAGATGTATAAGTTAGGTGCAAGCTCAGAGAGTAGCTTGCCTTGCTCGGCAAAGTGATCTTGGTCTTGGTCTTCAGGTTCTGCAAATCCCTCCTCCTCGATATATCCGGCAACGTTCTCTTCGAATACACAATCAAATACAAACAATCACTAGCCTATTCAATCAATCATCATAGCAATACACTCTTAGAGGTCCTAATTAACCATTCCACATACCAAACAATATCATGTGGTTTCAATTTAATTGAATTAAACATTATTCCCTGGTATTTTAATTAGGGCAGAAACTTGTTGCACATGTTTAATTGCATAGCTTGAGTTCTGTTTGTCACAAAAATACAAACTAAATTTCTACAGAAAGCTAATGATGTGTAGAAGATGACACAATTGGGTTTGAGTCATTTGGAGTTACCAAACTCCCTACACATTGTTTTGAATCCAGAAGCCAATTAATATGGTTTTGGCTATTATTTAAATTGTATTCATCTACAATTTAAACCACTTTAGGGGTGACTAACCATGGCTAAATGTGACCTAATAAAATTAGTTTCAACTAATTTGGATTATCAGAGTATCAGAAACAAACAAGTTTAGAATTTAAACATGCTACTGTAATTTGAATGTTGTATTTTTATTATACATCCAAATGGGGTGAAACTAGTTTGGTTGGATAGGAAATTTCATAAGATTTCCAGAACAGTTGGATTTGTTAAATTTGGAGTTGTAAATCTAAAGTTATGGAATTTCTAAAATTGGGTTCAGTACTGGTTTTTAAATGAAATTTAAATTCGAATTAAAATCCAGAGTGGATAATGTTGAAGAATCTGACAGAGGGGACCCACTGGTCAGTGACTCAGCGAGCGCGTGGGGTCTGCCTGTCAGATTTTTAATAATTAAAACGAACCGGTAAGCTACCGTATGATGGAAATCTAACGGCTGAGATCGAGCGCGTCGGCGACGACCTAAATCGGGCGGCGCCGCGGCTCCGGCGACGGCGTCGAGGACGGGCTGCTCACCTACGGGCTCGGGAGGGCGTGTGGCTGGTGCAGGACGACGGCGGCGAGGTGGGGAAGCTCCTGGGGCGAACGGTGCGTGCTGGCGTGGCCTCGAGCGACGGCGGCGATCTCCTCCCTTTTCCCGCGGCTCCGCTCCAACTCCGGCGAGCGATTACCGACGCACCTGAGCACGGATCAAGGGGAAAGAGGGTGCGGGTGAGAGAGGGGACCAAGGGAAAGATAAGGGAGGCAGAGAGAAGGGAAGGGGAGGGGCAGCACGGCCGTGCCGTGGTCGTCGCCTACCTCGGGCACGGCGAGCTCGAGGAAGGTGACGGCGACCCGAGGCTTCGCGGCCTCGGTCCTGGCCTCCTCGCGGTGCACAAGGGAGAGGGGAGTGGTGTGAGGGGGAAGAGGTAGTGGCGGTGCGGCGAGAAATGCAGGGCACGGGCGGCGTTTTATAGCGGCCGGGCGGCGCACGGTGGGCGCGGTGCAGGGGCGCCCGTGGCCGTGCTAGGCCGCCGTAGGCCGGTGGAGTGGTGCGGCTGCGCTGCGGGCTGCTCGGGGGACCAGGCGGGCAAGGCGGGGTGGCGTGGCGCGCTCGGGCGCGCTCGGGCGCATGGCCCTGCCGTGGGCGTGCTCGGGCGGCGCACGGCGTGCGCGTCATGGCGCGGCCGCGGCGTGCACGGGCTGGTGCTGGGGGCTGTGCGGGCTCGCGAGGGAGCAGAGAGGCAAGGGAGAGAGGGGGGGCCTGGCACGGGTGCGCACGGCGTTGCCACCTCGGACGCCCGTCGCGACATTGCGACGTGCGCACGGCCGTGGCTGTCGCCGGCGTCCACACGGCGACTCCGGCCACCATTTTGCCTCCTCCGGCGTGCGGTGAGGTCGTGGTGAAGATGTGAGTGCAGGGCTGATGCCAAATCGACAGAAAAACATCACATTTCTCGGATTGATCCACGAGTTGGTTCGGATTGGGAAGAACAAGGTGGATGAACACCAAGTGTTTGGTGAATTGCCTGAACCAAAACAGTAGCATTTTGCTATTTTAATGTTCCTATTTCTATTCATTCCTTTGGGTCCAATTTTAAGATCTAGGCTAAGTATATTATTGGTGAGTGTTACAAAGTCTTTTTGAAATATTTTGAAATATTTCAATCATGAATTGCTAATTTGAATTTGAAGTTTTGAATTTAAATTTTTGAAAGGGAATAGTTTGTAAAAATTAACTAAGAGTGTTTATAATATTTCTCCATTGGTTTTGGTGTAAAATAAATTTATATATCTTAATTTGGAAAAAGATAATGTGACATGTGTCACATGGTGTTTTGTTTTTAGGATTCAACAATATTGCAAACAATGTAACAAGCAACACTCAAGAATTAAACATACACACATTTTCATAAGAAAAGTTTTTGTTGGCCCACATTTTTGCATTACTAATTATATTAACATTTTTGGGATGTTACAATAGTGTTAATAGACAGAGGGCATTTAATTAAATTTATAGCAACTAGATTTAATCAAAAATAATGTTTCTAGTAATAGTTATGTCAAAAATAGTCAAACTATTCAATTGAAACATACAACTATTAAATCATCAAAATAATACTCAAAAATATTTTATAACAGAGGCATCATATTACAAATATTCCAAAGTTTCTAAAACAATTTATTTGCAATTGTTTTATTTATAGATTTAAAGTTATGACAAAAATACTCAAATCCACCATTTGAAATTTGAATAATTTAAACTAAGTCAAATTTGAAATATATCAGATCAAAAATATTCTATATGTCAAGGGCTTTCCATATATATAAAATTTATCAAATTTGGATGTGTGAATAAAAAGTTATAACAATTCTAAGTGGCAGGGGCTTATCTGCAAAAGTGTCAAATAAATTTAAATAACAAAATCATTTTCTGACGTGGCAGCTGACTGGGCGCTGACTAGGTGCTGACTGGGCTGCTGACTTGGTTAAGTCATCAGATCTGGATCGTTGGATCCAGATCTGACGGTCTAGATCTAAAATACCGATTCGGTTTAAATAATCTAATCTCGACCGTAGAATCAAGATCGGACGGCGCGGGATGGTCGCCGGACATGACAAAGACGGCGGCGCTGCGTCGGGCGTGGACGGCGCGGTGGCTCCGGTGCTTCCCCGAGCATCCGGTGGCAATGACGAGGTGCGGGGCGGCGCGGCGGACTCGATGGTGGTGACGCCGAACCCGCGCGCGTCTAGGTGTGGCTGGGGCGTGCGGCCGGAGGTGCTCGGACGGCGACGAGTTTAGGAGTGCTTGCCCCGCGCGATTTGGTCGTGGAGGAGAGGCGAGGATGGGTCGAAGGGGTGCGCACGGGCAAGGCGGAAAGGATGGAGGTGGTCTCGATGCTCGGCGTGGTTTATCTCGCCGGGATTGGAGAAAATACGGCGGCGGTTTCAACGAACCCCGGCGAGCTCTCGCGCAGCCTGGGGGCGTCTTAGGGGCTAGGGTTTGGGGCAAAAGGAAGTGAAGGTCGTGGGGTTTAAGTATGCCAGAGCAAAGGAAACAAATCGCAGAGATTTCGCCGGATTTGGGAACGATATTGGAGGCGGATTTCTCGGCCGGACGTGGAAGACGACCGTGACGTCATCGCTGACGTCATCGGTATTTCTTTTTATGATTTTTCTTTATTTCTTTTATAACTTTTGATTTAAGGTTCCAAATGAAGTCAAAAAAAATTCTATAAATTTGTAAAATTCATATCTATGTATTAAAACAGTAGTGGGCATGTTTTGAAAACTTTTTAAATTTAATAATTTTGAAATATTGGTTTAATACAAATTTGACACTTAATATCAAATTTGAAAATTTAGTTTAATTAAATTTTCTTTTGGCTAAATAAAATTTATAATATATCCACATTCAAATATGTTTGGGTTTAAGTTATTTAAACTTATTTTGCTGAAAGCCTTCATCTTTATTTTGGCATAATAGTAGAACAACAGAATATAATTTTTTTAAGGTAATAGGAAATATAATCGATTCAATTCTAATTCAATTTTATTTTGTGCACCATTATATTTTATATTAAGATAATTCATTTGAAAACTTCATAAAACAACTTTGGACAAGATTTTAAATTTAATTCATTTCTTATATAGAATATATTCATGAAAATCATTTTATGTTTTGAAAATAAATGAAAATCATTTAAGCTAAGGAAATGTCTATTTGGATAATTCATTAATTAAAATCTATGAAGTTTTAAAGGTATAAACTATGGACTTGAAATTAACAAAACTATGTTTTGAGCTCTGGTGAAAGAATGAAAACCATTTGGCAAATAGATCATGTTTTAAATAGTTTAAAAGAACACTTGCAAATATTATTTTAATTTATGAATAGCTATGGCTAAGTGGTTGAATTCAAATACTTATAAAGCAGCTAATTTATTACAATAAAATGGTTTGAAGTTTGTAAAACATTTGGTAATTTATATATTGAGGTTTTAAGAAAATACAATGGAATAATACAATGTAACTTGAACAACTTTTGAAAATAATGATGCATTGAGATATTTGAATTAATAAACTCTTTCAATAAGTTTGAACTCTTTCATTGTTGGTTTTCTTATGCACTTTATGTTTTATTTTAATAAAAACAAACGTTTTAAATTTTAGTGATTTTCAAACATTATAAAATGTTGGGATGTTACAATGGACTTGCCCTGGTCATTTTCACTGATAGAGACAGGATATTCACAAGTACACTATGGCAGGAACTGTTTGCTTCAATGGGGGTCAAGTTGCATTTTTCAACATCTTATCACCCTCATACGAATGGTCAAACTGAAAGAGTGTAACAATGCCTAGAAAACTACCTCACAAACATGGCATTCCTGCAGCCTGCTAAATGGCAAAGATGGTTGTCGATGGCTTAATGTTGGTACAACACAAGCTATCACACATCTCTAAAGATGACACCATTTCAGGCTATGTATGGTCGACCTGCACCTTTAATTGCTGAAATGTTGTTACCTGCAGCAGATTCTGGGGATTCCTTTGTTCCAGACCAGCACAGAGAGTACATTGCAACTCGAATTAAGCAGAACTTAAGGCGCAAGAAAGAATTAAGCATTTTGCTAATGGGAAAATAATTGAAAGAGCATTCGAAATTGGGGACATGGTATACCTCAAGCTACAACCATACCGTCATACATCTCTCAGCATTCATAGGTGCCTTAAACTGCACTCTAGGTACTATGGACCCTTCAAAGTACTAGCCAAGATACGTAATACATCTTACAAGATCTTACTACCTGAAGGATGCAAATTACATCATACATTCCATGTGAGCCAGTTGATGAAGAACATTGGACCTAAAGAAGTTTCTAACTCTACACTTCCCCTACTGGATGATCTGGTCAACATACTGGTAGCTCCAGAAAATATTATTGACAAAACACTTATTCCTCGGTTGCAAGGAAGCATTAGTGTTCCAGTTGTTCGTTGGTTGATCAAATGGGTTAACCTACCCGTCCAAGAAGCAACATGGGAGGACGCAAGCTTTATACAGAAGGTCTTTCCTTCTTTCACGACTTGAGGACAAGCCTGATCTCAAGAACGGGGGATTGACAGAACCTATGTCTGAATATCACATTTAGTTACTATTCATCGTCCATTGTCGTACTGCTTTGTGCCTTCAACTTCAAACAAGACCGTACATGGGACATCTAGCGGCTGAGAAGCTTCCACAGATCGTTGTTCTTCGTCGCCTCGCTTTATAGTCTCGGTCGCCTCGCTTTACAACTAGAGAAGCTCACCTCCTCACTCCATTGTCGTGATGCTGGGGTATTTAGGACCAATCCTTCCTCTTGTGAGGTCTAGCCGTAGCTTCGTCTGTAATTGATTATTTCTTCCGTGATTAAACTCTGAATTCGACGAGGATTCCTGTTGTTCCTTGCGATTGATTGTATGATCCGTGTAATCCACTAGATTGGGGCATGCCAATAACCTGGTGGACGGCAGGGAACGGGAGCCTGGTGGACGGTGGGGGACAGGGGGAACGACGGCGATGGAGCTCCGACGGGCGGTAGCCAGGTGGACTACGGCGGCGTGGTGCTGCGGCGGCTGGGGCGAGCAACCATATCTAGCTCGGGTGGACGACGGAAAAAGAAAAGATGAGGAAGAAAACGACCCTTCGGTCTCTCGGGTGGACGAGCCCGGCTGTGGGTTTCCTGGCGGTGGCACTTTTGCTGTAATTAGGCGCAACGAAATGACAGAACCAGAAATCCTTCGGAGGACTAGCAGGGAAGCTCGGGAAGAACCTCTTCCGGTGCTTTTTCGCTATGAAGGAAATCGACTGGCTTCGGCCGAAGCGTATCGCGCCGCAATGCCTTTTGTTTCCTTTGGGATACTTATTTCCGTGGAAAGCCCTGAAAAGCTGAAACAAAAGGGCCCTTAGACTTGGGGTGAAAAAAGGGCCCTGAAAAAAAGGGTCCTTTTTGCCACTGTGCTTCCGCATTGGCGTGATGTAAAGCCTTAAACTGCTAGTCAGTTTTCATTAATTTATCAACGGAACTAGGGATGGTGATCCATGTTGCTTTAAGAATAATTAACTTTATTCTATCTTCTACAATCAAAAAACCTAAAGAATAATAGGACAAAGATCTATTATGACATTGTGATCCATGCATATGAATTTGATACTCTATTCACAAAAAAATAGTACTTATGAATTTTACTCTAAGAGTAATGCGAGATACCAAAAACAGATACAAGTCAACACGACTACTGGAGACGACAGATGCACAAAGCATGAGTTTAAACTTGCAATGTTCTCACTTGAAATTACATCTTCTACTGCTAATATGAACTCAACTATAGCTTCAGTTGGCATGCTGCCTCTTCTGGAGAACACGCTTTGAGTGCTGGAGATTCGAATGTCGTTTTGCTTTCTCCCTCCGCCGCTGCCTCTCGTTTCCGTTGTCTGATTCACTGCCCATCTCCATGTCAACATCCCTCGCCTTGCGCTCCATCTCGTCCCATGACTCTGTGCCATCATTATCATAATCTGAGCCAGCCAAGAGAACCTCGTCCTCACCAGAATCCACCACTGATTCTCTATCGCTGTCTTCCTCATCCAATTCTGAGCCCAACTCTAAATCAGATGGTTTGTACTTCTCATCCTATTTCTCAGTATTCTCTAAATCCGAGTCACAAGCATCTGGATTCAAGAATTCCCACCTGTCATTCTTGTAAGTATCTGGATGGTCTAGAGTCCTGAGGACCTGGCGCCAATTAAGGTTCAGTTTCAATTCATAGTACTTCATGTTGATATCATTCAGCCAATCTTTGATCATGTCAAGAGATGTCACTGGAATGACCTATATGCGCACAACATCTCGCTTTAAATCTTGAAATACAAATACCATGTCGAAGGATTTCTTACCCAGGGCCACCCTTTCCAAGCAAACAATCTCGACATCCCTCAACGAAGTTACAAGGAACGGTGATTCAACAAGCTCTTCTAGGCAACTTGGAGTAGGAGCGATAAAACATGTTGTTCTGCCATGAACTCCATTGAAGCCAAACTTTTGTGATGGGCTTTCAAAATGTAATTCAAGCTGGTCAAATCTTGGATGGGACCAGACCGAAACAACCCTTTTCACAAACAGCTCATGTCGGGGGGCTACCCCCGGGTAGGGAAAAGGCCCTGGTAAAATGGCTTCAGTAACAGATGAAAGGACCTTTGGCAGGTTCCAAAAGTCATTTGGCCCTTCATGCAACGATAAGTTGACCTTTGAGGTAATGGTAGAGGTGACCTTTGGGGCAGGCTAGGGTCTAGTGGAAACACTATATATAGACCCCCAGTCCTTCATCCTCACCCAAGCAACAGCAGGGAGTTTTCCTAAGCACCAGCTTCTCGAAGATGTCTTCGGTAGCAAAAATAAGACATCTTTGAGTAGCTGGGCCTAGGGCTACTCTCTCGGGTCACACTGGAACTGCAAGAGAGATAGAGGCAAAGTTAGGGAATTCTTCTGAGAACTAGTTTCTCGAAGATATCTTTGGGAACAAACCTAAGACATCTTCGAGGAACTAGTCTCAGGACTGCTCACTCGGAAACAGAAGGAAGTAAGGGTAGGAGAGGCCAGAAGCGGGAGAGACTTGTCCGACTTACCCGTATGCCGGAAATGACTGACACTCGTGGGCCGAATTACACTTAAGACGGGTTAACTAGATCGACAGTACCATGTCGGCACCCTTCCTTTATTCCTTTGCGTAGGTGGGAAGAATCGTCTTACTCCTGGATGAACTCGGAGGAGGTCCCCGACAATACGAGCCCGGCACAGGAGTGCCGGGGTGCAGATGATAGTCTGGCCCGTATATGTCGGGTTGAGAAAGATACTCCGACATACTTTGTGTGGGAAAGAAGTCAATGGGAAGGACTATCATATCTCTGGCATGGAAGCTAAGTCACATCCCGGCTGACACGGAAGCGGAATAGAAGGCGAAATACCGCACGGACGTGACTATTCCACTGTAGCACTAACGTGCTGACAGGGGGCACGACATGGAGAAGCCTAGTCATGTCTCTTGGCCATCATCAACTAGGTCATCACGACCTGGCAGAGGCTACTCGGGTAGCTCGGCTGCTAGGTCGGCTAGGCCACGTCGGCACTACCGGTAACCCAGGGTCACTGCCAAGTGGACTCGGAGAAGTTAAGGTTTCCGGCCAACACGGCCAGAGCTCTATTAATACTGCCATAAGTCCTCCTGCGTGAGGGACGCCCACATTCTGTTGAGAACTTATTGCTCTGAGTTCTACTCCCTCTCACATTTTAGCACTTAGGATTCTTGGAGGAAAACAACTCAAGGAGCAACTTTGTAACCACTGTTATACACATACGAGAGAGACTAGGGCAGGAGTAGGGGTGTTACCTCCCCACGAGGGCCCCGAACCTGGGTACATCGGTGTGTGTGTGTGTGTTTTGGGTTTGAGTTCCTTCCGTGTTGATCATCCCTCTTGTGTTCTTGTGAGTTCTTGAGCTCGCACTCGCATGTCTCGCGGCATGCAGGCCCTCCCCGGATCCCCCAACGCTCGTCCGGCCCCCAATTTAGCCACCCCGTGGCATATGCCGTGACACCACCATGACATTTGGCGCCCACCATGGGGCTAGAAAACGACATCTATACGGGTTCCGTCACCGACTCGGGGGAAAGTGTGCTGTGCGGCCTCGTCTGCAACATCGACGCCTTCCACTTCGTCTCCGACAACATCGGCTGCTTCGCCGACAGGTCGTTTCCGACGAACGGCTGCCTCGTCATGTTCGGGAGTTTCGTCACCTACGTCGCCACCGAGGTGGTCTGCGAGTACCCGACGCATGTGCTCGTGGCCACCGACCCACCAGCGATTGCCACGGCATGCGGCTGGCGTAGCGCTCGCTCCGAGAGCTGCGGGGTCATGATGGCAGGGACAACTGAGGTCCACGCCGGGGAAGAAGTTGCAGCGCCCGAGACAGAAAGGAGGGGCCGACACGCCAAGCAGAGGTTGGAGCGTGAGGTGCCCGAGGCATCGCACAGGCCGGTAAGACCCGAGCCTCTGACAGAGATAGTCTAGAAGTTAGCAGTGCCGGTAGCGGAAGTGTCAGATGCAGTGAAAGTTGTAGCTGAATTAGAGGCTTAGAGGCAGTTTTTGCTTAAGGAAGCCAATACTATGGCCGAGTTGAAGGCTCAGCTAGATAGAACTCTCCGAGAGTACAACACGGCCCATGGATTTACACCACTTGTAGATCATAGAGCTCGGATGAGTAACCTACGCAGAAGAGGTAGAGCCCTGAATGTTGAGTTAGGAGGGGAAGAAAGAGATGGTGTTACTAGCTCCACCACTGCACCCACGGAAGTGTCGGCTGGCAAGCCGATATATAACTCGCCTTCCAAAACTCTTAGGGCGACTGGGGCTGCTAGGGCGGAGTTATCTGGGTTAACTGGGGATGTCCGGAAGAAACAACAGGACCGAGTTAACGAGTTAGTCGGCATGGCAACTCGGAGAATGAAGCTCTGCGCCGGGCGAATACTAATGATGGTGGCTCTCAAGTGGTTCACTCACTTGGGCAGCGTAGCGGCTCCAACAGGCAGGCCTCTTCTCCGCATGTTGGAGCGAACCGTGCTCAGAGTGTGAATTCCGGCAGAGACCGGCAGATATTGACTTATGACCCGGAGTATGCTCACCGACAGTTGGCAGGACAAGAAGGAGCCGGCAGGGCAAGGAGCAACCCAGTACCGGGCAATCCTATTCAGCGGCAGACAAACTCAGCGTGAGCAGGTTAGCCCCCAAGGTGCGCAGTACAGAACCAGGCACAGAGGCAGCCAGAGGTAGTCTATGTCCAGCAGCCACCCGTTGTGAACCCAGTGGTGAACAGGCATGAGGATGGTAACTCGGCAAAGGCACAGGCGGGTTACCAGGCACAGAACAACCCCTTGGGCTCTCGCTTGGGATCTTGACAGCTTATCCCAGGAGACGCCCGACATCGTCTGGACATAATCTATATGTCGGAAGCCCTGGAGGAGCAAGGCCCACCCTGCCCCAAATGTTTTGGGCCCCAGATCATGAACGAGCCACCCGTGCGACACTTCCAGCTGAGCAGAGGAACAAAGACATATGATGGCAGCACCAAGACGGAGGACTGGCTAATAGATTATCTGTCGGTTGTGAACATTGCCGGTGGGAACAGAAGATAGGCGATGAGATATATCCCGCAGATGTTGGAAGGGCCAGCTCGGATCTGGCTCAACAACTTGAGAGAAGGGGGTGTGGACTGCAGGTTGGACTTTGAAGATGCTTTTGTGAGCAAATTTTCAAGCACATACAAGAGGCCGAATAGACCTCAGCAGCTCGCAATGTGTAAGCAAAGAGACAATCAGACCGACAGAGATTACTTGACTCGGTGGAGTATAGTACGCAATTCCTGCGAAGGAGTTGTGGAATCGCAGGCCATTTCATGGTTTGCGCAGGGTTGCCGACATGGCTCCATGTTATGGCAGAAACTGCAGAGAGAAATGCCAGAAACTTTGGCCGAGACAATCCGCATTGCGGACAGTTACGCACTAGGAGACCCAATGCAACCCCTGCTTAACTCGGGAGAGTCGAGTAGGAGGTACCAGGGCAACAACAGGACAAGACCACCCCGGCGAGAGGAGAACTTTGGAGTCAAGAGAAGGGAACCAGAGTACAGATTTGAAGCGCAACATGTTGTCGCGGTGGTTCCGGCACACCCGGAAGCTGGTGCACCACAGCGCCCCAAGACAGATGGTCTGACTTGGACACCGAATCAGGAGGGAAAGCAGGCATGGGCAGGACCGAATAAGCCAGCAACATACGAGGCAATGTTGGACGGACCATGCAGCTTCCATACCACCGACATTCGCAAGCCAGCGAATCACTCCACCCGGAACTGCAGCTGGTATCAGCGTGCACAGAGGGAAGGAGCTGGATCAGGAGGATACCAACAAAGTGGGCCACAGAGACCACTAGCTCAGAGGCCACCGACACAACTTACCGGGGCAAATACAACTCGGATGCCACCACCGGGACCAAGGGCACCCCCACCGAGGCCGGTAAATATGGTGAATGTTAGAGCCAACTCTGCAGAAGTAAGGCAGCGTGAGAGGGAGCAGTATCCTCGAGGTGATTTCAAAGAGGCCCACCAATCCTACATGATATTTGTGTCGGAACCAACAGATAAGAGAAGCATCCACAAGCGCAACATGGAGCTGATTGCAGTAATGCCAGCAGTGTCGAAGTTCATGCATTGGTCCGAGCAAGAGATCACCTGGAGCAGGAATGATGAGGATATATCTATGGATTATGATGATTATCCATATTTAAGTTGGAAGGAAATACTAAACATGATCGATGATTATTATAAGGTGAACTCATTCCTAGTTGGATATGATACCATGGATTATAAGAATGTTATACTGCCTAAATTATTATGTTTATGTATCATTAGGTTTGAGTTAATGGAGATAATGGCGAATGGAGAAAAAGATGTGGGCAAGGAATGGAGGCTGTTGACAAACATCAAGGTGGCTAGCACGAGGGAGGCGTGGGAGGAAGTGGAGCCATCACGCAAAGAAGGGATGCTGCAAATAAAGAAAGATCCTTTCCAATTCGGATTCAAGATTTGTTCAGATTCGGTTCGGACTGACAGATTTCCTGAATTTGAAACGGACGTGGATTCTTTATACGGATTCCAAATAGAGCTGTCGTGGTGGTGTCATGGCAGATGCCATAGGATGGCTAATGTGTGGGGCCGATGGACGTTGGTGGATCCGGGGAGGGATAGCGAGCTGAAGAGCTCACACGGGGAGGATCCCGGTGTAAACGAGATCTCCCAAGAACGAGAAACAAGATCAACGCGCGAGGGGGAAGATCTAATAAACAAGAACAAATGCACGAAGGCACACAACACACACACGATATACCCAGGTTCAGGGCCCTCGTGAGGAGGTAACACCCCTACTCTTGCCTTTCCTCTCTATATAAGTGTGGTACAAGGGCTACAACTTGCTCTTAGAGCTCTTGAAGTGAAGAACACAAGGAACTAGATGAACTCAAGGGAAGAAGAAGTAAATGCTCTTGGAGTAAATGAGACTAGAGTTTTGGCTCCCAAGTTGGTCTCTCCTTCACAGAAGCAGTTATGGCGCCTTTTATAGAGTTCCGGCCAGGAGGGCCGGAAACCCTAAACCGGCTTGGCCCCACCGGACAGGCCTAACCGGTATGTCGTCACCGGCTAGGGCGACCTAGTCGCCGCGCTATCCGGCGTAGCCCCTTCGTCATCATCCCGGCAAGGACAGCAGGCGCCGTCCTGGAACATCATTGTCCCCCTGTCAGAGACAGGACATGTCTTTGCCCATCCCGGATAGCCTTTTCCGGATTGCCGGGCTAGGCACGTCGTGTCTTGTCGTACCGTTGTCGTACCGGCTGACGCGCTCCCGTGTCAGGCGGGAGGTGACCATGCTTCCGTGTCAGGCGGGAGGTGACCATGCTTCCGTGTCAGACGGAACGGTACTTCCCCCCGCATCAGGCGGGAAAGCCTGCTACAGACCGTTGACGGCCTACCGGGATCCCTCATGCCGGTCATCTTCTTGCTCGACCTTGCGAGTCCTTCCTGCACAAGTCCAGTAACCTGATAGGACCGAGATAAACGCCCCGGTTAGCTCTTACCCGGATTACGTACTCGGTAACCCCGAGTACTTCTCCTTCCGGGAGTCTAGCCCAAGATCCGAGATCCTTTCCGGATGAACCCGAGTTCGTCTCAGGATGAGTATCTCTAGGCCTAGCTTCCCGAAGATGTCTTAGCCTACCAGCAAAGACATCTTCGAGAAGCTAGTTCTTAGAGGAACCACCCGCTGAGGCTTGTGCTGTTGTGAGGGCTCGGGGTGTCTATTTATAGCCGCCAGAGCTGACCTTTGCGCCCGCCAGGCGGCACCTTGCACTCTACCAGCACTCAAGGGTCAAGTTGCCCCTTCAGCACACTAGGGGGTGGCCCTTGCTCTCGCCAAAGGTCAATCACTGTTGCTACACTGTCGAATTGCGCCGGGATCTGCCCTACCCGGGGGGCAGCCCCCCGACACTAGTCCCCGAAGCTGGTGCTGCGCAGCGACCCCGGATGATGTGCGGGATCAGCTTTAATAACAACAGTCTTTCCAAGGAACATGATACTATCCTTTGACTTGACGCCGAGATGCCCATACCGAGATCGTTTCAACCGGAAGGCCATGCTCGTAACCGGATAGTGCCACGTGAGTAAATCTTGATCGCTGGCTCCGCACTGCATCCCAGGTCTTGGGCTGGGTCCCACCCGAGGTCCTGTCGAATCAGAAACGCACTCGAGTGCCTCTGACCGAGCACGCCGCCGCTCAGGTTCGCGCGCCGGGAGCCGCAGCCGATCCGAAGTCCAACCGTTGGGGCTGTGTGGCCCTCGGTGTGGCCGGATCGGGCGCTCCCGTGGACGCCACGTGCCGCGCTGCACAAAATAGATCCCACCCACGATCGGAGAGATCGTGGGCGGGAAATTCGGAAACCGCTCCGGATCCCCCCCCCCATAAATAGGGGACCGGAACGGTCATCTCTTCTTCTTCTTCAACTTCACACTTCCCCCATCGCCGTCTCGAGCACGTCGCCGTTGCCGTGCCCGGAGCTCGAACGCCGCCGCTCTCGCTGGTCGCCGGAGCCCTTCGCTTCCACCATCGGGTCGCGCCCTTCTTGCCCGTCACCGGCCTCGCTTTCTCCGGTGAGTTCTTCTCTCTGCTCCGATGAACTTCTTTACGGGATTGATACTTCGCGTTCGGTCGTGCAATGATGCACGCACGGCGGCGTGCACGAGCCGCACGGCGGGGATGAGGACGAGTTATACATTTTAGCCTTTCGCTCGCACTAGGCCACATATGTGTTTTGCCCGAGCGTATTTTCATCGATTAAGTTTCGATTTACTAGCGCGCGGTAGATCTTACTTGCCAGGAGTCCGGTTGTCTTTAGGAGTTTGTGATCCGGTATCTCAGCTCCCGGTAGACTAACTCCGACTAACTGCCGTTGCGCCTGCAGAGTAGCCCGGATACATCTGCAGATTTCTTCGACATGGCTGAAGAAAGTGTCCGGGGGTGCTGGGATGGGTCCGAGATCATGCAGAAGGACCTCGACTGGCTGTACCGGACTCACCGGATTCCGCCAGAAGTCGAGAGTCGTCTCCCGGAGGGCGAGGTTCAACCGGAACCCCAACCCGGGGAATACGTTGTATTCCTCACGCATTTCGAGCGCGGGTTTGGGCTTCCGGCTAGCCCCTTCTTCCGCAACTTCCTCGACACCTACAGCCTCCAACCCCATCATCTCCTAGCTAACGCCATCATGATGCTTTCGGTCTTCACCACCTACACGGAAGCATATCTCGGCGTGTCGCCATTCTTGGACCTCTGGGCCAAGTACTTCATCCTCCGCCGCCAAGTCATCCCCAATCCGGATCAGAAAGTTAAAGACTTGGTCGACTGCGGAGCGGCCACCATCATTCCCCGCGCTGACTCCGGATTTCCCATAGTCAAGGGACTAGAATCCTGCCGGAAGTGGCAGCGCAGTTTCTTCTATGTGAAGAACCGGGAGACTTCGGGAGATGGTCCGGGATCCTCGAACCCGGATTTTATCAATTTGCCGGAGTTCGCCATTGGACCTCCCCGCGAATTCGACCTCTGGAACCGGCTTCCAGATACCGAGGAGGTCAGATGTATGCACGACGTCGTCGGCGTGTTGACTGACAAGATGACTGGCGACGATCTCCTGCGCTGCTTCATTATTCGCCGTGTCTGCCCCCTACAAACACGAGTGCACAAGATGTGCCATATGGACGGGAACCTAGATCCCACCAGGACCAGCATCTTCGGGTTGGACCGTCCCGCAGTCGTCCGGCGTGTTCGAGTTATCGCTCGAACGAAGATGCCGGATGACTATGTCTGGGGTGTTGTCGGGGGATCCCGGAAAAAACCACTAAAACGGGTGCTTCTATCTGTCTTTCGCAAACTCGCATTTGCACCTGGATTCTGCTGGAAACCGACATGGTTGTCATGCAATGACTTATTTGTGCAGTTATTCGAGCGGCAAGCTGAGGAGGACGCGATGCACGCCGACGAGAATTTCGTGCCGAACATCCCGGCACCGGCTAAGATGCCGAGAGAGGATCCCGACGGCGAGGACCATCTTGCCGTTCCTCTAGTTCGCGCTGCTGCTCGGGGTAACCCTTCAACCTCAGAGGCTATTTCCGTTTCTTCAGATGACGAGGATGAGATTGATTGTCAAATACTCGATGTGATTGACGCTCTTCCGCTCAACTGGGCTTCAGCAGTGGTTCCGAAACCCACGGCCGTGACGAAACTCGCCGAGACCCAGAAGCGTGCGGCTTCCGATACCAACCCTGCCGATGCTTCCGGCAGCACCCCCAAGAAGAGCAAGCCGAACAAACAAACGGCCGAGAAGCCTCTACGCCGAAGGAGGGGTCCTCCCACCGTTGATTCCGGGTAAATTTTCTTTGCTTCATGTTACATGATCTTGCCCTCTCCTGAAGTATTTACTGATATATTTCTTTCAACGATGCACTCGACATCCCTGCATCCTTTGCCTCCCGACCTCCGGGATCCCGGACTCCCAGCCCGCCTCGGGCTGCTTCTTCTCCATCTCGCCCTTCCGCCCGAGGGAGCGAGCCTCCTGCTTCTGGTGCCGCACTGACTGCCGCTGCGACTCCGGATACTCGTCCCGTGGTGGACGAGATTCCTGTCCAGGCTACGACCGCATCGGAAGACATCCTTCTTCCGGAGAGCCCGCGCAGGGTGCCTGGGCTTGAGACGGAGATCATAAGTCCTCCTCGGCAGGTCGTGCCGATCGGCCCCTCCCGGCAAGCCTCGAGCAAGACAGCCCCGGTGAAACAGCCCGCGGCCTCTTCCCGGCAACCTAAGCATTCTGCCGGGAAAGCGCGCACCAAGGTCACCGGGCAGAAAACAACCTCTGCCAAACCTACTGCTGCCCCGACGTCCTCGGCCCAAGACTTGGCCATAAGCACGGGTAAGTTTTCGCCATTACCGCCACCTCCTGCCGAGATCCCCACTGCTGCCCTGCGGACGCTGCGAGCAACCGTAAGCTCCTTTATGCCTTCAGGATCCCGGGAGGCTGTTGCTGCTCGCGCGCCTGGCGGCTCCGGCATACGCGTTATTGAAGAATACAACCAAGCCTGGATTGCCGCCGATGCCTCTGAGATCGTGGAGGACTTGCACGCTGCCGGCCCTAGCCGCAGCGCCCAAGCTCTGCACGCTCTCCAGGTGGCCGCGCTGGACGTTACTCGGGTGACCGAGGTAAGTTTGTTCACTTTACCTTCTCCAAAAATTATTTGTTCCTTCCCCACTAGTCCCCGAGATTGGTGCTTAGTGCTCTAGATTCCACCGAATAGCAGACCACTAGGCTCCAATCTTAGAGAAAATCCCAGGCCTCGGAAGCCGAGTCCCCGAGATCCTTTCCACCGAGTGGCTTTAAAATTATTCCATCTCCACTAGTCCCCGAGATTGGTGCTTAGTGTTCTAAATTCCACCGAATAGCAGACCACTAGGCTCCAATGTTAGAGAAAATCATAGGACTCGGAAGCCGGTTACCGATATCCTTCCCACCGAGTAACTTTTATTTGACATTGACCTCGGAACCTCCCGAGTCCCCGGGATCTTTCCCTAGATTGACCTATCTTTCTTTGTCTTGAATTCAGGAGTGCGGCAAGAAACGTGGCAGCATCTTCCACCGGGTTCTAGCTGACCTCGGTCAGTCCAAGAAGTGCGAGGGGCGCCTCCGGGAGAAGCGGTATTCCGCGCGCAAAATCTCGGTGGAGCAGAAGGGTGCGCTTGCTACCACGCAGGCCGAGATCGCGCGGCTAAGTGCGGAGCTCGAAAAGGCCAAATCTGCCGCGACCGACATGAAGGCGCGCTTCGTGGAGGCGACGAAGAAGCAGAAGGAGACCTTGGACCAAATTCGAGGCGCGCACGCATCTCGCCGAGACTGGGCTGGCGCTTCTCCGGTCACATGACGATACCTGGCTCTCTGAGCTAACCGGATTGAACCGGGATCTTAACAGTAAGTTGACCGACATCTTTTTTCTCCTGCTCTCTTTCTTTATTGTTACAATCCTTATGACCTAGCCGCTTGACAGCTCTTCTTTTTAAAGAGGAATTCGAGCACTCCCGCGACGCTGCCAATCTTGCGGTCGCTGCCGCCCGGGAGAAGCGCGCTGGGAAGGGCCCCGTCTCGGACTCTTGGGACATTGAGGATCACCTCACTGCCCTGAAGGCCCGGATAGTGCCTCTCCGGTCGATCGGGACGGAGTTGCTCAGCGACGCGATTCACGTTCATGGTGCACTATGGCCGGGCGTCAGCGCGACGCTCTCGGTCAGCGAACTGGCGAGTGCACTCCGAGCTGCCGGGAACCGTGTCCACGCTTGGAAGCGCTCCGGTGCGCGGGCTGGTGCCGATCAGGTCTTGAGCCATGTACTTAGTTGGTACGAGGGTCTCGACCTTGACGTGGTCCAGCGCCTGCGCACCATCTCGCCGTGGTGCAGCGATCCGGCTAAGGTCCAGCGGCGCCGAGAAGTGGCGCATCGCATCGTCTCCTGGTCCAACATTTGCGTCTTCGCCGCCAGCCTCGTCAGCTCTCACACCGAGTTAGATTACGAGGATGACGACGAACCCGGTGCAACTGACAACGTGGATGCCGAGATCCCGGAGGAGGACGATGCTGCTTCCGGTACCGCCACCGAGACCGTGGTTTCCCGGGATACTTCAACTCCACCGCCACCCGGGGTCTCTCAGGCCGAGGCGCGCTCAGATGCCCCGAGTACCGCTGCCGGTGCTGAGGATACCGTCACCGCCGCTACTGCTGCTGCCACCGTCGAGAAGTCGGCTTCCCCTATCCCTTAGAAATACTCAAGAGTAGAACTGTTAAATCCCCGGGATATCGGGTGCAAGATGTAATATATACTTTTAAGATTTACGTTTCGTACTAAGTAATATATTAAAACGAGCTATGTCGGTTTATTCTGCCACGAGTCCCCGAGTTCCTTTTCATGTTTACCGTACTTAGGCAATTTCTGCTCTTGTCTACCATTTCGGCGTTCGACAGTCGAGTCACAAAACTCCATACACGACATACATTACGTAAGAATATTCGAGTTCTAGTTAACCGAATTCCCCGACATAAAAAATAACCGGGTTAGTAAAAACAGGTATGCCGGATAAGTTCCTGCTCCGAGTCCCCGAGACCATTTTCGTGTTCCCCATATTTGATTCTCTTTGCTCTTGACTACCATTTCGGCGTTCGTCAGTCGAGTCACAAGATGATTTCACATGACATACATTACTATGACTTTGAGAATCGAATTCGGAACTTTCCCGGCATACAGATAACATAAAAAGTACTAGGCAGTCCCCGGGTTCCTTCCCGGGATGCCGGTATGAGATAATAAATAAGCGCAACAAATTAAATGGGCACACAACGAGGCAGTCCCCGGGTTCCTCCCGGTGTGCCTAACTTTCATTAATAGATAAAAACTGAAATACAACATACACTGAGCCCTTTACGTGTAAAAGGGTCGAAGCAGGGCTACATTCCATGGACGTTTGGTTTCCTCTCCGGATTTGTCCATTACACCTTTCCTAGCCTCCTGTGCATCTACAAGGTAATAAGAATCATTATGCAATGCCCTGCTTATCACAAAAGGTCCCTCCCATGGAGGTGACAGCTTATGCATTCCGGCCGTGCGTTGGATGAGCCTCAGCACAAGATCTCCTTCTCGGAACACTCTCGGGTGCACCTTCCGGCTATGATAGCAACGGAGGTTTTGCTGATAAATTGCAGACCGAGACAGTGCCAATTCTCTTGCCTCTTCAAGTAAATCAACATCATCTTCTCGGGCCTCCTTTGCCTCGGTCTCGGTGAACATTGTCACTCTCGGGGAATCATACTGTATGTCGGTCGGGAGTACTGCCTCGGCACCGTACACCATGAAGAATGGCGTATACCCGGTAGATCTATTCGGTGTAGTGCGGAGACCCCATAATACTGCCGGTAACTCGTCTATCCAGCATCCCGGAGTTCTCAACAGTGGTTCGATCAAGCGAGCTTTGATGCCAGCCAAAACCAATGCATTTCCTCTTTCAACTTGCCCGTTTGCTTCCGGGTGTGCAACTGATGCTACATCCAACCGGATTCCCTTTTCAGCACAAAATCGAGCGAACTCCCCCACATCAAAATTGGTGCCATTATCCGTGATGATGCTGTGCGGGTATCCGTACCTCAAGATGATGTCTTTCAGGAATTGCACGGCGGTGTGTCCGTCACACTTCTGGATTGGTTTGACCTCTATCCACTTGGTGAACTTGTCCACCATGACCAATATGTGAGTCATATTGCCTCTTGCCGGCTTGAACTGCCCGACCATGTCCAAACACCATACTGCGAATGGCCAAGTGATAGGGATTGTCTTCAGTGCCGATGCCGGCATATGTATCCGGTGAGCAAATCTCTGGCATCCTCCACATTTCCGGACAATGTCTTCTGCTTGCTGTAACGCAGTGGGCCAATAGAACCCATGCCGGAATACTTTTGCCACCAGGGCCCGGGATGATGCATGATGTCCACATTCCCCTGATGTATTTCCAACAGCATCTCTTGACCTTCTTCCGGTTCCACACACCTCTGGAGTACCTCGGTGACACTCCTCTTATATAGCTCTTGATTGATGACAGTGTATGCTTTTGACCTTCGCACTATCTATCGGTCTTCCACTTCATTCTCCGGGAGGGTTCCTTCCAAGATGTAAACCATAATGGGCTGCGCCCATCCCGGGACTGGTGGAACCGGGAACATGGGAATATCTATGTCCATTGGATCTGCCGACATCACCTCCATCATCATCTTTCTTTGCCCCTCTGAGCACTGTGATGCAGTCCCCGGGTTCGATGCGATGCTCCCGACTTCCACTTCCATGGGTACAGCTTCCGAACCAGGCTCCTTGGGGATGAAGATAGAATCCGACTCGGGTGAGGGCTGAATAGATGGCTTCCTCAAATGCTCAAGAGCGATCCCGGGTGGGATGGCATCCCGAGATGATCCTCGTTTGGACAACACATCTGCCGCCTCGTTTTCTCCTCTGGGTATGTGCTTGAACTCGCATCCTTCGAAAAATCCGGATATTTTCTGCACATGAAATCGATACAAGGCCATGTTGGCATCCAGCGCGTCCCAGTTCCCCGACACCTGCTGCACCACGTGGTCAGAATCGCCGAAACACTCTATCCGGCGGATGCCGATCTCCTTGGCGACATTCAGTCCATGAACCAAGGCCTCGTACTCAGCGACATTGTTAGATGCTCGGAAATGAATTTGCAGTATATACTTCAGCACATCTTGTTTTGGTTAAATGAGGACCACTCCGGCACCCAACCCGATCTTAGCCTTGGAGCCATCAAAATGCATCCTCCAGAAATTGTAATCCGGCATCGGAGGTTCATATTGCATCTCGGCCCAGTCAACCAAAAAGTCCGGCAGCGCCTGCGACTTGATGGCATCTCGCCTCTCGTATGCCGGAGCGTACGGAGACAACTGGATGGCCCATTTGGCAACTCGGCCGCTAGCATATTTGCAGCGATGATCTCGGCGAGGGGAGCCTCGCACACCACTGTGATTGGGTGCTCTTGGAAGTAGTGTTTGAGCTTGGTCACCACCATGTACACTCCATACGCCATCTTCTGGAAGTGCGGGTAGTTCTGCTTGGATTCCGAGATCACCTCACTGAGGTAATACACCGGTATCTGTATCAGTTTGCCCCCTTCTTCCCTCTCTACCACAATAGCTACGCTAACTACCTAGTTAGTGGCAGCAATATACAGCAGCATAGGCTCCTTGGGCAACGGGGATGCCAACACGGGTGCAGTTGAAAGCATTCTCTTCAAATCGTTGAACGCCGCATCGGCCTGCGGGGTCCAAACAAATGTATTGCTCTTCTTCATCAACTGGTATAGGGGCAAGGCCTTCTCTCCAAGTCGGCTCACAAACCGACTTAGGGATGCAAGACAACCAGTGAACTTCTGCACATCTTTGAGACGCACGGGCAATCTCATGCTCTCGATAGCACGTATCTTACCCGGGTTGACTTCAATCCCCCGGCTTGAGATGAGGAAACCGAGTAATTTTCCTGCCGGAACACCGAATGTGCACTTATCCGGATTCAACTTCATCCGGAATCTTCTCAAGTTCTTAAATGTTTCCCTCAGATCATCGATCAATGAGGCTTTTTCTTTTGTTTTTATGACTATGTCATCGACATAGACTTCGGCATTCCGGCCTATCTGGTCGTGCAAACACTTTTGCATGCACCTCTGGTATGTGGCACCAGCATTTCTCAAACCGAAAGTCATGACACGATAGCAATAAGCCCCATAAGAGGTAATAAAAGCAGTTTTCAATTGATCATCCGGATTCAAAGGTATCTGGTGAAAACCAGAATAGGCATCTAAAAAAGTTAAAAGCTCACTCCCGGCAGTGGAATCTATCACTTGATCTATCCGGGGTAGTGGAAAGGGGTCCTTCGGACATGCTTTGTTAAGGTTGGTGAAGTCGATGCACATGCGCCACACCTTAAGCAGGAGGGGATCATCTTTCTTCTTCTCTACCAGGACCGGATTTGATATCCAATCCGGATGCAGCACTTCCATTATGAATCCGGCGGCCAGCAGTATAGCAAGATGCTCCATGACGGCAGCTCTTCTTTCATCCGAGAGGCGCCTAGTCGGTTGCTTCACCGGCTTCGCATCCGGCCTAACAAACAGAGAGTGCTCAGCCAACTCCCTCGGAACACCTTGCAGATCGTCACTCGACCACGCAAAAGCATCCCGATTCTCACGGAGGAAGTCGATGAGCTCGCCTTCCTATTTGATGTCCAGGTTGCTGCCAATGATAACTTGGCGCTCCGGGTTGTTGGGGTCCACACCCACCTTCTTCGTCTCCTTAGGTGGCTGGAATGATGCACCCTGCTCCGGGTTCACCATCCCGGGCATTCCGAGTTGGGAGGTCTTGGCCATCGCCACCACCTGCTGGATCCTCTTCTTTGCTTCCGCGATCACCAGGGAATCGACTAAGCACGAGTCGGCCGAAGCACACTCCATGGAGCGCTTGTGGTCTCCCGAGATGCTGATTATGCCGTTAGGTCCCGGCATCTTCATCTTCAGGTAGCCCATGTGAGTTGAGATCATGAACTTGGCCAGGGCCGGCCTGCCGATCAGTGCGTGATACGGGCTTTCGAGGTCCACGACCTCGAATTCCAAGCTCTCGGTTCGGCAGTTCTCCCGGGTTCCGAATAGCACCTCAACCCAGATTTTACCCATGGGTGAGCAAGAGACTTTGGGCACAATGCCGTGGAAGGTCGTCTCGGTAGGTAACAAGGTGTTCATGGACACCCCCAGCTTCAGCATCGTATCCTTGTACATGATGTTAATGGCGCTGCCATTGTCAATCAGAACCCGACTGAAGCGGACA
The DNA here is from genome assembly GCA_026929855.1 of Poa annua. Lineage (NCBI taxonomy): Eukaryota > Viridiplantae > Streptophyta > Magnoliopsida > Poales > Poaceae > Poa > Poa annua. The sequence goes on along the minus strand of CM049432.1, from coordinate 21,891,543 downwards.
TTCAGGCTTGGTCCGACAAAGGTTGGGTCCACCAACAAGGCGTACGCCCCCGGCTTAGGCATAACTCTGGGATGATCCTTCCGGCTCCACGTGATCTCCATCTCGGACCAGTGCAAGAACTTGGGCACCGCCGGGATCACGGCGTTCAGCTCCAGGGCGCGCTGTCGTACACTCTTCCGGTCAGTAGGCTCGGTCACAAAGACTACATAGCTTTGATGTGCCTCCCGCTAGTTGCCCTGCTGCTGTCCGGTTTGATTACTGGGGCCTGCACCATTGTCGTTCCGGGTGTGCACCACGTTCACCGGCCGAGGTGGGTGTCCTCGCTGAGGCTGATTGATCCGGACCGCGTTGGCTCCCGATGTCGGAGGAGGAGGTCTCGGAATGTTGGGTCGAGATGCCGGAGCACTCGGCCGAATAGCCCCCGAGCAGCCCTCCTGTAATGTGCGCTGATACCAGCTGCAGTGCCGAGTAGAGTGGTTTGCCGGCTTGTTGGCCTCCAGGGTGTGGTAGCAGCATGGCTTGTTCAGCATCTCTTCATACGTCAGGGGCTTCTTCTGTTCCACCCAAGTTTTTTGCACTTCCTGGCTCTGACCCCAAGTCGGGCCACTTGTCTTCTGACGCTGACTGTTGCCGGCATCTTCTTGATCCCGGGTCACTGCTGCGACATGCTACGCGGCATGGTGGTACTCGGGCTGATTTCTCTTCTGGCCAAAATCCTGGCGATCATGGCTTCTGCTCGATCCCGAACGCTGAGGTCCCGCATTCCTCCTGTTGGAGTCACCGACATCCACCAGGGGTTGCATGGGATCTCCAAGCGTGTAGGTATCGGCGATGCGCATGGTCTCTGCCAAGGTCGCCGACATATTCCTTTGCAACTTCTGCCAAAGCATTGAGCCATGCCGACATCCTTGTGCAAACCAGGAGATGGCATGTGCCTCTACCACCCCTTCGCAAGAATTGCGAATATTGCTCCACCGGGTAAGGTACTCCCGGTCAGTTTCGTTGCTCCTTTGCCTACAGATGGCGAGCTGTTGAGGCCTGTTTGGCCTTTTGTACGTGCTGGTGAAGTTGCTGATAAATGCTTCCTCGAAATCTAACCAGCAGTCTATGCTGCCAGTCCTCAAGTTGTTCAACAAGATTCTGGCAGGTCCTTCCAACATCTGCGGTACGTAATGTACCGCCCAGCGTCTGTTTCCACCGGCTATGCTTACTGCAGTTACATAGTCGGTTAACCAGTCCTCGGGCTTCTTGCTGCCGCGATAGGTCTTAGCACCTCGGTTGAGCTGAAAATTCCGGACAGGCGGCTCCCGCATGATCCGGGGTCCAAAGAAGGCAGGTCCCGGAGGTCCTTGCTCTTCCACTAGCTCGGACTGGTGGATTCGGTCGAGCCGGAATCTGGCATCGGCCGGATCCAGCTGTCTGGTTCCTATCCGAGATCCCAAAGGATTCTCATTGGGCTGGTACCCGAGCTGCTGCAATCTTGAGTTGCCATCGTTGAGCCTGTCTTGTACCGGGATCACAGCCTGCTGCGGGACAGAAGCGGCCTCCCTTCGCGGGTTTCCCTGAACATGGGGGGGGGGGGTTCCGGGGTGGATTACCACGGCTAGCCGGGTTATTGTTTCCTACACCCAGGTTGCCACCATCATGGGTACTTCCTGCCTGTCCCGAGTTATGCTGCCCGACTTGCTGGATGCCGGCAAAGGCCGGGTCATAAGCCCGCAACTGCCTGTTCTTCCCGGAGCCCCGGCTTCTGCTCCGGCTTTTGCTCTTACTCTTGCTCTTGCTTCTGCTCGGATGCGGGGAGGAGGCCTCTCCGCCCGATCTTTGGCTATCGGCCCTTGCTGAATGCATTTGGGATCCCGCTCCGGGGTTCTTCTTCTTGAAGGCCTGGTTCTGCCGGTTGGCCTCGACGACCAGCTCATTCACCCGCTCCTGCTGCTTGCGCAAAGCCTCACCGGATAGCCCTGCTAGCTCTGCCATGCCGGCTTCGGCAGCCCTAAGAGTTTTCGCCGGCGAGCTGTACATCGGTCTCCCAGCCGAGATCAGGCTACCCGTGTGACTGGTTTTGGCTCCACCCGCCAACTCATCATTCACCATTCTTCCTTTCTTGTGCAGGTCCGCGATATGCTTGTCCCGGGAGTCTATCCTAAGGAATCCGTGAGCTGCATTGTACTCCCGGAGGCTAGCATTGAGCTCACGCCGGATCTCGGCGATCTCCTGCGCTTCGGCGAGTAGCAACCTACGCTGCTCCTCCAAGTCAGCCGAAGTGGCTTGGGTGTCCGCTTCAGCAGTCACAGGGACAGCCAACTTAGCCACCAGACCCGATAGGGGATCCGGGCGACGACGTGGCTGGGACGGCTGCGGATCGCCGTCTCGGGCCGCATCTCTTTCCTGAGGAGGTTTGGCCAAACGAATGTGGCCGCTTCCGGCATCGCCGTCAGCGTCCTGGTACTCCTCCTCGGTTGCCCCGACAATCATTACCGCGACGGAACTCGGGGAGGGACTGGCACGCAGACCCCGAGTAGCGCAGAGCATGGGAGGAACCTCAGCTTCCAGGACCACGTGCGGGTAGCTGCAGATACCTTCGGTGGCGACGTAGGCGGTGAAGCCACCAAATTCTATGAGGCATCCGTTCACCGGGAAGGGTCTGTTCCGGAAGCACCCGGCGTTGTCGCTGACGAAATCCATCTCGCCCAACCTGACGACGAGGCCAGAGAGAACCCGGACGTCAAAGCGACTGGGGGAACCCGTCCGGATGTGTACACCAGACAACGCCTCTGTGCGCCCCACGGTGGGCGCCAACTGTCGTGGTGGTGTCATGGCAGATGCCATAGGATGGCTAATGTGTGGGGCCGATGGACGTTGGTGGATCCGGGGAGGGGTAGCGAGCTGAAGAACTCACACGGGGAGCTCACACGGGGAGGATCCCGGCTTGGCCCCACCGGACAGGCCTAACCGGTATGTCGTCACCGGCTAGTGCGACCTAGTCGCCGCGCTATCCGGTGTAGCCCCTTCGTCATCATCCCGGCAAGGAAAGCAGACGCCGTCCTGGAACATCATTGTCCCCCTGTCAGAGACAGGACATGTCTTTGCCCATCCCGGATAGCCTTTTCCGGATTGCCGGGCTAGGCACGTCGTGTCTTGTCGTACTGTTGTCGTACCGGCTGACGCGCGCCCGTGTCAGGCGGGAGGTGACCATGCTTCCGTGTCAGGCGGGAGGTGACCATGCTTCCGTGTCAAACGGAACGGTACTTCCCCCCGCATCAGGCAGGAAAGCCTGCTACAGACCGTTGACGGCCTACCGGGATCCCTCATGCCGGTCATCTTCTTGATCGACCTTGCGAGTCCTTCCTGCACAAGTCCAGTAACCTGATAGGACCGAGATAAACGCCCCGGTTAGCACTTACCCGGATTACGTACTCGGTAACCCCGAGTACTTCTCCTTCCGGGAGTCTAGCCCAAGATCCGAGATCCTTTCCGGATGAACCCGAGTTCGTCTCAGGATGAGTGTCTCTAGGCCTAGCCTCCCGAAGATGTCTTAGCCTACCAACAAAGACATCTTCGAGAAGGTAGTTCTTAGAGGAACCACCCGCTGAGGCTTGTGCTGTTGTGAGGGCTCGGGGTGTCTATTTATAGCCGCCAGAGCTGACCTTTGCGCCCGCCAGGCGGCACCTTGCACTCTACCAGCACTCAAGGGTCAAGTTGCCCCTTCAGCACACTAGGGGGTGGCCCTTGCTCTCGCCAAAGGTCAATCACTGTTGCTACACTGTCGAATTGCGCCGGGATCTGCCCTACCCGGGGGGCAGCCCCCCGACAAGTGCAAAGAAGCACAATCTGAGTGCTTTCCAATGGGTCCGGCCCCATGCCCCGGTTCGGCTCGGACTGGGCGCGGTGACCGCAACAAGTCACGAGTTGTTTTCTGCCTGTTTCCAAACAGAGTCCGTTAAAGTTAGGAAAGTTAGGTTTTGACTCCAACACAATGTTGGACGTCCAGTAGCCTTTATAAGGCTTGTAATTTCGTGTCTTTTAGGACAGACCACGTTTAAGATAAACCCTAGATCGAATTTGCTCCAAGCATTCATCTATATTCGAGTTCCTCTGTGTTGAGCTCAGGAATTCAACCTCTCCACTGTGTTGCGCTCTGGAGATTATTATCCGAAGTTTCAGTGTGATCTGTTGTTCCACTGGGAATTAGTAGATTGCAAAACCTCTTCGTGGTCGGCGGCTACGTTGCAACGGTGTGAGGCGTCGCGAATATCCATTGGGTTGAAGAGCTGTTGCATTGGCAACGGGGGAACAGCCGGAGAGTTCGTCGGAATCTCGCAAGTTATCTTCCACCATCATCCATCCACCCACCGCTCACTGAGAAGATCGGGCAACCCCGTATCATCTTGGTATCAGAGCGCCAGTGTTTACTCGGTGAGCAATCCATCCCTCTAATCGTAGTTTTATTTTTTAGTCCTATCCAGAAAAAGCCATACAAAAAGATTAGGTTTTAGATTTTGCCATAGACTTATTGCATCGGTTTGATTCATAGTTGCTGGTAAATTTTCCTTTGGGTAACTTTAATCTTGTCCAAGTCTAGGTTTAGGGTTCTAATCGTTTTGCTTTCTCTTTTTGAATTCGGAGTCCAAAAACAGAAAATACCAATTTTCGTCTGTTTTTCCCGCATGGACAGTTTCCGAGTAGAGTTAGGTTTCAAAGTTTTGTTTGTTTCCAAATCTTCCGTTGTTATTTCCGTAACTTTGTTTAGCTTAGCCACTGCCTTTCTACATCACGTGAGTAGGAACTTACCCATTGAGAATAGCAAATTTTCTTGTGCTCGACAGGCTGCTCTTTTGATCGGTTTTCTTGCACACTTTGTCTCAGCGTGTTTGCTCAAGTGCTCCTGTTTTGCTGTGGCCATAAATTTTAAATCAAAAAAAAAGAGAAAAGAGACGAGAGAAAAAGTGACAAACGAAAAAAAAATACAGAGAAGAGAAAAGAATCAAAGGCCGAAGTTCAAATTTCAGTTGAGGAGCTTGTTGATTGTGTTTTGTTGCATAGTTGAGCAATCTTGTGCCTGTCATTAGAGCCTTTTTGCTAGCATCTCTCTTGTGCATTTGCAACAACCGAGCATTACTCTGATATATCATATTTTGAGCTCAATTTTCAAAGTTGCTTTTGCCCCATTTATCTCCACCGTGTGAGTTTCCCTGTTGTGTCCGATCAGCACTAGGAATTGAACTAGTGTAGTTAGGTATCCCTACCAAGCTCCACTAAATACCCTTGTTTGCTGTGTGACACTTTGAGACCCATAATATTTGCTACACCCCATCCGTGCACGTACTGCCCTACGAGTGGTAAGCTTTACTATTCACTTTGGAACTGTAAGATACATAATTTCTTTCGGTTTTGAGTGAGTTGAGAGTTTTTCCACATATACATATTCGTGTTGTTCACTAATCATGGCAGATAAGGCTACGAATACTTTGGACACACACCGATTTCACTTCCTCCGCCATAAATATTGTAGTGATACTTTTTGGGAGGAAGAATGTGGTACTTTTGATGGTGATGGCCTATTCCACCATTGTGTGCAAATTGGTGCGCGATGTGCTGCCACCACAGTTGACGGATCCTCTAATCTCAATTTGGTTAGCATTGAGGTTGTAGACAAATTGCAGCTACATAAATGTGCTCGTTCGAAGCCATACCTTTTACGCTCATCATATGGCACATTGTTGATTTCCCACACTCCTGAAGTTCCTTTTACCTTCGGCAATTATACCGAGCTGGTGTGGTGTGATGCATCCCCAGTGCCACTTGATTCTGGTCATGTCCTTTTGGGGGTCCATGGTGCAAGAAGTTTCAAGTTCAAGCCCGCCCAAAGGTCAAGAATATTTCGTTCATATGGAACAAGACGCGGGGTGGACTGTTGCGGAGTTCAGCCAATGATTTTCATGAGTATCATCTTCTTCGTAAGGAGAGGAGAAAAGAATTCAGCTTGTCGGCTAGGTACAAGGTCATCATGGACGGTGACATATCCATTATATGTCATCTTGACCACATTGTGCATCAAATCCCATGTGAGAATGAGAGCCACATAGCCAAATTGAGTGAGAGTGTTATAAAAAGTGACTTGTGTGACTCCACTAAACGTGAGGATGAGTGCATACACTTTGAGAGTATGAGAGAACAAGACAACATGAGTGTAGTAGATGATAGGACATGTGAGGATATTTCTGCTAGTGTAACTATCTCTACTTCTAGTGTTGTTTCTTACGAGATGCAGGTTGCTTTTGAAGAAAGGGAGCTGTCAAGTCTTCAACCTGCATCACCACGAGAGGAACCTATTTCAGTGCCTACTACATCTAAGGAGTTTGCCATTGAAAAGGGTAATGATTTTGAGCTGCAGCCAGCAAGCGCGTCACTTTGTGAGTATGATTCTACGCTGACTAGTTCTAGTGATTTGATTCACAAACATATTTAAGCACCATGTGATAATTTGCTAAATTCGAATTTTGATCATGTGGTATTGATTACACATAAAGAGATCCTTGCTAAACTACAACCGACTGATGTTTTGTTTTACATAATGCTAGAAGAACCACTTACCATTAGTTGTGCTATAAATAGGACTTCTGAAATTTCATATGTAAATTCTAGCACCTATGCCAAGTGTTTTCAATTCTATTTAATTGGTGACTATAACATGAACGAGAATTTTTTGGTGGATCACATATGCATTACCTATGATAACATTGCTGAACTAAAACATTTTTCTTGTAATCGTATATGCTCTGTGCCGAAATCTTTTTGCTTTGGGACAATACCTCATTATCATGATAATATGATGTCTTCTAGTCTAGTTGATGTACCTCAGCGAACAAAGATAGCATCACCTTTGTTGGACTGTTCTGATCTTGCTAGATTTGCATATGATTATGCACATCTGTCTTGTTTGTCCCAAACTGATTTATGGTTCACTTATATTTGCAAACTGAGTTGCATCTTAAGTACTGGAAATAATGGACATGACTATTTACCTGTTTGTGCTGCATGGTCATTGCTTTGTTCTACATATCAGAGTAGCGCAATTGAAGCATGGTATGACACATTTGATGATTTGCATCATTTGGATTGGTTTGACCTTGATAGCATGAAATTTGATCATCGATCTTCTGTGAGGACATTGGATTTAATACTGAATCACAAGATTTTATATATTTGTGTCTATCATTTTGATCATGATTCTATTAACGTCACTTATACTTGCAATTCTGATTGCTTATTCCTGAGATTTTCTTGGTTCCATTATGACAATTACAAGTGCTATGCTTGCAATTTTAGTTGCATTTTGTCATTTGAGAATATTCATACTATTTACCAATATGATACAACCTGCTATATATACATATACTTTGCATATACGTTGTTCTTTTTGTTTCTTCCACTTTCAGCTTATCCAAAGCCGCGGACCGGTTTTCTTGAAGAAAGGGATAATGATGAGGATATATCCATGGATTATTATGATTATCCATGTTTAAGTTGGAAGGAAATACTAAACATGATCGATGATTATTATAAGGTGAACTCATTCCTAGTTGGATATGATACCATGGATTATAAGAATGTTATAATGCCTAAGTTATTATGTTTATGTATCATTAGGTTTGAGTTAATGGAGATAATGGCGAATGGAGAAAAATATGTGGGCAAGGAATGGAGGCTATTGACAAACATCAAGGTGGCTAGCACGAGGGAGGCGAGGGAGGAAGTGGAGCCATCACACAAAGAAGGGATGCTGCAAACAAAGAAAGATCCTTTCCAATTCGGATTCAAGATTTGTTCAGATATGGTTCGGACTGACAGAAGTCCTGAGTTTAAAACGGACGTGGATTCTTTATACGGATTCCAAATAGAGCAAAGAAGCACAGTCTGAAAAGGAAATTTGATGTGCTTTCCAATGGGTCCGGCCCCATGCCCCGGTTAGGCTCGGACTGGGCACAGTGACCGCAACAAGTCACGAGTTGTTTTCTGCCTGTTTCCAAACAGAGTCCGTTAAAGTTAGGAAAGTTAGGTTTTGACTCCAACACAATGTTGGACGTCCAGCGGCCTTTATAAGGCTTGTAATTTCGTGTCTTTTAGGACAGACCACGTTTAAGATAAACCCTAGATCGAATTTGCTCCAAGCATTCATCTATATTCGAGTTCCTCTGTGTTGCGCTCAGGAATTCAACCTCTCCACTGTGTTGTGCTCTGGAGATTATTATCCGAAGTTTGAGAGAGATCTGTTGTTCCACTGGGAATTAGTAGATTGAAAAACCGCTTCGTGGTCGGCGGCTACGTTGGAATGGTGTGAGGCGTCGCGAATATCCATTGGGTTGAAGAGCTGTTGCATTGGCAACGGGGGAACAGCCGGAGAGTTCGTCGGAATCTCGCAAGTTATCTTCCACCATCATCCATCCACCCACCGCTCACTGAGAAGATCGGGCAACCCCTTATCAGGGAAGGACACGCCCCGACTTATGCCTAAACCGGGAGGGTATGCTCTGGTGGTGGACCCGACATTTATTGGTCCGAGTTTGAATGTGAGGTTTAGCAAGGTGTTGATTGACAATGGCAGCGCCATTAATATAATGTATCAAGACACGATGGTGAAATTGGGGATCAGTCTGAACATGCTCCAGCCGAGTAACACTACTTTTCACAGTATTGTACCAGGAGTATCCTGTGCTCCATTGGGGAAAGTGTGGATAGATGTGTTGTTCGGTATAAAGAATAACTGTCGGACGGAGAGCATACAGTTTGAGGTAGTAGACCTGGATAGCCCGTATCATGCTCTGATCAGTCGGTCGGTACTCGCCAATATCATGGTGTCAACAAATATGGCGTACCTGAATATGAAAATGCCGGGACCCAATGGAATTATTACAATCTCGGGAGATCACAAGCGTTCCATAGATTGTGCATCAGCTGGCTCTTGCTTGGCAGAGTCCCTGATCATTGCTGCTGAGAAGACAAAGCTGCATCAGGTGGTGGCTATGGCGCAGGCTTCGCAACTCGGCTTGCCGGGTATGACAAACCCAGAGCATAACACATCATTTCTGCCGCCAAAGGAGGCGAGGAGCACAAGGCCATTATCAGCGCGGACCTGACCGAGAAATAGGAAGGCGAGCTAACTCAATTCCTCCGTGAGAATCGAGATGTTTTTGCCTGGTCGAATTAGGATCTGCAGGGAGTCCCGAGGGATTTGGCTGAACATCTTTATTTGTCAGACCGGATGCTAAGCCGGTGAAGCAACCCACACGTCGACTGTCGGACGAGAGAAGAGCAGCGATACTGGATCATCTGGCCGTACTGCTAGCGGCCAGATTCATCATGGAGGTACTGCACCCGGACTGGTTGTCTTACCCGGTCCTGGTAGAAAAGAAGAAGGACAAACCTGTGCTGGCCAAGGTGTGGCGAATGTGCATAGACTTCACCAACTTGAACAAGGCATGCCTGAAGGACCCGTTCCCGCTTCCTAGGATAGATCAAGTGATTGATTCCACTGCCGGATGTGAACTGTTGTCTTTTGTAGATGCTTATTCTGGTTTTCACCAGATTCCTTTGAACCCTGCTGATCAATTAAAGACTGCCTTTATTACCCCGTACGGGGCTTATTGCTATCGTGTTATGACCTTTGGTTTAAGGAATGCCGGTGCAACTTATCAAAGATGTATGCAAAAATGCCTGCACAACCAAATAGGCAAGAATGTTGAAGTGTATGTTGACGACATTGTGATAAAATAAAAGAAAAATCCACGCTTGTAGAGGACTTGCGAGAGACATTCACAAACTTGAGAAAATTCCGGATGAAACTTACGCCGGATAAGTGCACTTTCGGTGTGCCGGCAGGGAAATTACTCGGGTTCCTCGTGTCAAGCCGAGGTATTGAGGCCAACCCCAGCAAAATCCGAGCTATCAAAAATATGAAGTTGCCAAAATCACTTAAAGACGTGCAAAAGTTCACTGGGTGTCTAGCATCCCTAAGTCGGTTTGTAAGCCGGTTGGGAGAAAAGGCTCTACCTCTCTATCAACTCATGAAGAAAAGCAATAAATTTGTTTGGGCCCCACAAGCGGATGTGGCTTTTGAGGATTTGAAAAAAATGTTAGCAACTGCGCCGATATTGGCTTCACCCTTGCCCAAGGAACCCATGTTGTTGTATATCGCAGCAAGTAACCAAGTTGTCAGCGTGGTCATGGTGGTAGAAAGAGAATAGGAAGGCAAGACCATGCAGAGGCCAGTATACTACTTGAGTGTAGTTATATCCACATCCAAGAAAAACTATCCCCATTATCAAAAAATGTCGTATGGTGTGTATCTGGCAGTAAAAAAACGGAAGCATTACTTTCAAGAGCACCCGATCACGGTAGTGTGTGAAGCACCACTGTTGAAAATTCTAGGTTGCAAGGATGCTAGCGGAAGAATACTAAAATGGGCCATCGAGTTATCACCTTATGCCCCGACTTACGAAAGAAGGGATGCAATCAAATCATAGGTATTGCCGGATTTCCTTGTGGACTGGGCTGAAATGCAGTATGAACCACCTGTGCCGGGTTCCAACTACTGGAAGATGCATTTTGACGGGTCCAAGACAAAGATAGGGCTGGGTGCCGGGATAGTACTGACATCTCCGAAACAAGATGAGTTGAAATATGTGCTGCAGATACATTTTACGCCATCCAACAATGTGGCCGAGTATGAGGCATTGGTGCACGGAATCAAGGTGGCCAAAGAAATCGGCATTCGACGAATAGAGAGTTTTGGTGACTTGGACTTAGTCATACATCAAGTCTCGGGAAATTGGAACGCATTGGATGCGAACATGGCGTCATATCGGTTCCATGTCCAAATGCTCTCAGGATGTTTTGAGGGATGCGAGTTCAATCATATACCTCGAGCGGAAAATGAAACGGCCGACATTCTATCCAAGCTTGGTTCATCGAGAGATGCAATCCCGACCGGTATAGCGTTGGAGCATTTGAGGAAGCCATCCATCAAACCTCACCAGAGTTTGAGTCCATTTATGTACCCAAGATGCCAGTATCGGAAGCCACGTCGATGGAAGTAGATGTCGGGTGCATCAGAAAGCTCGGAAATGACAACGTCTTACCCCGGGGACTATCATTTCTAATCCGGGGACTACTTCATATAACCCGGGGACTGCACAGTAGATTTTCGACATTGTTATGTCGGTACAACCAATGGAAATAGACGAACCATTATTCCCAGAGCGACCGGTACCGGAGTTGGCCCAACCTATCATGACATATCTGTCAAACGACGTCTTACCCCACAATGAAATCGAAGCCCGGCAAGTGCTGAGAAGAGCAAAGGCATACACAATCATCAACAAGAAAGTTGTACAAGAGAAGTGTAACGGAAGTGCTGCAACGTTGTGTGGGACCTGAGAAAGGCGGCGAGATGCTACTAGAAATACATCAGGGAGAGTGTGGACATCACGCTTCCTCAAGGGCTTTGGTGGTAAAAGCATTCCGACATGAATTTTACTGGCTCACGGCCCTTCAACAGGCAGAGGATATAGTAAGGAAGCGTGAAGGGTGCCAGAGATTCGCTCACAAGATACATGTGCCAGCATCGGCCCTCAAGACAATCCCCATCACTTGGCCATTTGCAGTATGGTGTCTCGATATGGTTGGACAATTTAAGCCAGCACGAGGAAACATGACACATATATCTGTAATATGGACAAGTTTACAAAGTGGATAGAGGTCAAAACAATTCGGAAGTGTGAGGGCCATACAAATGTAGCTTTCCTTAAAGATATCATCTTAAGATACGGCTACCCGCATAGCATAATCACCGACAATGGAACCAACTTTGCTGTCAGAGAATTTTGCTAGGTTCTGTGCAGAAAAAAGAATCAGACTTGATGTGGCCTCGGTGGCACACCCAAAGGCAAATGGACAAATAGAGAGGGCCAATGCATTTGTGTTGGCCGACATTAAGGCCAGGTTGATCGAACCACGGATAAGAACTCCGGGATGCTGGATAGAGGAACTACCGGCAGTACTTTGGGGGTTGAGAACCACACCGAATAGATCTACCGGATACACACCCTTCTTTTTGTTTATGGAGCTAAGGCAGTGCTCCCAACCGACATACAGTATGACTCGCAAAGGGTGGCTATGTATACTGAAATCGAGGCAAAAGAGGCAAGAGAAAACAATGTGGACCTACTAGAAGAGACAAGAGAGTTGGCACTGTCTAGGTCGGCAATTTATCAGCAGAATCTCCGTCGATACCATAGTCGAAAACTCCACCCACGGGTGTTCAGAGAAGGAGACTTGGTTTTGAGGTTAATACAAAGGACTGCCGGAATGCACAAGTTATCACCTCCATGGGAGGGACCGTTTATCATTAGCAGGGCCTTGCACAACGATTCATACTACCTTGTAGATGCACAGGAAGCCAAGAAAGGGGTGATGGACATGTCGGGAGAAGAAACCAAGAGGCCATGGAATGAAGCTCTCCTTCGCCCCTTTTACTCATAAAAGGGAGCAGCCTATGTATCCAAGTTTATAAATGAATGAAATGCCGGCACTTCGAGTTGAACTCGGGGACTGACATGACTATCTACATTTATGTTTTGTTCTTGCCTTGTTATTTCCTTATTACTTTTTGTGTATGTCGGCACCCCGACTTAAAACTCGGTGACTGCCGGAATTGTCTTGTGCGTGCTTTATTTGTGTAATCTATATGCCGAGTAAAATTTTGACCTTGTTCAAAAAGAACAAGTAATGTATGTTGTATGAAAAGTGCTCGTGACTCGACTGACGAACACCTAAAAAGGTAGTCAAGAGCAGAAACTATGAAAATAGTAAACACGAAAACAAACTCGGGGACTTGGTCCAAGCTTTACTCGACATATGTGTTTGTTGTTATAAATATAATTTGTTTGTTCTGTGTGTCGGATAGCTTCTAACCAACCTAAAAAATTTACGAGTACTGTATACTATAAACGACGATTTTGTGACTCGAGTGTCAAACACCGAAAAGGTAGACAAGAGCAGAAATGGCCGGATATGGTAAACATCAAGTAAATTCGAGACTTGAGGAAAAAGAATTCAACGTCAGAAACTTGTTCCGTAACTTAGCAAAATAAGCATGATAAGTTTAAGCATCTACTTAAAAGATATATTACATATTGCACCCGACATTCCGGGGATTTGATGAGTTGAATTTGAGATCTATGCAGATTGGACAGAGGCGTCATGGCCGGCAGTAGGTATCTCGGCAGTGGTCGAGGTCGGCGTCTAGGTTGCAGCACCAGAAGTCGGAGCGAGCGGAGTCTCGGAAGTTGCTGGGTGGGTTGGGCCAGTAACTTCCGGGGTAGCAGTGTCGGTAGCGGCCGACATGGGAGTGTCGGTCGTCACAGGCTCGGTGACAGCGGCGGTAGCAGAAGAAGGAGTCGTGGCAGGAACGACGGCGGACAGGTCGGGGCCGCTCAAATTCGGAGGCTCGGTGACGGGTGCGACGGAAGGAGCTGGAGTTGGGATCACCGGAGTCTCCTTAGGAACTTCGGGCACCATGGCGACAACCTCGGGGATCGGGGCGTGAGTCTCGAGAACTTAATTGTCGGCTGTTGACTCGGCAGCTTCTTCTTCATCGGATTCACCCTCCTCGCCAACCTCGCCAGCCTCATAGTCCTCATCGTCAGTATAAGTATCACCCTCGACATACTGATGAGGCTGGGAGAAGCGCGCCATGTAATCATCAAGTTCTTGGCACTGGGTAATCTTGGCGGGATCCGTAATCCATGGCGACCCTTCACGCTGCGTCTGCACTTGATCTACATTGATGCCTTCCTACCAAGATAGCACGAAGGCTAAAGCTTGATCAGCACCAACACGGGAAGCAGAAGAGCGCCACGCCCGGAGTCGGCTCTCGGCATTCCTCAGCCGGGCGGCCAAATCCGAGATGTTGGTGGAAGGAACCATGCCGGGCCATAGCACCCGGTGCGCCTTTATGCCGGCGTCCAGCAGCTTGATGCCAATCAGCTTAAGGGGAATAACTCGGGCATCGTTGTAGCGTACCTGCACTTTAAATAAGGCAGATACCTGTGTATAGTGCAAATCCCTGGATCGATTCGTTTGCACACACAGTTTACGATGTAATATCACAACAAAGTATCAATTTTATTACATCGATGATCCAGACTTACAAAATATTCATTACAAGTTGCATAGCATCAAGCTAGCTTTGAAATAGTACACAACGGAAATACAATAGCAGTGAGTCTCTATCACTTTCATGCTGCCGCAGGCGAAAACATGTTGGTTGTAGACTCGAAACCTATAAACGAAACCTCACTCGTCATCTGAACAATCTGCAATAATAAAAATATTGCAACAACATGGGTCGGATTCCATTAAAAATGGAGTCTGGCAAGTGACACTATGGTGGACACTTAATGGAATAACTCTAAAGCCTATATGCATATTTGGCTGGTGGAGTTCAAGGCTATTTTGCATAAAGCCAATTTGTCCTATCTCTTTGGAAAACACTTTCTTCAAATCAAGACAAGTATGGCATGAAAACCATAAATCTCATCTTCCCTTGTTCACCCATCAAATTTTATTTCTGAAGTTGGAATGATGGAATCCTCCGTTGACGTCTGTGATCAGCTGCTCAAACTGTCCGTACCAGGGACACGGCTAAGTACTTAGTTTTTCACTCTGCAGAGGTTGTGCACGTTCACCATTGTACCCATTCAACCCAATTTATCCTTTACACACCATTTGTGAAAAGGAAAGGAGAAAAATGAGACGAGATCTTTCAGAAGCATTTTCCCTCCCACTCTGGCTTGACCCGTTCCACCTAACATCCCCTACATCTGCTTGTCAAGCCGGAGAGAGTGCACGCAACATAATTGATCAAGCCAGAGCCCATATGGCAATGGCTGCACTGGAAGCAATCGTCACTCAGAGTTCTTCAGATTCCTCTGTTTCCTGGGTGGCCATCCACAAGTGCACATACTCCAGGAACCATAGACACGGACCTGAGTAGCCACTCAACTTCTCCACCATACAACCAATCCACCCAGGAGATTCATTAACTTAGTGGATGTGCACTCTCAGGTGAAAATCACCATGCTCACGGCCCTAAGTAGAATAGACATTCATCCTAGGCGACGACAACCATGAGCACAGCCCTGAGTAGTCACTTACATTTTGCATAGCATCAATATATCTACTAAGTATTACATAGGAACCTAGACACAGGAGTAAGGGAATTTATACACAGGTTTAGCATAGCAATACTATCCTACTCATGCATATAAAATACACTAAGTAATGCATATAGAAAATAATAGGAAGTTTATGAGGTGTGCCACTTGCCTTTGAATGTTGTCACTGTTCACAAACTCTTTTCAATAACGAACGTTTGCTCTCCGTTTAATATAAACAATATAAGCAAACAACAATACAACAATTAACAAACAACAATCATCAAACATACATGCTCATATCTAGTGAACAAACAAGTTTTGTAAAGCTTCTAAGGAAAACATGTCATGCAGGATATGCAATTTATTTCTAAGGACTAGAAATGCTTTTCATGCCATGAAAATCTTTTAAGTTTATGCAAGGCAAATAGGTTGGTCCAAAAGGACTAAGAGCTAAGGTCATAAGTTGGTCAAAATAACTTTGTTATAAATCATCTTGAATAAGCACTCAAATGGCTTAGCCATGATGTGCATAAATACTTGGAGAAAATACTAAGTCTATAAGGTGATCAACAATTATTATCAACTCTTTGTAAATTGGATATTCACTATAGTGAGAGAGACAGACACCCGGCCAACCACTTAAATTGTGGAACAGGTCTCATCTACGTGGACATGTAAGGTTTGTCTCCAGGCCGCTTCATCTCACTATGCCGCTAGGATCCAGCAAACTTGAAAGATGATAACATCATGATCAAAATTTGTTTAAATCTAAAAAGACAAGATTAGGAAAGCGGGAAAAGAAAGAAAGAAAGATGTAGTTAGTCTTCCAGGCTTCATCTCTAGGCTTGTAGCTTTCCCCTTGGTGATTTCTTGAATGAATTTTCGTAGACTTGATAAATCTTCAGACTTGATGATTCTTATATCGCCGAGGCTGTTCTTGGAATTAACTTAGTCTTCATGAAGTCTCAGATAAGAAGGAAGAAAAGAGAGAGAGCAAGACAGACTTAGAGAATAAAGGAGGTTGGTCTTCTTGAACTTCTTCTTGCTTTTCTTCTAAGTGCTTCCACTCCTTGAAGATACTTCTGAAGTCTTGTTTTGGCTAAGTCCTTCAATGGTCTTCTAGCTCCATCTTGAAAATCCTAAGTGTCTAAGTGTATAACACTTTACCAAAATGCTAAGTTGAAAATAGTCCTAACTTAGAGAAAATGGGGGAGGAGTTTTCTTATGGGAAATATAACTACAAAATAAAATTTTATATGCATGAAATGCAATGCAATTTTTAATCACATGAACAATTATGCTAATGCAATTTAAATAAATTTCTATTTTCACAAAATATAATAAAGAAATAAATAACAGTTTAAAGTTTTATGTGATTTAAATTTTAATAACAAAATTTTATAATTAATATTAATAAACAGAGGGGATTTAAATAAATTTATAGCAATTGGATTTATTCAAGAATAATGTTATGTTGAAAATATTCAAACTATTCAATTTAAATATATAACTATGAATTCATTCAAATATTACTCAAAAATCTTTTATAACAGAGGCATCACACTACAAATATTCTAAAGTTTCTAAAACAATTTTATTTGAAATTTTTGGAATTATAGATTTAAAGTTATGACAAATATACTCAATCTTCCATTTGAAATTTGAATATTTTAAACTTGGTCAAATTTGAAGTTTGGCAGATCTAAAATATTCTACATGTCGAGGGCTTTCCAAAAATATAAAGTTTGTTAAATTTGGATATGTGGTTAAAAAGTTATGACAGATCTAAGTGACAGGGGCTTTTCTACAAAACTGCCATTTAAGTTTATTCGGAAAAATAAAATAGAAAAAGGCTGGCTGACGTGGCATGCTCTAATTGGCTCGGATCTAGGTTTAACATGGACCGTAGGATTTTATGAAGATCGGACGGATCGGATCTGGAGATACCTTTTCGGGGCGATCTGATCTGGGTCGTTGATCGGAGATCGAACGGTCTCGGTCGCTTTGACCAGGACGGAGCGGCGCACGTCCGCCGGCGACGTAGAAGACGGTGGCGACGACCTCGGTCTGGACCGCGACGGCGTTGCGGGGCTCCCCTGGGCAAACGGAGGCGACGGCGGCGCGTAACTCGTCACGGCGGTCTCGATGGACTCGGTGGCGGCTTCGCGTGCGTCTCGGAGGGGCGTGGGGGCGGGGCCGAAGTGCTTCGGCGCCGGCGAGCTTCGGTCGTGGATGGGCGCGACGTTTTGCTGCACAAAAGAACCATGGGAGGGGTCGGGGAGGTGCGCCTGGACAAGCGAAGAAGTATGGAGGGGGTCTCGGGGCTTAGGCAGCCTACCTCGCCGGGGATGGAAGAATTACGGCGGCGGACCGGCGGAGCTCCGGCGAGCTGAAACGGCAGCCTGGGGGCACGGTTTTGAACGAGATGAGAGGGGAAAGAGAGAGGAGGGCGTGGAGAATTTATAGGCGTCCTCCGTTAGGTTTTTCATCGCTTAAATCGCGCGAATCGAACGAAACAAGGAAGGTGCAAATCGGGGCGAAATTCCCGGCTGGAGGTTGACGATGATGACGTCAGCGATGACGTCATCCAGGTAATTCTTTTTCTGTTTTTATTTATTTAATTCATATCTTTTGATTTAGATGTCCAAATGATGTCAAATTAATTTCTAAAAATTTGTAAAATAATTATCTTTCTGCTAAACCAGTTGTGGGAGTGTTTTTTAACACTTTTAAAAAATGATACTTTCGAAATATTGATTAAATGTGAAATTGACACTTTATGTTTAATTTAAAACTAGGGTTTAATTAATTTTAATTTTGGCTAAATAAATTATATGAAATACCCATATTCAATTATGTTTGAATTTAATTTATTTAAACTTGTTTTGCTGAAATCATTCATCTTTATTTTGGCATAATATTAAAGAACTAAATATAACTAATTTGAAGTAAATGGGAATATAATGAAATCCATTTTTAATTCTAAATGTTTTGTACCCATTATGTTTCATATTATGCTTATTCATTTGAAAAACTTCATATTAACTTTGGAAAAGAAATTTGTTTTTCATTTATTTCTTATTAGAATATATTAATCATTTCATGTTTTGAAAATGAATGAAAAAAATCATTTTAAGCTAATGAAATGCCTATTTGGATAATTCATTAATTTTAATTTATGAAGTTTTAAAGTTATAAACTATAGGTTTACAATTTCCAAACTATATTTTAAACTTAGTTAAAAGAGTGAAAACCATTTGGCAAATAGATCATGTTTTAAATAGTTTAAAGGTACACTTGTAACTATTATTTTAATTTATGAATAGCTATGGCTAAGTGGTTTAAAATCAATTTCTTATAAGTAAACTATTTTATTAGAATAAAATGGTTTGAAATTTGTAAAATATTTATCAAATTATGTATTGAGGTTTTTAAGAAAATACAATGGAATAATAAATTGTTTAACTTGAAACAAGTTTTGAAAATAATAATAACTGAAATATTTGAAATATTAAACTCTTTCAATATGTTTGAAGTCTTTCATAATTGGTTTTCTTATACATTTAATGTTTTATTTTTAATCAAAACAAAAGTTTTAAATTTTAGTGATTTTTGAACATTGGGATGTTACAATCGTCGACCTTCCAGTCGGATGATATCGGGCCTGCCTTGGCTCGCTTGCCCCGAACCTTCTCCACGGCTTTGACGGCAGTTGTCTGGGAATGCTCGAAATGTTCCGAACGAAGAGTTGTGACAAATTAGTTCATATTCCTACATGTATAATAAGTGTATCGGGTGGAGAATGGAGGAATAAAGAATAATATTATGTTCAAAAAACTTACTGTCCATTTGTGCATTGAGTTTTTTTAGCTCGGCCAGCCAAGAATTGCACCGAGATAGCAAGTTGCTAAGTCGGAGTTCCGCAGTGTTGGCTCGCTCCTCAACAACCTCTATCAGTTGGGTTTGAGTCTGTTCAGCGGCACTCAGCTGAGAGTCCAGTGTGGCCTTGGCGACTTGCGCAGTGCTAAGTTCTCGTTGCAGAAGGATCACCTTGGCAACCTCAGAGTTGTAGTCAAGCTTTTGGGCGGCGAGTTCTTGCTCCAACTGCTGATACTTCGCAATAAGCTCTCGGTGAGAGTTCTTTAGATGCCCAAATTCATGTGTCACACGGCGAAAAACCTTGCTGCGCGCGCATGACATCCTGAAAGGAATCAACAGGGAAGGAAGGACAGTTAAGCTTAGATCGGGAAAGGGAGTTATAAAATAACACGAATTTTTTTGGAAGATTTATGCCGAATAAGCATCGCTCAGGAAGAGCTCGGGTACTCGGCATAAATCTCGGGAACTGAGTATCAATTTTTTTTTTGAAGATTCATGCCGAGTAAGCATCGCTCAAGAAGAGCTCGGTTGCTCGACATAAATCTCGGGGACTAGTGGAGTAGAGAGAATAAAGGCTACCTCAGTAGTCTGCGTGGCCTGAAGGACCGCGACATGCATCTGGTGCATAGCCTGGATAGTCATGCCCGGTCCAGCGGGATGCAGCGAAGAGGAGAGCTCAGTCGAGGTAGATCCAAGGTCGGCGCTATTCTAGTCGACAATCAGTTGGTCGACTTTGCTGTAGGGGGGAGCATCGTGAATAACTGGTGCGCTTGGTTGACTTCCCTCGGTAGCAGCAACCTCGGTACCCACAGCAGCTCGGAGCATGTTCAGAGCGGCAGTCTCTGGAGTGGGTTAAAGAGAAGCAATGGGCTTGCGCTTCTTGATCAGAGTGGTGCCAATAGCAGAAGAAGAGCTCTTGGACAAGGTGGTGATTGTTTCTTTGCTTGGAGGGGCTGGCGGTTTCGGGAGCACCTGCTTCTTGTTCGGTGAAAGAGCGGCCGAGCTCGACGGAACTGTCGGAGCCTTTGTCGGTCGAGGCACCGACGAGGAGGCAGACTTATCCGCTTGGGTTGGGGGGACTTTCTTGGGAGGCGCAACAGGAAAAGAAGTAGGGGCAGAGGTCAGTGCGGTCACCAGACCCGACTTGGATAATGTCGGTGGAGTAGGACCAGGTCGGTGGAAGGGATGGAGCATGGAGGCGAGTCGGCCACGAAAGTAGTGTCCGAGCCCCCCGCGGTGCCCCGGGCGGCAGAGGCCGATTGAGGTGCGCCCGAGTCAAGTTCAAGGGTGGCCCTGCATAAATCGCAATAAATAAAGGTTATGTCCGGAATAAGCTATGTCGATGAGAAGTGGATCGGATATTTACCCAGCGGAAGTCGAGGGATTCTTCCTCGGAGGCTTCTTGCCCTGGACCTTGGATCTCTTGGCCACTGGCGCAGTGCCTTCCGGGTCGGTGGAGCTGGAAGTATTGGCGGCGGAACGCTTGCGCGTAGCTCCCGAGGTAGCTGGTGTCGAGGAAGCCGGGTAAGAAAAGTCTAGGGGAGTGGCGGCAATAATCTCTAGCATCACGCAATCCTCATCATCCGACCAATCTTGTAACACGGAGCAGGACGGAGGCTTACCCGCAGTGGTGGCGCGAGGTAGCGGGATAGGCATATTGTCTTTGTCATCCGGATCCTCCGTTAAAAAAGTCTCCGGAATGGGGAAGTCATCCTTCCAATGAACCTCGTTGAACTCCGCAGCCTCCTCCTTCTGACGCTCGAAGCGCTGAGGAAGAATGCAAAAATCAGTAAGGAAGTATAAGGGGCAGCCAACCGACACAAAGCTAACCGAGTTAAGCGGTATGTCGGAATTGGCCTACGAGAACTTACTTGTGGTGGAGGATTGGCTCGGTCGTGGGGAACCATGCCCCACTCCCAGTCATTGCCCATCTCGGTGGTCGCGATAGCTCGGACACGGCCATGAACGGGGGCTTTGCTCAGCTTGAGCGGGCTAACCCGGGTCGGGTCGTACGGGCCACTCATGTGGCAGATCTTATGCGCCCGAGCTTAGAGGAGGCAAACACGGCGAACAATGAAAGTCCATAGGAGATCGTCAGCAGTAAGCTGGTCCTTGATGGTGAGGAGATGCTTGAGGATCAAGTTGATCTCCCCGACACTGTCCTTGGGATCCATAGGCCAGTTGAGCTGAGCGGTGGGAGGATCGATCTTGAACTCGGGAAGTTTAATGTAATCCACCGGCCTTCCGCGGGCGCCGGGTTGCGCACATAGAAGAAACTCTTCTGCCACTTCCGGCAAGATTCTAACCCAAGAATCTTGGGGAAGGGAACTAGTTTCCTCACGGTCACTGTGGCGGCGCCGCACGCGGTCATCTCCTTGTCCTTAACTCCCGGGTTCGGAATACTCTGTTTCCGCAGCTGGAAGTATTTAGCCCATAAGTTCACCATGGGCCAAATTCCGAGGTAAACCTCGCAGAAGGAGACGAAGGCAGATAGGGAGGTGATGGAATTGGCTGGAAGATGATGGGGCTGGAGCCCGAAGGTATCTAGTAGTTGCGAAAGAAACGGCTGGCCGAGAGGCCAAAGCCGCGTTCGAAATGGGCCACGAATACGACCCGCTCCCCTTCGCGAGGCTCGGGCTCGATCTCATCCTTGGGTAGCCGACACTTAACTTTATCCTGGATGCGCCGGGACCGACGTAACCAATCAAGATCGTCCTTATTGGTCTCAGAGCCTTCCCAGCCACCGCTAATCCCTTCGGTGGCCATGTCGGAGGACTCTGTGTGTCGGGTTGAGGACATACCGGGGAAAACCTGCAGAAATGAGGCAACCAAGTTAACCTTACCGACATATCAACTGTCGGACCGGGCTGATATACGAAATAGAAGGGGTAACTCGGACATAAACAGGGTTATGTCGGACTAAAGTGCGAGAACAGATCTAGGGCAGTCACATAAATCGGTGTAAATTAGGTGGGCGAAACGCTTTGCGGGAAACTGACCGCAGCCCTAGCGGAGCCTGATTACCCCAATGCTCAAGATCTAGAACGGAACGGAGAATCAGTGCGGGCACTATCTAAAGTAGCGTCAATCCCCCACCACTTCACGGGCATTAGACCCAAAACTACTCCTAGGCGTGAAGAGAAAAAGAACAATGCCGGCGACGGGGATGAACTCCCGTGCGGGTTAACCTAAAACCAAGGAAATGCGGGATAGAATCTTACCGGAGAGCGGCTAGGCGCGATGAAATCGTGCGACGGGAAGAGCGAGACGATACGCGCCCTCCAATCGGGAACAACGGAGACGTTCGTCGCTGGTCGAGAGGGCGAAATAGAGAATGAAGAGGAAGTGGGGTGCCCCTGGGTTATTTATGGGGGAAACGAAACGGCAGTTGCCAATTTTCCAGCCCTAGAACCGTTTCAAGTGTGAGTGGGATCAATTGTGGAGAGTGAGGCGGTTGAGATTCGTGCTAGCAATGAAATCGGCCACACCGTAGGCCACAGGAGCCCAACGGCAAGGCGGCGTGATCTGGTGTGCCGGCAAACCCGAGAACCGAGGCGGCGCACCAAAGTCAAGCGCACTCGAGTACGTGGGAGATTTGACGTCGGGTGGGTCCCGCGGAGGCTTGAGCAGGACGGCCTGTCAGTGGAATAAAATAATAACCCGGCGAAAGAGCGAACTCTTGATGACGGATGAAACGAAAAGATCTTCAAAAAAAGATCTGGGTATATCGAAAACCTATGTAGAGCAAGGAAAGTCGGAACGGATTACTAGTAACTCGGCAGGATGAAGTCGGATAATCTTTGTCGGAGTAACATGTATAAGTCGGGAAACTTCACTACCCGACAAGACAATGTCGGGGGCAAGTAAGGAGAGTTTGTGTTTTAACCTGGTCCCGCCACCATCCGAGGATGTCGGACTGCACCAGCTTTGGGGACTAGTGTCGGGGGGCTACCCCCGGGTAGGGTAAAGGCCCTGGTAAAATGGCTTCAGTAACAGATGAAATGACCTTTGGCAGGTTCCAAAATTCACTTGGCCCTTCATGCAACGATAAGTTGACCTTTGATGTAATCGTAGAGGTGACCTTTGGGGCAGGCTAGGGACTGGTGGAAACACTATATATAGACCCCCAGTCCTTCATCCTCACCCAAGCAACAACAGGGAGTTTTCCTAAGCACCAGCTTCTCGAAGATGTCTTCGGTAGCAAAACTAAGACATCTTCGAGTAGCTGGTCCTAGGGCTACTCTTTCGGGTCACACTGGAACTGCAAGAGAGATAGAGGCAAAGTCAGGGAGTTCTTCTGAGAACTAGTTTCTCGAAGATGTCTTTGGGAACAAACCTAAGACATCTTCGAGGAACTAGGCTCATGACTGCTCACTTGGAAACAGAAGGAAGTAAGGGTAGGAGAGGCCAGAAGCGGGAGAGACTTGTCCGACTTACCCGTATGCCGGAAATGACCGACACTCGTGGGCCGAGTTACACTTAAGCCTGGTTAACTAGACCGACAGTACCATGTCGGCACCCTTCCTTTATTCCTTGTCGCGGGTGGGAAGAATCGTCTTACTCCTGGATGAACTCGGAGGAGGTCCCCGACAGTACGAGCCCGACACAGGAGTGTTGGGGTGCAGATGATAGTCTGGCCCGTATATGTCGGGTTGAGAAAGATACTCCGACATACTTTGTGTGGGAAAGAAGTCAAAGGGAAGGACTATCATATTTCTGACATGCAAGATATGTCACATCCCGGCTGACACGGAAGCGGAATAGAAGGCGAAGTACCGCACGGACGTGACTATTCCACTGTAGCACTGACGTGCTGACAGGGGGCACGACATGGAGAAGCCTAGTCATGTCTTTGACACAAAGACCATCATCAACTATCTCGGCACGACCAGGACTAGGTCATCACGACCTGACATAGGCTACTCGGGTAGCTCGGCGGCTAGGTCGGCTCGGCCACGTCGGCACTACCGTTAACTCGGGGTCACTGCCAAGTGGACCCGGAGAAGTTAGGGTTTCTGATCAGCCCGGCTATTTTGCTGAAAGCAAGTTTTCCCCTATGTTTTGTAAAACACTTTTGTTTCTCAAAACTTGGCACCAAGGGATGAATCCCATGTGCACCAACATTTCTTTCCTTAGTCAAATTTTCGACTCTGCAGAGCTTGTGCACTTTACCTTTAGACTCAATTAACCCAAACATCCTATACACGCGGAGTGCATTAAGGAAAGGGGAGAATTGAGACAAGAACTTTCAGAAGAAGAATACAACCATACTAGCAAGACCCGTTCCGCCTACCAACTCTACATCTGCTTGTCAAGCTGACAGGTTGCACTCTCACAACTTAATTATTCTAGACAGAGCCCATTGTCAAAAGGCTGCACGGAAAGCATCTAAACTTGAAGGGACTTAGTAATCTCTTTGTTCCTGGGTGGTCGTCCACAAGTGCACTTTTGGGTGACAACCACCATGCTCATGGCCCTAAGTAGAATAGACATTCATCCTAGGCGACGACAACCACAAGCATAGTCCCAAATAGCCAATCAACATAAACCATTCCAACCAAATCCACCCAGGTGTGCATTTTAGGTTTAACACTAAGAAATATTTCCATAGCATAGTATGTAACAATTTTATAGCATTGCTAAGCATCTAATAAAACTTTTAATGGCTTCAAGGGAAAGGGTGGCTACACACTACTAGGATATTTGCAAAGTATTAACTAACTTAGCATTATAAAATAGTTCAAAAATTCCTATCATGCATACTACTCAAAATATACTACTAATGCATATAGAAAAGATTGGGTAGATTATGAATATCACTTGTCGTGGTAACAGGAGGAGGAAGCACAACAAGAATAACAATCACAAGCAAGTCCTTCCTCTTCTTCACAATCTAGCACATGCAATACATAAAATAAATAAATACCCACACAATACAACACCTTGAACACCAAACATTAACATGTATGCATGCATGATATGTTATGAGTATAATAAGACACACTTAATAGCATTTTATACTTTATGTTATTTAATGCATGAATGCAATTTCCAGGAATTTCTTATTTTAATTATCAATTAAATAATTGAAAACGATATAGCAAAAATTAGAATTCTACAACTACAACTTTTATTGTTTTATGAAAGTTTTCAAATAAAACACATGTTAATATTTCTGGACAGAGGGCAATAATACAAGACTAAAACAATTAAATTTATTAGAAAATCATTTTTATTATTTAAGTTATGGATTTAATAGCCGAAATACTCATCGGATATTTACATGAATTATAGTTTATCAAAAGGAAAAACAAATGATGTAGAAATAAACTACACTAGCAGGGCTATCCGTGGATATAAAATTTATCAAATTTGAACTTACAGATCAAAAGTTATGAATTTTCTAAGTTTTGCATGTTTTTTGATTTATTTATAAAATTCCTGCGAAAATGAATAAAGGGAGGACTACGTGGCGCGATCCTATTGGACGATACCGATTCGCGCAGATTGCGGGCGCGAGCCGTCCGATCTAATTAGAAACGGACGTGCGAGATTAGATCGATCTAGATCCGTTGGATCTAGATCTAACGGTCCACAACACAAGGACCAAACGAGCGGCGCGCGCGTCGCCGGAATCGCTCCGACCGCGGCGGTGCCATCGCCGGCGTCGTGCTAAACTGCGCAAGGAAGAGGAGCGGAGGGGGATTCGTTACCAAGCGATGCGGGGCGACGTGGAGAAGACGATGGCGCAGCGGCGGCTTCGGAGGCTTCTCCTCCTCTTCTCGATTCCTCGCCGGAGTCGGAGGAGCGGACGGCCGCGTCGGTCGCAGATGGAGACAATGCGTGGCTGCGAAACAAAACGCGAGGCTAAGTCTCATACGTGCGCAACTAAAAGAGAAAATGAGGAGGGGAGAAGAGGGTGTCGGGGGTGGCCGGAGCGTCCCGTACGACAAGGTTTTTTGGCGGCAGAGGTGGCGGCGCTCCGAGCTCGTCCGCGAGCAGCCCGACGGCGGAAACGATTAGGGTTTGGGGGTGGGGAGGTTGGCGGCGGGGTTGGAGGTTTAATAGGGGGCAGGGGGCAAACCGTGCGCGATTTTCGCTCGGATTCCTCGGCCGGCTCCAATTCAAACTCGTGCGCGATCTTCGGTGGGAGGTTGAAGAAACTGACAGGAGGGCCCCACCTGTCAGCGAGAGGGAAGAGAGAAGGGGTTGCGCAGCTGGCTTGCTGGGCCGCTCTTTGCGCGCGCGCGGCAGATAGCAAATGGGCCGGCCCGATTCTCCTTTTCTTTTAATAAAATAAAAATTGTTTTCAAAACATATTTCAAAAACAATTTTTAAACCTATCCAAAACATTTCAGAAAAATTCATAAAAATATGTTTTGGAAAGTTTATTAAAATTAGAACTTTTCAGAAGTATGTTATTAAATAAATAAAAAATTAAAATGGAATAATATATGGAGTTTAATTTCACCTCTTTTATGGAATACCAAAATTATTCAATTTAATAAATAACTATAAATTACCCCTTTTATGATTCATATGCAATATATATATGATGCATGATGCATGAATGCAAAGTTTTAAGTTTTTAAAAATTTTGGGATGTTACAGACTAACCCCCTTAAGAGGAAGCTTGCCCTCGAGGTTCGGAAAGGTCAGCAAATAGGTGTGGATGGTCTTCTCGGAGGTCATCCTCTCGTTCCCAAGTGGCTTGTTTCTCGGTGTGATGATTCCATTGAACTTTGAAAAACTTGATGGTTTTAGTACGGGTGACTCTCTCCGCTGTCTGCAATATTTTATGGGATTCTCTTCGTAGGTCAGGTCACTCTCCAATTGTACTTCCTCGAGAGGTACAGTATCCTTTAAAGGAACTCCCATCATCTCGGGATGACATTTCTTCAACTTACTGACATGGAACACATTATGAACAGCAGACAGAACTTCTGGCAGTTCTAACTCATATGCCACTTCACCTTTGCGAGAAAGGATTTTGAATGGTCCAATAAATCGAGGTGCTAACTTTCCTTTGATTCCAAACCTTTTCACACCCCGAAGTGGTGACACTCTGAGATAGGTTCTATCACCCACCTCGTAGGTGACCTCTCTACGTTTGGAATCTACGTAGCTTTTCTGGCGTGGCTGTGCTATCTTCAATCTATCTTTAATTAGTCTGACCTTCTCTTCTGCATCCTGGATTATATCAGGTCCAAAGAAACTCCGTTGTCTTACACCAGTCCACAACAATGGGGTTGTGCATTTCTTCCCATATAAGGCTTCAAACGGTGCCATCTCAATGCTGGCTTGGTAACTGTTATTGTAGGAGAACTCAGCGTAAGGAAGATTATTATCCCAGCTAGATCCATAATCGAGCGCACAAGCTCTTAACATATCCTCTAAAATCTGATTTACTCTTTCAGTCTGACCATCTATTTGAGGGTGAAAATCCATACTTAATTCCAATCTGGTTCACAGTGATTCATGCAACTGCTTCCAGAAATGAGATGTGAACTGAGTTCCTCTATCAGACACGATGCTCTTAGGAACGCCATGAAGGCACACAATTCTCTTCATGTAAATATCTGCTAACTTAGCACTTGTATAAGTGGTCTTCACGGGTATAAAGTGAGCTATTTTTGTTAGACAACAAACAATAACACTTTCAAAGGTTGTAAAAGTCCTGCTGGTTTCTGATGTTCTGCCTTTACTCGACTACATACATCACACTTAGAGATATATTCTGCTATTTCTCTTTTCAGATTATTCCACAAAAATTTCTCCTTTACATCCATATACATCTTGGTATTTCCTGGATGAATGGAATAAGGTGTTTCATGGGCTTCTTGCAGAATTAACTTCCTAAGATCAGGGTCATCGGCCACACACACACACACGTCTTTAAAACCACAAAATTCCTTGTTCATCTTCATGGAATCGTTTAGCTTTTCCTGCTCTCAGATTGACTTTGATTTCTTCTATTTCCTTGTCTCCTTTCTGAGCTTCCCGTATCTTGTCCATCAAAGTGGGTTGTACTACTAATGAGGCTACAAAACCTTCTGGTACCACTTCCAATCTGAGGTACTTGAATGCCTTGCATAAATCCTCGGGTATTTTTCCTGCTGTGAGGTCATTCACATACACTTTACGACTCAGGGCATCTGCTACTACATTAGCTTTTCCCGGATGATATTGGAGACTTAGATCAAAATCTTTGATAAGTTCCAACCATCTTCTCTGTGTCATGTTCAATTCCTTCTGAGTAAAAATATACTTCAAACTTTTATGGTCAGTGAAAACTTCACATTTTTCCCCATCAGATAGGGTCTCCATGTCTTCAAGGCATGTACTACTGAGGCTAACTCGAGATCGTGAGTTGGATAATTCGCTTCATGTTTCTTGAGCTATCTGGAGGCATAAGATGCCACTCTGCCTTCTTGCATCAACACACTTCCCATGCCTTGGCCTGAAGCATCACAGAACACTTGGAATTCCTTCTCCAAATTAGGTAAGCATAAAACTGGGGCTGAAAATAGACGTTTCTTCAACTCCTGAAAACTGGCTTCGCATGCCTCAGTCCACTCAAATTTCTTCTCCTTCTTTAATAATTCCGTCAAAGCCTTAGCAATCTTGGAGAAATTTTCAATGAATCTTCGGTAGTATCCTGCTAGTCCCAGAAAACTCCGTAATTCTCCAACATTCTTCGGCGGCTCCCAATTAGTTACAGCTGAAACCTTTTCAGGATCCACCGCTATACATTCCTTGGACACCACATGGCCTAGAAATCCGACTTGTTCTAACCAAAACTCACACTTGCTGTATTTGGCATACAACTTATGTTCACGTAGTCTCTGCAATACTAGACGCAAATGCTCTTCATGTTTTTGTGACTCTTGGAGTAGATTAAAATGTCATCTATGAACACTACCACAAACTTATCCAGAAAATCCATGAACACTTTATTCATCATATTCATGAAATAGGCTGGAGCATTGGTTAATCCAAAAGGCATTACGGTGTACTCGTAAGAGCCATATCTCGTAACAAATGCAGTCTTGGGTATATCCATTTCTCTAACTTTCATTTGGAGGTACCCTGATCGAAGATCAATCTTTGAGAAAACACAAGCACCTTCCAATTGATCAAATAATTCATTTATCTTGGGTAACGAGTACTTGTTTTTGATAGTTTGCTCATTTATATCCCTGTAGTCCGTGACTAGTCTCTGGGTTTGATCCTTCTTTTTAACAAATAAGACTGGTGCTCCCCAAGGCGATGAACTTGGACGAATAAATCCTTTCTGGAGATGTTCCTCCAGTTGCTTCTTAAGCTCTTTCAGTTCATCAACAGCCATAGGATATGGTCTTTTAGCTATTGGTGCAGTACCTGGTTTCAGTTCGATGAGAAACTCTACATCTCTATCGGGTGGCATTCCCGGTAGTTCTTCCGGAAAAACATCTGGATATTCCTTGACAATAAGCACATCACCAAGACTAACCCCCTTCAGAGAATTTAGCCTAACCTTCTTAAGTTCGAAAGTTGATATGAACTTAATCTTCCTTTTTCTCTGGGGTGGTGAGGGTGATTGCTCTATTTGCACAGTCTATGATTCCTTCAAAACGAGTCATCCAATCCATTCCGATGATAACATCCAAACCTTGGGTTTCTAGGATGACAAAGTCTATTGAAAAGGTGTGCTTACCAATCTTCAAGTCTAACTGTCTACACCTGGAATTTACTATCATCTCCCCTCCAGGTGAACTTACCCTAATAGGATTTTGTAACATCCCGGGATTTATCCCCAATTAGATTTTCTTGTTTTTCTCCTTGCGTCATCATGTCATCATATCATCATGCATTTGTCACTTCTTTTATTTTTATTGCATTTAAATTTGAATCACACCCTTCAAATTCAAATCCACTTTTCAATCTAATTACAAATCAAATTTATTTAAATGTGGTATTTAAATTCTTTTCAAATCTTCAAATTAATATATTAAATTGTGTATTGGAAACAATAATTAAATTGCCTATTTAAAACAAAAAACTATTTTGTAAAGTTTCTCTATACAAATTATTTTTCTATTTTGTTTTAAAATACAAAAACAGAAAAGAATTAAATAAAAGAAATAAAATTCAGAGAAGAAAAACTTACCTGGGCCTATTCCCCTCTCTAGGCCCAAAGCCTACCCATCCCCAGCCCATCTCCTCACTTTCTTCTCTGTACGGCCAGAGGACGAGGGAGCGAACGTTCCTTTTCACCGTGGCCATGGTGTCCCCCACCATGTGCCCACTCCAACCACTGCCCCTCCCCTCTACTTAGCCTCCCCCTCCTCCTACCCGAAACCCTAGCCCTCTCCTCCCATCGCGCCGCCGGCACCCCCTCTACTCCTTCTCCACCGAAAACCACCGGGTGCCACCTCGCCGTCGCGCCACCGTTCCACATGCGTTGAAGCCCCACCGAGTCGTCCCGGAGGTGCGCCTTGCCTTCGTTGACCTCCACTCCGGAGGAATTGGACCTCCACTCCGGAGGAGTTGGATCGGGAGCCAGCATGGACGTCGCATCCATCTCCGCCTCCGCCACGGCCGGCGACGGCCGCCGCCGTGATTCACCGTTTCGTGCATCCCCGCGTCGAACCACCACGTCGAGCAACCTCCCCGTGAGCATCCCTACCGTTTCCCTCTCTCCCCCACGCGAATTGTTGCCCGGAGCGCCGTATTCGTCCCCGCCACCTCCTCCGTCCGCCATGGACAAACAGAGGGAGCTCCCCTGCTTCTTTTCCGCCTCTGCTGCTCTGCCCTCTCACGTGGCACATGCACGCACGCCCCTGCACCCCGCACGACACTGCAGCACCATCCCGCACGACCTGCACCTCTCCGCTCGCGATGGTTGCTGCTGTTCGTCTCGTCGTCGTTTTGCCTGCGATCTGAAAGTCTAAATTCTGATTCAGTTAACTTCCACGCAACAGGTTATATGGACGCCGCTTCCTTTCTTAAAGTCAAAGAGGTTGTAGATCAGTGGCTGCACATCCTCTGCCTCTTCGTTCAGATCGGGAGATCAAATCCCCGCACCGCGCCCTTTTCTTTCTGTTTTGTTCATCCGAAGAAACCTGACGGACTGCCTAATTGTTTGCTGTTAAAAAATTCAGTTAACTCGCGTTGCGTTGCCTGATATTCAGTCTGTACTCCATTAAGACACCAACACACAACTGACCCAGTGGCTAGCGTAGCCAACATTCCACACCGAGAGATCCTGAGCTCGACTCCCCCATGTGCCTTGGTGAATAAATGGCGCACTTTTTATTTTTTTCTTTCCTCCCACTGACAGTGGGTCCCTTTCGTCAATGACAGAAGCGCTGGGTTTTTACCTAGAGCCCCCTGCTCTCTGGTTCTCTCTTTTTAAGCCTCACAGATACTTTTGCTATCACGAACACCTGCACATTTTTAGAAACACCCCTAGACTTCAAAATGCAATAACTTTAAATCTATAACTCCAAATAAAATAATGTTTATATGTTTTAATATCTGAAAAATGCAATGACTATTAATATGCCATTTGTATGTCATTTTGCATCTGTTATTTTAATGGCTTAGTATAATTATTCATTGCACCTAAATAATTCAATATGGAATGTGTTGGGCTTTAATTAATTATTGCCCTATTCCATTTAATTTAATTAGATCACCCATGCCATGTGTTGCCATGTTAACCAACATTTAATATTGCTGGTAAATAAATAACTTGCACCTAAATATTAATTGTCGAGGTTGCTTTTCCCGCTTAATTTGGATTAATTGCATGGTATTGCATCTTGCCATGCCATGCATCATTCTCAAATGATCATGCTGAATCTTTTGCTGTAGTTGTAAAATGCATCTTTTACGCTTTGTTGCTTCTTCGCGGATACGACGTTGAGATGTGTCAGCAACGACAACATCTGCTTCCATGCGGGATTCCAGGCAAGCAAAGTTTGCTTGTTTACCTATACATTGTCTTTCATTCCTGTCGTTGATCTCTGCTACCCTAGTATACGATTCTTCTTGCGATCCCATCACATGTTTATCCTGCAGCCTATACAGCTTTATCCCCACAACCTAATACATGTTGTTTGTTTATCGGTTAGCCTTGCGAGTCGTAGCGCATGCTTAGAGTTGTTTGTGCGAGTCGTCTGTTGGTCTTTATTTCATATGCTTAGCTGATAGATTATTCTACCTTAATAAACGGTTGTCTTATATTGGGGTGTTATAATTAAAAGATAAGGCACCGGCGGAAGGCCTTGCGAGGTGCTTTGTTCTGCTAAGTGTCGACCTAGGAACTCAGTTCTTGTCCTCTGATCCAATTTTGAGCGCACTAACCGCTTGTGGGAGGCCCTATGGAGCCCCCCGCGGCTTCGATCT
This sequence comes from Poa annua, assembly GCA_026929855.1. Lineage (NCBI taxonomy): Eukaryota > Viridiplantae > Streptophyta > Magnoliopsida > Poales > Poaceae > Poa > Poa annua. The sequence goes on along the minus strand of CM049432.1, from coordinate 21,859,051 downwards.
AATCCGCTTCTTATACAGGGCGCTGCAAGTAGTTCGGGCTTTCCATTTAATGCATGCATATGGTTACCTAACGATCTCATGATGATGGAGTAGTCGATTCTCATATAGGGTGGAACGTTCTTAGAGTGCTATGAAGGTCGATCCCGCGGGCACTCGACCTGATTAGCCATGCACACAATCATGCGGTTCCCTGGATGGGTTGTAGAGAATAGATTTGCCGTGTTGAGATGCCCTACCTTCTGGCTTTGCTTTTGGGGTTGATCGAACGAGTACGGGTCCAGCAGTGCACCCCTGCAGGGTATAATCTTATCGATGAGCCGTGTCCACCGTTATGGACGACCATTTGATGATGCTGGCTAATAAGATCATAGACAACTTACACCTAATCTTTGTTAATTAACCTGACTAGTAATACAGAATTACTTTCACAATAACTTGTAACTAAATTTTTTCAATGTGTGAGTATTCCCGAATTGCTTCCTCATACTTGGTTGAGGGGGTTAATTCGAGAATGGGTTATGATTGGTGTTAGTTGTAGATGTTTACTTATGCGCCCTCTTATCCCTCTTCGATTAGACGGAAGTTGTAGCGTATCTCTTTACGTTGCTAGTGCTGCTGCCGCGAAGTCCACCTCCCCTATATTTCGGGAGATGGTGTAGAAAGTAGGCAAGACGGTTTTGCTTGCCAGGGAGTGCCCTGACCCTCTTTTGGGCTGTGCTTTATGTGTAGTCAACAGGTTTGAAGTCTGACGACATTAGCTTGGGAATCCCTCCGGCTTGGCTGGGCAGATATATGGCACCATCGCTTATCTTCAGGACTCTTTGTATCTTATCCGTAGTCGGATACTATTTTTGCTTCCGTTGTCTTTTGACTCTTTGTATTGTATCATTTGTATCTTGACTCGTTCGAGTCGTTGTTGTAATTATATTTTCTGTTGTATTTGTGGATGTATCGGAACTGTTGTAATGTTATCACAATTCCACCCACATAATGCGCATGTTTCGGCGTGCACATTATGTCTGGTGGGCGACCTAAAATCGTTATTATGCGGATTTCGGCGGGAGCGCTTAAATCTACATAGTACCGATTTTCGGGCGTCACAAAGTGGTATCAGAGCCTTGGTTTCGATCTCCTTGTTGTTTTGAGACGATTGGTTATCGAAGCAGCGGGTCCGCAAAAGCCTGTAGGATAACCTCGCTAACGGTCGTTGTTTCTAGAGTGCCAAAAACTATTTGACTTAAATTATTTTTGAAAAATATCTCAATAGGGTTCTTTTTATTCCTTACCTCTATTCTATTTCTCCTCTTATCTTATTTGTTTTGGAGTCTCTTCTCTTATCCAACTTTCAAAGTTTAGGATCCTACGTGTGGGTGGACGATCTCTTGCTGTTATCCTGTTAGGTTCGATCTTCGGAAATCTTCATCAACGGAGCAACTCCTTCTCGTTAGTGGTGTCGAGAATTTCAAGGTGGAGCAACAATCCCTTGTTAGTGGTGTCGAGAAGTTCATCACGAAGCCGGAAGACTCGGTAGTTACCCCTCTCTTTTTCTGGTCTCGGCGTGGATCACGGGACGCGATCCCTTGTTAGTGGTATCGATTTAACATCCCGGGATTTATCCCCAATTAGATTTTCTTGTTTTTCTCCTTGCGTCATCATGTCATCATATCATCATGCATTTGTCACTTCTTTTATTTTTATTGCATTTAAATTTGAATCACACCCTTCAAATTCAAATCCACTTTTCAATATAATTGCAAATCAAATTTATTTAAATGTGGTATTTAAATTCTTTTCAAATCTTCAAATTAATATATTAAATTGTGTATTGGAAACAATAATTAAATTGCCTATTTAAAACAAAAAATATTTTGAAAAGTTTCTCTATACAAATTATTTTTCTATTTTGTTTTAAAATACAAAAACAGAAAAGAATTAAATAAAAGAAATAAAATTCAGAGAAGAAAAACTTACCTGGGCCTATTCCCCTCTCCAGGCCCAAAGCCAACCCATCCCCAGCCCATCTCCTCGCTTTCTTCTCCGTACGGCCAGAGGACGAGGGAGCGAACGTTCCTTTCCACCGTCGCCATGGTGTCCCCCACCATGTGCCCACTCCAACCACTCCCCCTCCCCTCTACTTAGCCTCCCCCTCCTCCTACCCGAAACCCTAGCTCTCTCCTCCCATCGCGCTGCCGCCACCCTCTCTTCTTCTTCCTCTACTCCTTCTCCACCGAAAACCACCGGGTGCCACCTCGCCGTCGCGCCACCGTTCCACATGCGTCGAAGCCCCACCGTTCCACATACGTCGAAGCCCCACCTAGCCGTCCCGGAGGTGCGCCTTGCCGTCGTCGACCTCCACTCCGGAGCAATTGGATCGGGAGCCAGCATGGACGTCGCATCCATCTCCGCCTCCGCCACGGCCGGCGACGGCCGCCGCCGTGATTCACCGCTTCCGTGCATCCCCGCGTCGAACCACCACGTCGAGCAACCTCCCCGTGAGCATCCCTACCGTTTCCCTCTCTCCCCCACGCGAATTGTTGCCCGGAGCGCCGAATTCGTCCCCGCCAGCTCCTCCGTCCGCCATGGACAAACAGAGGGAGCTCCCCTGCTTCTTCTCCGCCTCTGCTGCTCTGCCCTCTCTCGTGGCACATGCACGCACACCCCTGCACCCCGCACGACACCGCAGCACCATCCTGCACGACCTGCACCTCTCCGCTCGCGATGGTTATTGTTGTTCGTCCCAACGTCGTTCTGCCTGCGATCTGAAAGTCTGAATTTTGATTCAGTTAACTTCCACGCAACGGGTTATATGGACGCCGCTTCCTTTCTTAACGTCAAAGAGGTTGTAGACCAGTGGCTGCGCATCCTCTGCCTCTTCGTGCAGACCGGGAGATCAAATCCCCGCACCGCTCCCTTTTCTTTCTGTTTTGTTCATCCGAAGAAACCTGACGGACTGCCTAACTGTTTGCTGTTAAAAAATTCAGTTAACTCGCGTTGCGTTGCCTGATATTCAGTCTATACTCCATTAAGACACCAACATAAAGCTGACCCAGTGGCTAGCGCAGCCAACAGTCCACACCGAGAGATCCTGAGTTCGACTCCCCCCTGTGCCTTGGTGAATAAATGGCACACTTTTTATTTTTTTTCTTTCCTCCCACTGACAGTGGGTCCCTTTCGTCAATGACAGAAGCGCTGGGTTCTTACCTAGAGACCCCTTGTAACATCCCAAATTTTGCAAAAATTTAAAACTTTGCATTCAAGCATCATTCATCATTAGGCATAAAACTACATCACAAAAATATTAAATAAAACTTCAAATTATAAATTTGAATAAACTATAATTCCATAAAGTGTTCACTTCAAACTCCTTAAATAAATAAAATATTATCAATTTATTTATGGGTAAGTATAATGTCAAAAAGTCCCATTTTTAATAAACTTTCCAAAACATATTTTTATGAATTTTTCTGAAATGTTTTGAATAGGTTTAAAAATCATATTTGAAATCAGTGTTTAAAAAACAGGAAATAATTCTTTTAAAAAGAAAAGGAAATCGGGTCGGCCCGTTGGCTATCTGCCGCGCACGCGTAGCCTACCAGCCCGCCAGCGGCCCAGCGCCCCGCGCTCTCGCTCGCAGTCGCTGACAGGTGGGATCCACCTGTCATCACCCCCGCGGAAACGTTCGTCCCCAAATCACGCTCCCGACCCCGACAGGAAACGGCGGATTGATTCGCACGATTACGAGTGATTTACTACTCCCCTTACCTCGCCTCCTCCCCCTACTAATACCCCTCTCCGTTTTCTTCCGTTTGCCCCAAACCAATCGACCCGAGAGCCACCAGGTCGCACGCATTCGTCTCCGGAATTCCGCGGTGGCCGCCGGCAAAAACTTCGACTTTCGGTGAGCTAAAGCAATGCCGAGCCCTCTCGTAGTTTCCCCTCGCACCCTTGCACTCACGCGACACCTTTTGACACGGTTACGGGCTTTTTGGTGCAGCGCTTTGTCGAGTTCGTCCACGACCGAGGAGATCCGCCGCCACGCACAACTCCGGCGTGCTCTCCCGAGGGAACGACGACGCTCCGCTCATCGCCGCCTCGCCATCGTCTCCATCTCGACGCCACGCACCCCCTGGTGAGCTCCGTTTATCTCCTAGCACCGTAGAACGCCTCGGGCGCAAACGCCGGCCATGGCCCCGCCGCGCCCCGCGCGTCTCCGGCGACTCTCGCCGCCCGTGTTAGGTCAACGTGTCCTGGACCGTTGGATTTAGATCCAACGAATCTGTTTTATTTTTTATTTTTCGCTTCTGTGATTAATCTGGCGCGTCCGATTTCATTTAGATCTAACGGCTCTCGATCGCGATGCGCGTCGAACCGGTACGGGCGAATCAGATCGCGCCGCGTGGCCGATTCTTTTTCTATTACGAATAAAATTTAGAAATTAAAACAGAAAACTATTAAAACTTGCAAAATTCATAACTTTTGATCTGTAAGTCCAAAATTGATAAACTTTATGTCATTCGAAAGCTCTGCTCATGTAGTTTATTTCTACATCATTTGGTTTTCCCTTTGACAAATTATAATTTGTATAATTATCAGAGGAGTATTTCGGCCATTAAAATAATAACTTAAATAATAAAAATGATTTAGAAATAAATGTAATTGTTTTAGGATTGTATTATTTCCCTCTGTCCAGCAATATTAATAAATGTCCAAATTGAAGATGTCATATAAACAATAAAAGTTGTAATTATAGAAATCAAAGTTTTACTATATTATTTTAAAATTATTTAATTGATAAATAAATAAGAAATACCTAAAAATTATATTTCATTTATTAATGACAGAAAATAAGAAGTATTAATAAGTGTGTCCTATTATCATAGCATATCATTCATGCATACATGATTATGTTTAGTGTTGTGATGGTATTGTGTTGGTATTTATTTTATTCATTGTTTGTGCTAGATTGTGAAGAAGAGGAAGGAATTACTTGTGATTGTTATTCTTGTTGTGCTTGTTCCTCCTGTTACCAAAGCAAGTGACATTCATACAATATCCCATATTTTCTATATGCATAAGTAGTATATTTTGAGTAGTGTGCATGATAGGGATTTTTGATTTATTTTATAATGTTAAGTTAATTTGTATTTTACAAATAACCTAGTAGTGTGTAGCCACCCTTTTCCTAAGCAGCCATGAAAAGATTTTATTAGTTGCTTAGCCATGCTATAAAAATGTTTGCCATGTTATGGGAATGTTTCTAAGTGTTAAAATCTAAAATATACATCTGGGTGGAATTGGTTGTTATGGTTTATGTTGAGTGGCTTTTGGGACTATGCTTGTGGTTGTCATCGCCTAGGATGAATGTCTATTCTACTTAGGGCCACGAGTATGGTGGTTGTTACCCAGAAGTACACTTGTGGATGGCCACCCAGAAACGAAGAGATTACTAAGTCCCTCCAAGTTTAGAAGCTTCCCGTGCAACCTTTTGACAATTGGCTATGTCTAGAATGATTAAGTTGTGGGAGTGCAACCTGTCAGTTTGACAAGCAGATGTAGAGATGATAGGTGGAACGGGTCTTGCTAGTATGGTTGCATTCTTCTTCAGAAAGTTCTTGTCTCAATTCTCTCCTTTCCATAATACACTCCGCGTGTATAGGATTTCTCGGACAAATTGAGTCTAAAGGTGAAAGTGCACAACCTCTGCAGAGTCGACAATCTGAGTTCTCAGCCGTGTCCCCGTAAATGGACTACTTCGAGCAACTGGACAAGGATGGGCAGAAGAATCTCAACACTGTTTTCATAAAGTAAAATTTGACTAAGGAAAGAATTGTTGGTGCACTTGGGCTTTATCCCTTGGTGCCAAGTCTTCGAGAAATAAAAGTGTTTTACAAAATGATAGGAGAAAACTTGCTTTCTGCAAATAGCCTTCAACCCCACCAAGGCAAATATGCATATAGATGTTAGACTTGCCAGTATATATCCACCATAGTCACTTGCCAATACATCATTGTATTGACCTCCTTCGGGGGCTGCATATTCCAATGTGCAGGTAATTCTGATGCTGAATGATTTTGGCTCGAGTCTACACCCAACATGACTGTCTGTGGCGCATGCTTGAAGATGAGGCTCAATGTTATTTCGCTTTCGCTGTGAACTTTGAACTTTAGCTAGCCTTCATGGCTATGCAAATTGTAATAAAGCCATATTTGGCTATTATTTTTGGATCTCGTTGTAGCAATTTTAATACTTATGCAATGGTACTTTATATTTTGTACTGTGGTGCTGGCAGTGATCCAGGGACTAGCACATAACACAGGTGTTCCAACTTTAATAAAAGTTGGGGTGCTACAAAATGGTATCAGAGCAAAGTGTTGCCTGTAGATCTTTGAAGTATGTTGGATTCTAACGGCATGGTGGGATGAAGCGGCCCGGGACAAACTTTACATGTCCAGGTACATGAGACTTGTCCCACAATATAAGTGGCTGGCCGGGTGCCTGTCTCTCTCACTATAGTGAAAAATCCAATTTACGAAGAGTTGTTAATATCTGTTGACCACCTTAGGATTTTTGACATTGTATCCTTCCAAATTAATAATACACACCATGACTAGTACTTCCTTATCTTATGCAATTCTTGTTTTAATTTCCTTTCTTTCCTACCTAAAGGATGACGAGCTTTCACTTCACCACTGCGGAGGACTTCAAGAACACCCGTTTTGGCTGTTTACCTTCTCGACATCGGCGAGAAGATAGGGTTACCACTACCCCAAGTAAAGGGCTTCATTCTGAAGAAGTTTAACAAAGAGAGTTGCTGGGGAATAAAAGCAACACAGCCAGGACGTGGAGAGGAGCCCCCACTGGAGATCAAAATGGTTAGTGACTCCAAAGACAAAGGGCTCAATCTAGTCATGCAAGATTTGATTGGGCGCCTCTGCGGACGCTACAACACAGAGTTGAGGGGCCACTACTCCATTTTCTTTGGAAGGAGAAACGAGGATGGAGAACCTTACCTGTATGATGTCGGAGAAAGAGGCAAGGCAAAACCCCTTAGCCTTTATTTCCAGGAGCTAGAAATCCTTGTCACCGAACTATATGAAGATCGACGCACCGAGCTCCTGAAGAGCGATGAGTTATGTGCCTTACTTAAGGAGAACGAAGAGAAGGTGAAGGTTCAAGAGGAAGTGACTAAGGCACAGGAAGAGAGATTCGCTGCACAAGAGGAGAAGTACAGGAGACAAGAGAAAAGAGTTCAAGAGAAGAACAAGACTATCAGGGAACAAAAGGCAGAACTCGAGAGCAATGAAGTCGAGTTCGAGGCTGATAGTGACTTGATCAAAAGGCTTCGTACTGAGAAGAGAGAGCTGCAAGAGAAGAACCTTGCCCTGGAGAAAGAAGTAAAGGAACTCAAGGATGTACTCGCCAATGAAGGAATCGAGATTCAGGAAATTGAAGAGGAGGAAGAGGACATGGTCGAGTAGTTAGTTAGTGAGACTACCATTTATCATACACCTCTTTGTCTTGGTCTTGTATTGACCTACCAACTTGTGGTAAGGCAGTACATTCCCTTGTATCCTCGGAACCTCGCGAGTTTATTTTCCAAACTTTTATATCGCTTTGCTTAAACCAAAGGTTTTGATTTTTTTGCTGATTGTTTTTATAAGTGGTGTGTTGTTGATGGTGTGCTTGACTGGATTGTTTTGTGCATGGGTAGGATTCCTCCTTATAGTTCTATTTATCTTTTACTCATCCCTGCAAAAACCCCACAGATGCCTCCACGTCGTGATACCGACAACAGCGAAGCTATGCAACAGCTGATGGCAGCTCAAGCCCAACCGATGACTATGATGACCTAGTTCATTGCAGCAACCAACAACAACCACAACAACAACAACAATAACAACCAACCACCACCACCCCCACCTCCTGTGGATAGACTTGCAAGATTTCTCAGGCTTAGACCTAATAAGTTCTCCTTTGCTACTAAACCCATAGTGGCGGATGACTGGCTCCGTTCAGTCAACAAGGACTTAGTAACCTGTGAGTGTTCTGAGGCAGAAAATGTGAGGTTCACTGCTCACCTATTGGAAGGACCTGCTGCCATGTGGTGGGAGACCTATCAAGTGACCCATCCCTTGGATGGCATGACTTGGGATGCGTTCAAGGATGGTTTCCGCAATGCTCACATCTCCTCTGGCATAATGAATCTGAAGGAGGAGTTTCGTAGCTTGAGGCAGGGAGGTAGAACCCTGAAGGAATATATGGATGACTTATGTACGCTATCAAGGTACGCACCAGAAGACATCGACACTGATGCTAAGAGGAAGGACAAATTCCTTAATGGAGTTCGGGGAGAGCTAAAGATACCTTTGTCTGTGGCATATGCTCCTAACTATCAGATTCTGCTGGATCAGGCAATCACCCTGGACAATAACATCAGAAAGGAAGAGAATAGGAAGAGGAAGTTTGGTGCAAGTAAAGGTAACACTGAAGGGACTCACAAGAAACCACACACCTCAGAAGTCAGTGGCCATAAACCCTGGAACTACTCCAACAATGGTAGTGGCCAAAAGCATCATGGTCATAACCACAATGGAGGGTACAAAGGAAATAATGGTGGATTCAAGGGAAACCATCACCATGGCCATAATCATGGAAATGGTAATCCCCGTCCAAACACTGAAGGGAAGAAAGACCTGTCTAATGTGACTTGCTTCAAGTGCAAGAAGACAGGACACTATGCTACTGATTGCCCAGAGAGAAAGGCCGATGAAAATTCCAAGCCCAATCCTTTCCAGAAGGGACAAGTAAATCACCTCAACGTGGAAGAAGTTCATGATGAACCTGACGCTGTGATTGGTAAGTTCCTGCTCAATTCTTTTCCAGCATTGGTCTTATTTGATACTGGAGCATCGCATTCATTCATATCAAGAGCTTTTGTAAACAAACATGGGCTAGCCGAGGAAAGATTAGGAAAACCTATTAGAGTGAGTTCACCTGGGGGTGAGATGATAGTAAATTCAGGCTGTAGGCAGTTAGAATTAAGGATTGGAAAATATCTTTTTCCAGCAGACTTAGTCATCCTAGAAACCCAAGGTTTGGATGTTATCATCAGAATGGATTGGATGACCCGTTTTGAAGGAATCATAGACTGTGCAAACAGAGCTATCACCCTCACCACCCCAGAAAAACAAAAGTTTAAATTCAGATCAACTTTCGAACTTAAGAAAGTTAGGCTAAATTCTCTTAAGGGGGTTAGCCTTGGTGATGTGCTGGTTGTCCAAGAGTACCCAGATGTATTCCCAGAAGAATTACCGGGAATGCCACCTGATAGAGATGTGGAATTTCTCATTGAACTAAAACCGGGTACCGGACCAATAGCCAAGAGACCTTACCCAATGGCCGTCGATGAACTGAAGAACTCAAGAAGCAACTAGAGGAACACCTTCTAAAAGGATTTATCCGTCCAAGTTCTTCGCCCTGAGGAGCGCCAGTTCTTTTTGTCAAAAAGAAAGATCAAACCCAGAGACTAGTCACGGACTACAGAGATATAAATGAACACACCATCAAGAACAAGTATCCGTTACCCAAGATAAATGAATTATTTGATCAATTGAAAGGTGCATGTGTGTTCTCCAAGATTGATCTTCGATCAGGATATCTCCAAATGAAGGTTAGAGGGATGGATATACCAAAAACAACGTTTGTTACAAGATATGGCTCTTATGAGTATACAGTAATGCCATTTGGATTAACCAATGCTCCAGCTTATTTCATGAATATGATGAATAAAGTGTTCATGGATTTTCTGGACAAGTTTGTGGTAGTGTTCATAGATGACATTCTGATCTACTCCGAGAGTCACAAAGAACATGGAGAGCATTTGCGCCTAGTATTGCGTAGACTACGTGAACATAAGTTCTATGCCAAATTCAGCAAGTGTGAATTTTGGTTGGAACAAGTTGCATTCCTTGGACACATAGTATCCAAGGAGGGTATAGCAGTGGATCCTGAAAAGGTTTCAGCTGTAACCAATTGGGAACCACCAAAGAATGTTGGAGAATTACGAAGTTTTCTTGGTCTAGCAGGATACTACCGAAGATTTATAGAAAACTTTTCCAAAATCGCCAAGGCACTGACGGAAGTATTAAAGAAGGAGAAGAAATTTGAGTGGACTGACGCATGCGAAGCCAGTTTTCAGGAGTTAAAGAAACGACTAGTTTCAGCCCCAGTTCTATGCTTACCTGATTTAGAGAAAGAATTCCAAGTATACTCTGATGCTTCACGCCAAGGCCTGGGAAGTGTGCTGATGCAAGAAGGCAGAGTGGCATCTTATGCCTCTAGACAGCTCAAGAAGCATGAAACAAATTATCCCACTCATGATCTCGAGTTAGACTCAGTAGTACATGCCCTAAAAACTTGGAGACCCTACCTAATGGGAAAAAGATGTGAAGTGTTCACTGACCATAAAAGTTTGAAGTATATTTTCACTCAGAAAGAATTGAACATGAGGCAGAGAAGATGGTTAGAACTTATCAAGGATTATGACCTAAGTCTTCAATACCATCCTGGAAAGGCTAATGTAGTAGCTGATGCCCTGAGTCGTAAGGTTTATTTGAATGGCCTCACGGCAGGAGAAATACCTGAGGATTTATGCAAGGCATTCAAGGACCTCCGATTGGAAGTGGTACCAGATGGTTTTGTAGCCTCATTGGTAGTACAACAAAATTTGATGGACAATATACGTGGAGCTCAGAAGGGAGACAAGGACATTGAAGAAATCAAAGCCAATTTGAGAGAAGGAAAAGCCAAGGGATTTCATGAAGATGAGCAAGGAACCTTGTGGTTTGAAAAACGTGTATGTGTGGCAAATGATCCTGATCTTAGGAAGTTAATTCTGCAAGAAGCCCATGAAAAATCTTACTCCATTCATCCAGGAAATACCAAAATGTATATGGATGTGAAGGAGAGATTTTGGTGGAACAATCTGAAAAGAGAAATAGCAGAATATATAGCTAAGTGCGATGTATGCAGTCGAGTAAAGGCTGAGCATCAGAAACCAGCAGGACTTTTGCAACCTTTGAAGGTACCGGACTGGAAGTGGGATTCTATTGGCATGTATTTCATCACCGGGTTACCAAGGACCAGATCAGGGTATGATTATATTTGGGTTATTGTTTGTCGCTTAACCAAAATAGCTCACTTTATACCCGTAAAGACCACCTACACCAGCGCAAAGCTAGCTGATATTTACATGAAGAGGATTGTGTGCCTACACGGCGTTCCCAAGAGTATCGTGTCCGATAGAGGGACCCAGTTCACATCCCATTTTTGGAAGCAGTTGCATGAATCACTGGGAACTAGATTGGAATTCAGTACGACATTTCACCCGCAAACGGATGGTCAGACTGAAAGAGTAAACCGGATTTTAGAAGATATGTTAAGAGCTTGTGCGCTTGATTATAGGTCTAGTTAGGATGACAATCTACCCTATGTCGAGTTCTCCTACAATAACAGTTACCAAGCTAGCATTGAGATGGCACCATTTGAGGCTTTATATGGGAAGAAATGCACAACCCCATTGTTGTGGAGTGGTGTAGGAGAACGAAGTTTCTTTGGACCTGATATAATCCAAGAAGCTGAAGAGAAGGTCAGATTAATTAAAGATAGATTGAAGATAGCACAGTCACGCCAGAAAAGCTACGCGGATTCTAAACGTAGAGAAGTCGCCTACGAGGTGGGCGATAGAACCTATCTTAGAGTGTCGCCACTCAGGGGTGTAAAGAGGTTTGGAATTAAAGGAAAATTAGCACCTCGGTTTATTGGACCTTTTAAAATTCTGTCTCGTAAGGGTGAGGTGGCATATGAGTTAGAACTACCAGAAGCTCTGTCTGCGGTTCATAATGTGTTCCATGTCAGTCAGCTGAAGAAATGTCACCCCGAAATGATGGGAGTTCCTTTAAAGGATACTGTACCCCTTGAAGAAGTACAATTGGAGAGTGACCTGACCTACGAAGAGAAACCCATCAAGATATTGCAGACCGCAGAAAGAGTCACCCGTACCAAAACCATCAAGTTTTGTAAAGTCCAATGGAACCATCACACCGAGGAAGAAGCCACCTGGGAACGAGAGGATGACCTCCGAGAAGACCATCCACACCTATTTGCTGATCTTTCCGAAGCTCGAGGGCAAGCTTCCTCTTAAGGGGGTTAGTCTGTAACATCCCAAATTTTGCAAAAATTTAAAACTTTGCATTCAAGCATCATTCATCATTAGGCATAAAACTACATCACAAAAATATTAAATAAAACTTCAAATTATAAATTTGAATAAACTATAATTCCATAAAGTGTTCACTTAAAACTCCTTAAATAAATAAAATATTATCAATTTATTTATGGGTAAGTATAATGTCAAAAAGTCCCATTTTTAATAACCTTTCCAAAACATATTTTTATGAATTTTTCTGAAATGTTTTGAATAGGTTTAAATATCATATTTGAAATCAGTGTTTAAAAACAGGAAATAATTCTTTTAAAAAGAAAAGGAAATCGGGCCGGCCCGTTGGCTATCTGCCGCGCACGCGTAACCTACCAGCCCGCCAGCGGCCCAGCGCCCCGCGCTCTCGCTCGCAGTCGCTGACAGGTGGGACCCACCTGTCATCACCCCCGCGGAAACGTTCGTCCCCAAATCACGCTCCCGACCCCGACAGGAAACTGCGGATTGATTCGCACGATTACGAGCGATTTACTACTCCCCTTACCTCGCCTCCTCCCCCTACTAATACCCCTCTCCGTTCTCTTCCGTTTGCCCCAAACCAATCGACCCGAGAGCCACCAGGCCGCACGCATTCGTCTCCGGAGTTCCGCGGTGGCCGCCGGCAAAAACTTCGACTTCCGGTGAGCTAAAGCAATGCCGAGCCCTCTCGTAGTTTCCCCTCGCACCCTTGCACTCACGCGACACCTTTTGACACGGTTACGGGCTTTTTGGTCCAGCGCTTTGTCGAGTTCGTCCACGACCGAGGAGATCCGCCACCACGCACAACTCCGGCGAGCTCTCCCGAGGGAACGACGATGCTCCGCTCATCGCCGCCTCGCCATCGTCTCCATCTCGACGCCACGCACCCCCTGGTGAGCTCCGTTTATCTCCTAGCACCGTAGAACGCCTCGGGCGCAAACGCCGGCCATGGCCCCACCGCGCCCCGCGCGTCTCCGGCGACTCGCGCCGCCCGCGTTAGGTCAACACGTCCTGGACCGTTGGATTTAGATCCAACGGATCTGTTTTATTTTTTATTTTTCGCTTCTGTGATTAATCTGGCGCATCCGATTTCATTTAGATCTAACGGCTCTCGATCGCGATCCGCGTCGAACCGGTACGGGCGAATCAGATCGCGCCGCGTGGCCGATTCTTTTTCTATTACGAATAAAATTAAGAAATTAAAACAGAAAACTATTAAAACTTGCAAAATTCATAACTTTTGTCTATAAGTCCAAAATTGATAAACTTTATGTCATTAGAAAGCTCTGCTCATGTAGTTTATTTCTACATCATTTGTTTTTCCCTTTGAAAAATTATAATTTGTATAATTATCAGAGGAGTATTTCGGCCATTAAAATAATAACTTAAATAATAAAAATGATTTAGAAATAAATGTAATTGTTTTAGGATTGTATTATTTCCCTCTGTCCAGCAATATTAATAAATGTCCAAATTGAAGATGTCATAAAAACAATAAAAGTTGTAATTATAGAAATCAAAGTTTTACTATATTATTTTAAAATTATTTAATTGATAAATAAAATTATTTTAAAAGTTGTAATTGTTTGTGCTAGATTGTGAAGAAGAGGAAGGAATTGCTTGTGATTGTTATTCTTGTTGTGCTTGTTCCTTCTGTTACCAAGGCAAGTGACATTCATACAATATCCCATATTTTCTATATGCATAAGTAGTATATTTTGAGTAGTGTGCATGATAGGGATTTTTGATTTATTTTATAATGTTAAGTTAATTTGTATTTTACAAATATCCTAGTAGTGTGTAGCCACCCTTTTCCTAAGCAGCCATGGAAAGATTTTATTAGTTGCTTAGCCATGCTATAAAAATGTTTGCCATGTTATGGGAATGTTTCTAAGTGTTAAAATGTAAAATATACATCTGGGTGGAATTGGTTGTTATGGTTTATGTTGAGTGGCTTTTGGGACTATGCTTGTGGTTGTCATCGCCTAGGATGAATGTCTATTCTACTTAGGGCCACGAGTATGGTGGTTGTTACCCAGAAGTACACTTGTGGATGGTCACCCAGGAACGAAGAGATTACTAAGTCCCTCCAAGTTTAGAAGCTTCCCGTGCAACCTTTTGACAATGGGCTTTGTCTAGAATGATTAAGTTGTGGGAGTGCAACCTGTCAGCTTGACAAGCAGATGTACAGATGATAGGTGGAACGGGTCTTGCTAGTATGGTTGCATTCTTCTTCAGAAAGTTCTTGTCTCAATTCTCTCCTTTCCATAATACACTCCGCGTGTATAGGATTTCTCGGACAAATTGAGTCAAAAGGTGAAAGTGCACAACCTCTGCAGAGTCGACAATCTGAGTTCTCAGCCGTGTCCCCGGAAATGGACTACTTCGAGCAACTGGATAAGGATGGGCAGAAGAATCTCAACACTGTTTTCATAAAGTAAAATTTGACTAAGGAAAGAATTGTTGGTGCACTTGGGCTTTATCCCTCGGTGCCAAGTCTTCGAGAAATAAAAGTGTTTTACAAAATGATAGGAGAAAACTTGCTTTCTGCAAATAGCCTTCAACCCCACCAAGGCAAATATGCATATAGATGTTAGACTTGCCAGTATATATCCACCATAGTCACTTGCCAATACATCATTGTATTGACCTCCTTCGGGGGCTGCATATTCCAATGTGCAGGTAATTCTGATGCTGAATGATTTTGGCTCGAGTCTACACCCAACATGACTGCCTGTGGCGCATGCTTGAAGATGAGGCTCAATCTTATTTCGCTTTCGCTGTGAACTTTGAACTTTAGCTAGACTTCATGGCTATGCAAATTGTAATAAAGCCATATTTGGCTATTATTTTTGGATCTCGTTGTAGCAATTTTAATACTTATGCAATGGTACTTTATATTTTGTACTGTGGTGCTGGCGGTGATCCAGGGACTAGCACATAACACAGGTGTTCCAACTTTAATAAAAGTTGGGGTGCTACACCCCTGCTCTCTGGTTCTCTCTTTTTAAGCCTCACAGATACTTTTTCTATCACGAACAGGTCCCTGCACATTTTCAGAAACACCCCTAGACTTCAAAATGCAATAACTTTAAATCTATAACTCCAAATAAAATAATCTTTATATGTTTTAATATCAGGAAAATGCAATGAATATTAATATGCCATTTGTATGTCATTTTGCATCTGTTATTTTAATGGCTTAGTATAATTATTTATTGCACCTAAATAATTCAATATGGAATGTGTTGGGCTTTAATTAATTATTGCCCTATTCCATTTAATTTAATTAGATCACCCATGCCATGTGTTGCCATGTTAATCAACATTTAATATTGCTGTTAAATAAATAACTTGCACCTAAATATTAATTGTCGGGGTTGCTTTTCGCGCTTAATTTGGATTAATTGCATGGTATTGCATCTTGCCATGCCATGCATCATTCTCGTATGATCATGCTGAATCTTTTGCCGTAGTTGTAAAATGCATCTTTTACGCTTTCCAGTGTTTGTTGCTTCTTCGCGGATACGACGTTGAGATGTGTCAGCAACGACAAGATCTGCTTCCATGCGGGATTCCAGGCAAGCAAAGTTTGCTTGTTTACCTATACATTGTCTTTCATTTCTGCCGTTGATCTCTGCTACCCTAGTATACGATTCTTCTTGCGATCCCATCACATGTTTATCCTGCAGCCTATACAGCTTTATCCCCACAACCTAATACATGTTGTTTGTTTATCTGTTAGCCTTGCGAGTCGTAGCGCATGCTTAGAGTTGTTTGTGCGAGTCGTCTATTGGTCTTTATTTCATATGCTTAGCTGATAGATTATTCTACCTTAATAAACTGTTGTCTTATATTGGGGTGTTATAATTAAAAGATAAGGCACCGGCGGAAGGCCTTGCGAGGTGCTTTGTTCTGCTAAGTGTCGACCTAGGAACTCAGTTCTTGTCCTCGGATCCAATTTTGAGCGCACTAACCGCTTGTGGGAGGCCCTATGAAGCCCCCCGCGGATTCGATCTAATCCGCTTCTTATACAGGGCGCCGCAAGTTGTTCGGGATTTCCATTTGATGCATGCATATGGTTACCTAACGATCTCATGATGATTGAGTAGTCGATTCTCATATAGGGTGGCACGTTCTTAGAGTGCTATGAAGGTCGATCCCGCGGGCACTGGACCTGATTAGCCGTGCACACAATCATGCGGTTCCCTGGATGGGTTGTAGAGAAGAGATTTGCCGTGTTGAGATGCCCTACCTTCTGGCTTTGCTTTTGGGGTTGATCGAATGAGTACGGGTCCAGTAGTGCACCCCTGCAGGGTATAATCTTATCGATGAGCCGTGTCCACGGTTATGGACGACTTGGTGATGATGTTGGCTAATAAGATCATAGACAACTTACACCTAATATTTGTTAATTAACGTGACTAGTAATACATAAATACTTTCACAATAACTTGTAACTGTAACATCCCAATATTTTGGAATGTTCAAAAATCACTAAAATTCAAAACTTTTGTTTTGATTAAAATAAAATATCAAAATGCATAAGAAAACTAACTGTAAAAGACTTCAACCAATTTTGAAAAGGTCTATTATTTCAAAATTCCCAATGTGTCATTATTTTCAAAAGTTATTTCCAATTAAACATTACATTATCCATTGTATTTCAAAAACCTTCATATGTAATTTGACAAATGTTTTATAAAGTACAAACCATTTTATTTTAAGTAAATAGTTTACTTATAAGTAATTGATTTCAACCACTTAGCCTTAACTATAAATAAATTAAAATAATAATTACAAGTGTTATTTTAAACTATTGAAAACATTGTCTATTTGCAAAAAGATTATTATTTATTTACCTGAGTTCAAAACATAGTTTGGATATTACAAGTGTGGGGACCCAGCATACCACTGCATGGTGTAGTATGCTATAGTCGTTGACATAGCACCAATGGATCACCGCCCACCAGTGTTACATCATCAGAGTGGTACAACAGAAACATCGCAGGTCCAAGGCATGACTATAGATTACAAACAGAAGATCCAAAACAGCAGATCCTTAGAACCTCCTCGAAACAATGAGGCAAGGCCCTAATGAAAGAACATCAAATGGAAATCTCGGAGGAACTAACCTATACTAAGCCTACTTCTAATGCAGCTAGGCTTGCAATTGCGCTATAGCAACGCCTACAGAGATAGGTTCTATGACTAGGAATCTATCCTATTTTACACTACGCCTTCATTTGTCCTCCGTCTTCCTTGAATTGCTTCAACTCGATGTAGTTGCCTTCTTTGGTATCTCGAGTTTATCCGTCTTCAGAGTCTTCATAACCTAAAGTGCTGCCTTCTTGTGGTTCTTCATGTCTAGCAGGGGTTTAGGAGGCAAGGGTGAGTAACAGCGTTACCCAGCAAGTTCATTATGCAAGGTGGGAAGTTTGATGCATAAATACAGCCACAGACAATGGATTGTCGTAGGCTAATACAAGTTTTCGAAAACATTTCTTCAAAAGGTTGCTTTTATTCTGAAGACTATGTTCGTCAGGAGTCACAGGGCTAGGGCTTTGAGGAGCCTCCTTTCCTGCTGCGTTCGTCGTTCCGTCCTGGAACGTGGAGTAACATGTCACATTCATTCACTCTGCAGAGGTGCGCTGCTTTACCCATAAGAGATCAAGACCTTGTTGCACAACCGGGCGTACTTTCCCGTCCACACTTCCTTGGTGTGGGGCCCAGTCAGTAATCCAAGCCAATCACTGCGCCTTTCCACCATCCCCGCACACCCCCCATTACTCTGGTGCATGTTAGTGGGAGACACCCCAGCTTAACAGCTGCCAACTAGTGGGAGACACCCCAGCTTAGTTGCAAACTAGTGGGAGACACCCCAACTTAGTTCCCGAAGCCAACCTTCAATAGATGCTAGAAGCCACAACCCGAAGGTGAGGTTATTATCCTGGCCACCTCAAGCTCAGCGGATTTACACACCGCCCGGCGTTGATCTAGTCACCCGTTGGTGTACGAGAGGAAAAGGGTACAGCTGACTTCTCCGTCCCATTCCAAATCTTATGGTTGCGCGTAATATTCGGCGCAAGAATCACTGGCGACATTGGTTGTTAAGTCCTAGGTGATACTTTCCCGTGCAAATGGAACCTCCACCACAACATTCTTACCGTGGTCCCATCTGCCAGCCATATGAGATTACCACCTCACTGGTGGGTAACCATAGTCATATTATTATAAAATAAGTTGTATGTCCTTTTTGTGTGATATGCACTACTAACATTTTGAAAATAGTTTCTTAACAAATACTTCAATAGGACATGTATAAAAGGGATGAACTTGCCTTTTTGACTGCAAGATTATGCAGCCAGGGTCTTCGATATAATATAAACTCCAAGAAATCTGGAAACAACATAATTGGTCCGGTAAGGACTAATGTTTAAATAAGCAGCATGATTAATGCATAAGTATGAGATGCATCGCAAAGTACCCCGTATCTCACTCTCGGAGATTGTGTGTTGTTTGAGTTGAGTGTTTTCATTTAGAGTTGTTTTGTGTTCAAGTTTACTTCACAAGCAAGATGAGTTGTTTAACATTAATGTTCATGTATCATATTAAGCATAAGAGTAATGTCAAACCACCTATAAACACTCAATGGTTTCTTGAAGTTGTGTTCATCTTATGTTGGTGGAAGACATGTATGAACTTTAATTAATCTAGAGATAGGGTAGTATTATATTTTATGATGGCAAAAAGAATAACTTTTGAATAACATAAATAATGGCTAACATTGTTGATACCAGAACACATGTTTGATAGAAAACTTATAACATTATTTTTCTTTGTGTGTTTTACCCAAGACCTTACCTTATGAACATTATTTGAATTTAGTTAAGCACTTTCAACTTAAACTTAGTTTCATTTCTTAAGAACGAATGATTTGTTGATTTTAGAAGAAAACAAATTACTTAACTACCAAAGGTTATTAACTTTGTAGTTGGTTTTAGTGATTATCATGTAACCGACTTATAAGTTGAAGGAATTACGTAGTAGTGAGATAGGTGCAACATTTATACCAAATGGAAGTAGTATTACATTTATCTTTATTTGAAATGAATATGAATTGGTAAAAGAACAAGGATCATAAGCTTATAACTTCATTTTCAGAATTTATGGAAATAATACCTTTTAATTATTTTCTTAAATAAAATATCATATTAAAATAACAGTTATTGAAGTAATAATATTACATGTTATAATGAAAACACAATTCAAAATTTAGAGTAATGCATGTGAAACATTTTAAATGAAGTTTGAAATGCATCCATATTAGCATTTCAATTTTAACTCTATATATAAAAGATTAAGTGATTTGTATTTTTAAATTTAATTCTATTTAAATTTTATTCAAATACAAATTGTATGATACAGTTATTTAGATTTTATTTTTCTAATCATTTTGGTATAAAGATCATATTTTTCTGATTTAAAATGAATTAGTTAGGAATTTACAAAGTTTATTCTATTTAAATCAATTTCTGGAATTAGTAAATTAAGTTGGGCCCACATGTCAGGGTTTTAATATTTACAGAATTTTCCTAAAACAATAAAAGTCTGACAGAAGGGTCCCACATGTCATACACAGAGATTACTCGAATTTATATTTTCAGAATATTATGGAATTGACTTATGATGTCATGGCGATGTCATCAGTGGAATTCATCCACTGCCGAACACCAATCCGACACATTCGTACGCAATTCGACGAATTGAAACCACATACTTGTAGAGCTCATCAAGGCGGACCTAGCTGTGGCGGCAAAATGACCAAATGGTCACCGGAATGTCGCCGACGGCGAACTCCGGCGGAACCGGAGGACGGTTCATGTCGAACTCACAACCTCGGACGAATTAAGTCGAACGGATGGGATGAGGAGGAAGCTGAGCTCACCCTGAAGCTTTAGAACTGCTCGGAGAGGCAGGGCGTGGACTGGCGGCGACGAACTCGTCCACGGCGACTGTCGGTCGGAGATGGAGAAGAAGGGCGATTCCTCGGTCTTCCGAGCTTCCCCGGATGCGTTGCTCATGGAGGAGGAAGAGGGAGACATGGGGAAGCTTCTTCCCCGCTTAGAACGACGATTCGTGGTCGGAATCAACGGCTTTCGCCGGTGTACGGCGGCGGCCGGAGAGCTAGGGTTAGGGATTTTTAGGAAAGGACGAGAGAGAAGAGGAGAGAGCGAGTGAGGGAGATAGGAGGATGAGGACGGCTCCTCCATGGTCTTATCCACGCGCGAGAGGGAGGCGGTCGTACGGGAGCTTGGAGGCACGGCCACGGCTTTGGCCGTCCTTCTGGCCGGAGAAGAAAACGAAAGGAAAAGCCGGTTTGCAGAAAACCCCCTGGGTTTCCGGAAAACTACAGATTCAGTTGAAACAGGCCCCTATCTCCTGTTTTGGACCTATTTTTGATTCTGGAACTTGCAAAGAGGTCCTGGAAAGGTTGTGGTTGAAATAAAATGTTTATTTTCACTTGTATAAGTTTATTCCATGATATAATTTGGTTATTTGGTGTGTATAGAATTCTTCTATCTCATAAATGAATTTGGACTTATTTGATATCTTTCTTTTATTAATGCATTTTACTTAATTAAATTTTGGTAATGCATGTTAAGCATAGGAATATTCCTGTGCTATAATTCCAATTAAATAGATTTAGGGTTTTTATTAAAATACTATTGTGCAAATAAATATTATATTTGTTTCATTTATGGTTTCCACTTATTTGTTTCTATGGTGCATTATAACCATGGATAATTATTTCTATGACCTTGCTTATTTATTTCCTTATTTGTTTCCATCAACTTCTAAAATGATCTAAATTATGGATTTTAATATATTGGAATATTGTAGTACACCAATTGGTGTTATGATAGATTTGATGATGATTTTTAGATTTCTTCACACTCCACCATCCATTAGATGATCTAAGATAGAGGCACTCTCTCTTGATAGAGTTAAAGTCCTTGAATTATATATCTGGAAAATATATATGGGAGTTTGTGAAATGAGTATCCTTGAAAATGTATCAACTAATGCTTCCCAAGTGATTCAGTAATTCATATGTCCAAGATTATCTTTTATTGAGAATGAACTCTTGATTCCATCAATAAATCATTATCTATTGATGACTTGTGGATCCTCGCTCATATGCATTCTTCATTCACCTGATCTTGAAGAATAACTCATGTGATGTCGAGATATGAATATTGATCATATGGACTTATGCTTTGGCATTACTTTCTCTTTGGTTATGATTCCCTTGGAGAAACACCATAATCCATATGTGGATTTACTTTGGTATTGATCCTTCTACATAAAAAGTAGATATTCGAGACATCTTCTTCCTGTCCTATATTGAAGTTCTGAGATCTCTGGCCTCACCCTTGTGGTGAAGACAATTTAATTTAACAAAGCCAACTTACTTGAGGGGTGGTATATGAATGTGTATATAAGTTATGACATCAAATGGCTTTATGCATCAAATGACTAAGGTAGTTGATGTACTGAATTGTTTGTCCCTTAGTTTATCTGCATATGACACTCAATTGTTTTATGTATACAAAAGTGAGTTGTTAACAAGGTTTCCAAGCTTGTTCTCACACTACTTCTATATAACACAAACCTTTGGATATCACACTCTTTCTAGAGATTGAAAAAGATGGTTAATGATATAAGAGTTTCCAATTCTTCATGTTAGATTGG
Organism: Poa annua; assembly: GCA_026929855.1. Classification (NCBI taxonomy): domain Eukaryota; kingdom Viridiplantae; phylum Streptophyta; class Magnoliopsida; order Poales; family Poaceae; genus Poa; species Poa annua. The sequence continues at coordinate 21,837,060 of CM049432.1, read as the reverse complement.
CATAACACTTCTATGCCCAACTAAGGAATGCTTCTCAAATTCTTCTTGTTGCATTTCCTCCTTTCTGATCATCTTCTCTTGTGGATATCTTTGGGAAGATTGGGAGATAAGGAAATATGATGTCAAGATAAAAGTGGAAGATCTAGGTTAAGCTTTAGATAATTCAATTGGTCTCCAAGAATGTCATGGTTTCCATGTACTAGCAATATGTCTAGCACAATTGATAAGAATAGATGATCAGAGGATAACTACGAATAGTTGTTTAGGTCATTAACTCCTAAAGATTGTGTTGATGTAACAAGTTTTGTTTTCTTTAGTGTAACCTCTCATCGTGTATCTCTTTACCCCAAAATAAGGTTTAAGCCAAGATCATCTCAAAGTTTATAACGCTCAAGTTGATGATCTATTTCAACTCCACCAACTCAAGTGAAACTTCAATCACTTAGTGTTTTGAAAGTTAAATGCGCGAAAATTATCCGGATTTTCTGATGCATGAATGCATTGCACACTCCTGTGTCCACTCTATTTCTGGACCCTAAGTTATGGGATGTTACAACAAGTCTATAGCATATAACTTTAAAACCTCATAGATTCTATAACTACTTAACAACCCAAATAAACATTTCATTAGCTTAAATGATTTTCATTTATTTTCAAAACATTAAATGACTTTCATGAATATATTTTCTATATAAGAAATGAATTAAATCAAAAAAAAATTCCAAAGTTGTTATAAGGTTTTCAAATGAATTATCATAATATAAAATATAATGGTGCACAAATTATTTTCAATTAAAAATACATTCATTATATTCCCCTTTTCATTGCGAATAGTGGTGTTATGTTATTTAACGTTGTACTAAAGCCAAAAATGATTTAATGTTGGAAAATGAGTTTAAATAACTTAATTTTAAACTTATATAAGTGTTGTATTTTTATAAATTTTATTTAGCCAAAAACAAAATTATTTAAGCCATGTTTTCAAATTTTACATTAAGTGGCAAATTTGTAATTAATCAATAATGCAAAATTTTGATTTTTGAAAAGTGTTCAAAATATGCCCACAACTGGTTTAACAGAAAGTTATTATTTTTACAAATTTTTAGAAATTTATTTGACTTGATTTGGAGTCTTAAATCAAAAGTTATGAAAGAAATAAGAAAAATCAGAAAAAGAAAAAGAAAAAAATGCTGACGTCATGATGACGTCAGCGTCGTCTTCAAGCTCCAGAACCAGGAAACGCGAAATCAGCTCCCGTGCAAACTTCCCGAATTGATTCCCGTTGATTTAGATCCCCAAATGACGCACCGTTTGTTTCTAATTAAAGCCCTTGATCTCCTCTTTCATTCCCCCATAAAAGCCCTCTCTTAAATGCCCTAAATTGCTCTAATTTCGTCCGCCATTAAACATGTACGTTTTTGGTCGAAATTAATGTCCGATTGATTGCGGGCAAATTACTGCACCAAATGAAGCACCGTCGGATTCTATATAAACCTCTCGACCTCCTCCTCCATTCTCCCCCAAAAGCCCTCTCCAATACGCCACTAGGCCGACGAATTTGCTCGCCGGAGTTCTTCACATCCACGGACGATTTCATTGATTCCGGCTAGGTGAGGCGACCTCCGAGCACCGAGACCACCTCCATCCCGTCCGCCTTGCCCGTGCGCACCCCCTCGACCCATCCTCGCCTCTCCTCCACGACAAAAACGCTCGGGGCAAGCACGCCGAAGCTCGCCGACGCCCGACGCACTCCGGCCGCTCCTCCGCGCCGCACCGAGGCGCGCCGCTCAACGTCGACGCCACCATCCTCTCCGTCGCGACGCGCCGCATACGGGGAACCCCTCTACACGTCCGGAGAACTACGAGAACGTCATCTCCGACCTCCACCCGACGCCGGCGCCGCCGTCTCCCTCAACTCCGGTGAACCGCGCCGCCACCTCCAGACCATCTCGCTGTAAGCCCTTAGATCTTGATCCAGCGGTGTAGATTAGATGACTTGTTTGATACAATAGCATCGCGTGACTGTTGTGTCAGCTATTTTCCATTTTCGTTTTTCTGCCTAGATATAACTTCCAAAATTCATATTAAATCAACCGTAACTCCGTTTTTGATGTTTTTGAAGTCTATGGAATCGTATGAACGTGTAGAAAATAGTGGTATAAGAAAAACTTGTATTTTAGTCGTGCACTAACTTGGTATTTACAGAAACATATAAAACATTATTTTAATTATAGTTTTAATTCTGTAAGGTCAAAATTTGTAGATAAAATATCTTTGAAAAGCCCATGACCTATAGATTGTGCTAGTTATGTTGTTTTCCAACCTTGAGAAATTAAGATTTCTTCAAATTCAAAATATAATGTTTGAGTAAATTTGACATAACTTTTGATATAAACATTATTTTTGAGTAAATCAAATTGCTATAAATTTATTTAAAACCCCCTCTGTCTATTAATACTAATTATAAAATTTTCTTATAAAAATTTAAATCACATAAAACTTTAATCTTATATTTATTCCTTTATTATATTTTGTGAAAATAGAAATTAATTAAATTGCATTAGCATAATTGTTCATGTGATTAAAAATTGCATTTCATGCATATCATATTTTATTTTGTAGTTATATTTCCCATAAGAAAACTCCTTACCCATTTTCTCTAAGTTAGAAACATTTTCAACTAAGCATTTTGGTAAAGTGATACACTTAGATACTTAGGATTTACATCATGGAGCTAGAAGACCAATGAAGGACTTAGCCAAAACAAGACTCCAGAAGAACCTCCAAGAAGTAGAAGCACTTAGAAGAAAAATCAAGAGGAAGTTCATGAAGACCAACCAGAAATATTTTCTAAGTCTTGCTCCCTCTCTCTTTCATTTCTCCTTTCTTATCTTAGACCTCTTGAAGATTAAGTTAAATCCAAGACCAGCCTAGGTGATACAAAACCATCAAGTCTGAAGATTATTCAAGTCTACCAAGAATTCAATCAAGACATCACCAAGGAGAATATTACAAGTCTGGAGATTAAGCCTGGAAGACCCACTACATCTTTCTTTCTATCTTTTCCCTCTTTCCTAATCTTGTGTTTCACATTTGACTTAAACAATTTTTTGATCATGATATTATCATCTTGAAGTTGTTGGATCCTAGCGGCATAGTGAGATGAAGCGGCCTGGAAACAAACCTTACATGTCCACGTAGATGAGACATGTTCCACAATTTAAGTGGCTGGCCGGGTGTCTGTCTCTCTCACTTTAGTGAATATCCAATTTACAAAGAGTTGATAGTAATTGTTGATCACCTTATAGACTTAGTATTTTTCTCTAAGTATTTTGCACATCATGGCTAAGCCATTAGAGTGCTTGTTTCAAGATGATATAAAACAAAGTATTTTTATCCAACTTAAGACCTTAGTCCTTAGTCATTCTTGACCCACCTATTTTCCTTGCATTAACTTAAGAGATTTTCATAGCATAACATGCATCTCTAGTCCTTAGAAATAATTTGCATATCATACATAACATGTTTTCCTTAGAAGTTTTATGAAACTTATTTGTTCACTATGTATGCGCATGTATGATTGTTGTTTGTTGATTGTTGTATTGTTGTTTGCTTATATTGTTTAGATTGAACGGAGAGCAAACGTTCGTTGTTGAAAAGAGTTTGTGAACAACGACAACATTCAAAGGCAAGTGGCACACCTCATAAACTTCCTATTATTTTCTATATGCATTACTTAGTGTATTTTTATTGCATGAGTAGGATAGTATTGCTATGCTAAACCTGTGTAGAATTCCCTTACTCATGTGTCTAGGTTCCTATATAATACTTAGTAGATGTATTGATGCTATGCAATTGATGAAAAGTTTTACAAAATGTTAAGTGACTACTCAGGGCTGTGCTCATGGTTGTCGTCGCCTAGGATGAATGTCTATTCTACTTAGGGCCGTGAGCATGGTGATTTTTACCTGAGAGTGCACATCCACTAAGTTAATGAAACTCCTGGGTGGATTGGTTGTATGGCGGCGAAGTTGAGTGGCTGCTCAGGTCCATGTCTATGGTTCCTGGAGTACGTGCACTTGTGGATAGCCACCCAGGGAACAGAGGAATCTGAAGAACTCCGAGTGACGATTGCTTCCAGTGCAGCCATTGCCATATGGGATCTGGCTTGATCAATTATGTTGCGTGGACTCTCTCCGGCTTGACAAGCAGATGTAGGGGATGTTAGGTGGAACGGGTCAAGCTAGAGTGGGAGGGAAAATGCTTCTGAAAGATCTCGTCTCATTTTTCTCCTTTCCTTTTCACAAATGGTGTGTAAAGGATAAATTGGGTTGAATGGGTACAATGGTGAACGTGCACAACCTCTGCAGAGTGTAAAACTAAGTACTTAGCCGTGTCCCCGGTACGGACAATTTGAGCAGCTGATTACGGACGTCAACGGAGGATTCCATCATTCCAACTTCAGAAATAAAACTTGATGGGTGAACAAGGGAAGATGAGATTTATGGTTTTCATGCCATACTTGTCTTAATTTGAAGAAAGTGTTTTCCAAAGAGATAGGACAAATTGGCTTTATGCAAAATAGCCTTGAACTCCACCAGCCAAATATGCATATAGGCTATAGAGTTATTCCATTAAGTGTCCACCATAGTGTCACTTGCCAGACTCCATTTTTAATGGAATCTGACCCACGTTGTTGCAATATTTTTTCTTATTGCAGATTGTTCAGATGACGAGTGAGGTTTCGTTTATAGGTTTCGAGTCTACACCCAATATGTTTTCGCCTGTGGCAGCATGAAAGTGATAGAGACTCACTGCTATTGTATTTCCGCTGTGTACTTTTTCAATGCTAGCTTTATGCTATGCAACTTGTATCGAATATTTTGTAATTCTGGATCATCGATGTAATAAAATTGACGCTTTGTTGTGATATTACATCGTAAACTGTGTGTGCAAATGAATCGATCCAGGGATTTTCACTATACACAGGTATCTGCCTTATTTAAAGTGCAGGTACGCTACAGTAACTAAAATTGTTCAATGTGTGAGTATTCCCGAATTGCTTCCTCATACTTGGTTGAGGGGGTTAATTCGAGAATGGGTTATGATTGGTGTTAGTTGTAGATGTTTACTTATGCGCTCTCTTATCTCTCTCTGATTAGACGGAAGTTGTAGCGTGTCTCTTTACGTTGCTAGTGCTGCTGCCGCTAAGTCCACCTCCCCTATATTTTGGGAGATGGTGTAGAAAGTAGGCAAGTCGGTTTTGCTTGCCAGGGAGTGCCCTGACCCTTTTTTGGGCTGTGCTTTATGTGCAGTCAACAGGTTTGAAGTCTGACGACGTTAGCTTGGGAATCCCTCCGGCTTGGCTGGGCAGGGATATGGCGCCATCGCTTATCTTCAGGACTCTTTGTATCTTTTCCGTAGTCGGATACTATTTTTGCTTCCGCTGTCTTTTGACTCTTTGTATTGTATCATTTGTATCTTGACTCGTTCGAGTCGTTGTTGTAATTATATTTTCTGTTGTGTTTGTGGATGTATCGGAACTGTTGTAATGTTATCACAATTCCACCCACATAATACGCATGTTTCGGCGTGCACATTATGTCTGCTGGGCGACCTAAAATCGTTATTATGCGGATTTCGGGCGTCACATTTTTTCTAGACTTTCCTCAGCTAGCCCACGTTTGTTTACAAAAACTCTTGATATGAATGAATGCGATGCTCCAGTATAAAATAAGACTAATGCTGGAAAAAAATTGAGCAAGAACGTACCAATCACAACATCAGGTTCATCATGAACTTCTTCCACATTGATGTGGTTCACTTGTCCCTTCTGGAAAGGATTGGGCTTGGAATTTTCGTCTGCCTTCTTCTCTGGGCAGTCAGTTGCATAATGTGTTGTCTTCTTGCACTTGAAGCAAGTCACATTAGACAAGTCTTTCATCCCTTCATAGTTAGGACGGTGATGACCATTTCCATGATTATGGCCATGGTGATGGTTTCCCCTGAATCCACCATTATTTCCGTTGTATCCTCCATTACTTCCTTTGTATCCTCCATTGCTTCCTTTGTATCCTCCATTGTGGTTATGACCATGATGTTTTTGGACACTACCATTGTTGGAGTGATTTCAGGGTTTATGGCCACTGACTTCAGAGGTGTGTTGTCTCTTGTGTGTCCCTTCAGAGTGAACCTTACTTGCACTGAACTTCCTCTTCCTGTTCTCTTCCTTTCTTATGTTGTTGTCCAGAGTGATTTCTTGATCTGGCAGAGCTTGATAGTTAGGAGCATAGGCCACAGGCAAGGGTATCTTTAGTTCTCCCTTATGTCCATTGAGGAATTTTTCCTTCCTCTTAGCATCAGTGTCAATGTCTTCCTTCCTCTTAGCATCAGTGTCAATGTCTTCTGGTGCATACCTTGATAGCATACAGAAGTCATCCATATACTCCTTCAGAGTTCTACCTCCCTGCCTCAAGCTGCAAAATTCCTCTTTCTTCAGGTTCATTATGCCAGAGGAAATGTGAGCATTGCGGAAACCTTCCTTGAATGCATCCCAAGTCATGCCATCCAAAGGATGAGTCACTTGATAACTCTCCCACCACAGTGTAGCAGGACCTTCCAACAGGTATGCAGTGAACCTCACTTTTTCTGCCTGAGAACACTCACACGTTACTAAGTCCTTGTTGACTGAACGAAGCCAGCCATCCGCCACTATGGGTTCGGTAGCAGAGGAGAACTTATTAGGCCTAAGCCTTAGGGACCTAGCAAGTCTGTCCACTGGGGGGTGGTGGTGGTGGAGGTGGCGGGTTGTTGTTGTTGTGGTTATTGTTGTTGTTGGTTGCGGCAATGAACTAAGTCATCATAGTCATCAGCTGAGCTTGAGCGGCCATCAGTTGTTGCATGGCGTCATTGTTGTCGGTATCACGACGAGGAGGAATCTATGGGGTTTTCAGCATAGATGAGTAAAAGATAGATGGAACTAAGAGAAGAAAACTCCTACCCATGCACAAAACAACCAAGTCAAACAATCAACACTCAATAAACAACTTAAAATTTTTCTTACTTAGCAATTCGAAACAAGTATTCAAGGTTGATTAAATAAAAAGACAGAGTCTGCAAACCAAAACATTCTAACATTGTCACACCACAAGTTGGAGATCAATGTTTTAAAAACGACGAACTAAACGAGGAATAACATGGTGGTCAAACTACTAAGTCTAAACTTCGTCCATGACGTCTCCTTCATCTTCTTCGACCTCCTCGATGGTGATGCCTTCCTTCATAAGAATATCCTTGTAGTCGTTCACCTCCTTCTCTATGGCTTCATTCTTCTCCTGTAGCATTGTCTTCTCACGGTGCAGAGTCTCGATCGCTTCCTTCTCTAGGGCTTCAATGTTCTCTTGTAGCATTCTCTTCTCACGACGTAGATTCTCGATCAAATCTCGATCAGCTTCGAACTCGATGACGTTGCTCAGAATTTTATCCTTCAAGGTCATGATCTCCTTGTTCTTGTCTCTAATTCTCTTCTCTTGATTTTGGAACTTCTTCTCTTGAGCTCGTAATTTCTCCTCTTGAGCTTTGGCCACCTCTTCTTGGGCATCAATCTTATTTTGATTCTCCTTGACTTGGGCCATTATTTCATCATTCTTCAGCAGCTCATTGCGCCTATCCTCTTCTAGTTGCCAGAGGTGAATTTCTCAGTCTTGGAGATAAGGATGCAAAGGTTATGGCTTGTTTTTGTCTTCCTCGTTAACAAGATATGGTATCCCGTCTTCGTCACGTTGGCCTAGGTTATAAAAGTAGTGGTCTTTTAACTCCTCCTGGAGTTGCCAGCTAGGACGTCCTATTAGCTCCTGTGTGACGAGATTCAGTCCTTTCTCCAAGGAGTCACTAATCGACTTGTACTGGATGTCTTCGGTCTTGGGTTCAGTCTGGCGCCCTTGTTGAATAAGACGAATTCCCCATAAGTCTTCTTTGTTGAAGTGCTTCAGCTGACTTGCCTTGATGATGGATGTTGGAAGCGCCAGTAATTCCACCAACTCCAGAAGGTATCTTCCAAAACGCATGTTCTTGAAGTCCTCCGCGGTTTGATACATGAAGAACGACATCCTTAAGTTATAAGAGTAAAAATTGTTAAAACAAAATACATAAGGTAAGAAGTACTAGTCATGGTGTAAATAAATACTTAGAGAAATTAACGGTTCTATTCTACAAGGTGATCAACACTATTATCAACTCTTTGTAAATTGGATATTCACTATAGTGAGAGAGACAGACACCCGGCCAGCCACTTATAATTGTGGAACAGGTCTCATGTACGCGGACATGTAAGGTTAGTCCCGGGCCGCTTCATCCCACTATGCTGCTAGGATCCAACATACTTCAAATATGGTAATATTATGATCAAAAAGGGGTTTATCCAATCCTAAGGGCTCGATACTACAGGCAACACTTCGCTCTGATACCATTATGTAGCGCCCCATCTTTTATATAAAGATGGAACACCTGTGTTAAGTGCTAGTCCCTGGATCAATGCCAGCACCACAGTACAAAATATAAAGTATCATTGCAGAAGTATCATAATACTACAACGAGATCCAAAAATAGCTAAGTATATCTTTATTACAAAGTGCATAGTCATGAAGACTAGCTAAAATATTCAGAGTTCACAACAAAAGCAGATAGTAATGAGCCTCATCTTCAAGCATGCGCCACAGGCAGACATGTTGGGTGTGACTCGAGTCCAAACTTATTCATCATCTGAAGTACCTGCACATTTGAATATGCAACCCCCGAAGGAGGTCAATACAATGAAGTATTGGCAAGTGACTATGGTGGATATAATACGACAAGTCTAATTCTATATGCATATTTGGCTTGGTGGAGTTGTAGGCTATTTTGCTGAAAGCAAGTTTTCCCCTATGTTTTGTAAAACACTTTTGTTTCTCAAAACTTGGCACCAAGGGATGAAACCCAAGTGCACCAACATTTCTTTCCTTAGTCAAATTTTACTTCATGAAAACGGTGTTGAGATTCTTCTGTCCATCCTTGTCCAGCTGCTCGAAGTAGTCCATCACCGGGGACACGGCTAAGTACTCAGATTGTCGACTCAGCTGAGCTTGTGCACTTTCACCTTTAGACTCAATTAACCCAAACATCCTATACACGCGGAGTTCATTAAGGAAAGGAGAGAATTGAGACAAGAACTTTTAGAAGAAGAATGCAACCATACTAGCAAGACCCGTTCCACCTATGAACTCTACATCTGCTTGTCAAGCTGACAGGTTGCACTCTCACAACTTAATTATTCTAGACAGAGCCCATTGTCAAAAGGCTACACGGGAAGCATCTAAACTTGGAGGGACTTAGTAATCTCTTTGTTCCTGGGTGGCCATCCACAAGTGCACTTTTGGGTGACAACCACCATGCTCATGGCACTAAGTAGAATAGACATTCATCCTAGGCGACGACAACCACAAGCATAGTCCCAAATAGCCACTCAACATAAACCATTCCAACCAAATCCACCCAGGTGTGCATTTTAGGTTTAACACTTAGAAATATTTCGATAGCATAGAATGTAACAATTTTATAGCATTGCTAAACATCTAATAAAACTTTTAATGGCTGCATGGGAAAGGGTGGCTACACACTACTAGGATATTTGAAAAGTATAAACTAACTTAGCATTATAAAATAGTTCAAAAATTCCTATCATGCATACCACTCAAAATATACTACTAATGCATATAGAAAATATTGGGTAGATTATTAATGTCACTTGCCTTGCTGACAGGAGGAGCAAGCACAACAAGAATAACAATCACAAGCAAGTCCTTCCTCTTCTTCACAATCTAGCACATGCAATACATAATATAAATAAATACCCACACAATACAACACCTTGAACACCAAACATTAACATGTATGCATGCATGATATGTTATGAGTATAATAAGACACACTTAATAGCATTTTATACTTTTTGTTATTCAATGCATGAATGCAATTTCCAGGAATTTCTTATTTTAATTATCAATTAAATAAATGAAAACGATATAGCAAAAATTAGAATTCTATAACTATAACTTTTATTGTTTTATGAAAGTTTTCAAATAAAACACATGGTAATATTTCTGGACAAAGGGCAATAATACAACACTATAACAATTAAATTTATTAGAAAAACATTTTTATTATTTAAGTTATGGATTTAATAGCCGAAATACTCCTCGGATAATTACACGAATTATAGTTTATCAAAAGGAAAAACAAATGATGTAGAAATAACTACACTAGCAGGGCTATCCGTGGATATAAAATTTATCAAATTTGAACTTAAAGATAAAAAGTTTGAATTTTCTAAGTTTTGCATGTTTTCTGTTTTATTTTTAAAATTCCTGCGAAAATGAATAAACGGAGGGCTACGTGGCGCGATCCTATTGGACGATACCGATTCGCGCGGATTGCGGGCGCGAGCCGTCCGATCTAATTAGAAACGGACGCGCGAGATTAGATCGATCTAGATCCGTTCGATCTGGATCTAACGGTTCACAACACAAGGACCAAACGAGCAGCGCGCGCGTCGCCGGAATCGCTCCGACCGCGGCGGTGCCATCGCCGGCGTCGTGCTAAACTGTGGAAGGAAGAGGAGCGGAGGGGGATTCGTTACCAAGCGATGTGGGGCAACGTGGAGAAGACGATGGCGCAGCGGCGGCTTCGGGGGCTTCTCCTCCTCTTCTCGATTCCTCACCGGAGGCGGAGGAGCGGACGGCCGTGTCGGTCGTAGACGGAGACGATGCGTGGCTGCGAAACAAAACGCGAGGCTAAGTCTCAAACGTGCGCAACGAAGAGAGAAAATGAGGAGGGAAGAAGAGGGTGGCCGGAGCGTCCCGTACGGCGAGGTTTTTTGGCGGCGGAGGTGGCGGCGCTCCGAGCTCGTCCGCGAGCAGCCCGGCGGCGGAAACAATTAGGGTTTGGGGGGTGGGGAGGTTGGCGGCGGGGTTGGAGGTTAAATAGGGGGCAGGGGGGCAAACCGTGCGCGATTTTCGCTCGGATTCCTCGGCCGGCTCCGATTCAAACTTGTGCGCGATCTCCGGCGGGAGGTTGAAGAACCTGACAGGTGGGCCCCACCTATCAGCGAGGGGGAAGAGAGAAGGGGCTGCACGGCTGGCTTGCTGGGCCCCTCTTTGCGCGCGCGCGGCAGATAGCAAATGGGCCGGCCCGATTCTCATTTTCTTTTAATAAAATAAAAACTGTTAAAAAAAAACTAAACCTATCCAAAACATTTCATAAAAATTCAAAAAAATATGTTTTGAAAAGGTTATTAAAATTAGAACTTTTTAGAAGTATCTAGATAAATAAATAACAAATTAAAATGGAATCATATATGGAGTTTAATTTCACCTCTTTTATGGAATACAAAAATTATTCAATTTAATAAATAACTTAAAATAACCCCTTTTATGATTGATATGCAATATCTATATGATGCATGATGCATGAATGCAAAATTTTAAATTTTTGAAATTTTTGGGATGTTACAGATGCCCACATTCTGTTGAGAACTTATTGCTATGAGTTCTACTCCCTCCCACATTCTAGCACTTATGATTCTTGGAGGAAAACAGCTCAAGGAACAACTTTGTAACCACTGTTATACACTTATACGAGAGAGACTAGGGTAGGAGTAGGGGTGTTACCTCCCCACAAAGGCCCCGAAACTGGGTACATCGGTGTGTGTGTTTTGGGTTTGAGTTTCTTCCGTGTTGATCATCCCTCTTGTGTTCTTGTGAGTTCTTGAGCTCGCACTCGCATGTCTCGCGGCATGCAAACCCTCCCCGGATTCCCCAGCGCACGTGCGGCCTCCAACTTTAGCCACCCCGTGGCATATGCCGTGACACCACCACGACAGCTCGAACTGTCCATAAATTTCCTTCCTCTTTGCCCTTTCACGCTGCTCTTGCTCAATCTCATCAGGATCCCATGATGATCGGCATGTTTTATGTTGCTGAACATAATATCCACCTTTTCAGATTTAGATGCAGAATATTGAAAACCATTGACATGCGCCACCAAAGTTCTAGGGACCTTCCGCCAAACGGCCAGCAAATGATGGGCTTATCCACAGATAAGAAAACTGAATCCTATCCCTCCTCATTCCATCACATAGTTATAGCCTTTCTTGACTAACCAAGCTCGCTCTTCTAGCTCTTTCGGTGACTGCTTTTTGAAGAATCTTCACCAATTTAATAACCTCATCAGCATGATTTTCGTCTTTGGAAAGGAAGGTGGCTGCTTTCAAGAAAAAAAGGTTCTGCAAGTGGGGAGAACGGAGACTGGAATCAGTACTAGGGACATTAAATGTAATGCTGACATAAACTCCTTTGTTGCAATGCCCACGGATTTCCACCTTTCTTATGGTACAAACATGAAAGGAACAACAACTCCATATATCGGTAACAGGACAGCCTCATTCTGTTTGGCCACCTGAATCTCCAGTCGATTGGAATCACGCATGTCACTTGCAGTCCTGTATGCAACCAGTTCCTCCATAGCTCTGGAACGGCTATGTCCCTCCACAACTTATGATCAACAACACCACTTCTCATTGCAGCTTCATTAGTTTTGTTCTTTAAGATATCTGACTGAAGTTGATATGTCTCCAACGTATATATAATTTCTAATGTTTCGTGCTATATTATAGCATGTTATTACATGTTTTGTATGCATTTTACATAGTTTTATGCATTTTCTAGGACTAACCTATTAAAAAGATGCCACAGTGCAAGTTCCCTGTTTTCTGCTGTTTTTTATTTCAGAAAAGTACTTGAGTAAATATACTCGGAATTGAACGATTTTTATCCTGGAGTCAGTTTTTAATTGGAACGTTCCAGAAGACCAAAGACGACACGAAGTGGGGCATCGAGCCGCCGCCACCACGTGCTCGCGTGTCTTGAGGTGGGGTCGCGCGAGCACTAGGTGTGGGTGTCGGGTTATGACTCCCAAGAATCGGAGGTAGTCACTTCCTGAAGATTAGTTCGTGAAGGGGATTGAACGCGGAGGTCTAGACCCTCGAGTGGCTCCGCGACGTTGCTCGCCGGACCCGAAGAAGACACGCACACGACAGAGGTAGACACCGGCCCTTACCAAGGTTCACGGCCCTCGTGAGGAGGTAAGACCGCTACTCCTGCTTGTCTGTATTAGATGATGGAGGTTACAGTACAATGGAGCTTGCCGGAGGCCCCCTTGAGGCAGTTCTTGCCTGGGAGGGAAGCGATCGTCTTCTTCCTCCTCCAGCCAGAGGCTATCCTAACAAGTGTTGCTACGGTTTACCAGGGTTGTAGCACGCAAAGAGTCCACCCCTGCTACGATGGATGTCTTCTCCCTTTTATAGGCGCCTCTGGCGCTCTCCTTCGGCTTGGCCTTCAAGGTGGCTCCCACATGGCAGAGGCAGGGTGGAGTTGGAGTTCACCGCAGCGTGTTCGTCCATGGACGCGGTCCATTGTTGATAAAGGTGGGCGCGGTGGCCGACAGGCGGCCGACCGCGCTGTACTGCCCGCAGAGAGGGAAGTCTCTGAGGTGGAGCCCACGATGACGTTCTCCTTTGGAGGGTTGCGCCGTCCACCCGCCTTATCGTCAGAGTAGAAGGTCCTGGCAGCTGCGCAGCAGGCAGAGCCGCTTTATTGACCCCTTTATCACCAAAACGGCAATGGGGGTGCTTGCGTCACCACGTCGGCGTGGCAGAGGCCATGTGCGTCTTGACGTACTTCCTTGGCCGCAATTTTCCCTTCAGACGTGGGGAGGCCTGAGGGGAGATTCCTGCGGGACTGCCTCGAAGCGAGCTGGCGGCTCGGGAGGGTCCCCTGAGGCGAGGTGTCCCTTGAGGCCCTCGTTTCCTCTTCAGGCCCTCGAGGGGAATTGCCTCTCGAGGGTCCCGTCAGGCGGTGATGCCTGGTCCTTAGTCGTTTCGTCTGTCTGGCCAGCGTGCGAGGCCTGGGGGGAATGGGCTCTCCATACCCCAGTTCCCACTAGGACGACAGTAGCCCCCGGGCCCATGATGGGCACGACTGAGTCCATGGGCTCAGGCAAAGCGTCGTGGGCCCTTAGTGCCCAACCGGCCCGAGCCACGCGGCACTTGGACGAATAATGGTCTCGCACGATGCGGGGCGCGAGCCGTGGGGGGTCCCACCACGTCCCGGTAACTGCTCCTCGAGGTGACATAAAGCCCGAGCGAGGCAGCAGGGAGCCCTTACCGTTTCCAAATCATCTCGCAGAAATTTCCGCTCTACAGAGCTCTCCGCCTCCGCTCTCTCCTACGAATCTCTGTTCTCCAACTCCTCCAATCTTCCGCTTCCGCAACGATGAGCCCACTCAAGAGCAAGGGCAAGGCCGCCGCGGGATCTTTCTCCTAGGCAGAGGCCCCTGAGACCGTTGTGGGCGCGGCGCTGCTGGGCGTGCGCGTCAACGAGAAGGCGCTTGCCAAGGTCCGGTACCTGGTGGCGGAACGGACGAACGAACACGGCGCCACAGCCCTGAAGCCCGCGGAGCACGGGAAGCGCCCGCGCGGGTTCTTCCCGGTCTTCCAGCATTGCCTTGCTGCGGGACTGGTGCCGCCCTTCTCGCCGTTTCTGGAGGCGGTGCTGGCGTTCTACCAGGTGCAGCTGCTGCACCTGCACCCCAACTCCGTCCTCATCCTCGCCGTCTTCGCCTACCTCTCCGAGGCGTACCTGGGCTTGGAGCCCACGGTGGGGCTGTTCCGGTGCTGCTACGCGCTCCGGAACACGGCGAAGAACGAGCTCTATGGGTGCGTCTCGTTCCGCATCATCGACGGCATGGGGAGCGTCTACATCCCCAAGTCTTGGAGCGAGGGCAAGGCCATCACTTCGGTGATGAAGAAGGTAGACGACTTCCGCCAGAAGTGGTTTTTTGTTGGGGTGGAGCGTCCCTGCGCCTTCCTCGAGGTCCCCGACGAGCCCCCGGTGAATAACTCCCACTGGGGCAAGGCCACCTTTGACGGCCCCAGGAACGTGAGCTTGATGGGGCGCCTGAGCTTCCTCCGCGAGGAGGGCCTCACGGGGCAGATGATCGTCGCGGAATTCGTGACGCGCCGCATTTCGCCCCTCCAGGCACATTCGGTCCCCATGTGGATGTACTCGGGGCCGAAGGACAAGATGCGGCTTCACGTCGAGAACAACGACAAGGACGCCGTCGACAACGTCCTCTCCTCGCTCTTCGTCAATCCATCGGTGCTTCCCGTGTATGAGCTCCCCGCAGCGCTCCGGCCCCTTCACCAATACAATCTAACGGAGCGCATGGACTGAAGAAGATATGCCCTAGAGGCAAATAAATAAGTAGTATTTATTGCGTTATCTCATAAGTTTATAATAGGTTTGTGTATTATGCTATAACTGTATTAATCGGAATTATTAATACACGTGTGATACATAGACAACCAGGTCCCTAGCAAGCCTCTATATGAGCTAGTCCATTGGGCAACAGTTGATCGAGATTCCCGAATAAGGACAATGACGTCGGTTGACAATGGGGTCATCTTGTTAGTTGAATAAGATGATGGACATGCGCAAAGTATTGCAATAAGATCGTATTACGATGTTTGTCATTTGCAATAGATAAGAATATGATAGCTTATTCCGTAGACCGTGAGACCGTACTTATTGATGCTTCGTAGGGGTGCTTTGAGAGCATCAAACGTTGTGTCTTATATAGCATGACAATAACGGTGTCCATCTTGCGTATTCTGAAAGAGCATCGAGACGCAAGGATCAAGAGCGGGATTTGTTCATTATTGTAATGGAAAGATACTCTGGGCCCACTCGGTGAGATTACATCTATATAGCTGCGCAACTTATGACTAGGTCATGGAGATGTAATATCACATACGAGTTAATAACCTTTGTCGGTAACGAGATACAACAAAGACATCGGTGTGTCTACGATCATATATCGGACAAGGTAGTATCGCAGAAACAAAGGTAATGAATATCATATTTATGGTTCAACGACGATATTCGTTGAATGCACAGGGGCCGTCATATACATCCAGGTATCCCTGACGATCATTGGTGAGCGGAGTGTCTCGACCATGTCTGGAGTGTTCTCGAACCGTAGCGTAACAAACTTAAGGTCTTAACGACACCGGGAGATAGGTTCTGGAATAATATAGAATTTTGTTAGAGAGAGAGAAATGATCCGGAAAGAGTTCCGATGGTCCGGAAGGAGTTCCGGGAAGGTTTGGAAGGGTTCCAGGAATGTCCGAAAGTTGTTCGGGTGGTTTGGAAAATGTTTCGGAGTCACGGGATATTAAATAGTATATAAATATATTAATTATGAATTAATTATGTTTTATATTAATTTAATATTAATTAAATAAAGGAAAAAGGGGGGCTCCCACCTACATGGGCCCTAAGAGGGCCCAAGAGGGGGAGCCGCACCACCAAGGAAAGGGGGGCTTGGGCCTAGTCCGAGTTGGACTAGGAGGGGGGCCAGCCCATGGGGGGTTCGGCCGAACCCCGCCCCCTCCCTCTCCTCTTTTAGTCCCACATGGGGGAGCTAGGGAGTTTGCACACCCCCTCCCCCCTTTATATAGCAAGGCATATTAATCGGATTAATTGATTGGAAAATAAAATTAATTGTATAGCAGGCCGGCCGAGTTGCTTCTCCGCCCGTTTTGCCCCCTCTCTCCACCTAACCTATACCGCCGGGCGCCGTTGCCCTGCGGGATTCCAGATAAGATCTACCCCTGCGATTTCAGCTGGATCTGAATGACCGGGGGTTGTCGTTAGGCTTCGTATGTTTGCGAGTGATCGGTGTTGGGGATATATCAACTAGGGGTATAACCAGCATGGATCAATCCGGCTAGTCCAGGGTGGCCCAAGGGTGGTAAGGCCAAGGCCTGCCGGGCGGCCCAGATAGCTGACGTGCAAGGAAGTAGGCGGACGGTCCAAGGAAGGCGGAAGGCCTAAGCCCATCAAGCCACCGAGCCCAAGACAGAAGGCGGCAACTAAGCCGGCTAGGTCTAGGACTCTGATTACTTGCCGGACAAGTACTTACCTTGTATTCTGGGGTCTGGCCGCCTATATAAGATGGCCACCAGGAAGCCTTTAGGGCACGCTTCAATACGCATCAAACACATTGTAACCTGTTCACGGCTATTGCCTCATAGTGAATTATAGCAGCACGTAGGATCCCGCCACCGCTGTGGGATCCGAAGCTGGGTAAACTCGCCGTGTTCAATCCCGACCTCGACGACACCAACCTTCTTCCCCACAATCCATACGTAGGCTATAGGACCCCCATCTCCTATCAATTATGCCGATACCACGACAGTTGGCGCCCACCGTGGGGCATAAGGTTCCTGGCGTCACGTTCCAGGCGGGAACACTTGGCGACGTGGGCAAGCAGATCGCCGTCGGTCGCGTCACAAGGTTTGACGGCCATAGCTACGTCAACTCGGATGAGTCCTGGCTCCCGGCGGACGACTACCTTATCGGATGCGCAATCGTGCCGATCGGAGGGATCGACGTCTTCATCGGGTACACGCCAGAGGCGTACGGCCTACCGCGTTTCTACAACCCCACCCACCAACCCTTCGACCAAGCAGTCGACCGGCAAGATGGATCTGAATCCGCCTTCTCCCAGGAGTCGGCCGAATCTGATTTCCACTTCGTCGGAGTTGTCGGACTGGGATCCGACTCCCAGCCGGAAAACAACGATCCTGAATCAATCCTCCCTGCTCTGCAGGAGGATGCGATGTCAGATGCCGGATCCAGATCTACCGTTCAAGTCAACATAGACTCTGACTGCGACGATGATGCTAGTCTCTTCGAAGAGAAGATCAAAACTTGCTTTTCCAGTGGAAATCCGGCTCCCTCAGAGGGTACAGCGGATACAGACATGCCTGACAAGCTGGCTATGATGGTTGTTGTCGGTCACGAGACAACCCCAGTTACTTCAGAAGCGCAAATCAAGCCGGCGGAAGAAGCCGGAGACACCACTGCCGGCCAACTCATCGAAAGTTCCGACAAGGTGTGCGCAAAGAAGAAAACTGGCCTCGAGAAAGGCGGCAGCAGCAAACTCACGGATTTGCTCTCCGTCATCAAAGAAGTAGACGAGATCATGAATACTCCGGTGAACAAAAACACCCCACTCGACGAAGTGGAAGAACTCAGGCTTAACATGCTTAAGCACTCTGACTTCCTACGAAAAAGAGAGGAGCACGTTGAGAGCCTTGCGAAGAAGATCAAGAAAGAGCAGGAGAAGATGTCGGCCAAAACAAGCCGGGAACTCTTCGATGAGAAAAGGTCATCAAAAAACCGCCGTGGAAAAGAGCCGCCTACGCAAGCAACGACAGCGGGTCAAGACCTAGGGTTCGATTGGCGTACGGCGCCACAGCGAGTGGATAGAAGGGGGGACGTTGTCTTCTGCACCCCTATCCTCAACGCGGCTGCCGCGCTAGATACCCTGGACGACAACACTTACACGGCGGAAGAGAAGTTGGCCAACGCAAGACACTTCGTAAGCAAGGCCCTAGAACAACAAGCTCGCGCTGATTCCTACGGCCACATGGCGGATGCCCGCGGGGGAGACCTAGAGTCTAAGTCAGGCAAGTGCAAAGCTGCACCCGGTGCCGACCCCGAAGGCCCGTCGGGCTCCAGTAGCCATGGCGACAAAAGGAAGGCAACACCACCTCCAAAGAAGGCACCGCCGCCAAAGCCAAGGCGGGACGAGAATTCAAGGACGGGAAGCAGAGGAGACCTACCACCTCCACCTCAGCCAAGACGCGACAATGGCGGTAGCCGGAACAACAGGCAGCCGCCTAGAAAAGATGCCGGCAACGACCCTCCAAGGAGAGGCCGCAGCCGGTCTCCGCAGCATAGCACTGGCAGCAAGAGGAGAGAGGAGGTAGAAGGGCCCAGGCGCAGCATAAGCCGGGCGGCGCAGGACGAGCCGGACGCAAACAGAGGCGCACGGCAGCTCGATCCAAAAGACGCACG
Source organism: Poa annua (assembly GCA_026929855.1). Classification (NCBI taxonomy): domain Eukaryota; kingdom Viridiplantae; phylum Streptophyta; class Magnoliopsida; order Poales; family Poaceae; genus Poa; species Poa annua. The sequence goes on along the minus strand of CM049432.1, from coordinate 21,818,044 downwards.
ACACCTCCTACAAGACATAGCAAGAGGAAAGGAGCCGCTATACTCTGGACCAAAGTGCTTCGGTGACGCCATCCGCAAAGAGCCGTTCCCCAAGGACATGACATCAGTGTCAAAAAACTGTTCTAGGTACAACGGCCTTGTTAAGCCGGACTCATGGCTTTCCGACTACGCCATGGCCATAGAGATTGCCGGCGGGAGCAGCCATATTGCCGTCCGCTACCTACCTCTCATGTTGGAAGGCACGGCAAGAGCTTGGATCGACAACCTTCCTGAAAAGTCCATCCATAGTTGGTACGACATGGAAAAGGTTTTCTCCCAGCACTTCCAAGGAACATACAAGCGTCCAAATACCTACACGGATTTGCAGCGCTGTATCCAAAAGCCGGACGAAACCATGACAGATTTTGTCAGCCGCTGGATATCCGAAAAGGCCAACTGTCATGGTGTTTCGGACGCACAGGCTATCCATGCCTTCTACACAGGCCTACAGAAGAAGTCCTTGCTCCGTCATAGGCTCGTCCGCGAGCAAATCACGGACCTTGGTGAGATGCTCAACCTAGCCGCCCAATACGCGGCGGCGGATGACGACGCCCGGGACGATGACCCAGACGTCAACATCATACCAAAGCGTAACAACAAGCGCAAACAGGCGGCGGATGACAAAGCCGGACCTTCCAATGAGGTAGCCGTAGCGTTCCAAGGAAACGCCGGCAAAAAGAAGTGGAAAAGAAGAAAGATAATCGCGAAGCCGGCTCAGGGCCTAAGGCGGCGCGAATCACTTACGAACAGGCAAAGCTTTTGCCGTGTCCCATCCACGCCTCATTGGGCAAGGTCAACCACATGCTTGGAGAGTGCCGTTTCATGGACGACTTCAAAAAGGATCCCACAGTCGGCTGGAAGTCAAAGAAGAAGGAAAAGAAAGACAGCAAGGAGGATGAGGATGACGACGACATGTCTATCTCAAGCGAAGAGGACGCAACCGCCAAGAAAAAGAAGCCGTATCCGAAGGTCAAAGAATCTCTTGTGTGCTTTGTCGGCACGCCTTTGGCTAAAGCGGATAAGGTGGAGATGCGCGAACTCAACGCGACAATGCCGGACGTCCCTCAGTACTTGAACTGGTCGGAGGCAACAATCACTTGGGACCGGTCCGACCACCCTGATCACGTCCCTCACCCAGGCAAGTACGCCCTTGTCGTCGCCCCATTGTCGACAACTTCAGACTCACAAAGGTACTCATGGATGGCGGCAGCAGCCTCAACATCCTATACTACGACACGCTAAGCCGCATGAACCTGTCAGAGGATCAGCTGGATCACAGCAACCTCACATTTCATGGCATAGTGCCCGGCAGGCAAGCAAAGTCAATGGGAAGCATCAGGCTGAAGGTAACTTTCGGACCAAAAGAGAACTACCGCTCAGAGTTCCTCCGGTTCGAAGTTGTCCCCTTCAAAAGCGCCTATCATGCAATCTTCGGACGACCGGCTTTCGCCAAGTTCATGGCAAGGCCGTGCTACATATACAGCAAGCTTAAAATGCCGGGGGAAAACGGAACCATCACGGTTTCCGGCAACTTCAAGAAAGCCAAGGAGTGCGAGCGTGGCATGGCCGCCTTCGCAGAAGCCGTCATCCATAAGGAAGAACTCGCGCTGCTCGGGGCGGATTCAGACAACTCCATGCCAAAGCCAAAGATGGATGTCAAGAAGACTTTCGAAGCTTCATAAGACACCAAAAAGGCGGACCTCATCCCAGGTGACAAGTCTAAGCAAGTTGTCATCGGCTCCAACCTTGACAGCAAATAGGAAGGCGCGCTCGTCGAGTTCCTCCGTGAGAATCGTGACATCTTTGCATGGCCACCTTCCGACATGCCAGGTGTACCGAGGGAACTTGCCGAGCACTCGCTCAACGTCATAAAAGGATCCAAGCCGGTGAAGCAAGCAACAAGACGCTTTGGGGATGAGAGACGCAAGGCTATAGGGAAGGAGATAAATAGGCTGAAGGCCGCCAATTTCATAAAAGAAGTTGTACACACCGATTGGGTGGCAAATCCTGTACTTGTCCCAAAGAAGAATAAAGAGCTAAGGATGTGTATTGACTATACCGGTGTCACAAGTGCTGCCCAAAGGATCCCTTTGCGCTGCCCAGAATTGACCAAGTCGTAGACTCCACAGCAGGCTCCGAGCTGCTTTGTTTTCTGGACGCCTACTCAGGATACCACCAAATCAAGATGAGAGAGTCAGATCAGCTGAAAACATCTTTCACAACTCCATACGGAACTTTCTGCTACATTACAATGCCTTTCGGTTTGAAGAATGCAGGGGCAACATACCAGCGCTGTATGCAAAACTGCCTGCACGAAAAAATCGGCCGCAATGTTCACGTCTATGTAGACGACATCGCGGTAATGTCAAAAAAGAAGGCAGATCTCCTAGAGGACTTGGAAGAAACTTTTCAGAATATCCGGAGGTATCAGATGAAACTCAATCCCGCCAAGTGCGTTTTCGGCGTCCCAGCCGGCAAACTCCTCGGATTCATCGTCTCAGAACGAGGGATTAAGGTTAACCCGGAGAAGATCAAGGCCATCCAAAACATATCCATACCTACTTGTCTGAAGGACGGGCAGCGCCTAGCCGGATCGGCGGCAGCCGTCAGTCGTTTCATAAGCCACCAAGGGGAAAAGGCAATGCCTCTCTACCGGCTACTGAAGAAATCCGACAACTTCGAGTGGACAGCAGAGGCAGACGCCGCCTTGCAACAACTTAAGGAGGCCCTCATATCCGCTCCGATATTGGCAGCACCCCGATCACAGGAACCAATGCTGCTGTACATCGCGGCAACAGGAGTTGTTGTCAGCGTTGTCTTGGCTGTGGAAAAAAAGGAGAGCGAAGCCGCGGCGTGTGAGCAGCGACCGGTCTACTTCATCAGTGAAGTGTTCTCCGCCTCCAAGCAGAGGTATCCGCATTACCAAAAGCTGGCTTATGGTGTATTCTTCGCCGCCAGAAAGCTTAGGCATTACTTCCAGGAACACACAGTGACATTAGTCAGCAAGGCACCGTTGGGAGACATAATCAACAATGCAGAGGCAACAGGTCGAGTCGCCAAATGGGGCATCGAACTTGCCGCTTTTGATATAGTCTATAAACCACGGACCGCCATCAAATCTCAAGCGCTTGCAGACTTTGTCGCCGACTGGACAGAGGCTATGGAGGAAACAGCACTCCCCGAGTCAGAATATTGGGTCATGCACTTTGACGGATCAAAGATGCTCAAAGGCTCGGGGGCTGGAGTCGTTCTACGTACGCCTAAAGGTGACAAGCTTAGCTACGTGTTACAAATCCACTTCACAGCAACCAACAATGTTGCCGAGTACGAAGCTTTGCTTCATGGGTTACACGTGGCAAACGACCTAGGCGTCAAAAGAATCCTCTATTATGGCGACTCAGATTTGGTCGCACAGCAAGTAAGCGGAACATGGGATGCGAAAAGCGCAACAATGGCGGCTTACAGAGCCAAAGTTGACGAATTTGCAAAAAACTTCGTAGGCTACGAAGTCCGACATGTTCCAAGAGCTGAGAATGAAGCGGCAGATACACTTGCAAGACTGGGATCGGAACGCAAAAAGGTACCAAAAGATATCTTCCTGGAGCAATTGCACAAGCCATCCATTAAAGGCGCCGATTTGATGGACCCCGACTCAGAAGAACCGGTAGAAGCGGCAAGTCTCGCTGTCTACTTAACACAGCCGGATTGGACAGTCCCATATCTCGATTTTCTAATCGACCAAAAGTTGCCGGAGGACGATGAGGTGCTAAAAAGGCAGATCATAAGGCGAGCCAAAGCATTCACGATAATAAAAGGCGAGCTATACAAGCGAAGCACATGTGGCATCTATCACCGGTGCATACAGCCGGAGGAAGGCCGGGAAATTCTGAAGGACATACATATTGGCGCCTGCGGGCATCATGCTTTCGCTAGGTCCATTGTATCCAAAGCTTTCCGCCAAGGTTTCTACTGGCTCACCGCCAAAGAAGATGCCGAGAACATCGTCAAGACATGCAAAGGTTGCCAGTTGTACGCCCGTCAACCTCACTTGCCGGCACAGGAGCTAAGGACGATCCCAATCACCTGGCCGTTCGCGGTCTGGGGCTTAGACATGGTGGGTCCCTTCAAAAAGGCGCGCGGTGGGTACACTCACCTATTGGTCGCTGTCGACAAGTTCACCAAATGGTTCGAGGCCAAACCGATCAGCAAACTTGACGCACGAACAGCCACCAATTTTCTCTGGGGAATCATCTCTCGGTTTGGAGTTCCACACAGCATTATCACCGATAATGGCAGCAATTTGTCTCAAGGCGATATAGAAGAATACTGCAGTGATCTGGGCATCCGGCTTGATTTGGCATCCGTGTCACACCCTCAATCCAATGGGCAAGTAGAGCGTACAAACGGCCTAGTCTTATCAGGACTTAAGCCTCGTCTCGAAGCTCCATTACATAGGGCAGCCGGCGCTTGGGCAGATGAGTTACAGTCGGTATTATGGAGTTTGCGCACACCGCCAAACAGATCCACCGCCTACACTCCTTTCTTCTTAGTATATGGCGCAGAGGCAGTGCTACCTACCGACATGAAGTACGATTCCCCAAGAGTTCAAGCCTACATCGAGCAAGACGTAGAAGGTGCAAGACAGGATAGCCTAGACCTGCTAGACGAAGAAAGAGACGTCGCTCTCCATCGCTCCGCCTTGTACCAGCAACAACTCCGCCGCTATCATAGGCGGAGAGTGCGGAAGCGAAGCTTCAGAACAGGTGACCTGGTTCTCCGCCTAATTCAATATAGAAAAGGCTTGTACAAGTTATCCCCGCCATGGGAAGGACCGTTTATAGTCACAAAGGCGCTGCTCAATGGTTCCTACTACCTAGCCGACATCCGCGACGAAGAAGAAAAGAAAATGCACAAGAAGGCGGCAGGAAAAAGGGGAACCAAGCGCAAGAGAGGCATTGACGATCCGTTCGAGCAAACAAGACGGCCTTGGAATATTGAGCAGCTACGTCCTTTCTACACTTAGCAATTTATAATTGTAATAAGTTAAATATGATTATGAAATAAAAGTCTATGGTTCCTCATCTGTGTTGAGATGCATGCCATCTTTTATCTTTTCTTGCAATCAAATTTCCCCTATGTATCTAAGTTACCTATTTTCTAGCTCCGTGCAAAGGTTCAAACTGGTAGATACTTGCAGCTTTCGAGCCAAACTAAAGCAAAAACAAACTTTTTTGCGCCGCCTAATTCCTTTGCCTCTGATTACTTATATGCGGTTCGCCTAGTAGTATGTCTTTGACACCAACATGTTGGCTTTGGTCTCTGATTCTAAACAAATGGTCTAGCCCTGGTTGTTTCAGCTAAAGTTACCGACTGAGGTTTCGTCAACATACAAAAAGTCAAGCATATAAGTCAGGGTAAAATTAAGGCGGGCCATATAAATAGAGACAAAATAAAACTTGTCAGCTAGTTTCCGCCTAACAAGGCAACAGCAAAAGTATATACAAAATATTACAAATGTTGCATTGTTTCAGGGGCCGACAAAATAAGGCTGGTGGGAGGCAAGGACAAGAAAACATATGGCTCGGGGGAGCGTCTACATCAGGCTTGGGGGCTGACAACTTCAGCCCCGGAACTGTCACTCCCCTCCGCCTCGGCCGCGCCGGCAGCTTCAGCTCCCTCTCCGCCAGGCACAGGATGGCGCCGGTAGAAGATTGAAGTGTCCACCATGTCGGCGACTCGCGTGGCGTAGCCGGCAACGCTGTCCAGCACAGCGACCGGCTCAACCTCGCTACCGTCTTCGTACGTCGATGACATGACTTCAGTGACGGCTTCTATCTCCGCCTCGGGGTAGTGCGCCATGAACAACCCAAGGGCAGTCTTGGCTCCACCCCGCGCCGCCGACTTCAGCGAGCTTTTGTGCAATTTGGTCGCCTGCTCCAGGATGGCGGGCACGTCGCTGAATTCGGTCGGCTCCTGACTGCCAGACGAAGTGAAGAACTTGGCGGCAAACCGTTTGGACGCCGCCAAAGTCTCGGCGATCAGCTCGCCCAGACGCGCAAGGCGATCCAGGCGGGGGCTGACAACCTTGTCATCGCCTAAACCGGCGGGAACTGCATCAAAAATAAAGCCATAAGTTTGGCTCAGGCTAAAAGCAACATGGCAGTATCAAAAAAGGAGCGAGAAATTACCAAGGACCGAGTTATGGAAAGCCGACAACTCAATCATATGAGTTGCCAGCGCGTCCTCTGCAGTTTGGGCGCGAGAAGTCTGCTTGGATATCTCTTCCGCAGCCATCTTCTCCGCCTCCGCCAACTTGTTGCGCAGGCTTTCCAGCTCACCAGTGAGCTGGCTGGGTTCCTGCGCAAACTTGAGTTGCTGGGCCTCCATCTCCTTTTGATGAGCCGCCTTCAACTCCAAGTTGGCGGCCGCCAAGTCTGAAGCTTCATTCATAAGAGCTTGCATATCAGTGGACGCCTTCAGGATATCCTGGGCGTGGTCTAGAAGTTCTACAAATATGGATTCGCTAAGCTAAATGATTGACAGAAACATAGGTCAAAAGCATAGTTGGAGAAAGGGATCCACCCTACCTTCATCTTTTTTGCGGGCCGCCTCCAGCTCGGCGATCCGCCTGTCCTTGGCCTCGCACTCCTTCTTCAGGTCGCGGTCGCGCCGGTTTATCTCGACTCTCGAGGAGACAAGCTCGACGTTGGCGGACACAAGGCCCTGCAAGAAAAACCAAAAGCATATAACATATTGTCGAATAACCACTAAGCCGGCAGTCAAAGTTTCTTTTGACTAGCCATCTAAGTGCTCGGCGGAAAGACTATGTATATGCCGGAGGGGTAGAAACTTACAGATAGGTCGCCCTCCAAGTCGTCAAAGGCCTGTGAGGCAAAGGCGGCAAAAGCCAAAGTTGACTCCTTGGCCTCCTTAAAGGTAGACCAAGGGTCTCTGACTTTGCCGCCTCCCGTAGTCGGAGCTGCCCTCCGAGACCCGCCGGCAGTCGTTTCCAGCAACCCTTCATTGGCGGCGCGCGATTGAGCGGCATCATCGGCCGTAGCCTCAGCCAGTAGTAGAGGAGTTGTCGGCGCGCGATCGGCGGAGGGGATCTTTGGCGGAGCACCTGAAGCCGGAGCTGGAGGTTGGCGTCGAGCGTCAGCCATGAAGCTGCCGGCGTGGAGCGGGGGAGTTGGCGGCACGGTGGCCGGCGAGCCGCCTTGCGGTCGCTTTCCTTTGCCAAGGAGCCTGGTCGTCAACCGGGAGGTTGCGACCCTCTCCCTGTCAAACAAAAAGCAAGCACAATAAGTCAGCCAATGTTCAAAAGGTTCGCCGTCTAGAAAAAGCAAAGTTGAGTACCTTCGGGGGATGTTAATCCCCGCATTCTCGCCAATGTTGGCGAGAGTCGGCTCGGTAGCCGATGCGATCCGTTTCTTCCTCTCGGCGTTCGCCGTGGAGGAAGCAGCGCCGGACGCCTTGTGCTTCTTCGTCTTCCCGGCTTCCGACTCGTAGAAGTCGGGAGCCAGGTCATCCTCCCTCAACTCGGAGAGCTGAAAAAGAAGGCATGTTAAAGGAACTCAATCCTAGCCGGCAAAGCTGTCAAACAAGGGGTAAAGGAAGAAAATATTCACCTCGAGGGGAGGATTGTCGTGGGTGTGCATGGGCACGCCCTCGACCGCCTTCAACGACCCCGCCTTGACGAGGCTGCGGAGCCGGAATGCCAGGTCGGCGACCGGCGATATCTCTTCGCTCACGCGAAGAGAGGCTGTGTCAGTAGGCGAATACTGACACATCTTGTGCGGGCTGTACCGCAGGGGGAGGATTTGCCGGCCGAGCCAGCAAATGACGGTGTCGACCCTATCCAGCTGGGGGGGAGCCATCGTCCTCGTGAGGAACTCGATCCGCCTTTGAATAAGGCGGAGTTCCTCCGTCAATCTGGGCACCGCCTCGTCCCAGCATGGGCGAGGCATGGGCGGAGCGTTGACGAATGCCGGAATGCCGATTTGACGGCCCGGCGCTGCCATGTCTTGGCAGTAGAAGAATGTGGAGGTCCAGCCCTTGACGGACTCGAGGTATGGTATCTTAGGATACCATTGGCGGCCCTGGCGGCAGTTGAAGGTGACGCTGCCGCAGGTCGCCAGCCCGCCGTCCGGCACCGTCTGTCGCCGGCAACGGAAACAGTATCTAAAGAAGTCTAAACTAGGCCTAATACCTAGATAGCCTTCGAAAAGAGCTGTGAAGCCGGCTAAGACTAATATGCTATTGGGTGCGATATTATGGGGCTGGAGCCCGTAGTGATCTAAAACCTCACTAAAGAAGGCGGAAGGCGGAAGCGCCATTCCCCTGACCAGGTGGGAGGTGAGGATTACCCGTTCTCCGGCTTCCGGAGCCGGGATGATGTCTCCCAAGGCGGCCCTTCACCGGCAATCCTCCCGAGTGGGGAGGTAGCCGACAGCCTCCAAATCTTGGAGGGCGTCTTCGTCGACGATAGAAGGCAGCCAGTAGCGGGACCCGAGGTCCGCCGCTTCTTCTTCCTCGTCGCCGGGGGCGTTCGCCGTCGCCGTTTCTGTGGTGGTCGGTGGAGGAGCCGAGGAGCCCGCCGCAGGTGCGCGCGCGGAGGAAGCCCGAGGGGCGACGACGGAGACATTGCCCGCCGTCGCCGCCGTCGCGGGACGAGTAATGGCGCCGCCCATCGGGGTCGCAAGCGCGGCCTCGGTCGCCGGACCACTCGACGCCGTAGAATGAGCGGGACCGGTGGACATCGCCGTGAGGAAAGGTCGCCGGGGAAGAAGAGTTCGCCGGAGTTCGTTCGGAGGCGAGGAGCGAGGAAGTGGAAGAGGCAAGAGCGCACGGAGAGCAAAGGCTGGGTAAAGAAAATTGACCGTTTGGCTACCTATTTATAGGGCCAGGCGTTGCTCCCTGTGCAACGGCATGTTTGTCGTACACGTGTCCCGCATCCGTTGCGGCACACGATTGCACGATCTGCACGCCTCCTCTTTTCCCGCAATTTGTGATCGTGGCGAGATTCCCGCCTAACAGTTTTCAAACTGTCGTGAGCTGGCTAGGTGGAAACCGCCAGGAAGGATGCTCGGCAAGATTGCCGAGCAGCCGTCTTTTCCCATGATGGATAAAGGCGGCCGCATGTCAACCTCAAGACACGCATGCCTCGTTTATTTTCAGAATGGTTCAAGTCCTGCAGCCGCCAACATTGGCAGATGGAGAATCAAGAAGAAGCCGGCGCCTGGAGAACTTCAACCTTTCTGGGGGCTAATGTTGGGGATATATCAACTAGGGGTATAACCAGCATGGATCAATCCGGCTAGTCCAGGGTGGCCCAAGGGTGGTAAGGCCAAGGCCTGCCGGGCGGCCCAGATAGCTGACGTGCAAGGAAGTAGGCGGACGGTCCAAGGAAGGCGGAAGGCCTAAGCCCATCAAGCCACCGAGTCCAAGACGGAAGGCGGCAACTAAGCCGGCTAGGTCTAGGACTCTGATTACTTGCCGGACAAGTACTTACCTTGTATCCTGGGGTCTGGCCGCCTATATAAGCCGGCCACCAGGAAGCCTTTAGGGCACGCTTCAATACGCATCAAACACATTGTAACCTGTTCACGGCTATTGCCTCATAGTGAATTATAGCAGCACGTAGGATCCCGCCACCGCTGTGGGATCCGAAGCTGGGTAAACTCGCCGTGTTCAATCCCGACCTCGACGACACCAACCTTCTTCCCCACAATCCATACGTAGGCTAGAGGACCCCCGTCTCCTATCAATTATGCCGATACCACGACAATCGGAGGTAAATCTTTTTGAGGAGCCTAGGCGACGTCGTCTCGCCCCTGCAGCCGCCGCGCCACCCCCTCTGCCGCCGGCGCACCCCCTGGTGCCGGCGCCCCCGCCATCTTCCGCCCGACGCCCGTCGATGCAGGTCATCGTTGACACCTCAGCGTCATCGTCTTCGTCATCGCGGCAAGTTCTCCGCGACCTCGAGGTCGGCTACGCACGACTTCATCGTCAACGCTTGTGCGGGAGCGTAATCCCCGCTATCGGTCTACATGGAGGTAATGTAACCCGTTCCGCCACCGTTATCACATGTACTGGATAGATAGATCCTGGCTAGTTAGGGTTTCATACGCTAGAAAAATTATTGTTTTCTGCACCGGAACCCCTTCATGGACCTCCTGGAGTGGATGCCTCTGTTCACCCCGACAGGCCAGGCGGACCTCGAGGCGCCGAGGCCGGTCGCGCGGGGAGCGGAGGGGGCCGATTCTCCCTCGGCTTCAGGAGCTGGCCTAGGTGAGGAGGAGGCCGCGGCTGGGGAGGTCTCCTCTTCGAGGGCTGGGCCATTTACTGACGACATTTGTGATATCTCGTCAGGCGATGAAGACGCCTTGGTGGTGGCGGCCTCGCGCCTCGTGGAGGAAAAGGCTGAGGAAGAGGAGGCCTCAGCCGCGGCCTCGCACCAAAGCCGCCGTGGACCACTCGGGGGCGAGGCTGTCTGACGTCCCCTCCAGGAGGAAAGCGGAGGCACCACCTGCGAGGCCTGCTTCCAAGCCCTTCCCCTCATGGCGCTCGCCAGGCCTGGCGTGGGTCGACGCTGGTGCCCCCCCTTCAGGGTTAGTGCTCATAATCTTGGATCATTCGTATTTTAGCTTTCTCTTTCGCTTTACTTTTTCCTGAAGTCTTTTCTTGGGCTTTTGCCAGTGACCTTGTACCTGCGAAGCGTCGCCAGCTTCGCAAGGTATCTGAGGTGAAGAGCGCCACGGCAGGGGCCGCGGCTGACGAGGCCGCGAGCCCTGCGGAGGCGGCCTCCACGAGCCCCCTTGAGAGGGCGCCTCAAGCGGAGGCGGATGTGCCCCAGGCGGGGGCAGCAGGGCCTCAGGTGGAGGAGGGCATGGCACGCCCAGAGGCACCTGCACCGCCCCCCGAGCCTCTGGTGGTGGAAGGCTCGGAGGAGACAACTTCTGCGTCGCCTCGCGCTCCTACTACTCCTCGCGAGGCTACGGCTCCACGCGAGGCCACTCCACCGCGCGAACCAACGCCGCCGCGCGTGTTGACGCCTCCGCGCGCGCCTACCCCGCCACATGCGGCCACTGCTCATGTGCAGCCTGCAAGGGAAGCACGTGAGGCAGCAGCAGGCACAAGCGGACCTGCTGGGGGAGATGCTTCCTCGCCTCCTCGTCAAGCTGTGACCGAGGAACGCCCCGCAGCTACAGGGCCAGAAGAGGATACCGGCCCGGGCGCAAGCGAAGCTCAGGCTAGCCCCCAAGCTTTCCCCGAGGCCAGGACCGCGAGACCCGTCGCTGGGGCCGGGCCCTCCACGAGCCAGGAGTTGGTCCTCCGCGGCTGGGACTGGAGCGCGGGGCTCCGTGAGGTCGCCTTCAGCCTTGTAAGGGAATCCTTGTAGGGCTTGGAGGCGCACCTCGCCCTCGGGGACATATGGCTCGCTCAGCAGCAAGATGAGCTGGCGAAGTCGTGGACATCCTTCCACGAGGCGGTCGAAGCACGCCGGCTGGAGGATGCGGCGCTGCAAGCCGCGCGTGAGGAGGCCAGCCGTTTTGCCAAGGAGGTCCGCGAGGGGGCCGTCCGTGACGCCGCAGAGCTCCTCGAGCCCCTCCAAGAGGAACGTGACGCCGCAGCGGAGCTCCTGCGCTAGGTCAAGGCGGAGCGTGAGACGATGGAGGGCTCGCTGGCGCAGAAGCGCCGCGAGTTGGGCCAGCTGGAGACCCAGCTGCTCTCCGCCCATCAGGCCGCACAGGTCGCTCTCGACGAAGAACGCAAGGGTTTTGCCGAGCGTGAGCGGCAGCTGGCCTTCAAGGAGAAGGAGCTGCAACAACGCGAGGAGCAGCGCCTTCAGGCGGAGAAGGACCTGGTCGCCCAACACGAGGCCCTTGAGGAGCGCGAAGGAGACCTGGCCAAGGCGACCTTGAAGTACGATGAAAACGTTGCTGCCCAGAAGCTAGCTTACGAGCGCTTCGAGCGGCGATTCACCGAGAAGAAGAAGGAGGCCGATGACGCCCTCGTGGAGCGCGAGAAGCAATTCCGCAAGTCCACCTCTCAGAAGTACCGCGACCTGGCCCAGACGCAGGAGGACCGGTTCAAGGTCAAGCACGCCGTGGATGCTCGGCGGATCGCTGAGCTCGAGAGGGCCAACTCCAAGTTGGAGGCTCGCCTCAAGCGCGCCAAGCATGGCCGTCGCCGAGCGGAGGAGGCTCGCACCGAGGCAGTCCACAACCTCAATTCCTTGGCCAAGGACGTGGAGGAGCAAGTGGCCCCGGCGATGCAGCGGGCGGCGGAGGCCTCGGACTCTGCCACTGCGGCTAGCGCTCTCTCGAAGCAGCGCGAGCGCATGTTTGAGGCGTTGGTCGCTCGTGGCAACGAGCTCGCCGCGTAGCTCGGCGCAGACGCGCCGCACACCGACGTTCGAGGCCGCGGCGATGCTGCCATGTACCTAGTCTACTTCGACCAGCTCTTCGAGGCGCTCGAGGGTCCCGTCGCCGAGCTTCGCGAGATGATCGAAGACGAGAGCCGGCAGCTCCTGGGGGTGGTTGTTGATCGCATCTTCACCAACCTCAGGCTCCTCACGCCAGGCTTCGACCTCTCCTCCGTGACAGAGGCTGCTCAAGGCGAGGACGCGCAGCGGGTCTCCGGTTCCCTCCGCGAGCAAGTTGACGCCTTCTGTAACCGCTTCAGGCGCGCGGAGGCTGCGGCTGAAGACAACGAGGAGGAGGCCTGCTCTGCCGAGGCAGAAGAGGGTGCCGCGGAGGAGGTCCAAGGCGGCGCTGCTTCCCCTTGAGCCCTTCCTTATTGCGCCTGCGAGCGCTTGTATCTGAAACATTTGTGTGATTAGATTTCTTAAGACCTTTGGCCTGTAATATACTCTTTAATGCTGTTTAATTCGAGCTTGTCTGCCACCCGTGAGGTCTCTTTGGACTCATCTTCATGTCTATTTGTTCTCTGCGTCGGTAGGTCACATCTCTTCGTGCCATGACTCCGCCACTTCGGTATGCAGGACAATGACTCCGCAAGGCCGGGGGGAGTTTAGGCCTAGGAGAGGTAAGAGCCCTGAGTCGCGATGCTCAAGTGCCCCCCTTAGACGTGCGAGTAGTCCATGAAGCGTAAGGCAAAGCGAAGTCGCTTGAGGGGCAAACGTGCGCTAGGGGGAGAAAACGCTCTTAAGGCGTGGGTGCGAGACTTAGCTTCTCGAGGTTTCCGCCCTGCAGAGGCTTTTCGTCGGGCGAGGTTGCCCACTTGAGGGGTCGCTCCTGGATGTCTCTTCAGGCTTGTGGGGGGATTTTTCCCTGCAGATGTTAGAGGGGCGAACCCAAACGCTTGAACACGGTTCACGGGGCTCGTGCGCGCTTATAGGTCCCCTCAGGCGTTCCTTGCGAGGAGAGTAAGTACCAAGGTCCTCTATAGAGATGGCGTGTTTGTGGGATCTTGCCCTCCAGTCAGAGCTCGGACTCTTGGATTTTGCAGTGCTGCTGGTGTGTCATTTGAGTCACTGGCACCGTACTCAGCCCCTGCTCGCGAGGTACGCATGTGGAGAGATTTAAGCGCACACTTCAAGAGAGTAATGCGAAAATAAAACTCACCAAATACATTTTAAAGCGGTGCTGAAGCGCTAAGTTCACTTGGGAACGAAATTGAGTCATTATGCTTGGGGTTGCCAAGTTAATGTTTTGACCATGTCGAGGCATGTGGACCGCCCATTAGTGGCAGAGACTCTCAACGGCCTGAGGTTGCTCGTTAAATGGAGATCTCGGAGGGTTTGCCCTCGAGAGAAGCCTTTGGAGCTTGGAGGTTTAAGCCGTGAGCTTTTATCATCTGGAGACAAAGATGCTTGGAGGTTGAGCCGTAGGCTGCCTCTTCCGCTAGGAGTCTCGACGTGACTATGATCACGGGCGTGACAATGATCACGGTTTCATTTGTTCCCTAAGGAGACAAAGAATGCTTTGGAGGTTTAAGCCGTGAGCTTTTAACCTCTAGAGACAAAGATGCTTGGAGGTTGAGCCATAGACTGCCTCTTCCGCTTGAAGTCTCGACGTGACAATGATCACTGGCGTGACAATGGTCACGGTTTCATTTGTTCCCTAAGGAGACAAAGAATGCTTTGGAGGTTTAAGCCGTGAGCTTTTAACCTCTAGAGACAAAGATGCTTGGAGGTTGAGCCGTAGGCTGCCTCTTCCGCTTGAAGTCTCGACGTGACAATGATCACGGGCGTGACAATGATCACGTTTTGCGTTTGTTCCCTTAGGAGACAAAAAATGTTTTGGAGGTCTAAGCCGTGAGCATTTTAACCTCTAGAGACAAAAATGCTTGGAGGTTGAGCCGTACGCTGCCTCTTCCGCTAGAAGTCTCGACGTGACAATGATCACGGGTAGAACTTGCGTAGGTGCATGATGTTCCATGGATTCTTTATGGGGACGCCGTCTTGCGTCTCGAGGCGAGCCGCGCCTGGCCTGGCGATGTGGGTGACCCTGTAGGGGCCTTCCCACATCGGGGACAGCTTGTGGAGGCCTTCCCTAGAGAGGACTCGCCTGAGGACGAGATCGCCTGCCTCCAGGGTGCGCGAGTGCACGTTGCGGTTTTGGTAGCAACTCAGGTCCTGCTGGAATTTGTCCATCCAGAGGGCGGCGCGGCGTCGTAGCCCTTCAAGGAGCAGCAGGTCGTCGTTGTAGAGGTCCTCTTGCTGGTCCTCGTTAAAGGCTAGGACCCGTGGGGATCCATGCTTTATCTCTGTGGGGAGGACTGCCTCGGCTCCATAGACGAGGGCGAACGGTGTTTCCCCGGTGGGCTTCGGTGGCGTGGTACAGATGGACCAGAGCACCGAGGGGAGCTCGTCAATCCAGCCCTTGCCGTGGCCCTTGAGGATATCGTAGGTCCTGGTCTTTAGGCCTTTGAGGACCTCTGCGTTTGCGCGCTCAGCCTGTCTGTTGCTTTGCGGATGGGCGACTGAGGCAAAGCAGAGCTTGATGCCCATTCTTTCACAGTAGGCTCTGAAGATGCCACTGGTGAATTGGGAGCCATTGTCGGTGATGATGCGGCTAGGCACTCCGAAGCGGCAGACCAGGCCTCTGATGAATTTCACCGCCGCGCCTGCTGTGATTGTGCGCGTCGCCTCCACTTCAAGACATTTTGTGAACTTGTCAATGGCCACGAAGAGGTAGCGATATCCACCTTGCGTCGTTGGGAAATGTCCTAGGATGTCCAGCCCCCAGACCGCAAACGGCCACGAGAGCGGAATGGTCTGTAGTCCCAGCGCTGGTTGGTAGATTTGCTTGGCGTGGAATTGGCAGGCTTCACATGCTTGAATGATGTCCATTGCATCTTGAAGTGCTTGAGGCCAGTAGAAGCCGCTCCTGAAGACTTTGCCTGCGAGGGTGCGGGCGCACGAATGGTGGCCGCATTCCCCCCTGTGGATGTCCTTGATCAGCAGTTGCCTTCTTCAGGAGGGGCGCATTTGAGCGCGACGCCGTTTGGGCGCTTGCGATAGAGAATTCCTTCGAGGATGTGGTACGATTTTGCTTGGCGGTCAATTCGCTCCTCTTCAACGTCTTCCTCGGGAAGGACCCCTTTGTGGAGGTAATCTTTGATCTCGTCGATCCATCCTGTTTCTGGGTGCACCGCTGTGAGCAACAGACGCTCCCCTGTAGGGGGCCCGCAGCCTGCAGCCCTACTTGCAGGTTGTGGCGGTAGCGCTTCGTCTGTTCTTTCGGGCATGGCCTCTTGGGGATGCTTTATGGATGCCTTGACGAGCCTTTCTTCAAAGACACCTGGCGGGTGAGCTTGCCTCTTTGATGCTCGCTTGGCGATGTCATCAGCCTCTTGGTTTTCCTTTCTTGGGATCTGCATGACCTCCATTCCCCCGAAGTGCTTCTCAAGCCTACTGACCTCTTCAAGGTATGCGGCCATGCGGTCGTCCTTAGGCTTGTATAATTTGTTAGAGAAGTTGACGAGCAACTGGGAGTCGCCCTTGATGAGTAGATGCTTGACGCCTAGGGCGATTGCGGCGCGTAGGATGGTAAGCAAGCCTTCATACTCGGCGATATTGTTGGATATCTTGTCGATTCCGAAGCACAGCTGGACTGCGTAATACAACTTGTCGCCTGTGGGGGAGATCAGGACTACGCCTGCCCCGCCGCGGCGACAAGCGAAAGCTCCGTCGAACTTCATGGTCTAGAGGCTGGGCATTGCGGCTCCAGAGGGCCCTTGCTCTTCTCCCCAAGGCTCTTCAGGTGTTGGGTCAGTCCATTCGGCGACGAAGTCAGCCAACGCTCTTCCTTTGATTACCCTTGTGGTATCGAAGCGCAAATTGAATGGCTGTAGCTCAATGTTCCACCCTGCAACACGATCTCTTGCTTTTGGGTTGCGCAGTATTTGCTCCAGGGGAAAATAGGTGACCACTGTGATGGGGTGCCCCTGGAAGTAGTGTTGCAGCTTTCTTGAGGCGATGAGGAGTGCGAGGAGAAGCTTCTGCTGCATTGTATACCGCTCGCGAGCATCACACAGTACTGTGCTGACGAAGTAGACGGGATGCTCAACGATGGTAGTTCCTGTAGCCTCGGCGTCTTTTACCTGAGGTGGCTCAGCTTGGCCCTGGAGGGGGTTGGCCTGGGCCTCAAGGGGGTTGGCCTCGAGGGGGTTGACCTCGGCCTCGAGGGGTTTTGCCTCGAGGGGCTTGTCCTGGGCTTCGAGGGGGTTTGCTTCATGAGGCTCCTCGGCAGGATTTCCTTGAAGCGGTTGGCTTGTGGCAGTCCACTCTTGGGGCTTTGGGCCTGGCGGTGGGTTTGTGAGGGCTGCCCTTTCGTCGAGCTCCTTATCAGGAGGCTTCTTCTTTGGAGTGGCTGCACTCTTCTTGTGGAGTACTGGCTCTTCTCTTTCCACCACAAGGACAACACTGGCTGTTTGCGGAGTAGCTGATAAGTACAGCTTCAGGTGCTCATCAGGCCTTGGGGCGACCATTACTGGTGAGCTGGACAGATACTTCTTCAAGTCCTCAAATGCTTTTTCAGCTTCAGGGGTCCACTTGAAAGTGCATGTTCTTTTCATGATCCTGAAGAACGGCAGGGCTCTTTCACCGAACCTGGAGATGAATCGACCCAAGCTGGCCATGCAGCCTGCTAGGCGTTGCATGTCCTTGAGCCTGCGCGGAGGTTGCATGTCTTCTATGGCCTTGATTTTGTCTGGCTTTGCCTCTATGTCTCGATGAGACACGAGGAACCCAAGCAATTTGCCTGAAGGTACTCCAAAGACGCACTTGGCGGGGTTGAGCTTGATGTTCACCTTGCGCAGGCTAGCGAATGTTTCTTCAAGGTCTCCGAGGAGAGTATTTCCTT
Organism: Poa annua; assembly: GCA_026929855.1. Taxonomy (NCBI): domain Eukaryota; kingdom Viridiplantae; phylum Streptophyta; class Magnoliopsida; order Poales; family Poaceae; genus Poa; species Poa annua. Next base: position 21,800,672 of record CM049432.1, on the reverse strand, counting down.
CTCGTGATTTCAGGACGAGGTCATTGACATATGCTTCGGCGTTCCGACCCATTTGCCCGCCAAGGGCTATCCTCATCAACCTCTGGAAAGTGGCTCCGGCATTTTTAGGCCGAAGGGCATGCAAACGTAGCAATACACACTGCACGGGGTGAGGAAAGCCGTCTTCTCCTCGTCCTCCTTAGCCATCTTTATGTGTGATAACCAGAGAAGGCATCAAGGAAACAGAGAAGGTCGCAGCCTGCCGTGGAGTCCACAATCTGGTCAATTCTGGACATGGGATAAGGGTCTTTGGGGCAGGCCTTGTTTACATCAGTGTAGTCGATGCAGAGGCGGCCTCCTCCGGTGGGCTTTGGGACTACCACGCCGTTGGAGAGCCAAGTGGCATGCGTGACTTCGCGAACAACTTTTGCCGCTTTGAGCTTTTTGACCTCCTTTACGATGAATGCTTGCTTCTCGGGGGCTTGCTTTCTTGCTTTTTGCTTGATGGGGCGCGCGTTTGGGCACACGGCCAAGTGGTGCTCGATCACCTCCCTCGGTACACCCGACATATCTGACGGTGCCCATGAGAACATGTCAGAGTTTGCCAAGTGGTGCCAATGGTGACGCTAGCCCCCGAGCCTTCAGCCCCCGAGCTACTGGAGCTCAGAGAGATCTTCTTGGTAGCAGCTGCCTCCTGGGAGAACAACTGCTTCTTCTTCTTGGCTCTCTCGAGAGTCTCTAGGTCCTCTTCTGCGGGGAATGCCGTGGCGGCAGTCTTGTAGGCCGTCTCAACGGCGCGCGTAGCGTCCATGACATGCCCACGGATGGTGATCGTGCCAGCGCTGCCGGGGATCTTGACCATGTTGTACGCATGGTGCGTGACGGCCATGAACTTCGCGAGCGCGGGGTAGCCGAGGATGGCATTGTATGGCAGGACGATGTGTGCGACATCGAAATCGATGTGCTTGGTGCGGTAATTTTCCTCGCTCCCGAAGGTGATGGCAAGCCTGACCTGGCCTAGAGGCTCGATCGAGCCGCTGGTGACCCCCGTGAAGGGCCTCGAGGGCATGAGCCGCTCGTAGGGCCTTGAAGCGCTTCGAACGTATCTATGGAGATAACGTTCAGGCCTGCTCCGCCATCGATGAGAGTCTTGGAGACAGCCACGTTGTCGATGGTGGGGGTGCAGACCAGCGCGAGGGTTCCAACAGTCTTAGTGGACTTGGGGTGGTCCTGAGCGTCGAAGGCGATGGTGTACTGGGACCACTTGAGGGGCCTGGAGGTTTCCATGCTTGGGAGGGCGGCGTTGAGCTCGCGGGCGAACTTCTTGAACTGGTTGTTCAACTTTGGTGCCTGCGCTCCCCCGAGGATGCAGGCAATGGCGCCTATCGGGGCTTGGTAGCCGCCATCTTCCTCGTTAGGGAGGTTGCCGTTCTTTTCTACGGCGTTGGCCCGATTTCTAGATGGTTTCTGGTAACGGCCCTAGCGTCCGCTCCCGCGGTAGCCACGCACTCGGGCACGGCTACCACTGCCCTCTGCTTGCTCGTGCTCCTTGCTCAACCTTTTGAGGTCGAAGCAGGACTCCGTAGAGTGGCCGCGCCTGTTGGTAGATGCAGAAAGGACGGTGGTCGTCTCTTCTCTCTCCAGGCTCGGGGGAGTCCCTATGGGTGCCCCTCGCTTCAGGCTCTGCCGCGAGAACCACGGTGGACTTGCGCTTGGGCTCCTCCTTCTTCTTCAGGCTCTTGGACACCTCAGCGTGATCGTCCCCTCTTGAGGACATCTTGACGAAGAGGAGTCCCTCTTCAGCCTTGGCGCACTTGTCCGCTAGGTCAAAAAGCTTTACCACAGAGGTGAGCTTGTCGTGGATGCCCAGCTTCTCGAGCATCCTGCTGTTAGTGACGCCCTCGCGGAACGCGGTGATGACTTGGGTGTCAGGGATGTTCGGGATCTTGTTGCGCACTTGGCTGAAGCGCTGGATGTACTTGCGGAGCGTCTCATCCTTCTTCTGCACTACGGCGCGCAGATCGTTGTGGGTGAGGGCGCGCTCGTATGTCCCCTTGAAGTTGGAGATGAACTGCTTACAGAGCTCCTCCCAGGAGTTCACGGAGTCCTCAGGGAGGTTCAGCAGCCACGACAGCGCAGAATCACGAAGCGCGTGGGAGAACCAATTGGCCATGACCTTGTCATCTCCATCCGCAGCTTGGATGGAGGTGGTGTAGAGCTGCAGGAACTCGATGGGGTTGCTGGAGCCGTCGTAGCCCTTGGGGAGAGTAGGCCTGAACTTCGGGGGCTAGACCACGCGACCCAGAGAACGGGTGAACGCCATGCAGCCTGAGGCGTACGTAGCGACCCCGTGCTGTAGCGCGCCGCGGTTCTGCTGACCCGCCTGGCCAATCTCCTCCGCGAGCCTATTCTGGCGGTCTCGCTGGAGCTCCATCCCCACGCGAGCGTCGGGCGCGGTGCGGTGGACGATCAAGCAATCGTGCGGTGAGGACGCGTGCGAAGCAGCCCTCTGCGCCGCAGACGGTGCAGGCCCCGGAGGTGGCGGAGGCGCGTTTGTCGCGACCGTGCCCGTGAGAGAGGGGCGCAGGTTGGACTGCGACGGAGCATGGCGCGTCGTAGCGATGCCGACGAGGTGGTTGAGGCGTTGGAGCCACTGCTCGTGGACCTCAGCGGTGGGCTGGTAGCGGAGAAGCTCCTACGCCATGAGAAGGGTGGTGTGAGGCGCAGGGTGTGTCCTCCCCGGGCCCGAGCCGCTCGGGCGCTGCGTCGGGTGCGACGACTGTGCGTCCTCCTGGTGGTCGGAGTTGTGCTCCGGCGCCTCTGCGTGAGGGCCAGAAGGGATATGCTCTTCCTGGCGGGGTCGGCCCCGCTGTGCGCGGGTGGTCGCGGTGCCTGGCAGCGCGCGTGCTCCCCCCAGGCGCACGTCGGTTGACGCGGGCGACGCGGGTGGCGCGGGTTTTCACCATGTCGCGGAGACGAACTCGAAGGTTGTTGACGCGCCTAAATCCCCTACCTGGCGCGCCAAATGTCGGGTTATGACTCCCAAGAATCGGGGGTAGTCACATCCTGAAGTGTAGTTCATGAAGGGGATTGAACGCGGAGGTCTAGACCCTCGAGTGGCTCCGCGACGTTGCTCGCCGGACCCGTAGAAGACACGCACACGACAGAGGTAGACGCCGGCCCTTACCCAGGTTCACGGCCCTCGTGAGGAGGTAAGACCGCTACTCCTGCTTGTCTGTATTAGAGGATGGAGGTTACAGTACAATGGAGCTTGCCGGAGGCCCCCTTGAGGCAGTTCTTGTCTGGGGAGGGAAGCGATCGTCTTCTTCCTCCTCCAGCCAGAGGCTATCCTAACAAGTGTTGCTAGGGTTTACCAGGGTTGTAGCACGCAAAGAGTCCACCCCTGCTACGATGGATGTCTTCCCCCTTTTATAGGCGCCTCTGGCGCTATCCTTCGGCTTGGCCTTCAAGGTGGCTCCCACATGGCAGAGGCAGGGTGGAGTTGGAGTCCACCGCGGCGTGTTCGTCCATGGATGCGGTCCATTGTTGATAAAGGTGGGCGCGGTGGCCGACAGGCGGCCGACCGCGCTATACTGCCCGCAGAGAGGGCAGTCTCTGAGGTGGAGCCCACGATGACGTTCTCCTTTGGAGGGTTGCGCCGTCCACCCGCTTTATCGTCAGAGTAGAAGGTCCTGGCAGCTGCGCAGCAGGCAGAGCCTCTTTATTGACCCCTTTATCACCAAAACGGCAACGGGGGTGCTTGCGTCACCACGTGGGCGTGGCAGAGGCCATGTGCGTCTTGCCGTACTTCCTTGGCCGCAACGTTCCCCTTCAGGCGCGGGGAGGCCTGAGGGGAGATTCCTGCGGGACTGCCTCGAGGCGAGCTGGCGGCTCGGGAGGGTCCCCTGAGGCGAGGTGTCCCTTGAGGCTACGGCCCGTGCACCCCCTGCCCCGCGCTGCGCCCCCATGCCGCCTCCTCCCGTCACCAGCGCACCACCGCTTCCTCCCGCGCCGGCGGCCGCCGTCGCGCCTCCCGCTCGTGTCCCCAGCGCCTCCTGCCTCCGCTTTGCTCCGCCCGCGTGCACACCGGCCGCCGCCGCCCACAGCCGCCGTGCGCTCCGCCACACGCGCCGCAGCGCGCCGCCGTCGCGGCCTCCTCTTCCCGGCCGCGTGCACGCCGTTGCCACCCCATGCCGTGCCGTCCTAGCACGGTTGCTCCGTCTCGGTGGCCTCCTCTCATCCGCCGCCCGCAAGGTGTTCGACAAAATGCCCGCAAGACCCCGGTGCCCGCCCGAGGGCGCTTCTTTCCGGTGTCCGATTGTCGTGCTCCTACTTGCCCGCGACCGTCAACGAGGATGACCGAGTACGACTACTTCCCTGCCCACTTCCACGACACCGACAAACGACGATGCCCCGGTTCAGCGACAACTACTTCCTCTCCGGACCGAAGACGTCGGTTTCGAAACTTTGTTCACCCGATCCGACGTACGAACCCAAACCCTAACCCTATACCTATTTTATTAAATGTCATCTATCTTGAGCATATCAAATCATCCTTGCATGTGTTGCATCTCTTGGGTTTGGGGGTGTAGCAAATCACCTAAATAATAAATTTGGAATGTGTGGGGAAAATCAATATATGTATTGCCCAATTCCATTTAATTTGACTAGAACACCTTTGCCATGGCTTGCCATGTTAATGAACATTTAGTTTGATGTGTAGATAAATAACTTGAACATAAATATTAATTGTCGGAATCCGGTTCCGCTTAATTTGGATTAAGTGCATCTCGCATTGCATCTTGCCATGTCATTCATATGTCCCATGATCATGTTGGATCTTCTGCCGTAGTTGTAAAATGCATCTTTTACGCTTTCCAGTGTTTGTTGCTTCTTCGCGGATATGACGTTGAGATGTGTGAGCAACGACAAGATCTGCTTCCATGCGGGATTCCAGGCAAGCAAAGTTGGCTTGTTTACCTATACATTGTCTTTCATTCCTTCCGTTGATCTCTGCTACCCTAGTAGTCGATTCTTTATCGCGATCCCATCACATGTTATCCTGCAGCCTATACAGCTTTATCCCCACAACCTATTACCAGTTGTTTGTTTATCTGTTAGCCATGCGAGTCGTAGTGCATGCTTAGAGTTGGTTGTGTGAGTCGTATGTCTGTCTTATGTTTCATCTGTTTAGTATGATAGATTGTTCTACTTTAATAAAATGATATCTTGTGTTGGGGTATTATAATTAAAAGATAAGGCACCGGCGGAAGGCCTTGCGAGGTGCTTTGTTCTTCTAAGTGTCGACCTAGGAACTGAGATTTTGTCCTCGGATCCAATTTTGAGCGCACTAACAACTTGTGAGAGGCCCTATGCAGCCCCCCTCGACTTTGAACGGATCTACAGCTTGTCCATATGCTGCAACTAGTTCGGGTTTTCCATTTGCTCATATACATGTGCATGATGATGATGATTGATGAGAGGTTACTTGATACGGGGGGTCTTATAGAGGTGGTGCGCGCGAAGCGGACAATTCCTACTGTGGTTTGAGCCGCATGGCGCGTGGACACAAACTAATGAGTCCGCAATTGAGATTCGACCGGACTCCTGACGCGGGTAACAACTCATATGGGTGGCACTTGGACTTGCTGTAGTGAAGGAATGAGTCGTGTTGAGAGGCCCTGATGCTTGCTTGGGATGATCATGCGAGTATGGGTACAGTAGTGCACCCCTACAGGGTATAATCTTATCGATGAGCCGTGTCCACAGTTATGGACGACTTGGTGATGATGCTGGCTAACAAGATCTAGAGAACTCACACCTAATCATTGTTGATTAACTTGACTAGTAATATAGAATTACTTCCACAATAAATGGTAACTAAAATTGATAACGTGTGAGTTTCCCGAATAGCTTCCTCATACTTGGTTGAGGGGGTTAATCCGAGAATGGGTTATGTTTGGTGTTAGTATTAGTTGGTTACTTATGCGCTCTCTTATCCCTCTCTAATTAAACGGAAGTTGTAGCCTGTCTCTTTAGGTTGCTAGTGCTGCTGCCGCTAAGTCCACCTACCCCATATTTTGGGAGATGGTGTAGAAAGTAGGCAAGTCGGTTTTGCTTGCCAAGGAGTGCCCTGACCCTCTTTTGGGTTGTGCTTTATGTGCAGTTAACAAGTTTGAAGTCTGACGACGTTAGCTTGGGAATCCCTCCGGCTTGGCTGGGCAGGGATATGGCGCAATCGCTTATCTTCAGGACTCTTGGTCCAATTTGCATCTTATCCGTAGTCGGATACTATTTTTCTTCCGCTGTCATTTGTATCTTTGTATTGTAACATTTGTATCTTGACTCGTTCGAGTCGTGTTGTATATTATATATCTTCTGTTCTATTTGTGGATGTATCGGAACTGTTGTAATGTTATCACAATTCCACCCACATAATGCGCATGTTCCGGCATGCACATTATGTATGGTGGGCGACCTAAAATCGTTAATATGCGGATTTCGGTGGGATCGCTTAAATCTACATAGTACCGATTTTGGGGCGTCACACGCGGCCATCCAGGACCTCAACACCCTCGCCAAGGACGTCGAGGAGAAGGTGGCTCCTGCGATGGAGCAGGCGACGAAGGCTGCGGACACCACCAAGGCGGCTCGTGCGCTCACGAGGCAGCGGGAGCGCATGTTCGAGGCGCTGGTCGCCCGGGGCAATGAGCTCGCCGCCCAGCTTGGCGCGGACGCGCCGCACGCCGAGTTCCGAGGCCGTGACGATGCTGCCATGTACCTGGTCTACTTCGACCAGCTCTTCACGGCGCTCGAGGGCCCTGTCGCTGAGCTCCGCGAGATGATCGAGGACGAGAGCCGGCAGCTCCTGGGGGTGGTCGTTGACCGCATCTTTACCAACCTCAGGATCCTCACGCCGGGCTTCGACCTCTCCTCCGTGACGGAGGCTCGTCAAGGCGAGGACGTGCGGCGGGTCTCCAACTCCCTTCGCGAGCAAGTCGATGTGTTCTGCAACCGCTTCAAACGTGCGGAGGCAGCCGTAGAGGATAGCCAGGAGGAGGCCGCCTCTGGCGAGACCGAGGAGGGCACAGCGGAGGATGTGCAGGACGGTGCTGATTCCTCCTGAGCTTTTGGTCATTGCGCCTGTGTGCGCTTGTATCTGAAACAATTTTATGTTTAGACATTGTGTGACTTTCGGGCATGTAATATATTCTCGTTTCACAATTTTCTTCTAGCTTGCTTGCCCCTCGAGAGGTCCCTTTGGACTTATCTTCATGACTATTGGTTCTCTGCGTCGTTAGGACCCATCTCTTCGTGCCATGACTCCGCCACTTCTTTATGCTAGAGCAATGACTCAGCAAGGCCGGGGGGAGTTTAGGCATAGAAGAGGTAAGAGCCCTGAGTCGCGATGCTCAAGTGCGCCCCTTAGACGTACAAGTAGTCCATGAAGAATAAGGGAAAGCGAAGTCGATTGAGGGGCAAACATGCGCTTGCGGAGGGGAAAAAACCTCTCGAGGCATGGGTGCGAGACTTAGCTTCTCGAGGCTTTTTCCCTGTAGAGGTTTTTTGCCTGGCGAGGAGGTCCTCTCTAGGGGTTTTTCCCGGCTGCCTCCTCAGGCTTGTGGGGGCATTTCTTCCCTATAAATGTTAGAGGGGCGAACCCAAACACTTATGCACGGTACTGAGGACTCGAGCGCGCTTATAGGTCCCCTCAGGCGTTCCTCGCGAGGAAAGTAAATACCAAGTTCCTTTGTAGAGATGGCGTGTTTGTGGGAGCTTGCCCTCCAGCTAGAGCTCAGATCCTTGGGTTTTGCAGCGATGTTGGTGTGTCATTTGAGGCACTGGCACCGTACTTAGCCCCCGCTCATGAGGTGCGCATGTGGAGAGATATAAGTGCACATTTCAATGAAGTAATGCGTAAATAAAACTCACCACCAAATATTACATAGCGGCCCCGTAGCGCTAAGTTCACTAAGGAACGTAATTGTCTCATTATGGTTGGAGTTGCCAAGTTAATGTTTTGACCATGTCGAGGCATGGGGTCCACCCATTAGTGGCAGAGACTCTCTACGGCCTGAGGTGGCTCGTTACATAGAGAGCTCGGAGGGTTGACCCTCGAGAGAAGCCTTTGGAGCTTAGAGGTTTAAGTCGTGAGCTTTTAACCTCTAGAGACAAAAAATGCTTGGAGGTTGAGCCGTAAGCTGCCTCTTCCGCTATATGTCTTGACGTGACAATGATCACGGGCGTGACAATGATCATGTTTGCTATTTATCCTTCTGGAGAAAAAAAATGCTTGGAGGTTGAGCCGTAAGCTTCCTCTTCCGCTAGATGTCTTGACGTGACAATGATCACGGGCGGGACAATGATCAAGGGTAGAACTTGCGTAGGTGCATGATGTTCCATGGATTCTTGACGGGGATGTCGTCTTGAGTTTCGAGGCGAGCCGCGCCAGGCCTGGCAATGTGGGTGACCCTGTACGGGCCTTCCCACATCGGTGACAGCTTGTGGAGGCCTTCCTTGGAGAGGATTCGCCTGAGGACGTGATCGCCTGTCTCTAGCGTGCGTGAGCGCACGTTGCGACTGTGGAAGCGTCGCAGGTCCTGCTGGTATTTTGCCGCCCGGAGGGCGGCACGACGCCGTAGTCCCTCATGAAGCAGCAGGTCGTCGTTGTGGAGATTCTCTTGCTCGTCCTCGTTAAAGGCAAAGACCCGTGTGGATCCATGCTTTATCTCTGTGGGGAGGACTTCTTCGGCTCCATAGACGAGGGCGAACGGTGTTTCCCCTGTAGGCTTTGGTGGCGTTGTGCGGATGGACCAGAGCACCGAGGGGAGCTCGCTGATCCAGCCCTTGCCGTGGCCCTTGAGGATGTCGAAGGTCCTGGTCTTTAGGCCCTTGAGGACTTATGCGTTTGCTCGCTCGGCCTGCCCATTGCTCTGTGGATGAGCGACCGAGGCGAAGCAGAGCTTGATGCCAATCTTTTCGCAGTAAGCCCTGAAGATGCCACTGGTGAATTGCGAATCATTGTCGGTGATGATGCGGTTAGGCACTCCGAAGCGGCAGACCAGGCCTCTGATGAATTTCACCGCCGCGCCTGCTGGAATTGTGCGCGTCGCCTCCACTTCGGGCCACTTGGTGAACTTGTCGATGGACACAAAGAGGTAGCGATATCCCCCTTGAGCTGTTGGGAATGGTCCCAGGATGTCCAACCCCCAGACCGTGAACGGCCAGGAGAGCGGAATGGTCTGTAGCCCCAGCGCAGGCTTGTGGATTTGCTTGGCGTGGAATTGGTAAGCTTCACATGCTTGAACGAAGTCAACTGCATCCTGAAGATCTTGAGGCCAGTAGAAGCCGCTCCTGAAGACTTTACCTGCGAGGGTGCAGGCGTACGAGTGGTGGCCGCACTCCCCCCTGTGGATGTCCTTGATCAGCATTTTTCCTTCTTCATGAGGGACGCATTTGAGCGTGATGCCGTTTGGTCGCCTGCGGTAGAGATTTCCTTCGAGGATCTGGTAGGATTTTGCCTGGTGGGCGATTCGCTCCGCCTCAACATCTTCCTCTGGAAAGATCCCGTTGGCGAGGTAGTCTTTGATCTCGTCAATCCAGCATGTTTCTTGATGCGCCGTTGTAAGCAACAGACGTTCTCCTGTAGGGGGCCCGCAATCGGGAGCCCCAACTGTAGGTGGTGGCGGGAGCACTTCGTCTGCGCTTGCGAGCATGGCCTCTTGAGGCTGTTTTATGGATGCCTTGAAGAGTCTTTCTTCAAAGACGCCTGGCAGCTGGGCTTGCCTCTTTGACGCGCGTTTGGCGATGTCATCAGCCTCTTGATTTTCTTTCCTTGGGATGTGCATGAGCTCCATTCCCCTGAACTGCTTCTCAAGCCTGCGGACCTCTTTAAGGTATGCGGCCATGTGGTCGTCCTTAGGCTTGTAGTTCTTGTTGGAGAAGTTGACTAGCAGCTGGGAATCGCCCATGATGAGGAGGTGCTTGATGCCCAAAGCGATTGCGGCACGTAGGCCAGCGAGCAGGCCTTTGTACTCAGCAATATTGTTGGAAATCTTGTCGATTCCGAAGCACAGCTGGACCGCGTAATAAAACTTGTCGCCCTTAGGTGAGGTCAAGACCACGCCAGCCCCACCGTGACGAAAAGCGAAAGCTCCGTCAAACTTCATGGTCCAGCGGCTGGTCATTTTGTCTCCAGAGGGCTCTTGTTCTTCTCCTAAAGGCTCTTCAGGGGTTGGATCATTCCATTCGGCGACGAAGTCTGCCAGCGCTCTTCCTTTGATTACCCTTGTGGGATCGAAGCGCAAGGTTAATGGTTTCAACTCTATGTTCCATCCCGTGACACGATCTGTGGCGTTAGGGTTGCGTAGGATTTGCTCCAGAGGGAATGAGGTAACCACCATTATGGGGTGCCCCTGGAAGTAATGCCGCAGCTTTCTTGAGCTTATGACTCCACCACTGCGGTATGCTAGAGCAATGACTCAGCAAGGCCGGGGGGAGTTGAAGGCTTGGACAGGTAAGAGCCCTGAGTCGCGATGCGCAAGTGCCCCCCTTCGACGTGCGAGTAGTCCATGAAGCAGAAGGCAAAACGAAATCGCTCGAGGGACAAACGTGTGCTTGTGGAGGACTAGGCTCTCGAGGCATGAGTTCGGGACTTAGCTTCTCAAAGCTTTTGCCCTGTAGAGGTTTTTTGCCTGGTGAAGAGGTCCTCTTCAAGGGTTTTTGCCCTGTTGCCTCCTCATGCTTGCAGGGACGCTTGTTCCCTGTAGATGTTAGAGAGGCGAAACCAAACGCTTGTACATGGTAGTGGGAACTCATGCGCGCTTATAGGTCAACTCAGGCGATCCTCACGAGGAGAGTAAGTACCAAGGTCCTTTTTAGAGATGGCGTGTTTGTGGGAGCTTGCCCTCCAGCCAGAGCTCGGATCCTTGGGTTTTGCAGTGCTGCTGGTGTGTCATTTGAGGCACTGGCACCGTACTCAGCCCCCGCTCGCGAGGTGCGCATGGGGAATGATATAAGCGCATATTTGAAAAACAATAATGCGGGAATAAACTCACCACCAAAATATTACATAGCGGCGCCGAGCGCAAAGTTCACTTAGAAACGAAATTGTCTCATTATGCTTGGAGTTGCCAAGTTAATGTATTTATCCATGTCGAGGCATGGGGACCACCCATTAGTGGTACAGACTCTCTACGACCTGAGGTGGCTCGTTATATGGAGAGCTCGGAGGGTTGACCCTCAAGAGAAGCCTTTGGGGCTTCGAGGTTTAAGCCGTGAGCTTTTAACCTCTAGAGACAAAAAGTGCTTGGAGGTGGAGCCGTAAGCTGCCTCTTCTGATAGATGTCTTGACCTGACAATGATCACGGGTAGAACTTGCGTAAGTGCATGATGTTCCACAGATTTTTGACGGGGATGCCGTCTTGAGTCTCGAGTCGAGCCTTTCCAGGCCTGGCGATGTGGGTGACCCTATAGGGGCCTTCCCACATGGGTGACAGCTTGTGGAGGCCTTCCCTGGAGAGGATCCGCCTGAGGACGAGATCGCCTGTGTCTAGGGTGCACGAGCTCACGTTGCGGCAATTGTAGCGTCGCAGGTCCTGCTGTTATTTTCCCGCCCGTAGGGCGGCACGGCAGCGTAGTCCCTCGAGAAGCAGAAGGTCGTCCTTGTGGAGGTCCTCTTGCTCGTCCTCATTAAAGGCAAGGACCCGTGGGGATCCATGCTTGATCTTTGTAGGGGGACTGCTTCGGCTCCGATGACGAGGGCAAACGGTGTTTCCCCCGTAGGCTTGGGCGGCGTGGTGTGGATAGACCAGAGCACCAAAGGGAGCTCGCTGATCCAGCCGTTGCCGTGGCCCTTGACGATGTTAAAGGTCCTGGTCTTTAAGCCCTTCAGGACTTCTGCATGTGCGCGCTCGGCTTGGCCATTGATCTGCGGGTGAGCTACCGAGGCAAAGCAGAGCTTGATGCCCAGTTTGTCACAGTAAGCCCTGAAGATGCCTCTTATGAATTACGAGCTATTTTCGGTGATTATGCGATTAGGTACTCCGAAGCGGCAGGCCAGTCCTCTGATGAACTTCACCGCTGAGCCTGCTGTAATTGTGCGCGTCGTCTCAACCTCGGGCCACTTGGTGAACTTGTCGATGGCCACGAAGAGGTAGCGATAGCCACCTTGCGCTGTTGGGAAAGGTCCCAAGATGTCCAGCCCCAGACCGCGAACGGCCAGGAGAGCGGGATTGTTTGAAGTCCCAACGCGGGTGTTCAGAAGGAGTGGTGGCGATGCCGACTATGTGGTTGAGGTGTTCCAGCCACTGCTCGTGGCCCTCTGCAGTAGGCCGGTAGCGGAGAGGTTCTTGCGCCATGAGCAGAGCCGTGTGCGGGCCGGGCTTCGCACGTCCCTGAGAGGAGGCGCTCTAGTGCTCCAGCCTGCGCGAGGACTCTACGTCGGCTTGCTGCTCGGGGTGCTCCTCCCCGTTGTGCTCGGGCTCGCTCTCGGGGTGCTCCACGTGCGGCTCGGTGTTGGCGCGCTGCTCACGGCGAGGGCGGCCCTGCCGTCCACAAGTGGCGGTGGCGCCCGGCGCGGTGTTGGTCCCTTCGGGTGCGCGCCTGCTAGCGCGGGCGGAGCGAGCCGTGCGAGTGTCCATCATGGCGTGGTGGCGGCTCGAAGGTCGTTGACGCACCTCAATCCCTATCTGAGGCGCCAAATGTCGGAGAGTGACTCCCATGGAACAGGGATTGTCACACCCTGAAGAGTACTTCGAAGGGGGATTGAACACGGAGGTCAAACAACACTCGAGAGGCACGACGACGGTGCTCGCCGGGCCTGGAGAGGGACAACACGACATAGATGAACACCGGCCCGTACCCAGGTTCACGGCCCTCAAAAGGAGGTAACATCACTACTCCTGCTTGTCTTTATTGCACTGCGGAGATTACAGTACAGTGAGCTTGCCGAGGGCTCTCTTGAGGCAGTTCGGTGTTTGGAGAGGGACACAATGTTCGTCTTCCTCCTCCAGCAGTTGGCTATCCTACTCGTTTGGCTAGGGTTCCAAGGGTTCAGAATGCGATTAGCCGATCCGTTGCTACGGTGGAGCACCTGCTCCTTTTATAGGCGCCTCGGTCCTCTTCTTTGCGCTGTACGCAGAGGGTGGGATCCCACAGGGAAGTGGTGCGAAGGAGAGGGAGTCCACTGCCGCGGAAATGTCTATGGACATGGTCCATCCGTGCTAAAGTTGGGCGCGGTGGCCGACAAGCTACAGACTGCGCAGAACGGCTCGCAGGCGTTGCAGGGGTCGTGCAGCGTTGCACCGTCCAGCCGCTTTATCATCGAAGAGGAATGTCCTGTCTGCCCGCGTGGGCGGCGCAGCTTTGTTGACTCCTTTATCACCAGAATGGCAACTGTGGTGCCCGCGTCACTATGCGGCTGCTGCAGAGGCAGTTGCTTAGCTGTGAAGAGTCTCCACAGGGCCGCGGAGGTCTGTTGAGAGGTTTCTGTTGACTTCTCTCCAGGCGGGTTGAGCCTCGGGGAGTCTCTTGAGGCGCGGGGTCCTCTTCAGGCCCTGGCTTCCTCTTCAGGCTCTCAAGAGGAGTTGCCTCTCGAGGGGCTCTCCAAGCGATGGCTTGGTCCTTAGTCGTTTTGTCGAATCTGTCGCGTGCGAGGCCTGTGGAGAGTGGGCTCTGCACACCCTGGTCCTCATTGGGCCGACGGAAGGAGATCAAGCTTTTAATGCAATAAAGAAATTAATTATGTCCTCTTCTTCAGCTAAAAAATGTGATTCAAGTATTGGGAATATTCATACTAGATCAAATACCCTTGAGACAAGCATTTCTTTCTTAAAAGATGGGTACAATAAGATTCGTGAAAAACTTGACTATGTTCCAATAAACTCTGAACCATCATTGTGGCTCCCTACCTTGAAAATTAATATTGGTGCTCAAATTTTTCTTTCTCGTTGTGATATTATGTCTGAATATTGTCTTATGCCAAAGTAAATTCATGCATCTCTAAATATTTCAGGAACTATTGAAGGGGGAGAAGCAATAACCCTTACCGACAATACTACTATACAACCAATTGGGGTAGCTGAAGGAGTATTTACAACACTCCAAGGAAGAACTGTATCCACTGATTACCTTGTCACTGAATGTGCAGGAACAGGACAAATCACTATTGGAAGATCCATACTGGAACTTTTGGGAGCAATAATTGATGTGGGAAAAGGTACTATGAGCTTCACTACCTCTCGTGGAAGCTGGCAAACGTTCCCTACAAAGAAAGGTAAGAAAGTTGGTAAGAGAAATAAACGAAGAGCAGCTCATGCTCGTAGTGCTGATGCTTCATCTCTTGGTAATACTTGAGTTTTACTTTTTGTGCCTAGCTCAAAGGCGTTGAACCAAAACGTTTATGGGAGACAACCCACTTTTATTTCCTGTTATTTTATTTTATTTGCGTCAAGGACTTGTCCTACCTCTGTAGCAATTCCTTAGTATCTTTATTTTATTCCACTGTTGTGTCAAGTTAAGCCTCTAGTGGAAAGTTGATGCTAAATTTGGATTCCTGCTCAGAAACAGTTTTCTTTTGTCCACCGTTTAATTCATAACTCTTCAGAGAAACATCAAAAAATCTTCCCTTTTTTGTGCGTGATCCTCAGATATATATATGCAACTTTCATTAGTTTTGAGTTTTATGATCTGAGCAAGTTAAGTGCCTCGAAAAAATTCGTCTTTACGGACTGTTCTGTTTTTGACAGAATCTGACATTTACTTTGCAATGCCTCTTTTGCTATTTTGATTGGATCTTTTTATCCTATGAAGTATCAGTGGCTGTAGGTAATGTCCAGTAGCATTGGTAGCAATTGTGTTCCTATAGAATATCATAATTTTTTGTGCACTAAACCTGACGAGGTTATACCAAACGGGTACCCCTTCTTGTGGGTACCCGGTGTACGTGATGACTAAATCCGAATTGTCAATAAGCTAAAGAAACCCAACAAGTGAAGCCCAAGTCGAAAACTTCTTCCATAAATAGCATAATCGGTATTACTTTTCATATTTGTAGTTCTAGTCGGTTACTACCCAAGGCTTGTACCACTATATAAAGGACATGAGGGTGGCCGATCAAGGACAGGCCCCAACCAGAATCACCAAATCCTAGCAAGATCGACATCTTGCTAGACCCATGTACTCCCGCATATTCACAATCAATAACAGACAAGCATGACGTAAGGGTGTTACCTCACTCGAGAGCCCCGAACCTAGGTAAATCCCGCTTGTCAGCCGACGAATCTACCAGCACTACGCGTTCTCTACCGCATAACTCTTACCCTAGTCTAGTAACCATGTGTATTGATGGGGGCATCCCTCGTCAATTGGTGTCATCTGTGGGAAAAGGTAGTGTTGGATCTACGGATTTTTCGTTCCAGATCGCAAACGGCAACTCGCCGACTTCTTCAAAGGGATGCATATCAACAACTTCAGATCACATGGAGCTCATAGGTGACCACTCGCCAAAATCAGCGTCACCAGCCAGGATCAGGACATACTCACCCGAAGCTCAGGAGATCTATTCCAATCTCAGTTCAGGTTTTGATTTAACCATCGGGGAACATAACTTTTTTGTTGATCAGCTTGATGTGCAAGATCTAGCTGAACAGATTGTGACTGAGCCGCTCGAGGAGAAATAAATGGCGGCCGCACCTTTGCCGAAAAAGGAGTTCAACTCAACAGAGCTCGATCTGATCCCGTCGCCAAAATCCCCCATAGATTCAATGTCATCTGCAGAATTTAACAAATTCATGGCGGATGAGTTTCTTGAAGTTGAAGGACAGTCGGCTATCTCAGTCGAATATATGGTCATATCAATGGCTTCAGCTGAAAGCACAGGAGTTGCAGCATCACATATCGATCCGATCTCATCCATGGCGGGATCCATGTCCACACGAGAATTCAACGAGTTCATGACGCAGAACCAGCTAGAAGAAGAAGTACAATAGATTCTCCAGATCAACCCAGTCGAGGATCATATGCAGATCGACGCTCCAGAAGAAAACTTCCACCTCTCCGAGTATGATGAACCTCTAGAAGATAGCATACGTGTGACTGACTTCGCCAATCCAGAAATCCAATCCCCACATCACACTGTCACTGACTACGACGAACACAACAAACAGGGGATGGCAAAAATAGCAAAAATGAAAACACAGGCACAGATCAGGATAACGACACTGAAGCAACGCCTGATGACCACGCATACCACACATATCCTTCTCACATACACCGGCAAGTTTGCGTTGCAACCACCGCAGAAACGTCAGCAACAATAGCCAATTGGAGGCCAGTCAAGTATCCTCGCACAGTTACCTTATCAGATGGTACAACCATTCTGGATATCACGGCGGAGATGGCTGCAAAAGTAACAAAGGTAATCGAAGATGGCATAGTGATGCCAGCAGACGCAACTCCAGATGAGTTAACAGCATACAACTACTTCAACTGGCAGGAATCGCAGCGACTAAAAAAATACAGGGCCACACTCATGCAAGTATATCAAGTGCACGCATGCGACAACTATCCATCAGCTCTATAGGAATAATAGAAGAAAGACGGAGATCCAGATTCAAAAGAATCCCTGAGGAGGAAAGAGCAAGAATCACTCGAAACCTAGACCACTCGTTCATGAGACTCGACTCAAATGGCATACTCTTACCCAAGACGGCAGAAGGCGCCCTCATATCCATAGGGGTATACCTCCAAGCAGGGAAACCACTTGCGGGTGACCTCGCTGAAGCAATGTACCTCCAGCAGATGAAGGCTCTGGAGATCACGACGAAGAACTAGCAGATGGAGGAAAGCGAGGACGTAACAGAAGTCACTCGCGAGGGCACCACATTCGTAGCCCTCCGGACAGCAGTGCCAGGAGAAGTTCCGGCCATCACAGATCAAGAAGTCGTTCGAGAAGCAGATTTAGGAGACCAGGTAGTAGTGAAACACCTGACAATCGCGGCATAGGTCCATGCGGAGCACAATGTTTCACCCGAGGATCCAAGAGGCGAAGCTACCAATGAAGTTTGGCCTGCCAGCTATGCCAAAATTCAATTCAAAGCAAGCGCCCTCAGGCTGGCTCGAGGACTACAAGCTGGCAGTCATATGCCAACGAGGAACAACAACAAAAGCACTACAATATCTACAACTAATGCTTGAAGGCACAGCCCGTGGCTGGATCAAGTCACTACCTGATGGAACCTACGACTCCTGGGACCACTTCAAGGAAGACTACATAAAATATTTCGACCCTCTCTGCGAAAGCCCAAAGACATTCGAGTAGCTAAGAGCATGTAGACAAAAGTCAGACGAAGCACTCAGGGCATATATCAGAAGATGGACCGCCATTCGAAACTATGTCAGTGCAATATCAGAAGACAGAGCTATGCACGCATTCACAAATGAAGTCTATAGAAAAGACTTCAGAGAAGCACTCGGACGACAAAAGCCAAAGAACATGGCAGAGCTCATGAAACTAGCAACCGAGTGGGCAGATGGAGAGGACACAGTCCAAAACAAAACTACACACTCACCGCAACGACATCATGACTAAAGGGACAGTCGTGACCATATAGACAGCCGAGATCGCCGAGACAGAGAGGACAAACGAAGAAGGCGCGACTATGATCGCGAAAGCAAAGACAAGGTCAAATTTGTAGCAGCTCGATTATCACATTACAACCGTAATCAAGACGACAGAAAACAAGATGATCGGCGTAACAGTCGACAGGACGATCGTCGAGACACACGAAGTAACAACCACCGACACGACATACCAGTCGACCGACGTGACAACAGAAGTCGTGACCAACGCAGAAGCTACAGAGGGCAAGACTAGCAAAGACGCCCAGACCCAAGGATCAAGAAATCATTTCAAGAAAAGATGGAAGACGAGTGCAGCCTCCATATGTTTAAAGACCCAGCAACCAGTCGACTGACATCACACCACACAATGGGACAATGCCGGGAATTCGAGCAAATGGAAGTAGATTACATGAAACGGCTCATGAGGGACCAACCAGCAAACGCTCCATCATCATACGCAGCACCATCATAACCAGTCGTGGCCCTACCAACACCGCCACCACTTGACACAAACAATCAAATGGTAGGCGCCATACATCACATACCACACAACATAGACAACCAGTACCCGCAACCCAAGGGACATATGTACATGATCCAAAAAGGGCGTCCCTCGAATAGGCAGCAAAAACCACACACTCACTGCATCAATATGGCAGTTCTAGCGCCACCCGCTGTACCTGAGTTCCTCCAGGAGTCAGAAACAACAATCGCCTTCAACCAAGAGGATCATCCTCCATCCATCTATCGGCCAGGACACGCAGCTTTAGTCCTCGAAGCTCAAATTGGCAGGTACGCCATGACAAAATAATTCATGGATGGAGGCAGTGGCGTCAATATAATATTCGCCGACACACTCCGTAGGACGAATATAATATTGGTCAGTCAAAAACTTATCACAGACTACAAATACTTTCCATGGTATTGCGCCAGGTAAAGCCATAAGACCAGAAGGAACAATCCAACTCGACGTCACGTTCGGCGATGCAACACACTTCAAGAGCGAGTTGATCAACTTTGAAGTCGTCAACTGGAAGTCGCAATACCACGCCATACTTGGGCGACCAACATTCGCAAGATTCATGGCCGTACCACATTACGCGTACCTCAAACTCAAAATGCTAGGACCAAAATGAGTAATCACAGTCAACGGAAACTTTTAGAAATCAGATGACTGCGACAGACACTTCTGCAAAATCTCGGAGGCATTCGAAGCAGAACACCTACCACACGGGCCACAGGTCGAGAGAGAAACCATAACAATGCCAGAGCGTAAGAAACGGGCAGTCGTAGCCACAGCGCATGAAGTAAACGCCATATGGACAGTCGAACCGGCAGAGGAGGAAAACGCACACACCAACCCCTGGACAGTACACTTTGATGTGTCAAAAGGAGGCAGAGGTGCAGGCGCAGGTATGGTACTCATAACACCCAACATGGAACGAGTAAATTATGTACTACAAATAGACTTCCCATCTCCACCAAAGGTTGAAGTTGATTACGAAGGCATGTTCCAAGGCATGCGACTGGTAAAATCATCCGGAGCACAAGATATCATCATTCGTGGAAGCTCATGCATAATCACGCAAAACGCGGCAGGATCAAGTAGGATGAATGTGGACAAGCTGGCCAGATATCAGGACTACTTCGACACATTGCAAAAAAGATTCCGCAGTTGCGAACTACAGCATGTAGCATGCACTCGCAACAAACAAGCGAACAGGTTGGCTAAAATTGGGGCAGCAAATGCGCAGGTACCACCAGGTGTTTTCTTCAGGCGATTGAACCACATATCAATCAGAAGATGGCACCCATAGGCCACTGGAGCAATAACGGTCCTCAGCAAAATACCAGACAAAGATGACCCTCCGCTCAAAGCAGTTATAGCGACGACTAACAGGGCAACGTCATGCAAAAACAAGATGACAAGCGCAAAGTACATCACTACTATCTTCAGTCAAGGAATTTCAAACTGCATCATCATAAACAGCTCGAGCAGCAAGCACAAGCCGGAGGAGCAGGACACAATGCCTTCACTACCACTCGAAGCTCTTGCCGCAAGACATATCGTACTATCACGAATAGACTCATTCCACGGAGAGTCCCTGATACTTCGACTACAACAGCCAAAGAGACCCTCGGCGTGGAGGTACAAATCAAAGATGCTCCAACGCCAAGAAGAAATATACAGCTCGAAGAGTGTAGCACATCCAGTCGATGTAGCAAAAGCTCATGTATCAAAAAGATCAGCAGGTTTCAGACGCGCTCTTTTCCTTACCAGGGTACCTAAGGGGACTGGAAGGTTTTTAATGAGGCGGCTTGCAAATAGCTCGTATGTTATGGAAACTGCAAAGACTAAAAACTCATAAACGTCAAGAACAACAAAATGACCACTCAATACACTCGGGGGCTGCGTCTCGATTATGGAGCACCTAGCAAGCGTCCAACAAAAGGGAGGATGGATTTATATCATAAGCATAGATACAAACAAAACCCCACTCAATACACTCGGGGGCTAGATTCGTATACTATACTTCATTTACATCAAATACCTATAAAAACAAAAACTAAGCATCCTCATCCTTCAACGGTAGGTTGGAGTCGATTAGTTGCTTATGCACTTGACCTATCAATCTCTCAGCAGGAGCAAGAGTCCGCTCCATATCTTCGCTTGATAGTCGAAGCTCTGATCGAGATGAAAAAGCAGAGGCACGCCCAGAATCTTGACTCCGCAAATATGTGAATGCAGCGTTGGCTCCAAGGATAACTCGCCGGGTCACAGCCTCTCGAATCTGCTCAGAAGCACGAAACAACTCGACTAGTGCGTGAATCCTTTGAGCCTGAGTACCTTCAGAAAATAGGTAATGATTCACCCACATAAGTGTTGCCCGGCAACGCTCTAGCAGAATAGCACCACGCCACACACGATTCTTCAGAGTGGCAAGAATAGTGGCATGGTATGTATCAAGCCAGAAGTGTTGCGGACCGGTGACAGCCTCGCGAGTCGCGCCTTTCAGACACTCCGCCACGCGAGCAGCCTCAGCTTTGAAATCATCTACAAAAACTGCAGGCAGAGCAAAGTGACCAGGTATTTAGAGCAACTCACACATACGCAAAAAAACAAGTCGACATATTTAATACCTTCAAGTTGCCTGTTCGAGTCATCTAAGAAAAAAACAACTCACAGATACTCTTCTCTCTGGGTAGAAAGGGAAGGCCTCCCTTGGAGAATTTTTATGTCAGCTTGGGCTGCTTTTAACTCCTGCTCCAGACGAGCAACCTTCTTCTTGGCATAATCCAGAACCCTGGCATCATTCTTCAGCTGCGCAACCGAGCGAGAGTCCTCTCCCACATGAACATCCTTCTGAGTGGTGGAGACGCTCGACTTGGACACAATTACAATATATCAGACGAGAGGTAGGAACAAGGAAAAAGGAACACAAACACACGGTAAGGATCAACAAAAGATCTATTTCCAAAGGACAATCATAGTGGCAAAATGTACATCACATGTTACAAAATATAACAGAAATCTAAAGCAAAAGTTGCCTATGACTAAGCAGCAGACTCGGACCCATCCCTACGAGCAGCAGCAATGGCTACCGAGCGACGCTCCATAGTCGCAATGCTAGCGTTGGCAAGGTCGGATACGCGTGACCCAAACTTCTTCAAATTCAAAGGCTTCCCGTCTGACTTCTTGGGGAAGTCAGACATGACGGATTCGTAGTCGGCAGCCACGCCGTGACCTAGAAGGAGCTTGAGGGTGGAGTCCAAGCCGCGTACCATTAGCTCCTGCACATAAGCCTTCAAGGTCTTCGACTCCGGGCCCAGCTGCGCAGCATACCCCGCGATGGTCGAAAGAACTTCGGCTGAAGGCAGCACTTCCTTGAACACAACTCCAAGAATCTTGGTTGAAACCTCCAGAGAGCTCTTGGCATGTTGTATGGCCACCTCAACCTGATCAATGTCTTGGTCATGTGACAAAGCTTCACTCGCGGTACCACTTGAGCTAGAAGAGGGACCTGCAAAGCAAAAACAAGTGTCCATATTAGCAGCCGAAAAAGAAAAAGGCAAATTCTCACACGAGAAGCATACTGCCCTTACCTTCAAGAGAATGCACAAAGCCAAGCAGTCGTTTGGCACACTCTCCCTCAGAAGAGCGTAGGGCATCAAGCTCCTTCTTGGCAGTCGATTGCTGGAAGAGAGACTTTTCCACATCAGACAGCCGCGACTCTAGAATATCCTTCTCCCCTGAGCAAAATGGAAAAACTCAAGTTGCAGAGGGGAACAAAAACAGGAATAAGCACCTACAAGGGAAAATAGGTACTTACGGCTTAGTTGGTCCAGTCGAGAGCGGAGAGTACCTCGCTCCTCCTTAGACTGCGCAAAGGCTTCACTAAAGGCAGCTGTAGCGCCCCATCTTTTATATAAAGATGGAACACCTGTGTTAAGTGCTAGTCCCTGGATCACTACCAGCACCACAGTACAAAATGTAAAGTATCATTGCATAAGTATCATAATACTACAAAGAGATCCAAAAATAGCTAAGTATAGCTTTATTACAAGGTGCATAGCCATGAAGGCTAGCTAGAATTCAGAGTTCACAACAAAAGCGAATAACAATGAGCCTCATCTTCAAGCATGCGCCACAGGCAGACATGTTGTGTGTAGACTCGAGTGCAAACTTATTCTTCATCTGAATTACCTGCACATTTGAATATGCAGCCCCCGAAGGAGGTCAATACAATGAAGTATTGGCAAGTGACTAGGGTAGATATAGAAATGACAAGTCTAAAATCTATATGCATATTTGTCTTGGTGGAGTTTGAGGCTATTTTGCAGAAAGCAAGTTTTCTCCTATCTTTTGTAAAATACTTTTATTTCTCAAAAACTTGGCACCAAGGGATGAAGCCCAAGTGCACCAACAATTCTTTTCTTAGACAAATCTTACTTAATGAAAAACAGTGTTGAGATTCTTCCGTCCTTCCTTGTCCAGCTGCTCGAAGTAGGCCATCACCGGGGACACGGCTAAGTACTCAGATTGTCGACTCTGCAGAGGTTGTGCACTTTCACCTTTAGACTCAATTAACACAAACATCCTATACACGCAGAGTGTATTAAGGTAATGAGAGAATTGAGACAAGAACTTTCAGAAGAAGAATGCAACCATACTAGCAAGACCCGTTCCACCTACCAACTCTACATCTGCTTGTCAAGCTGACAGGTTGCACTCTCACAACTTAATTATTCTAGACAGAGCCCATTGTCAAAAGGCTGCACGGGAAGCTTCGAAATTTGGAGGGACTTAGTAATCTCTTTGTTCCTGGGTGGCCGTCCACAAGTGCACTTCTGGGTAACAATCACCATGCTCAGGGCCCTAAGTAGAATAGACATTCATTCTAGGCGACGACAACCACAAGCATAGTCCCAAAAGCCACTCAACATAAACCATAACAACCAATTCCACCCAGATGTGCATTTTAATTTTAACACTTAGAAACATTTCTATAGCATGGTATGTAAAAACTTTTATAGGATAGTTAAGCAACTAATAAAACTTTTCATGGCTGCATGGGAAGAGGGTGGCTACACACTACTAGGATATTTGCAAAGTATAAACTAACTTAGCATTATAAAATAGTTCAAAAATTCCTATCATGCATACTACTCAAAATATACTACAAATGCATATAGAAAATATTGGGTATAATATGAATGTCACTTGCCTTGGTAGCAGGAGGAGCAAGCACAACAAGAATAACAATCACAAGCAAGTCCTTCCTCTTCTTCACAATCTAGCACAAGCAATACATAAAATAAATACCCACACTATATCACACAACACCAAACATAAATATGTATGCATGCATGATATGCCATGAGTATAACAAGACATATTTATTAATAATTTGTATCATCTGTTATTAAATGCATGAGATGCTATTTCTAGAAATTTCTTATTTTACTTATCAATTAAATAATTGAAAACAATATAGCAAAAACTTGAACTCTACAACTACAACTTTTATTGTTTTATGAAAGTTTTCAAATAAGACACATATTAATATTTCTGGACAGAGGGCAATGATACAACACTAAAACAATTAAATGTATTGGAAAAACATTTTTATTATTTAAGTTATGGATTTAATAGCCGAAATACTCCTCGGATAATTACACGAATTATAATTTATCAAAAGGAAAAAACAAATGATGTAGAATAAACTACACTAGCAGGGCTATCCGTAGATATAAAATTTATCAAATTTGAACTTACAGATCAAAAGTTATGAATTTTCTAAGTTGTGCATGTTTTCTGCTTTATTTATAAAAATTCCTGCGAAAATGAATAAAGAGAGGCTACGTGGCGAACGCTGATTGGCTCGTACCGATTCGACACGGATCGACAGCCCGAGCCGTCTGATCTAACTAACCGTGGACGCACCAGATCGAACCGATCTAGATCCGTTGGATCTAGATCCAACGGTCCACACGCAAACGGCCAAAAGCGGGCGGCGCGGTCGCCGGAGTTCACCCGACCGCGGTGGCGCCACGGCCGGCGTTGCGCGCTCTCGCGCTCTAGAGGGCTACGGGACGAGCGACTCTTACCAGGCGTAGAGGACGTCGAGGCGGAGTTGGTGGCGCAGTGCGGGTCCTCGGGGCGTCGTCGTGCGCCGTGGGTTCCTCACCGGAGATGGAAGCGACGGCGGAGACCTTCGGTCGCGGACGGAGGCGGCGTTCGGCTGCGGAAAACAAGCAAACTCGATGTCACGGAGGTGCGCAAGATCGAAAGAATAAGGACTAGAGGAAAGAGGGGGCTCGGGGAGAGTGGATGGCGGCGGTGACGACGAAAAATTACCGACGGCGATGGCGGCGGCGGAAATCTTCTTCCGAGCGGCATGGAGGCAAAAAAGGCTAGGGTTTGGGCGCGGGGAGAGGCGGCAGGGGTGGGGCATTATATGGGGGTGCAAAAGGAAACAAACCCCGCGATTTTTGGAACCAAAATCGAAACGAATCGGAGAGGAATCCGTGAGGGATTTGCGTCCGGAGGTGCAAGACTCACCTGACAGCTGGGTCCCACCTGTCAGCGAGAGGGAGAGGGAGCGCGGGCCACCGGGCTGTTGCTGGGCCGATTCCTTGCGCGCGCGGTAGATAGGGAGGTCGGCCCGATTCTTTTTCCTCTTTTCTTTTCTCAAATTAATTTATGTTTTCACCATTTATTCAAAATGATTTTTTTAAACTCAGTCAAAACACTTTAGAAAAAATCATAAAAATATGTTTTGGAAAGATTATTAAATTTAGAACTTTGAAGTAGTATTCTTGCCCATTAAATAAATTGGGAAAATATAATTATTAAAGGATTTTAACTAAACACTTTATGGAATTATAAATTATTTAAACTTATAATTGAAATTTTATTTAGTACTTATGTGATGTAATGTTATGCCTAAATGATGAATGATGCATGAATGCAAAGTTTTAAATTTTTGCAAATTTTTGGGATGTTACAGACTAACCCCCTTAAGAGGAAGCTCGCCCTCGAGCTTCGGTAAGGTCAGCAAATAGGTGTGGATGGTCTTCTCGGAGGCCATCCTCTCGTTCCCATGTGGCTTCTTCCTCGGTGTGATGATTCCGCTGGACTTTGCAACACATGATGGTTTTGGTACGGGTGACTCTTTCTGCGGTCTGCATATCTTGATGGGCTTCTCTTCGTAAGTCAGTTCACTCTCCAATTGTACTTCCTTAAGAGGTACAGTATCCTTTAAAGGAACTCCCATCATCTCGGGATGACATTTCTTCAACTGACTGACATGGAACACATTATGAACAGCAGACAGAACTTCTGGCAGTTCTAACTCATATGCCACTTCACCTTTTCGAGAAAGGATTTTGAATGGTCCAATGAATCGAGGTGCTAACTTTCCTTTGATTCCAAACCTCTTTACACCCCGGAGTGGAGACACTCTAAGATAGGTTCTATCACCCACCTCGTAGGTGACTTCTCTACGTTTAGAATCTGCATAGCTTTTCTGGTGTGACTGTGCTATCTTCAATCTATCTTTAGTCAGTCTGACCTTTTCTTCAGCATCCTGGATTATATCAGGTCCAAAGAAACTCCATTCTCCTACACCACTCCACAACAAGGGGGTTGTGCATTTCCTCCCATATAAAGCTTCAAATAGAGCCATCTCAATGCTGGCTTGGTGACTGTTATTGTAGGAAAACTCAGCGTAAGGTAGATTATCATCCCAGCTAGATCCATAGTCAAGCGCACAAGCTCTTAGCATATCCTCTAAAATCTGATTTACTCTTTCAGTTTGACCATATGTTTGCGGGTGAAAAGCCATACTGAATTCCAATCCGGTTCCCAGTGATTCATGCAACTCTTAGGAACGCCATGAAGGCACACAATTCTCTTCATGTAAATTTCCGCTAACTTAGCACTTGTATAAGTGGTCTTCACGGGTATAAAGTGAGCTATTTTGGTTAGACGACAAACAATAACCCAAATAGAATCATAACCCGATCTGGTCCTTGGTAACCCGGTGATGAAATCCATCCCAATAGAATCCCACTTCCAATCCGGTACTTTCAAAGGTTGTAAGAGTCCTGCTGGTTTCTGATGTTCTGCCTTTACTCGACTACATACATCGCACTTAGCGATATATTCTGCTATTTCTCTTCTCAGATTGTTCCACCAAAATCTCTCCTTCACATCCATATACATCTTGGTATTTCCCGGATGAATAGAATAAGGTGTCTCATGAGCTTCTTGCAGAATTAATTTTCTAATATCAGGATCATTGGCCACACATACACGTTTTTCAAACCACAAAATCCCTTGCTCATCCTCATGGAATCCTTTAGCTTTTCCTGCTCTCAGATTGACTTTGATTTCTTCTATTTCCTTGTCTCCTTTCCGAGCTTCACGTATATTGTCCATCAAAGTAGGTTGTACTACTAATGGGGCTACAAATCCTTCTGGTACTACTTCCAATCTGAGGTCCTTGAATGCCTTGCATAAATCCTCGGGTATTTCTATTGATGTGAGGCCATTTACATACACTTTACGACTCATGGCATCTACTACTACATTAGCTTTTCCCGGATGATATCGGAGACTTAGATCATAATCTTTAATAAGTTTCAACCATCTTCTCTGTCTCATGTTCAATTCCTTCTGTGTAAAAATGTACTTCAAACTTTTGTGGTCCGTGAATACCTCACATCTTTTTTCCATCAGGTAGGGTCTCCAAGTTTCCAGGGCATGTACTACTGAGGCTAACTCGAGATCATGAGTTGGATAATTTGCTTCATGTTTCTTGAGCTGTCTAGAGGCATAAGATGCCACTGTGCCTTCTTGCATCAACACACTTCCCAAGCCTTGGCGTGAAGCATCACAGTACACTTGGAATTTCTTCTCCAAATCAGGTAAGCATAGAACTAGGGCTGAAACTAGACGTTTCTTCAACTCCTGAAAACTGGCTTCACAGGCCTCAGTCCACTCAAACTTCTTCTCCTTTTTCAACAATTCCGTCAAAGCCTTGGCAATCTTGGAGAAGTTTTCAATGAATCTTCGGTAGTATCCTGCTAGTCCCAGAAAACTCCGTAATTCTCCAACATTCTTCGGCGGTTCCCAATTTGTTACGGCTGAAACCTTTTCAGGATCCACCGCTATACCTCCTTGGACACCACATGGCCTAGAAATCCGACTTGTTCTAACCAAAACTCACACTTGCTGTATTTGGCATACAACTTATGTTCACGTAGTCTCTGCAATACTAGACGCAAATGCTCTTCATGTTCTTTGTGAATCTTTGAGTAGATTAAAATGTCATCTATGAACACTACCACAAACTTATCCAGAAAATCCATGAACACTTTATTCATCATATTCATGAAATAGGCTGGAGCATTGGTTAATCCAAATGGCATTATTGTGTACTCATAAGAGCCATATCTCGTAACAAACGCTGTCTTTGGTATATCCATTTCTCTAACTTTCATTTGGAGGTAACCTGATCGAAGATCAATCTTGGAGAAGACACAAGCACCTTCCAGTTGATCAAATAGTTCATTTATCTTGGGTAACGGCTACTTGTTCTTAATGGTATGCTCATTTATATCCCTGTAGTCCAAGACTAGCCTCTGGGTTTGATCTTTCTTTTTAACAAATAAGACTAGTGCTCCCCATGGCGATGAACTTGGACGAATGAACCCTTTCTGAATATGTTCCTCCAGTTGCTTCTTGAGCTCTTTCAATTCATCGACGGCCATAGGATAAGGTCTTTTAGCTATTGGTCCAGTACCCGGTTTCAGTTCGATGAGAAACTCTACATCTCTATCGGGTGGCATTCCCGGTAGTTCTTCCGGAAAAACATCTAGATATTCCTTGACAATAAGCACGTCACCAAGGCTAACCCCCTTAAGAGAATTTAGCCTAACCTTCTTAAGTTCGAAAGTTGGTCTGAACTTAATCTTCCTCTTCTCTGGGGTGGTGAGGGTGATTGCTCTATTTGCATAGTCTATTATTCCTTCAAAACGAGTCATCCAATCCATTCCGATGATAACATCAAAACCTTGGGTTTCTAGGATGACTAAATCTGTTGGAAAGGTGTGCTTACCAATCTTCAAGTCTAACTGCCTACACCCAGAATTTACTATCATCTCCCCTCCAGGTGAACTTACCATGATAGGTTTTCCTAGACTTTCCTCAGCCAACCCATGTTTGTTTACAAAAGCTCTTGATATGAATGAATGCGATGCTCCTGTATCAAATAAAACTAATGCTGGAAAGGAATTGAGAAAGAACGTACCAATCATAGCATCAGGTTCATCATGAACTTCTTCCACATTGATGTGGTTCACTTGTCCCTTCTGGAAAGGATTGGGCTTGGAATTTTCATCAGTCTTCCTCTCTGGGCATTCAGTTGCATAATGTCATGTCTTCTTGCACTTGAAGCAAGTCACATTAGACAAGTCTTTCTTCCCTTCATAGTTAGGACGGTGATTCCATTCCCATGATTATGGCCATGGTGATGGTTTCCCCTGGATCCACCATTATTTCCAGTGTATCCTCCATTACTTCCTTTGTATCCTCCATTGCTTCCTTTGTATCCTCCATTGTGGTTATGACCATGATGTTTTTGGCCACTACCATTGTTGGAGTGATTCCAGGGTTTATGGCCACTGACTTCAGAGGTGTGTTGTCTCTTGTGTGTCCCTTCAGAATGAACCTTACTTGCACTGAACTTCCTCTTCATGTTTTCCTCCTTTCTTATGTTGTTATCTAGAGTGATTGCTTGATCCAGCAGAGCTTGATAGTTAGGAGCATAGGCCACAGACATGGGTATCTTCAGTTCTCCCTTAAGTCCATTGAGGAACTTTTCCTTCCTCTTAGCATCAGTGTCAATGTCTTCTGGAGCATACCTTGATAGCATATAGAAGTCATCCATATACTCCTTCAGAGTTCTACCTCCCTGCCTCAAGCTGCGAAATTCCTCCTTCTTCAGGTTCAATATGCAAGAGGAAATATGAGCATTGAGGAAACCTTCCTTGAACGCATCCCAAGTCATGCCATCCAGAGGATGAGTCACTTGATAAGTCTCCCACCACAATCCAGAAGGTCCTTCCAACAGGTGTGCAGTGAACCTTACTTTTTCTGCCTCAGAACACTCACACGTTACTAAGTCCTTGTTGACTGAACGGAGCCAGTCATCCGCCACTATTGGTTCAGTAGCAGAGGAGAACTTATTAG
Organism: Poa annua; assembly: GCA_026929855.1. NCBI lineage: Eukaryota > Viridiplantae > Streptophyta > Magnoliopsida > Poales > Poaceae > Poa > Poa annua. The sequence continues at coordinate 21,771,313 of CM049432.1, read as the reverse complement.
GCCTAAGCCTTAGGAATCTTGCAAGTCTGTCCACTGGAGGTGGTGGTGGTGGTGGGTTGTTGTTATTATTGTTGTTATTGTTGTTGTTGGTTGCGGCAATGAACTGAGTCATCATAGTCATCAATTGAGATTGAGCGGCCATCAGTTGTTGCATGGCATCATTGTTGTCGGTATCGCGACGAGGAGGCATCTGTGGGGTTTTCAGCATAGATGAGTAAAAGATAGATAGAGCTAAGAGAAGACAAATCCTACCCATGCACAAAACAACCAAGTCAAACAATCAACACTCAATAAACAACTTAATATTTTTCTTACATAGCGATTCGAAACAGGCATTCTAAGTTGATTAAATAAAACGACAGAGTCTGCAAACCAAAACATTCTAACATTGTCACACCACAAGTTAGAGATCAATGTTTTTTTAACGACGAACTAAACGAGGAATAACATGGTGGTCCAACTACTAAGTCTAAACTTCGTCCATGACGTCTCCTTCATCTTCTTCGACCTCCTCGATGGTGATGCCTTCCTTCATAAGAATCTCCTTGTAGTCATTTACCTCCTTCTCTAAGGCTTCATTCTTCTCATGTAGCATTGTCTTCTCACGGTGCAGAGTCTCGATCGCTTCCTTCTCCAAGGCTTCAATCTTCTCTTGTTGCATTCTCTTCTCACGGCGTAGAGTCTCGATCAGCTTCGAACTCGACGTCGTTGCTCAAAATTTCATCCTTCAAGGTCTTGATATCCTTGTTCTTGTCTCTGATTCTCTTTTCTTGATTTTGGAACTTCTTCTCTTGAGCTCAGAATTTCTCCTCTTGAGCGTTGGCCACCTCTTCTTGGGCGTCAATCTTCTTCTGAGTCTGCTTGACTTGGGCCATTATTTCATCATTCTTCAGCAGCTCATCGCGCCTATCCTCTTCTAGTTGCCAGAGGTAAATTTCTAAGTCTTGGAGATAAGGGTGCAAAGGTTCTGCTTTGTTTTTGTCTTCCTCGTTAACAAGGTAGAGTATCCCGTTTTTGTCACGTTGGCCTAGGTTAGAAAAATAGTGGTCCTTCAACTCCTCCTGGAATTGCCAGCAAAGACGTCCTATTAACTCCTGCATGACGAGATTCAGCCCTTTCTCCAAGGAGTCACTAATCGACTTGTATTGGATATCTTCGGTCTTGGGTTTAGTCTGGCGCCCTTGTTGAAAAATACGAACTCCCCATAAGTTTTCTTTGTGAAGTGCTTCAGCTGACTTGCCTTGATGATGGGTGTTGGAAGCGCCAGTAGTTCTACCAACTCCCAGAAGATATCTTCCAAAACGCATGTTCTTGAAGTCCTCCACGGTTTGATACATGAAGAACGACATCCTTAAGTTATAAGAGTAGAAATTGTTAAAACATGATACATAAGGTAAGAAGTACTAGTCATAGTGTAATTAAGTACTTGGAGAAAATAAGGGTTCTATTCTAAAAGGTGATCAACACTATTATCAACTCTTTGTAAGTCGGATATTCACTATAGTGAGAGAGACAGACACCCGGCCAGCCACTTATAAATGTGGAACAGGTCTCATGTACGCGGACATGTAAGGTTAGTCCCGGGCCGCTTCATCCCACTATGCCGCTAGGATCCAACATACTTCAAAGATGGTAATATTACGATCAAAAAGAGGCTTAACCAATCCTAAGAGCTCGAACCTACAGGTAACACTTTGCTCTGATACCATTTTGTAGCGCCCCATCTTTTATATAAAGATGGAACACCTGTGTTAAGTGCTAGTCCCTGGATCACTGCCAGCACCACAGTACAAAATGTAAAGTATCATTGCAGAAGTATCATAATACTACAACGAGATCCGAAAATAGCTAAGTATAGCTTTATTACAAGGTGCATATCCATGAAGGCTAGCTAGAATTCAGAGTTCACAACAAAAGCGAATAACAATGAGCCTCATCTTCAAGCATGCGCCACAGGCAGACATTTTGGGTGTAGACTCGAGTCTGAACTTATTCTTCATCTGAATTACCTGCACATTTGAATATGCAGCCCCCGAAGGAGGTCAATACAATGAAGTATTGGCAAGTGACTAGGGTAGATATAAAAATGACAAGTCTAAAATCTATATGCATATTTGGCTTGGTGGAGTTTGAGGCTATTTTGCAGAAAGCAAGTTTTCTCCTATCTTTTGTAAAATACTTTTATTTCTCAAAAACTTGGCACCAAGGGATGAAGCCCAAGTGCACCAACAATTCTTTCCTTAGACAAATTTTACTTTATGAAAAAAGGTGTTGAGATTCTTCCGTCCTTCCTTGTCCAGCTGCTCGAAGTAGTCCATCACCGGGGACACGGCTAAGTACTCAGATTGTCGACTATGCAGAGGTTGTGCACTTTCACCTTTAGACTTAATTAACCCAAACATCCTATACACGCGGAGTGTATTAAGGAAAGGAGAGAATTGAGACAAGAACTTTCAGAAGAAGAATGCAACCATACTAGCAAGACCCGTTCTGCCTACCAACTCTACATCTGCTTGTCAAGCTGACAGGTTGCACTCTCACAACTTAATTATTCTAGACAGAGCCCATTGTCAAAAGGCTGCACGGGAAGCTTCTAAACTTGGAGGGACTTAGTAATCTCTTTGTTCCTGGGTGGCCGTCCACAAGTGCACTTCTGGGTAACAACCACCAAGCTCAGGGCCCTAAGTAGAATAGACATTCATCCTAGGCGACGACAACCACAAGCATAGTCCCAAAAGCCACTCAACATAAACCATAACAACCAATTCCACCCAGATGTGCATTTTAATTTTCACACTTAATAACATTTCTATAGCATGGTATGTAAACACTTTTATAACATAGCTAAGGAACTAATAAAACTTTTCATGGCTGCATGGGAAGAGAGTGGCTATAAACTACTAGGATATTTGCAAAGTATAACCTAACTTAGCATAAAATAGTTAAAAAATTCATATCATGCATACTACTCAAAATATACTACAAATGCTAATAGAAAATATTGGCTATAATATGAATGTCACTTGCCTTGGTAGCAGGAGGAGCAAGCACAACAAGAATAACAATCACAAGCAAGTCCTTCCTCTTCTTCACAATCTAGCACAAGCAATACATAACATAAAAACCCACACTATATCACACAACACCAAACATAAATATGTATGCATGCATGATATGCCATGAGTATAACAAGACACACTTATTAATAATTTGTATCATCTGTTATTAAATGCATGAGATGCAATTTCTACGAATTTCTTATTTTACTTATCAATTAAATAATTGAAAAAAATATAGCAAAAACTTGAATTCTACAACTACAACTTTTATTGTTTTATGAAAGTTTTCAAATAAGACACATATTAATATTTCTGGACAGAGGGCAATGATACAACACTAAAACAATTAAATGTATTTGAAAAACATTTTTATTATTTAAGTTATGGATTTAATAGCCGAAATACTTCTCGGATAATTACACGAATTATATTTTATCAAAAGGAAAAAAAAAAGATGAAGAAATAAACTACACTAGCAGAGCTATCCGTAGATATAAGTTTATCTAATTTGAACTTACAGATCAAAAGTTATGAATTTTCTAAGTTTTGCATGTTTTCTGTTTTATTTATAAAAATTCCTGCGAAAATGAATAAAGAGAGGCTACGTGGCGATTGCTGATTGACTCCAAACCGATACGACGCGGATCGACAGTGCGAGCCGTCCGATCTAACTAACCGCGGACGCACCAGATCGAACCGATATAGATCCGTTGGATCTAGATCCAACGGTACACACACATAGGGCCAAAAGAAGGCGGCGCGGTCGCCGGTCGGTTTTGCGCGCTCTCGCGTTCTAGAGGGCTACGGGACGAGCGAATCTTACCGAGGCGTAGAGGACGTCGAGGCGGAGTTGGTGGCGCAGCGCGGGTCCTCGGGGCGTCGCCGTGCGCCGTGGGTTCCTCGCCGGAGATGGAAGCGACGGCGGAGACCTTCGGTCGCGGAAGGAGGCGGCGTTCGGCTGCGGAAAACGAGCAAACTCGATGTCACGGAGGTGCGCAAGATCGAAAGAATAAGGACTAGAGGAAAGAGGGGGCTCGGGGAGAGTGGATGGCGCCGGCGACGACGAAAAATTACCGACGGCGATGGCGGCGGCGGAAATCTTCTTCCGAGCGGCCTGGAGGCGAAAAAGGCTAGGGTTTGGGCGCGGGGAGAGGTGGCAGGGGTGGGGGATTATATGGGGGTGCAAAAGGAAACAAACCCCACGATTTTTGGAATCAAAATCGAAACGAATCGGAGAGGAATCCGCGCGGGATTTGCGTCTGCAGGTGGAATACTCACCTGATAGGTGGGTCCCACCTGTCAGCGAGAGGGAGAGGGAGCGCGGGCCACCGGGCTGTTGCTGGCCGATTCCTAGCGCACGCGCGGTAGATAGGGAGGCCGACCCGATTCTTTTTCCTCTTTTCTTTCCTCAAATTAATTTGTGTTTTCACCATTTATTCAAAATGATTTTTTTTAATAAAAATATTTTTTGGAAAGATTATTAAATTTAGAACTTTTTAGTATTATTCTTGCCCATTAAATAAATTGGGAAAAATATAATTATTAAAGGAGTTTAAATAAACACTTTATGGAATTATAAATTATTTAAACTTATAATTGAAATTTTATTTAGTACCTATGTGATGTAATGTTATGCCTAAATGATGAATGATGCATGAATGCAAAGTTTTAAATTTTTGCAAATTTTTCGGATGTTACAGCAGCAAGGCCACTTACGGTCGGCTACAGACACAACGCATATATCACACACAAAGGTCAAAAATAAAAGTATTCTACCACAGAAAGAAGGAGACTAACATGATCTAGCCAGGAAGGTATGAAAAAGATGAGGGCACGGCAGTCGATGTAACAGCAATTGGCGCTGCAACCTCTGGCGCAAGAGCAGAAGGCGAAGAAGGGGCGACTACCACCTCTGCAGCAGGAGAGGAGGTCGCAACCGTCGTTGGAGCGGCTGGGGGACTGGCCACCCGGTCATCGCTAGATTAAGAAGGACACGAAGGAAGGGATATTATAAGACCAGCATAAACAGAACAACAGGCAAAATATATATACATGTACATATGACAGTAGTTACCTTTGCTCGTCCTCATCCGAGGACAAGTCATTATCAAAGCGAGGGCCGCCAAAGTAGACTGGCGAGTAGAAGATGGCGGCGATCGCTGAGCTAGAGGTGGCACATCCCTCACAGGAGAAGAAGCGATGGAATCCGCCGTCCCCTCGTCCTCGCCCGTGTGCATCAGACGATGACGTTTGAGGACGGGTTCAACGGCAGGCCCAGCCGCGGATTTCCCTACACTTTTTCCATCAACTTCAGATTTCTCCGAAGAGGAGGATTTGGTCTCGGGCAAGGAGTCCGTCGAATTCTCACTCTTCTTCAGCACAACCGTCTCCTCGACAGGCCTAGCTTCAGGAAGGGGAGGGAGTGAGGACACAGTCGAGTGCCCCTACAACAGACAGAGCAAAATGAAGAACAAGTAACCAAAAGATAACAAGACTCACTCAACAAAGACAAAGGTGCATAAACAAGTAAAGTACTTACTTCAGGAAGGGGGTGCTCTAAACTGAAGGGACCTGTGGGGAATGCATAGTCGATAGTATCCTCAGCTTTGAAGCTGGTTCCCGACTTCACAAGTGCGTCGAGCTCGTTAGCCGACAGCTCCACGGCACTCACCCTGGTGGCGTCGTGTGCGCCCTCGTACTCCCACATCGCGTGAGCACGTTGTTGGAGGGAACACACACGATACTTCAGGAAGGTGTAGATTAGTTGCACACCTGGAACGGTGCTCACCAACCTTTCGACCTTCTTAAGAAGAGGGGCAGCCTCCTGCTCTTCGGCTGGCGAGAGAGCATGTGCCCATGCCTTTGTCTTCTCAGGGGCATCTCCAATCGAAAAGGCTGGGCTGACCACCTGATTCACAAGGACGTAGAACCACTTGGTCCTCCACACCTGAGCAGAGTCGACTGCCTTCAAAGTGAAGTACTTGCAGCCGCTCTTAACCTGGAAGCCGACGCCTCCAACTGGATTCACATGGCCATTGCGGGCCATGGGACGCACCAGGAAGATGGACTTCCATAGTGCCCAGCTGGGGGATATCCCCAAAAAGCACTCGCACATTACCATAAAACAGGCAACGTGCAAGACGCCATTGGGGACCAGATCATGGATCTGTATCCCAAAGGCGTAAATAAGACCGCGCACAAAGTCGTGCAGCGGGAAGCCGAATCCACAAGGAAGGAATTCAGCGAAACATACCTGCTCTCCAAGAAGTTGCGCGGGGAGGTTTTCCTTGCTAGGAGCACGAACGGCGAGCTCCATAGCAGGAGGAAGTAACCCATCCTTGCGAAGGGTCGCTAGCCTTTTCTCCGTCATGATTGACGAAGTCCAGCCGCCAGACTCCTTCTTGAGAGCGGAGGGCAGGGCGGCAGAAGATTCATCTTTCCTCTTCTTGCCAGTCGCAGCAGTAGCAGCGGAGGCAGAGGACGCAGAAGTTTTCTTGGGCCCCATGGAGAAAAGTGGAGTGTAAACGCACAAAAAAAGGGACAAGCGCGGATGTGCAAGAACAGAGTTGCGACGGGCGCGAGGAGGAAGATGAAGTAGAAGAAACAGGAGGCAAATGGCGGGTAAAACAATTCGCAGCGGAGAATCCCATACTTATGGTAAAAGTTAGAAGTTCATCGCAGCCGTCCAAGTTAAATTACCACGACACGTGGCACAATCAAAGGGCAATCGTCGCATGCCACGCCGTTCACTATGCGTGCAAAATGAGGAGATCATCATCACGCGTGCGAAAATCTCGCCATGTTAGGTCAAATCAGAACTGAACCGGCGTCCACAACGGTCAAAGGGAGGGACCCACTATGTTACATCCCATCAAAATACTATCCGCATGCCAAGGATGTCATGTATGACATCATTTGCCTGACAGACAAACAAAACGCATAAAACAAAGGAGCGTCAATTACGACTGACAAAAGAAAACATCCTTCCGACTAGAAAGAGACAACAAATCATATGCATAAAAGATGGTCGAGTGGAAACTCCCATCGGGAGAGAGTAAAAATCTTCGACTGATAAATTCAACATTTGAGACTATCCTCTATTACAAGCAATAAAGCACAATCTAGGGGGCTACTCCCATCAGGAGCACTGTCGTGCACCCGATAGAATCAAAAGCATGAAAACATAAAGATTCCCGAGTGAAAATCGGTCTATGATATCTTGGATGCTCCATGCGGGGAGTGCAAATAAGGTAAGACCCATCGATCAGTCGAACGGGCCGGGGATCACTCTAACAGTGCTTAATCCTAGATAATTTCATATCAACAGATGCGATGGAAATCCTGGTGGACGCGCTGGGTAGCAAATTAAAACTGTAGAACGATATCAGTAAGTCCATCAACTGGTCTGAGGCGTGTCTGTCCAGTATGTTCCAGGATCGAGCCCGAGGACTCAAAACCTGATTGAAGACTAGTATGGTTTTGTCCAAGTGCAGTTAACTAGTTTCGACTTATCGAATAAATCCAAGCCTACTCAGTCGAGATCCATTGGCATAAATCATAGTCGAAAGACAAGACATGAACATATCTTAGCAAAAGCATAAACATGAGACGTGCACTATGAAGTGAGTCCAATACTGATTCTCCGAATTAGCCAAGCACTCGGGGGATAATGACGAGGTTATACCAAACGGGTACCCCTTCGTGTGGGTACCCGGTGCACGTGATGACTAAAGCCCAATTGTCAATGAGCTGAAGAAGCCCAACAAGTGAAAGCCAAGTCGAAGACTTCTACCGTAAATAGCATAGTCGGTATTACTTTCCATATTTGTAGTCCGAGTCGGTTACTACCCGGGACATGTACCACTATATGACGATCAAGGACAGGCCCCAACCAGAATCACCAAACCCTAGCAAGATCGACATCTTGCTAGACCCCTGTACTCCTGCATATTCACAATCAATAACAGACAAGCAGGACGTAAGGGCGTTACCTTACTCGAGGGCCCCGAACCTGGGTAAATCCCGCTTGTCAGCCGACGCATCTACCAACACTACGCATTCTCTACCTCATAACTCTTACCCTAGTCTAGTAACCAAGGGTATTGATGGGGGCATCCCTCGTCAAACCCTCTAATGAAGTTACTCTAAGTTTGGTGTGGAGGAAGTTGTTAAGGATCAAGTGTAACATCCCAATTTTCAGAAAAATTTAAAACCTTGCATTCATGCATCATCATCATTTAAACTTGTCATTTGAATCACATATGATTTAAATTAAATACTTATATATGTTAAAATTGATTTTATGTCCACAAAAGGGTTATTTGAATTTATAATAATATTCCTTTTATTTTATTTTTACTTTGGACAAAAATACTACTAAAAGGATCTATTTTTAATAAGCTTTTCAAATTATATTTTTATGAATTTTTCTGAGAAGTTTTGAAATTGTTTTGTACTCAAAAGATTTAAAACAGAAAATGAATTATAAAAAAAATGAGTCGGGCAAGCTAAGTGGGCTGAAACCCACAAGCTATCTACCCCGCGCGCGCCGCTTCCAGCCCGCCAGCAGCCCAGCGCCACTCTTCTCTCTCTCTCTCTCTCGGTCACCGACATGTGGGTCCCACCTGTCATCCCTTCCACGGCAACGACTCGCCCCGAAATCACGCCCGCGACGACGCCGAGAAACGGCCGAATAATTTTATTCATTGCGGATGATTCATTGCCCCGTTTACGTCGCCGTTTCTCGCTATAAGAACCCCTCGATCATCTCTCTCCTTCGCCCCAAACCCTAGCACCCGATAGCTACAAGGCTGCCCGCACGAGACCTCGACATTCCGCCGCCACCGTCGGTAAAACTCGCACCTTCTCTCCTCTCCCCTTCATTTTGTTTCATCTTTGCGCAGCGTTTTGACATGGTCGCGTATTTTTCTCTGCAGCAAATCGTCGCGTTCGTCCTCACCCGGAGCAAACCACCGCAGCGAGCTACTCCGACGAGCGATTCCGGGGACACGAAGAAGCACCGGTCGCCGCCAACTCGCCATCATCTCCGCCTCGACGTCCTGCATGCTAGGGTATGTCCCGTTCATCTCCATAGGCCGTATAACGCCGAGAACGCGCGTCGCCGGCGATGGCGCAGACACGGTTAGGTCACCGGAGCATTTTCCGGCCGACCGCGCCGCTCAGTTTCGGTCGTTTTGATCTCGACCGTAAGATCTAAAATCGAGGGCTAGGATTAGATCACTTCAAACCGAACCGGTACGCTTGCATGGCACGCACAGTCAGCGCCGCGTCAGCGCCACGTCAGATATTAAAATTCCGCGGATTTTTCTTAAATCATATTATTTGGCAGTTTTGCAGAAGACACCATGCATACTGTTTTTATCATTACTTTTTATATGTTTAGCCAAATTCAAATATTTTTATATATTTGGAATCCTGAGAACCAGTAGAATATTTTGGTTCATTAGTTTTCTGTTTTGACACATTCAAAAATTTCAAATATTCATGTGAGTAGTTTAAGTGTTTTTGACATAACTATAGTTAGAAAAATTATTTTTGAGTAAATCAAATTTTATATATTGGAGGAATAGAGAAAAAATAAGATGGGCGAAAATGGGGGGGAGAGAATAAAAGGTTTTTCCACACTTATGCCACCAAAAGTTATAGATGCAATTTTATTGCTATGCTGAATACAGAGGATAACAGATTGGTCTGTGACCATGATGACAAGGCAGCTGTGCTATGGCATGCTTTTAAGCAACGTATTGGGTGCTCCGATAACCCAACTATGGCATTTGATCTTTGCAATTTAATTGTGCCTAACCCGGAAATTGATTTTCCCAGTCTAGAGGTTCCATTCACCAAAGAGGAGATTGATGAGGTGATCAAATGCATGCCAACTGATAAATCCCCTGGCCCTGATGGCTTTAATGCGCCCTTCCTCAAAAAGTGTTGGAATCAGGTCAAAGAGCAGTTCTATCAGTTGTGTTTTAGGTTTTATGAGGGTAACCTTGATATTCATAGCATTAACTCTGCTTATATTACTCTTATTCCCAAGAAGAGTGATCCTGAGACTGTCAATGATTATAGACCCATCTCTCTGGTTAGCTTGACTCTTAAGTTACTTACTAAGATATTGGCAAATAGAATGAAGAGGGTTATTGTTCAGGCATTACACAAAAACCAATATGGATTCATTAAGAGTAGAACCATCCATGACTGGCTAGCTTGGGCCTTTGAATATATCAGCCTTTGCCACAAATCTAAGAGAGAGATTATTATCCTTAAATTAGATTTTGAAAAGGCATTTGATAAAGTTGAATACAGTGCTATTCTTCTAATGCTGAAGAGTCTTGGATTTGGTGATTTATGGCTAAGTTGGATTGCTCAGATTCTTTTCTCTGCATCCACCTCTATCCTATTTAATGGGGTGTCTGGTAAGAAAATTTGGTGTAAAAGGGGTGTTAGACAAGGAGACCCTCTATCACCTCTCCTTTTTGTCTCAACTGTAGAATTATTACAATATGTTATTAATGAGGCTTGGCATTCTGGAGAGATTGATTTGCCACTTGAAGATTCCTATGGATTAGACTATCCCATCATTCAGTATGCTGATGATACTCTGCTTATTATGCCTGCCTGCCCTGAACAATTGGGGAGACTAAAGGTCCTTCTTGATAAATTCTCATCATCCACTGGATTGAAAGTGAATTTTTGTAAATCCTCTTTAATACCCATCAATCTTGACCTTGAGAATAGTACAGGTTTAGCCCTAGCTATTGGCTGCAAGGTGGAGTCTTTGCCTTTTACATATCTGGGGCTTCCTTTGGGAACCACCAGACCAAAGATGGGAGACTTGATCGCTATTCTCCACAGAATTGACAGAAGGTTAATAGGTATTGCAGATACCCTATCTTATGATGGAAGGCTGGTTGTGATAAAATCAATCATCTCTGCTATCCCAAATTTTGCTACGTGCACCCTAAAACTTCCTTTGGGGTTTCTGGATTATATTGAGGGATCCACCAGGGGTTTTTTCTGGAGAGGCAAAGATATACACAAGAAAGGCAAATGCTTGGTCAAGTGGGAAAACGTCTACAAGCCCAAGAAACTTGGGGGACTGGGAGTTTTGAACCTCAGAAAACATAATATTGCCCTACTCATGAAGCACTTGTTCAAATTCATGAATAGAGAGGATCTACCTTGGGTGAAGTTGATATGGCAAGCTCACTATACCCAGGACAAGTTACCACAAAATACAGGACCTGTGGGATCCTTTTGGTGGAAGGATTGTATTAGTCTTTTAAATACCTTCCTAGAAATTGCTTCTTGTGCACCAGGGGATGGAGGAACTATTAGGCTTTGGTTAGACCAATGGACAGATGAGATTCTGCGATATAAAATGCCCCACCTGTGTTCCTTTGCCAAGTCTCAGTTCATATCACTCAAGCAGGCAGTAGCTATTTGTCTGGATGAGGACATTGCTGATATGTTTCACATACCTCTCTCAGTTGTTGCTAACCAACAATGTGATCAGCTTGAAACACTTCTTTCTTCTAGCACTGAGCATAATATGGTGGATAAATGGACTCTGGCCCCAAATGGAAAATCTTATTCTAGTAAGAGAGTATATGATAGCCTGATGCCAAATGAGTTGGCCCCTACCCCCTTAAGGTGGATTTGGAAATCTTGCTCCCTCCCAAAACACAAGATATTTTTCTGGCTCATGTTGCAAGATAGACTTAACACAAGAAATCTATTAGCCAGAAAGAATTTTGGGATTGACAATTATGATTGTGTATTGTGCACACAGGGAGTCAGTGAGGACTATTTACACATTTTCTTTGAGTGTGACTTCAGCAGAAATTTATGGTGGAAACTCTTGCTAGAATGGAACAATGATCTTGACCTTTTCTCTATGCTGCTGGCAGCAAAAAAGATTTACAAATTGATCTGCTTTAAAGAAATTCTGATTGTGGGATGCTGGAGCCTATGGAACCACAGAAACAGAATTATCTTTGATAACCAGCCTGTCTGTCTGGATAGTTGTTTTCAAGACTTCATTTATTCGTTTAAGCTTATTATGCATAGAGCTAAACCCTCTCTTAAAGAGGGCATGATCCAATGGGTTGATACCTTATGAACATTTCTTGTATTTTATGTACAGTGGATTGAATGAGAAAATAGAAAATTAAACAGTAGGGATTTTTTCCTACTGTTTTGCGCCTCAAAAAAAAGTAAATTAAATTTCTAAAAATTTGTTTAGATGCCCTCTGCCCAATAGCCATTTTTACAATTTTGGTTATGAAATTTTATTACAGTAAATTAAAATTCTTGAGTTACCCTTTTTATTCAAGTCTAAGTAATTCAAAATAAATTAAGATTTTCATAATGCATACTTCATAAAAATTCTCAGAGATAAATATATTAGTTTCTTGAAATTAAATTATTGCATCTCATGCATAGCATATTTTTGTATGATTATATTGCTTGTATGTTTATGTGTGGCATTTTATTTTGTTAGACTATTCGGAGGGAAACGAGAGTCTTTGCAACTTTAATAGCTGCACTCCCGGTTGCCAAGGTAAGTGGCACACCTCATAAAAGTCCTAGTATTTTTCTATGCATGAGTAGAATATTTTTCTATAAGCATGTGTAGGATAGTATTGCTTTTCAAGCCATGTTTAGACTTCCTTATTCATGTGTCTAGGTTCCAATGCAACACTTAGTATAATTTTGATGCTATGCAAAATTATTTTTGATGAAATATTAATTCTACTAAGTTAAGAATGAAATACCTGGGTGGAAAGTGGTTTTGCATGGTTTATGTTGAGTGGGTTCCCAGGGGTTTACCTGTGGAATCACACTTGTGGACGGCCACCCGGGAATAGAGGAATCTGAAGAACTCCAAGTGACGATTGCTTCCCGTGCAGCCATTGCCAATATGGGCTCTGGCTTGATCAACTAAGCTGCATGGACTCGCCCCGGCCCGACAGGTGGTGGTAGAGGATTTGTAGGTGGAGCGCGTCAGGCCGTGATGGGGAGGGAAAATGCTTCTGAAAGATCTCGTCTCATTCTTCTCCTTTTCCTTAACACTTTCAGAGTGTATAGGATAGTTTGGGTTGAATGGGTACAATGGTGAACGTGCACAACCTGAACAGAGTTAAAAATCTAAGTACTTAGCCGTGTCCGCGGTACGGACAATTGAGCAGCTGAACGAGGACGTCAACAGAGGATTCCACCATTCCAACTTTTAAAATAAAACTTGAAGGGTGAACAAGGGTAGAATGAGACTATGGCTTTCATACCATATTTGTCTCTACTAGGTAAAGTTGTTTCAAAGAGTTAGGGAAAAACTTGCGTTTCTGCAAAAAATCCTTGAGCTCCACCAGCCAAATAAGCATATAGGTTATAGAGTTATTCCTTTAAGTGTCCACCATAGTGTCACTTGCCAGTTCCATTATTAAATGGTTCTGACCCACGTTGTTGCAATATTTTTCTTATTGCAGACTGTTCTGATGACGAGTGAGATTTTTCGCTAAGTGTTTCGAGTCTTCAACCAACATGCTCGCATGTGGCACATGCTGATGATGGGGTCTCCATGAAGAATAATTGTAGCGCCCCATCTTTAAATAAAGATGGAACACCTGTGTTATGTGCTAGTCCCTGGATCACTGCTAGCACCACAGTACAAAATATATAGTATCATTGCATAAGTATCAAAATACTACATCGAGATCCAAAAATAGCCAAGTATGGCTTTATTACAAAGTGCATAGTCATGAAGACTAGCTAAAATATTCAGAGTTCACAACGAAAATAAAAGCAATGGGCCTTCTCTTCTAGCATACGCCACAAGCAGACATGTTGGGTGTAGAATCGAGTCCAAACTTACTCCTCATCAGAATTACGTGCACATTTGAATATGCAGCCCCCGAAGGAGGTCAATACAATGAAGTATTGGCAAGTGACTATGGTGGATAAAATTATGGCAAGTCTAATTCTATATGCATATTTGGCTGAGTGGAGTTTGTAGGCTATTTTGCAGAAAGCCAGTTTTCTCCTATCTTTTGTAAAACACTTTTGTATATCAAAGACTTGGCACCAAAGGATGAAGCCCAGGTGCACCAATAATTCTTTCCTTAGTCAAATTTTACTTTCTGAAAACCATGTTGAGATTCTTCCGTCCATCCTTGTCCAGTTGCTCGAAGTTGTCCGTCACCGGGGACACGGCTGAGTACTCAGTTTGTCGACTCTGCGGAGGTTGTGCACTTTCACCTTAAGACTCAATTTGTCCGAGATATCCTATACACGCGGAGTGTATTATGGAAAGGAGAGAATTGAGACAAGAACTTTCAGAAGAACAATGCAACCATACTAGCAAGACCCGTTCCACCTATCAACTCTACATCTGCTTGTCAAGCTGACATGTTGCACTCTCACAACTTAGTCGTTCTAGACAGAGCCCATTGTTAAAAGGCTGCACGGGAAGCTTCTAAACTTGGAGGGACTTAGTAATCTCTTTGTTCCTGGGTGGCCGTCCACAAGTGCACTTCTGGGTGAAAACCACCATACTCATGGCCCTAAGTAGAATAGAAATTCAGCCTAGGCGAAGACAACCACAAGCATAGTCCCAAAAGCCACTCAACATAAACCAAACAACCAATTCCACCCAGAAGTGTATTCAATGTTTTAACACTTAGCAATAATTCCATAACATGATAAGTAAACTTCTTTATAGCATAGCTAAGCATCTAATAAAACTTTTGGTGGTTGCAAGGGGAGGGATGGCTACACACTACTAGGATATTTTCAAAGTGTAGACTAACTTAGCATCCTAAGATAGTATCAAAATTTCCCTATCATGCATACTACTCAAAATCTACTAATAATGCATATAGAAAACATAGGATAGATGATGAATGTCACTTGCCTTGGTAACAAAGGGACCAAGCACAGCAAGAATAACAATCACAAGGACCTTCCTCCTCTTCACAATCTAGAGACAAATAATAACACTCAATAAACACACAAGCATAACACTTAGAATATCAATACAAAAATATGTATGCATGCTTAATATGCTATGAACTTCACAAGACCAATTAATTACTATATTAAGTTCTCTGTTATTCATGCATAAAGATGCAATGATCAATATTTTAATATTTTAATTAATCATTTAATTTATGAGCATATTAGTAGTTTTAAATTATAAAACCAATTTCTTTAAGTCTATTAGAAGAAGTTTTAAATAAAACTCATGTTGCACTCTCTGGACAGAGGGCATTAATATCTCTCTAAAACATTGGGATTTATTTGGAGAGAAAATTTATTAATTAAGTTATTGATTTAATATCCGAAAGTTAAACAATTTAATTTCGCAATTTAATATGCACTAAAAGGATAAACTAATGAAACCATAGTAAACTACACGAGCAGAGCTTCACGTGGATATAAAATTCATCAAATTTGGATGAACAGATCAAAAGATATGATTTTTACAAGTTTGTGTTATTTTCTGTTTTTAAAACAAATTCTCTGCCGAAAATAGAAAATAAAATCGCCACGCGGCGCTCGCTGATTGGCCGGTACCGTTTCGTGCGGATCGCGTGCGTGGACCGTACGATCTACTTTACATCTAACGCACCAGATCTGATGGACGAAGCGGTAAGGGTGATTTAATCTCGCCCGTCCGATCTCGAACGAACAGCTCGGATCAAAAGGGTGCACGCGGCCGGCCGGAGTTCGCCGGAGATCGATCCCTACGGTGTTGCCATCGCCGGAAACGATGAACCTCGTGTTCTACGGCTAGGGGAGGGGTGAAACTCATACCACTGGACGCGGGAGACGGCGGCGGACTTGATGGCGCGATGGACGTGGTCGAGGTGGCGCTTCTCCTCCTCTACGAGCTCGTCGGAGAAGCGCGGCGGACGGCGGCGTCGGTCTTCGATGAATCAGCCGTCCTGGTGCACAAAACCACGCCGGAGCAAGTCCGTTAGACGCGTACGGTGAAGGGAAGGCGCAGAGGGGGTGTGGGGATGAAGCTCGGGCGTTGAACTCACCGGAAAACTGCAAATCACGGTGGCGACAATGTCGGCGAGGATCTCGCGATTCTGGCGTGTTTCTGTTAGGGTTTTGGACGCGGGAGACGGAGGCGGAGGGGGGTTTATATAGGGGCGAAGGGGACCGATTAATCCGCGTTTAAACAACGGATTTGATCCGATTCGATTTCGAGTTCGGTAGGAGTTCGTGTTCTACACGATGAAGAGGATGATGACAAGTGGGGCCAGGCCGTCAGCGAGAGAGGAGCGGAGATGGGCTGCTGTTGGGCCGAGGCAGCACGCGCGCGCGGTAGAGAAGAGGTTCACGCAGTGGGCTTCGGCCTAGTTGGCCTCTCTCCCCTTTTTTTTTAAAAACAAATCATTTTCTGATTTCAGTGTTTAATTCAAAATTGATTTTTAAAACTTATCAAAACATTTCAGAAAAATTCATAAAAATATGTTTTGTAAAGCTAATTAAATTTATAACTTTTTGATATCATTTTTCTGAATAAATAAAATAATAGAATACTAATTTGTAAAAGGAGCTCAAATAAACCTCTTTAATGAAAACAATTCTATTTAACATTATAAATAAATTTCAATTTACTCCTTATGTGATTTCAATGTCATACTTTTATGATGCATGATGCATGAATGCAAAGTTTTAAATTTTTGAGAAATTTGGGATGTTACAGACTAACCCCCTTAAGAAGAAGCTCGCCCTCGAGCTTCGGAAAGGTCAGCAAATAGGTGCGGGTGGTCTTCTTGGAGATCATCCTCTCGTTCCCAGGTGGCTTCGTCCTCTGTGTGATGATTCCACTGGACCTTGAAAACTTGATGGTTTTTGTACGGGTGACTCTTTCTGCTGTCTGTAATATCTTGATGGGCTTCTCTTCGTATGTCAGATCACTCTCCAATTGTACCTCCTCGAGGGGTACTGTATCCTTTAAGGGAACTCCCATCATCTCGGGATGACATTTCTTTAACTGACTGACATGGAACACATTATGAACAGCAGACAGTACTTCAGGTAGTTCTAACTCATAGGCCACTTCACCTTTGCGAGAAAGAATTTTGAATGGTCCAATGAATCGAGGTGCTAACTTTCCTTTGATTCCAAATCTTTTCACACCCCGAAGTGGTGACACCCTTAGATAGGTTCTATCTCCCACTTCATAAGTGACTTCTCTACGCTTGGAATCTGCGTAGCTTTTCTGACGTGATTGTGCTATTTTCAATCTGTCCTTAATCAGCCTGACTTTCTCTTCAGCATCCTGTATTATATCAGGCCCAAAGAAACTCCGTTCTCCTACACCACTCCACAATAGTGGGGTTGTGCATTTATTTCCCTATAAGGCTTCAAACGGTGCCATCTCAATACTGGCTTGGTAACTATTGTTGTAGGAGAACTCAGCGTATGGCAAATTATCATCCCAACTAGATCCATAGTCGAGCGCACAAGCTCTTAACATATCTTCTAAAATCTGATTCACTCTTTCTGTCTGACCATCTGTTTGCGGGTGGAAAGCCGTACTGAATTCCAATCTGGTTCCCAAAGATTCGTGCAACTGCTTCCAAAAATGAGAAGTGAACTGGGTCCCTCTATCAGACACAATACTCTTAGGAACGCCGTGAAGGCACACAATTCTCTTCATGTAAATATCAGCTAGCTTAGCACTAGTATAAGTGGTCTTCACGGGTATGAAGTGAGCTATTTTGGTTAGACGACAAACAATAACCCAAATAGAATCATAACCCGATCTGGTCCTTGGTAATCCAGTGATGAAGTCCATCCCAATGGAATCCCACTTCCAATCCGGTACTTTCAAAGGTTGTAAGAGTCCTGCTGGTTTCTGATGTTCTGCCTTTACTCGACTACATACATCACACTTAGCGATGTATTCTGCTATCTCCTTCTTCAAGTTATTCCACCAAAATCTCTCTTTCACATCCATATACATCTTGGTATTTCCCGGATGAATTGAATAAGGTGTTTCATGAGCTTCCTGCAGAATTACCTTCCTAATATCAGGGTCATTGGCCACACATACACGTTTTTCAAACCACAAAATTCCCTGCTCATCCTCATGAAATCCTTTAGCTTTTCCAGCTCTTAAATTGACTTTGATCTCTTCTATTTCCTTATCTCCCTTCTGAGCTTCACGTATCTTGTCCATCAAAGTGGGCTGTACAATTAATGAAGTTACAAACCCTTCAGGTACTACTTCCAATCTGAGGTCCTTGAATGCCTTGCATAAATCCTCGGGTAATTCTCCTGCTGTAAGGCCATTCACATACACCTTACGACTCAGAGCATCTGCTACCACATTAGCTTTTCCCGGATGGTATTGAAGGCTCAGATCATAATCTTTAATAAGTTCCAGCCATCTCCTTTGTCTCATATTCAATTCCTTCTTTGTGAATATGTACTTCAAACTTTTGTGGTCCGTGAATACCTCACATCTTTTTCCCATCAGGTAGGGTCTCCAAGTTTTCAGAGCATGCACTACTGATGCTAACTCGAGATCATGAGTTGGATAATTTGCTTCATGTTTCTTGAGTTGTCTAGAGGCATAAGATGCCACTCTGCCTTCCTGCATCAGTACACTTCCTAAACCTTGACGTGAAGCATCACAGTATACTTGGAATTCCTTCTCCAAATCAGGTAAGCATAGAACTGGGGCTGAAACCAGACGTTTCTTCAACTCTTGAAAACTGGCTTCGCATGCCTCTGTCCACTCAAATTTCTTCTCCTTCTTTAATAATTCTATCAAGGCCTTTGCAATCTTGGAGAAGTTTTCAATGAATCGTCGGTAGTATCCTGCTAGACCCAGAAAACTTCGTAATTCACCAACATTCTTCGGTGGTTCCCAATTAGTTACAGCTGAAACATTTTCAGGATCCACTGCTATACCTTCCTTGGACACCACATGGCCTAAAAATCCGACTTGTTCTAACCAAAACTCACACTTGCTGTACTTGGCATACAACTTATGTTCACGTAGTCTCTGCAATACCAGTAAGTGCTCTTCATGTTCTTTGTGACTCTTAGAGTAGATTAGAATATCATCTATGAACACGACCACAAACTTATCCAGAAAATCCATGAACACTTTATTCATCATATTCATGAAGTAAGCTGGTGCATTGGTTAATCCAAAAGGCATTACTGTGTACTCATAAGAGCCATATCTCGTAACAAATGCAGTTTTGGGTATATCCATTTCTCTAACTTTCATTTGGAGGTACCCCAATCGAAGATCGATCTTTGAGAAAACACAAGCACCTTCAAGTTGATCAAATAGTTCATTTATCTTAGGTAACGGGTACTTGTTTTTGATAGTTTGCTCGTTTATATCTCTGTAATCCGTGACTAGCCTCTGGGTTTGATCCTTCTTCTTAACAAATAAGACTGGTGCTCCCCATGGCGATGAACTTGGACGAATGAATCCTTTCTTGATATGTTCTTCTAATTGCTTCTTGAGCTCTTTCAATTCATCGACAACCATAGGATAAGGTCTTTTAGCTATTGGCCCCGTTCCCGGCTTCAATTCGATGAGAAACTCTACATCTCTATCGGGTGGCATTCCCGGTAGTTCCTCCGGAAAAACATCTGGGTATTCCTTGACGATAAGCACATCACCAAAGCTAACCCCCTTAAGAGAATTTAGCCTAACCTTCTTAAGTTCGAAAGTTGATCGGAACTTAATCTTCCTTTTCTCTGGGGTGGTGAGGGTGATTGCTCTATTTGCACAATCTATGATTCCTTCAAAACGAGTCATCCAATCCATTCCGATGATAACATCCAATCCTTGGGTCTCTAGGATGACTAAGTCTGTTGGGAAGGTGTGCTTTCCAATATGCAAGTCTAACTGCCTACACCCGGAATTAACTAGCATCTCTCCTGCAGGTGAACTTACCCTAATAGGTTTTCCTAGACTTTCTTCAGCTAACCCATGTTTGTTAACAAAAGCTCTTGATATGAATGAATGAGATGCTCCAGTATCAAATAAAACTAATGCTGGAAAGGAGTTGAGCAAGAACATACCAATCACAGCATCAGGTTCATCATGAACTTCTTCCACATTGATGTGGTTCACTTGTCCCTTCTGGAAAGGATTGGGCTTGGAATTTTCATCAGCTTTCTTCTCTGGGCAATCAGTTGCATAATGTCCTGTCTTCTTGCACTTGAAGCAGGTCACATTAGACAAGTCTTTCTTCCCTTCATAGTTAGGACGGTGATTCCCATTTCCATGATTATGGCCATGATGATGGTTTCCCCTGGATCCACCATTATTTCCATTGTATCCTCCATTGCTACCTTTGTTCCCTCCATTGTGGTTATGGCCATGATGTTTTTGGCCACTACCAGTGTTGGAGTGATTCCAGGGTTTATGGCTACTGACTTCAGAGGCGTGTTTCTTATATGTCCCTTCAGAATGAACTTTACTTGCACTGAACTTCCTCTTCCTGTTCTCTTCCTTTCTTATGTTGTTGTCCAAGGTGATAGCTTGATCCAGCAGAGCTTGATAGTTTGGAGTATAAGCCACAGACAACGGTATCTTCAGTTCTCCCTTAAGTCCATTGAGGAACTTTTCCTTCCTTTTTGCATCAGTATCAATGTCCTCTGGTGCATACCTTGATAGCATACAGAAGTCATCCATATACTCCTTCAGGGTTCTACCACCTTGCCTCAAGCTGCGAAATTCATCTTTCTTCAGGTTCATTATACCTGAGGAGATGTGAGCATTCCGGAAGCCTTCCTTGAACGCATCCCAAGTCATGCCATCCAAAGGATGAGTCACTTGAAAATTTTCCCACCACAATGCTGCGGGTCCTTCCAACAGGTGTGCAGTGAACCTCACTTTTTGTGCCTCAGAACATTCACAAGTTACTAAGTCCTTGTTGACTGAACGGAGCCAATCATCCGCCACTATTGGTTCAGTAGCAGAGGAGAACTTATTAGGCCTAAGCCTTAGGAACCTAGCAAGTCTGTCCACTGGGGGTGGTGGTGGAGGTGGCGGGTTGTTGTTGTTGTGGTTGTTGTTGTTGTTGTTGTTGTTGTTGTTGTTGTTGTTGTTGTTGTTGGTTGCTGCAATGAACTGAGTCATCATATTCATCAACTGAGCTTGAGCGGCCATCAGTTGTTGCATGACGTCGTCGTTGCTAGTATCACGACGAGGAGGCATCTGTAGGGTTTTTCAGCATAGATGAGTGAAAGATAGACAGAACTAAGAGAAGAAAAATCCTACCCATGCACAAAGCAAGCAAGTCACACAACAACACTCATAAAACAACTTACTAAGAAAAGTCTACTTAGCAACAAAACAAATATTCTAAGTTGATTTAATAAAACAACAAAGTCTGCAAACCAAACAATTCTATCATTGTCACACCACAAGTTGGAGATCAATGTTTTTTTAAAAGAACGACGAACTAACGAGGGAGAACATGGTGGTCCAACTACTAAGTCTAAACTTCGTCCATGACGTCTCCTTCATCTTCTTCGACTTCCTCGATGATGATGCCTTCCTTTGTAAGAATCTCCTTGTAGTCGTTCACCTCCTTCTCCAAGGCCTCGTTCTTCTCCTGTAATATTGTCTTCTCACGGTGCAGAGTCTCGATTGCTTCCTTCTCCAGGACTTCAATCTTCTCTTGTAGCATTCTCTTCTCACGGCGTAGAGTCTCGATCAAATCTCGATCAGCTTCGAACTAGACGTCGTTGCTCTGGATTTCATCCTTCAAGGTCCTGATCTCCTTGTTCTTGTCTCTAACTCTCTTTTCTTGGCTTTGAAACTTCTTCTCTTGAGCTCGGAACTTCTCCTCTTGAGTGTTGGCCACCTCTTCTTGGGCTTCAATCTTCTTTTGAGTCTCCTTGACTTGTGCCATTATTTCATCATTTCTCAACAGCTCATTGCGTCTATCTTCTTCTAGTTGCCAGAGGTGAAGTTCTAAGTCTTGGAGATATGGGTACAAAGGTTCTGGTTTGTTTTTGTCTTCCTCGCTAACACGGAAAGGAATCCCATGTTCGTCACGTTGGCCAAGGTGAGCAAAGTAGTGGTCTTTTAACTCTTCTTGGTATTGCAAGCAAAGGCGTCCTATTAGCTCCTGCGTGACGAGATTCAGCCCCTTCTCCAAGGAGTCACTAATTGACTTGTACTGGATGTCTTCGGTCTTGGGTTCAGTCTGGCGCCCTTGTTGGTAAAGGCGAATTCCCCATACGCCTTCTTTGTTGAAGTGCTTCAGCTGGCTTGCCTTGATGATGGGTGTTGGAAGTGCCAACAATTCTACCAACTCTAGAAGATATCTTCCAAAGCACATGTCCTTGAAGTCCTCCGCGGTTTGATAAGTGAAGAATGACATCCTTAAGTGATAAAGGTAGAGTTTGTTAAAACAAGGCAAGGGTAGGATATACTAATTGTGGTGTACTTAAGTACTTAGAGGAAAAGAAGTTCTTTTCTAACAGGTGATCAATACTATTATCAACTCTTTTGTAAGTCGGATATTCACTATAGTGAGAGAGACAGACACCCGGCCAGCCACTTATAATTGTGGAACAGGTCTCATGTACGCGGACATGTATGGTTAGTCCCGGGCCGCTTCATCCCACTATGCCGCTAGGATCCAACATACTTCAAAGATGGTAATATTATGATCAAAAAGGAGGCTTAACCAATCCTAAGGGCTCGAACCTACAGGCAACACTTTTGCTCTGATACCATTTTGTAGCGCCCCATCTTTAAATAAAGATGGAACACCTGTGTTATGTGCTAGTCCCTGGATCACTGCTAGCACCACAGTACAAAATATATAGTATCATTGCATAAGTATCAAAATACTACATCGAGATCCAAAAATAGCCAAGTATGGCTTTATTACAAAGTGCATAGTCATGAAGACTAGCTAAAATATTCAGAGTTCACAACGAAAATAAAAGCAATGGGCCTTCTCTTCTAGCATACGCCACAAGCAGACATGTTGGGTGTAGAATCGAGTCCAAACTTACTCCTCATCAGAATTACCTGCACATTTGAATATGCAGCCCCCGAAGGAGGTCAATACAATGAAGTATTGGCAAGTGACTATGGTGGATAAAATTATGGCAAGTCTAATTCTATATGCATATTTGGCTGAGTGGAGTTTGTAGGCTATTTTGCAGAAAGCCAGTTTTCTCCTATCTTTTGTAAAACACTTTTGTATATCAAAGACTTGGCACCAAAGGATGAAGCCCAGGTGCACCAATAATTCTTTCCTTAGTCAAATTTTACTTTCTGAAAACCATGTTGAGATTCTTCCGTCCATCCTTGTCCAGTTGCTCGAAGTTGTCCGTCACCGGGGACACGACTGAGTACTCAGTTTGTCGACTCTGCAGAGGTTGTGCACTTTCACCTTAAGACTCAATTTGTCCGAGATATCCTATACACGCGGAGTGTATTATGGAAAGGAGAGAATTGAGACAAGAACTTTCAGAAGAAGAATGCAACCATACTAGCAAGACCCGTTCCACCTATCAACTCTACATCTGCTTGTCAAGCTGACAGGTTGCACTCTCACAACTTAGTCGTTCTAGACAGAGCCCATTGTCAAAAGGCTGCACGGGAAGCTTCTAAACTTGGAGGGACTTAGTAATCTCTTTGTTCCTGGGTGGCCGTCCACAAGTGCACTTCTGGGTGAAAACCACCATGCTCATGGCCCTAAGTAGAATAGAAATTCATCCTAGGCGAAGACAACCACAGCATAGTCCCAAAAGCCACTCAACATAAACCAAACAACCAATTCCACCCAGAAGTGTATTCAATGTTTTAACACTTAGCAATAATTCCATGACATGATAAGTAAACTTCTTTATAGCATAGCTAAGCATCTAATAAAACTTTTGGTGGCTGCAAGGGGAGGGATGGCTACACACTACTAGGATATTTTCAAAGTGTAGACTAACTTAGCATCCTAAGATAGTATCAAAATTTCCCTATCATGCATACTACTCAAAATCTACTAATAATGCATATAGAAAACATAGGATAGATGATAAATGTCACTTGCCTAGGTAACAAAGGGACCAAGCACAGCAAGAATAACAATCACAAGGACCTTCCTCCTCTTCACAATCTAGAGACAAATAATAACACTCAATAAACACACAAGCATAACACTTAGAATATCAATACAAAAATATGTATGCATGCTTAATATGCAATGAACTTCACAAGACCAATTAATTACTATATTAAGTTCTCTGTTATTCATGCATAAAGATGCAATGATCAATATTTTAATATTTTAATTAATCATTTAATTTATGAGCATATTAGTAGTTTTAAATTATAAAACCAATTTCTTTAAGTCTATTAAAAGAAGTTTTAAATAAAACTCATGTTGCACTCTCTGGACAGAGGGCATTAATATCTCTCTAAAACATTGGGATTTATTTGGAGAGAAAATTTATTAATTAAGTTATTGATTTAATATCCGAAAGTTAAACAATTTAATTTCGCAATTTAATATGCACTAAAAGGATAAACTAATGAAACCATAGTAAACTACACGAGCAGAGCTTCACGTGGATATAAAATTCATCAAATTTGGATGAACAGATCAAAAGATATGATTTTTACAAGTTTGTGTTATTTTCTGTTTTTAAAACAAATTCTCTGCCGAAAATAGAAAATAAAATCGCCACGCGGCGCTCGCTGATTGGCCGGTACCGTTTCGTGCGGATCGCGTGCGTGGACCGTACGATCTACTTTACATCTAACGCACCAGATCTGATGGACGAAGCGGTAAGGGTGATTTAATCTCGCCCGTCCGATCTCGAACGAACAGCTCGGATCAAAAGGGTGCACGCGGCCGGCCGGAGTTCGCCGGAGATCGATCCCTACGGTGGTGCCATGGCCGGAAACGATGAACCTCGTGTTCTACGGCTAGGGGAGGGGTGAAACTCATACCACTGGACGCGGGAGACGGCGGCGGACTTGATGGCGCGATGGACGTGGTCGAGGTGGCTCTTCTCCTCCTCTACGAGCTCGTCGGAGAAGCGCGGCGGACGGCGGCGTCGGTCTTCGATGAATCAGCCGTCCTGGTGCACAAAACCACGCCGGAGCAAGTCCGTTAGACGCGTACGGTGAAGGGAAGGCGCAGAGGGGGTGTGGGGATGAAGCTCGGGCGTTGAACTCACCGGAAAACTGCAAATCACGGCGGCGGCAATGTCGGCGAGGATCTCGCGATTCTGGCGTGTTTCTGTTAGGGTTTTGGACGCGGGAGACGGAGGTGGAGGGGGGGGTTTATATAGGGGCGAAGGGGACCGATTAATCCGCGTTTAAACAACGGATTTGATCCGATTCGATTTCGAGTTCGGTAGGAGTTCGTGTTCTACATGATGAAGAGGATGATGACAAGTGGGGCCAGGCCGTCAGCGAGAGAGGAGAGGAGATGGGCTGCTGTTGGGCCGAGGCAGCGCGCGCGCGCGGTAGAGAAGAGGTTCACGCAGTGGGCTTCGGCCCAGTTGGCCTCTCTCCCCTTTTTTTTTTTTAAAACAAATCATTTTCTGATTTCAGTGTTTAATTCAAAATTGATTTTTAAAACTTATCAAAACATTTCAGAAAAATTCATAAAAATATGTTTTGTAAAGCTAATTAAATTTATAACTTTTTGATATCATTTTTCTGAATAAATAAAATAATAAAATACTAATTTGTAAAAGGAGCTCAAATAAACCTCTTTAATGAAAACAATTATATTTAACATTATAAATAAATTTCAATTTACTCCTTATGTGATTTCAATGTCATACTTTTATGATGCATGATGCATGAATGCAAAGTTTTAAATTTTTGAGAAATTTGGGATGTTACAATAATTTTCCACTGTTTACTCTTTCACTGCTAGCTTTACGCTATGCAAGTTGTAATGAATATTTTAAGTCTGGATCAGCGTTGTAATAAATTGATACTTTGTTGTGATATTATATCATAAACTGTGTGTGCAAACGAATCGATACAGGGATTTGCACTATACACAAGTACCTGCCATATTTTAAGTGCAGGTACACTACATCAAGAGAGAAGGATGATATAATGGGATCAATAGGATAGTAACGCCAAAGCTTGGGGATGCCCCGGTGGTTCACCCCCAATATATTTCAAGAAGTCTCAAGCGTCAAAGCTTGGGGATGCCCAAGGCATCCCTTCTTCATCAACAAACTATCACGTCCTTTCTAGTGAAACTATATTTTAATTATGTCACATCTTATGTGCTTGCTTGAAGCGTATGTTCGTTTTTGTTTTTGTTATTTTCATTCTTTGAATAAAATGGATCCTAGCATTCCTTTGTGTGGGAGAGAGACAGGCTCCGCTTTTTCTTTTGAATACTCGTATTCTTCACTAATATTCGTTGAGTATGCTTTTCATGCTATTGTTTGCTTTGTAGCTCTTGTTTTTCATGCATCTCTTGCTAGAGTTGTTAGCTTTATTATATCGTACTATCATATCTCATTGTTTAATTACTTGGAGATTTTATCTTTTAAATAAGTTGATTGGTGTTTGGTTAATAACAGAAAATGCTAAATGTGGTAGATGGTATAACTAAATGATACATAACCTTGTAGATCATTAAATTGTGTCATTTGAATCATTGATGTTGTTTTGAGATATTAATTTGCTTAATGGTAAACATGATGGTTTAGTAAAGTGGAATGATCAATGGTTGGTCTAGAAAAATATGAAGTTGTGCCACACTTAAATTTCCAGTTGATTGCATAATGATATATGACTTCTATTTGCCTAAGGCAACCGTAATGACTTTATGTTATAAGCTACGGCCGGGGAAGCCAACAGTGACTTTGTCATTTGCCACGATCCCTCTTGGAGTAATTTTCATTATGCGTTGTAAGATCATATTTTTATTTGGAATCTTTTTACTTGTGAGTTCTAAAACTGCGGTTTTCATGGTACCTCTACCACCATATTGCTAGCCTCTTTGATACTTTGGATTGCCCTTTTCTCACTTTGAGAGTTGGTGCATATTTCGCGGGTACATCCAAACTCGTGGGAGATCTTCATCTTGTTCTCCTACACATAAGCCAAATATCTTCCTCACAACATCCACCATACGTACCTACTACAGCATTTCCATAGATGTTCCAAGATATATTGCCATGCAACATCCATCTTACATTACATGACTTGTAGTCATTCATTACTTATATATTGCTTTGCGTGATTCTATAAGCCTGATGTGTGGTTTTACCGATGTTATGCTTGATCATTGCATAACCTGCTACACTAGCAAAGGCACCGTTGTCATATGCATATTATGTCACATTCATATTAGTTACTTGTATCATCAGTATGTTGTCATATCATCATTAGTGTGTTGTCATATGTCATATATCATATTAGGAGGCTTGCCCCTAAAAGTGAAAAGAGCCATGGAGGCCATCGAAAAGAGAAACAGAAAAAGAAAAAATAAAGGGGGCAGTATAACTATTCTTTATGACACACTTGTGCTCATGTTATAGCACCATATCATTTATAGACATCACTTGTGCTCATGTTATAGCACCATACCATTTATGATCATCATTTGTGCTCATGTTTAGCACTTGTACTCCATATGAGAGAGTTTTCATGTCTTAGTTGCATAACTATGTGGGGAACTTTACACTATAGAACTGCTTGTATATTCCAATGATGAGCCTCCTCAAAAGTGCTCTAGGTCTTTGTGAGCAAGCAAGTTGGATGCACCCCCACTAGTTCCATTGGATAGCTTTCATATACTTATAGCTCTATGTGCATCCTTTGTGTGGCAATCACTACTCCTTCATTGCTTTGATTATAAGACTTCCTCTTGTCTAATGATCACTTGCAGCTTTGTGAGCCTTTCTTCCGTTCGCCTTCCAAACCTCCGTTAACATTCTCCTAGCCAAAACCTCCTAGTGCCCGGAACCAACGTTGAACGCTTGCTTGTCTGTTTTGAACAAGATGCATATTGATATTGCTTG
Organism: Poa annua; assembly: GCA_026929855.1. Lineage (NCBI taxonomy): Eukaryota > Viridiplantae > Streptophyta > Magnoliopsida > Poales > Poaceae > Poa > Poa annua. Next base: position 21,743,213 of record CM049432.1, on the reverse strand, counting down.
ACTTGATCCTTTCATTAAGTTGTCATGTTTGTTGGAAGCATTAAATGATTATATTTTTGTGCTTGAAGCTTAAATCATCTCTAATATCTACTTTGCACAGTTGATTGCTATCTAGTACTATATCATTGAAAGCTTTGCTTTGCTTTACCTACTTTTTATTTATTACTCATTTGATATCAATATAAACTACAATCCTTATTCATTTGATCTCAGTTTACATGGCTTACATTATTACGTGATCAAGATTGTGTTAAAGCATGTCACTTCATATATTATTCTTCTTTTATCGTTCTTGCCTACTCGGGATGAGTAGAACTAAGCTTGGGGATGTTGATACGTCTCCAACGTATCTATAATTTGTTACGTTCCATGCTATAATATACAATGTATTACATGTTTTGTATGCATTTTATATAGTTTTATATATTTTCTGGGACTAACCTATTAACAAGATGCCACAGTGTCGGTTCCCTGTTTTCTGATGTTTTTGGTTTCAGAAAAGTACTTAAAGAAATATTCTCGGAATTGAACGATTTTTATCTTGGAGTCAGTTTTTAATTGGGAACGTTCCAGAAGACCGAATACGACACGAAGTGGGGCACCGAGGCGCTGCCACCACTTGCTCGTGCGGCAGGAGGTGGGGTCGCGCGAGCACCAAGTGTACGGCCCTCGGCCCTCCACCGCCTTCACCCTTTCTCCTACTTATAGCCCCCAAAAACCTAAAAATCGCACGGTGTTCATTATTTCCTCCACGGGTCCCGAGCCGCCGCTGTCGTCGACACCAATTCTGGAGAGATCTGAACTTCTCCCCGGATCCCTGTTAGGAGGGGGAATCATCCCCGGAGGCCTCTACGTCGCCATTACCGTCTCCGGACTGATGCATGTGTAGTCTACCCTTGGACTACGGGTCCATAGCAGTAGCGAGATGGTTGTTTTCTCCACTTGTGCTATCATGTTTAGATCTTGTGAGATGCCTATCATGATCAATATCACTGTTATGTAACTCTTCATGTTGTGTTTGGTGGGATCGGATGAATATTGAGTACTAAAGTTATTGCTTCATAATATATCATGTGTGTGCTATTTAATGATCTTCCATGCTCTCCGTTACTTGTGTATGCTCTGGCCAAGTAGATGCTTGTAACTCCAAGATGGGGTATTTATGCTCGATAGTAGGTTCATGTCTCTATTTAATCTGGGGTGGTGACAGCTAGCTCTAAGATTATAGATGCACTATTGCTACTAGGGATAAAACAGTAGTACTTTATCTAAGGATCATGTTACTTACTTACTTTTCACACAGTGCTTAAGGCGATAATCGGTTGCATGCAACTTAATACTGAAAGGGGTGTGGACGCTAACCGGAAGGTGGATTATTAGTCATAGATGCGGTTGGAACGGTCTATGTATTGTAATTCCCGAATGAATCTCACACTAGACATCATAACGTTGGTATATGCATTGGTTTGCTCATCATTATTCTATCAATTGACCAGCTGTAATTTGTTTACCCGCATGAATGTTATTATTGTTTATGGAGATACACCACTAGTGAATTGTGGACCCCAGTCCTTCTCTTTCATCTGATAAAACCAGAACTGCAAACCTGTTACTTTCTGCAAATAAGCATCTTTCTTCCACACATACGTCTAATCCTTTATTACAGTAAACCTGTGAGATTGACAACCTCACTGTTAAGTCGGGGCAAAGTATCTTGATTGTTGTGTGCAGGCTCCACATCAACTTAGCACAAAGCACTTTTCTGACGCCGTTGATACCTCGGGGGAATTTCTCATTTCCTACTGGTTCGATAACCTTTGGTTTCATACTGAGGGAAACTTGTTCTGCACTTCTTCACACCTTCCTCTTGGGGTCTCCCAACAACACGCCCACTGTGTGCATCAGCTGTTCCCTAAGGTCCTCCTTAGGTGTCCTGCTACGGGATCGCAAATTTTCTCTGAGTTGGCACATCAACTCTGGTTTTAGTACATGCTTAACTAGGACCATAACCTCTGCTTTAAGAGTGAAGGTAATTCCACATTTTCCTCATCAAATGAATAGAAGACATCCCCATCAGCCTTGGAGACAAAAGGTGTGAAAACTTCTAGATTTTCCTTGCAGATCAGAACAATGTCAGCCAGCCATAGAGATAATTCTTTGATCTTGCCATTGTTAGTCTTGTCGTTGTTGGCTATGTCTACAAGGTTTTGGAAACCAAGTGAGACATTAAAGATCATCCCATCATGTAGTGTCCTATCATTTTTTATCACTCAAGGACAGCCATGTTTCCCGGAACTCGATACCAATTCCTGCTCCGGCTGACTTGGTAAGGAAAGTAAGAAGTCCAGGAGCTTTGTCCCTGACCACAGCAACTGCAGCCTGGTAACTGGAACTAACCTTGCTACCTGGTGTCAAAGCAGCAATAGCAGCATCATGCGCTTGATGGAGGACCTTATATGCATCATATTTGTCTGAAGTACAATCAATCATGAAGGTTCTTGCAACATTTGAGCAATAACTACTATACTTGGCACCCAAAGCACAGATAATGACACTTCCAGAATTGTAGTGCAGATAATCGTCATTGCTAGAAGCAGCAGGCCTAAGGTCATACTATCCTGCAGTTTGAAAATAGGAGGGTAACATATGTAAACATTTTCAGCCTTTAGTTCATCTATATTTATTGGGGAAAGTAGTACCTTCTCTTTCAGAACCATCATCTTTGAATGTGTTACTTTCCTTTCATCCACTATGATCTTCTCCTCCTTTGGAATTACATACTTCCGCCTAATTGATGCAGCTAAATATGCAGCCTTTTTCACATATATAACCTCGGTAACATCTTTCACAGCAAGAAGCTCAGAGATGCCACTTGACACATCAACAAGCTTTAACCTTGATCCATGCAGCTTTTCAGACCATGCTTCAAGAACCTTGCCTTCAGGCTTCTCTCTTGCTAAGTGCCCAACAACAACATGGTTAGAATGTGCACATACATCACATATGATCTCATCCATTAAGGCAGACCCATCATCACCGTTCCTCAGTATATGCAACATGATATCAACACCAACCGCTTTAAAAACAGCCATCTTCAAGGATTTAAGCAGATCACTATCTTTCTGCCTACACAGGAAATGGATCTGCTTGCCGAGAAAGACCATTATAGTTTCTGGGAACTGATGGCCAAAAAACCACATGCTCAAGGATAATGATTTCTGACATTGAATGTCTTCAGAGGGTGGAGGGGTAGCAACAGAAATTACACATGAAGATCCCCAAATATCAGTCGTATGCTCCTTCCAGTGGTGACAGAACTCCTTCAAACATTTGATGAATTTTTCTTGACTGACTACAGGAGAAGAACCAGCAACAAAGGATGGTGCTCTATCCAGTTCTTCAATGATAGTCATTTGTAAGTTATAACCACAGTACCTAAGAACAAAATGTGTGTTGCAACCATAGATGTGAGTACAGTATGAGCACAACAAATCATTAAGAAAAAGTAGAGCAAACAGGTTTAGCAAGCTACAAACAAGTAACACAAACTACAGAAAAACTGCCAGCATGTCAGGTTTGGTTCTTCACTTCAATCTCACCGAGCATAAAACTTTTCACCAATCAACCAATTAAAAAATAGTTGCAACATCATTTAACTAGTAATCAAAAAGTTGATACTTCACATTGTATTTTTCATGATTTTGGATGATTAATCTTCATAGTATATTCAATCTACCTTTATAATAACCAGCTAAGCAGTGGGCATGCACTGATGCTAAAGATTTTCTATTGCTGATTGATAGTTCTTAATCTAATTCAGATATTGAATCTTTTTCTCATATCAATCTTCATAGGTAGAACCATCCAGTACTCAGATATAATTTAGGAATGGTCTAATCAAGAAAATATTGAATTGAGAAAAATGTCAGGAGTAGCTCATGGTTGCAAGAAAAATGATGTGTGTACCCATATTCTTTTGTCTGCACGAAATATTTGTGTACATCAAACTCTAAGATCAACCAAGTCGGACAAATCACGCCCATGTTTTAATCAAATTTGCACTTCACTTCTTCCCAAAAATTATGTTGTTAATCAGACGGGTAAGAAATAATTGGGTGGTTGGAAAAATATTTCAACACTTCATGATAAACAATAAAAAAATTGATGCAGATTCAGTTGTTTCTTATTCAAATCTAACCAATTGATTTGCAACAATAACGTGAACCAGCACTAGTGAAAATCAGGGCTCTAGTCCCGGTTCCAGAGGGGCCGTAGTCCGGTGTAGCAACAGGGACTACCAAAGCGGGACTAGAGCCCCCCCCCACACACACACACACCTTTGCTCTCGACTCACCACAAAACGGGACCGGAGCCCCCCCCCCCCCAATGAGAGCTTTGCACGTGGACGCAGCAGGGCGCGCGGGGTCGAATCCTTTAGTCCCGGTTCGTGTTACGAACCGGGACTAGGGTTTTTTTCCAGGGTTTTGCTTTTTTTTCATTTCAGGGTTTTGTTTTTTTTTCATTTCGACCAGTTTTCTGGATAGGGGTTTCGAATGGTACCACGTCGATGCGTCATGGTAGGGGGTTTTGGATGGTACCACGTCGATGCGTCGGGATAGGGGTTTCGGATGCTACGGCTTCGATGCGCGAAAAACATGTATAAATTGTTATACGAAGCTAGATGATGTTGCATAATGCATACTATATACAATTACATGAAGATCATGTTGATAACACATACACAATTAAGTACGTGTGGTACATGAAGATCACGTTTCCCGGTTCGAGATACTTAGAAGTACTTTGTTACATGGAGATCACTATTACATGTGGGCACTAGGGAAAATAGTGGTACTCTCCGGTTTCCGGTATGATATGGTCGAGGTAAAATCCCGCCAACTCCTCTGCAATTGCTCTGAAGCTGGTCTTTATTGGTAACTTGTTGCGCTTTCTTGCCAACTGTAAAAGAATGATATCACAATGAATACATGAGATATGAAATGAATAAAACTCATCACGATTGATTGTATTAAAATAATGTTGAGACTAGAGATTTACGTATTTCAATACTTTTTTTGCTCTTCAAATTCTCGTTGACCACAGTGTGCATGTACTCGCAAACGTAGAATCCACATAGATCAGTCCCCATTGACTGTTTAAGGCAAGTCTATAGAAGAATAGAATTTAATCAAATAATAATAAAGTATGATAATGGTGCATGGGCCTAGTTATAGTACTACTTACTTGGTTACTACGCCATAGAGGCTTCTTTGGCCATCCACTGGTCGGATCTTCCGTGATGAACTTTTCCCAAACGCTCCATGACAAGAAAATGAATGAATGAGTCATAAATTCTATGATATTAGGAAATGAACGAAATAGGCGATAAGAAAATGAAAGTACCTTGTCACCAAATCAAAACAGGTCTTGTATTGTTTAGGGAATCTTCTTAACGAGTCAAGGACAACAATTTGTCCTTCTCGCAAGTCAATAACGATAAGAATGTAGTGGTAGCTGCGCACGTTTATAAATAGTCATGCATAAATGATCAATTAAACTTAACATCGGGTGAGAAAAATAGAATGTGTAATAAGGAGTAACACTCACTTGAAGTTGTAAGGCCAAAAGATATATTTTTTGTAAGCTTGTCGCCTGAAAAACATTAGCAAATTCCCCGGTGTATCCTTGTTCCGCTTTGGATCAATTATGTTATCTTCATGCATTATAAAGGGGTCAATGAACCCAATGTGCCTGATTTTCTGCTTCTTGCATTCGAGCATCTTCATTCTGTGTAATAAAGCACACAAAATATTATAGAGAGGATTATCACATACAATGAACGAGTAGAGCTAATTAAAGACTTTGATTACAGGAATAGATCACTTACAGACAATAGGAACTGATGATAGCTTTGTTGAGGGCCCGGAGATTGAATAACTGAAAGATTTTGGCGACGTAAATGATAATAGAGTATTCTTGGAAATAATGCTCTTTATTAACAGCCAACATGAGAGTGTCTTTATTCTCCTCCTTTACGATATTCTTGTACCAGGCTTGAAGTTCACGCATTCTTGTGGGTAAGTCGCCGTCGACAAAATTCTCCCCGTGAACATAAGTAGCAACAACATCCGCGAAGGGATATCATCTCCCGAATATACTAGCTCCCACACATTGATGTTTTTGAGAACTTTGTCATCAAGCACCTTGAGCAGGGGGGCCGACTGTGCGTCTTGTTCTTCGAGTTGGGACCCTTGTTTCCCTTTTTTAATCGATCATCCATCTCTTCGTCATATGACTTATCAATCGAGCGAACATAGTCTGTTCGCGGCGATGGTGGAGGGTTGTATAGGGCATCGATGCAACGGTCAATTTTCTCCTGAGGAATTCCGGCATTAAATTTTGGAGGAGGCAATTGTTTCGCTAACGCTTTCTGTTTCAAGCCAGCAAGCCAGGCATTTCTATCTTCTTTGCAGGCGATATCGTTTTGCTCGACGGTTCTCTCCCATGGTAACTTTGGAGTAGGCGGCGGTGTTTTCTTCTTTCTAGGTTTCTTCCTAACAGGAGAACCGGACTAGCGCCTCCTCGAGAGCGACTTAACATTCTGGGGGACTGGCACAGACTGAGATGGCCTCGCGCTGGGGGCCCTCTTGGGGGGCGGTGGGCTTTGCTGATTAGGTGGAGATGGACTCGGGCTGGGGTCCCTATCGGGGAGGTGTGGGATTTGCTGATGAGGTGGAGATGGACGCGGTCTTTTGTCCCTCTCGAGGAGGAGTGGACTTTGCTGATTAGGTGGACTCCTAGAACGAGGAGTCGGTGGCCTTGGCAGGGGTTCTGGAAGGACGATGTATTTCTTGGGCCACAGGGCGAAGCCATGCTTGACGTTTGCCAATGTCTTATCCTTGTCACCTCCAGGGAACTCAAGTTCCAAGGTTTCAAATCCCGCCATAATTTTGTCCACCACGACACTAGCATAGCCATCTGGATTTCACCACAATGGTAGAGTTCTCCAGGTTGAATTACTAAAGCAAGGCCCACCGCCACCTTCAAAGTTATGTTTCTCATTGCTATATGTAGCTCACAACCTGTAGGCTCTGTGATGTCATCCACTGGGTAGGCACCATCGACTTGACGTGTGCAACGCTACTTCTACGCTGAGATGGGGCGGCATCGGCTTCAGGATCTAATTGTACCCACTCCTGAGGTTCCGTTCTTTGCTCCTTCAATCCTTTCAGTACGTCCCGTGTCTCCTTCAGGCCACATTCCAATTCCGATATCCGGTCGGCCTCCTTCTTCTTACTTCTGCTACGGCTTCTATTAGTGTGAGCAGAATCCGGCCACGCAGTCTTAAACGTAGTACCGCCAGGATGCGTCGAGCTCATCCAACATGTTCAGGATTCCCCAGGGCCCGTGTCAGCTCGTCATCCTCTCTATCGGGTTTGAACACACCATTGCGATTGCATCTTGAAGCTTCTTTTTGACTATGTTAACCAAAAATTTGATCTCTCAGACCAGTCAAGTGTCTTTGGACGGACCCCCGATCGAAGCAGTTTTTCTTCAAAGGATAACCACTTAGGAATGGCGCTCTTGTAGCCACCTGACCCCAATGTATGGTGGTGTATCTTCAGCCCAGCATTCAACTTATTTATCTCCGATCGTGCCACATCCATAGGTGATTCCCTATACGCCTTAAACGCCGCCCATTCAGATTCTAACTTCTTCCCTTGTGCTCCACTGAAATCTGGCTCTTCTTTTGTTTCTTCATATTGATTCCACAACTTTTGCTTCCAGTTCCGGAATTGTTCCGCCATCTTAATAAGAGTCCACTTCTTGAGGTAGTCCTTCTTGACTTTAGAGAGATATTGCGGGAGGGTGAAATGTGACAACAGCGTGTTATGGACCAAATTCTTAAGAACTTGGTGGACATAACATGGGTCCTCCACATCTACGGCTGCCGGCTTATTCCATTCGTGTATGCTGATTGGGATCATGTCCCTAACAATATCTTCAGCTTGACTTATAAATTTGGTGCGGTTCTGTTTTGGTTCAACGGTTCGTCGGAATCAGCAATTTCCTCAATCGGTAACTTTGGATCCTCGCTCTTCATTCTTTTTGCCTTGCCTCGATGAGCACATGGTGGCTGTTTTTTGGCAGATTTGCTCGATCCGGACGGCTAAAAGAAAAATAAGTCGTTAATAAATGCAACACAAATCAATTAATGCATGTAGTTAACAACAACATATCGCCATATTAAAAACACATATACACCTCTCTGCCGGAGTTTGTTATCACCATATCTTGTGATTCCATTCCATCATCATAGTCGTTCAAAAATTGTTCGAAATAATAATCATTTACATCTCCTCCAGCTCGAGCATCGTTAAAAATTAGCTGTTCCATTTGGTCTTCCATCTCCTCGTCTCATTCCAATAGTACTTCTTCTATCTGCTCGTCTCGCAAGTGCTCCATAACTCAAATGTACCTGCAATCCATAGCTCGGGCATTATAATCAGGTTTGCATTTATTCATCTAAAAAACATACAAGTAAAATAATTGCAACGAGTATGGATCATATAGGAAAACAAGGTGGCAGCAAAGAAAAACAGTGTGTGCTCATCTTGCATATCTAACACACAACAATATATGGATCATATTTTAGAATTTTGCATATCTAACACAAAATCATCTTTTTTCGTACATATTTACAATCATCTCAATTTGCATATCTAACACAACATAATATATGGATCATATATTACAATTTCATATCTAACACATTTACAATCATCTCAATTTGCTCATCTTGCATGAAGGAATGCATGAAGGAATTTGCATATCTAACACAAAACAAAGATAGCCACTGGACATGGACTGAAACATCAGGAATGTAGCAATTAATCTAGCAAAGAGTGAGAACAAATGTCAATCTCATCATACAAGGTTTGTTTCGGCAGCGAGAAGCAAGACCTTCAGCAAGCCGTGGGCACACCCGAGCAGCAAGACCTCCTGCAAGTTGTATAATGAATTGTATATCAATCAAAACAACTATATAATGAATTGTACTAGAAGGATTAGGCGCGCTTTGCTGCGCCCATTGTTTATTGACATCGCTTCTTGCGGATAAATTGTGTGTTAGTAAGTACTATAAAACAATATTCACTTAATCTGGTATCTAATACACATGTAAACGAAACAAAAGAAAAAAGTTTCTATTTATAAGGACAAACAAGACGTTCTACATCTCTCATAAATCTGATATGTGTCGGCCCAGTGGGGACTGGGGTGTGCAGAGCCCACTCTCCCCAGACCTCGCACGTTGACAAATCAGACGAAATGACTAAGGACCAAGCCACCGCTTGGAGAGACCCTCGAGAGGCGAATCCTCTTGAGGGCCTGAAGAGGGCCTGCGCTTCACGAGACTGTCCGAGGCTCTGCGAGCCTGGAGAGAAGTCAACAGGAATCCCTCCGCAGGCCGTCTCGGGCCTGTGGGGAAACTTCGCAGCCAAGAAAGTACTCCAGGGCGCACATGGCCTCTGCAGTGGCCACAGAGTGGCGCGGACAATCCCTTTGCCCTTTTGGTGATAAAGGAGCCAATAAAGTTGCGCCGCTTGCGCCAGGACAGCTGGGACTTTCCTCTCTGATGATAAAGCGGCTGGACAGCGCAACACTCCAAGAAGATCGTCATTGTGGGCTCCACCCCGATCACTGCAAGCCCTGCGAGCCGTTGTGCGTGGTCTGCAGCCTGTCGGCCACCGCGCCCAACTTTATCACCGATGGACCGCATCCATGAAGGATTGAGCCGCGGTGGACTCCAACTCCTCCGTGCCGCTGCCATGCGGGAGCCCACCTTGGACGCCTCGCGCAAGTAAGACGCCCGTGGCGCCTATAAAAGGAACAAGACCTCCACTGTAGGAAGAGGTCGGCCAATTACTTGTAGAACACTTGCAAACCCTATCCCAGCTAGTAGAATAGCCTTCGGCTGGAGGAGGAAGACGACCATTGCTTCCCTCTCCAAGCACGGACTGCCTCCAGAGAGTCCTCGGCAAGCTCAATTGTACTGTAACCTCTGTAGTGCAATACAAACAAGCAGGAGTAGCGGTGTTACCTCCTCCTGAGGGCCGTGAACCTGGGTACGGGCTGGTGTCCATCTCTGTCGTGGGTGTTCCTCTCCAGGCCCGGCGAGCACCGTCATCGTGCCTCTCGAGGGTCGCTTGACCTCCGTGTTCAATCCCCTTCTCAAACTACTCTTCAGGGAGTGACCACCCCAGTTCTGTGGGAGTCACTATCCGACATTTGGCGCGCCAGAGAGGGGATTGAGACGCGTCAACGACCTTCAAAGCGCGTCCGCGCCATGGCGAACACCCGCGCTACTCGCGCCGCCCGCGCCAACAGACACGCACCTGAAGGAGTTCGCTCCGCGCCTGGCCCCACGGCCACGCGCGGACGATGGGGACGGCCCCGTCATGAAGAGCGCGCCAACTTAGGCCGAGCACGAGGAGGACGCGCAGTCGTCGCACCCGACATAGCGCCCAAGCGGCTCCGTCCCAGGGAGGACGGACCCCGCGCCTAACACCGCCCTGCTCATGGCGCAAGAACTTCTCCGCTATCAGCCTACCGCTGAGGCCCACGAGCAGTGGCTGGAGCGCCTCAACCACCTCGTCGGCATCGCGAGAACTCGCCTCGCTCCTTCGCAGTCCGTCGTGCACCTCTCCCTCGCGGGCATGGCTGCGCCTGACGCGCCTCCTCCTCCACCAGGGCCTGCACCGGCTGCGACGCAGAGGGCTGCCTCCCACGCGTCCTCGCTTCACGACTGCCTGATCGTGCAGCACACCGCGCCAAACGCGCGCGTGGGGATGGAGCTCCAGCGCAACCGCCAGAACCGCCTCGTGGAAGAAATCGGCCAGGCGGGCCAGCAGAATCGCAGCAGCCAAGTGCAGAAGAAGGATGAAACCCTCCGCAAGTACATCCAGCGCTTCAGCCAAGTGCGCAACAAAATTCCGAACATCCCTGACACCCAAGTAATCGCCGCCTTCTGCGAGGGCGTCACGAATAGTGGGATTCACAAGAAATTGGGCATCCACGACAAGATCACCGCTGTGGTGAAGCTGTTCGACCTGGCTGACAAGTGCGCCAAGGCTGAAGAGGGACTCCTCTTCGTCAAAATGTCCTCAAGAGGAGACGAGCACACTGAGGGATCCAGGAGCCAGAAGAAGAAGGAGGAGCCCAAGCACAAGGACACCGCGGTCCTCGCGGTAGAGCCTGGCGCTAAGGGCACCCGCAGGGACTCTCTCGAGCCGGGGGAGAGAAAGGACGACCACCGCCCATTCTGGATCTACCACAACAGGCGCGGACACTCTACAGAGACTTGCTTTGACCTCAAGAGGCTGAGCAAGGAGCGCGAACAAGCAGAGGGCAGCGGCAGCCGCGGTCGAGGCCGTGACTACCGCGGCAGCGGGCGCAAGGGCGGCTACCAGAAGCCATCAAGCAATCAGGCCAATGCCACAGAGAGGAACGGAAACCTCCCTAATGAGTAACATGGAGGCTACCAAGCTCCAAGAGGTGCCACTGCATGCATCCTCGGTGGGGCACAGGCGCCCAAATCAAACAATCAGTTCAAGCAGTTTGCTCACGAGCTCAACGCCGCCCTCCCCAGCCTTGAGACCTCCAGGCCCCTCAAATGGTCGCAGTACACCATCGCCTTTGACGCTTAGGACCACCCCAAGTCCACCAAGACTGTTGGAACCCTCCCGCTAGTCTCCAACCCCACCATCGACAACATCGCTGTCTCCAAGACGCTCATTGATGGTGGAGCAGGCCTGAATGTCATCTCAATTGAGACGTTCGAAGCGCTTCAAGTGCCCTACGAGAGGCTAATGCCCTCTAGACCCTTCACGGGAGTCACCGGCGGATCAATCGAGCCACTGGGGCAGGTCAGGCTTGCCGTCACCTTCGGCAGCGAGGAAAACTACCGCACCGAGAACATTGCTTTCGACGTTGCGCACATGGGCTTGCCATACAACGAAATCCTCCGCTACCCCGCCCTCGCGAAATTCATGGCCGTCAAGCATCATGCCTACAACATGGTAAAGATTCCCGGTAGCGCTGGCACCATCACCATCCGTGGACATGTCCTGGATGCTACGCGCGTTGTCTAAACAGCCTACAAGGCAGCCGTCATGGAGTTCCCTGCTGACAAGGACACGGAGCCTCTCGAGAGACCCAAGAAGAAGAAGCAGCTATTCTCCCAGGAGCCCATCGCTACAAAGAAAGTCTCCCTAAGCTCCAGCAGCTCGCGGGCCGAAGGCTCGGGTGCTAGCGTCACCGTTGGCGCTGCTCTGCCTCCCAAATAGGAAAGCGCACTCGTCGCCTTCCTTCAGGCAAACTCTGATATGTTCGCATGGACTCCGTTAGATATGTCCGGTGTACCGAGGGAGGTGATCGAGCAGCACTTAGTCGTGTGTCCAAACGCATGCCCCGTCAAGCAAAAAGCAAGAAAGCAAGCCCCCGAGAAGTAAGCATTCATCGTCAAAGAGGTCGAGAAGCTAAAAGCGGCAAATGTCGTCCGCGAAGTCGCGCACCCCACTTGGCTCTCCAACGGCGTGGTCGTCCCAAAACCTGCCGGAGGAGGCTGACTCTGCATCGACTACACCGATGTCAACAAGGCTTGCCCCAAAGACCCTTATCCCATGCCAAGAATCGACCTGATTGTGGACTCCGCAGCAGGCTGCGACCTCCTCTGCTTCCTCGATGCCTTCTATGGTTATCACCAGATCAAAATGGCTAAGGAGGACGAGGAGAAGACGGCATTCCTCAGCACTTGCGGTGTGTATTGCTATGTCTGCATGCCCTTCAGCCTGAAAAACAATGGCGCCACTTTCCAGAGGCTCATGAGGATAGCACTTGGCGAGCAAATGGGCAGAAATGTCGAGGCTTACGTCGATGACATCATCGTCAAGTCTCGAGAGGGAGATACTCTCCTCAGGGACCTTGAAGAGACCTCCCCAGCTTGCGCAAGGTGAACATCAAGCTCAACCCCGCCAAGTGCGTCTTCGGAGTGCCTTCTGGCAAATTGCTGTGTTTCCTCGTGTCCCACCGAGGCACAGAGGCAAACCCTGACAAAAGCCATTGCCCACCAGTCATGGTTTCCCCAAGGACACCTGAAGCTGTATCTATCAGCCACTCCACAGACCACCAGTGCCGTCCTGGTGGTAGAAAGAGAAGAGCCAGTCCTCCACAAGAAGAGTGCAACCACTCCAAAGCCAAAACCGCCTGACGAAGAGCTCGACAAAGGAACGGGTCCCACAAACCCACTGCCAGGCCCAGAGCCACAAGCGGAGCCTTCCCCAAGTCAACCGCTACAGGATGATCTCGCTGGGGAGCTTGAAGAGCCTCCACAGGCCAACCCACTTGAGGGCCCTAAAGAGACTCCACATGCCAACCCCCTCGAGGGCCCTAAAGAGTCTCCACAAGCCAACCCCCTTGAGGGCCCTGCAGAGCCTACTCAGGCAGAGTGCGCCAAGACTAAACTGACAACCCTTGTCGAGCATCCAGTCTACTTCATCAGTACAGTACTGCGCGATGCTCGCGAGCGGTACACAATGCAGCAGAAGCTCCTCATCGCGCATCATCGCCTCAAGAAAGATGCGACACTACTTCCAGGGGCACCCCATCACAGTGGTTATATGACGCCCGAAAATTGGTACTATGTAGATTTAAGCGATCCCGCCGAAATCCGCATAATAACGATTTTTGGTCGCCCACCAGACATAATGTGCACGCCGAAACATGCACATTATGTGGGTGGAATTGTGATAACATTACAACAGTTCCGATACATCCACAAATACAACAGAAGATATAATTATAATAACGACTCGAACGAGTCAAGATACAAATGATAGAATACAAAGATTCAAATAGAAGCGGAAGCAAAATGGTATCCGACTACGGATAAGATGCAAATTGGACTAAGAGTCCTGAAGATAAGCGATGGCGCCATATCCCTGCCCAGCCAAGCCGGAGGGATTCCCAAGCTAACGTCGTCAGACTTCAAACCTGTTAACTGCACATAAAGCACAACCCAAAAGAGGGTCGGGGCACTCCCTGGCAAGCAAAACCGACTTGCCTACTTTCTACACCATCTCCCAAAATATAGGGGAGGTGGACTTAGCGGCAGCAGCACTAGCAACCTAAAGAGACACGCTACAACTTCCGTCTAATTAGAGAGGGATAAGAGAGCGCATAAGTAAACAGCTACTACTAACACCAATCATACCCATTCTCGGATTAACCCCCTCAACCAAATATGAGGAAGAAATTCGGCAAACTCACACATTGGACAATTTTAGTTACCATTCATTGTGAAAGTAATTCTATATTACTAGTCAAATTAATTAACATTATTTAGGTGTAAGTTGTCTAGATCTCATTAGTCGTCAACGCACCGAGTTGTCCATAACCGCGGACGCGGCTCATCGATAAGATTATACCCAGCAGGGGTGCACTACTGGACCCATTCTCGCATGATCAACCCAGTCAAAAACATTAGGACCTTTCAACCCAACTCTTTTCCTTCACCGCAACAAGTCCAGGAGCCACGGGAGCTATGTTGGTCCCGGCCAAAAGGGTGCGGACTCTCGCAGGACACACCCCTCCGCACCAACAGGGCGCGCCCTATATGCATGTAACAAGGCACACCGCCAAAGTAAAATACTACACTAGCATCATCAATGCATATGAGACAAATGGAAAACCCGAACTAGGTGTGGCTCCCGGACAAGTCGAAGTTCCAGTCAAAGTCGAGGGGGGCTCCATAGGGCCTCCCACAAGTGGTTAGTGCGCTCAGTCTTGGATTAGGGGAGCAAGATCTCAGTTCCTAGGTCGACACTTAGCAGAACAAAGCACCTCGCAAGGCCTTCCGCCGGTGCCTTATCTTTTAATTATATTACCCCAATATGATATAACATTTTGTTAAGGTAGAATAATCTATCAAGCTAAGCATATGGAATAAAAGACCAACTGACGACTCGCACAACCAACTCTAAGCATGCACTACGACTCGCAAGGCTAACAGATATACAACAGGTGATGGGATGTGGGGATAAAGCTGTATGGGCTGCAGGATAAACATGTGATGGGATCGCGATAAGAATCGAATACTAGGGTAGCAGAGATCAACGGCAAGAATGAAATACAATGTATAGGTAAACAAGCAAACTTTGCTTGCCTGGAATCCCGCATGGAAGCAGATCTTGTCGTTGCTCACACATCTCAACGTTGTATCCGCGAAGAAGCAACAAACACTGGAAAGCGTAAAAGATGCACTTTACAACTACGGCCAAAAGATCCAGCATGATCATATGAGAATGATGCATGGCATGGCAAGATGCACTTAATCCGAATTAAGCGGAACCGGGATTCCGACAATTAATATTTAGGTGCAAGTTATTTATTTACCAGCAATATTAAATGTTGGTTAGCATGGCAACACATGGCATGGGTGACCTAATTAAATTAAATGGAATAGGGCATTATATATTTATTACCCCACACATTCCATATTGAACTATTTAGGTGATTTGCTACAGCCGCAAACCCAAGAGATGCAACCCATGCAATTATGATCTGATATGCACAAGATAGATGACATTTAATTAAAAAAAGGTTTTAGGGTTAGGGTTTGGGTCCGTACGTCGGATCGGGTGAACTAGGGTTTGAAACCGACGTCTTCGGTGCGTAGAGGAAGTAGTCGACGTCGGGGAAGTAGTCGTCGCGGAGCCGGGGCATCGTCGTTTGTCGGTGTCGTGGAAGTGGTCGGAGTCTCCGTACTCGAGCATCATCATTTGCGGATCACG
Source organism: Poa annua (assembly GCA_026929855.1). Taxonomy (NCBI): domain Eukaryota; kingdom Viridiplantae; phylum Streptophyta; class Magnoliopsida; order Poales; family Poaceae; genus Poa; species Poa annua. The sequence continues at coordinate 21,727,362 of CM049432.1, read as the reverse complement.
GTCTTCCTGGACACGCACGAAGGCGGCCAACACAGAGCGAACACAGACGAGACGGACACGAAGAAGAGTCCTTGTCGACGGTCACGAGCACGTAGAACTTGTCACGGTCGTCGTTGTGGCGGATCTTGTCGGTTCACGGACACGGAGGAGCACGGGCAGCACCTCGAAGGGTGGACAAACACGGTCAACAAGAGACGCTGGGGTCTTGCGGGCATTGCGTCAAACACCTGACGGGCGACGGACGCGGGGGACACCGGACGGGGAAGACGCGCACCCGGCCGGAAGAGGCAGCGGGGACGGCGACGTGGCGCGGGCGAAACGCACGGCAGCGGCGACGGCGGCCGGGGACGCGGGGCGTCGGGTGGAGGTAGCTGGCGACGGGCGCAGCGCGGCAGCGAGCGCGTGGCGGCGGGAGGAGACGGAGGCGCGCGGGCGCGAGCACGCGGAGGCACTGCGTGGGCGGCGGCAGCGCGGACGCGCGCAGCGCGGCGGTAGCGGCAGGACGCGGAGGCGACCGGGGGCGGCGCGGCGTGGAGAACGCGAGCGGGAGGCGCAGGGGCCGGCGCGGGCGACGCGATGCGGAGGACGCTAGCGGCGGGGTGTGCTCGGTTGCGGCCTGCAGGCGGCGCGGGCGCAGCACGCGAGCAGCGGCAGAGGGCGGCCGGCGGCGAGGCGGAGTCGCGGCGGCGGCTCTGGAGGCGGCCGGGGCAGGGCGGACGGAGAGGCGCAGCGGCAAGGCAGCGTCGGCGGTGCAAGGCGGAGGGCGCACGCGGCCGCGGCTGGGGAGGCGGTGGCGCGGGGAGCGGCCGGCGGCCGGGAGCGGAGAGGTAGGGCGCGGCGTGGCGCAGCGGCCGGCGGGAGGCGGCGGCGCGCGCTGGCTCGGGGAGGCGACCGGAGGCGAGCGGCCCGGGGCGGCGCGGATGCGGCCGGCGGTGGAGGCGGCGGGCCGGTGGCGGCCGGAGGCGGGCCGGAGGCGCAGGGGAAGGCCGGGGCTCGGGGAGCTCGGCAGGAGCATGGGCCTGCTCTCCCGTGCGGCTCGGGAGGAGATGGTGCATGCGGAGGAGGAAGAGGAAAGAAGGAAAGGAGGAAAAAGAAAAGGAAAAAGAAAAGAAAAGAAAAACGAAGAAAAGAAAGGAGGGGAAAAAAGAAAAAGAAGGGGTGGAAGATTATTTTGCAAAAGTCAGAAAAAGGAGGAGGGTGGCTGCAAAATTGTAGGGGGTGGGAAACAATTTTCCAGGGGGAAACCCTAGGGTTTGCTTAGGTGGGCTTTGGGCCTTATTTGTCTCCTTTTAATGTTTTCTGTTTTATATTTTTAAAACAAAATCTAAGAATTTGAATACGAAAACTATACAAAATATTTTTAGTTTTAAATAGACAATGTAATAAACTAGTTTTTTAACATTTGCAAAAGATTTTTAAATAACACATTTTTAATTAATTTGAAAAACATTCGAATTTAATTGTGGAAATTTAATTTAAATGCAACAAATTAAATTAATGAGATGCAATGCGATGCCATGTCGATGCAAAAAAAAAAGAAAACTCACAAAACAAAAAGGGGATAAAATCCCGGGGCGTTACAATCGACACCACTAACAAGGGATCGCGTCCCGAGATCCACGCCGAGACCACAAGAAGAGAGGGGTAACTATCGAGTCTTCACGCTCCGGGATGAACTTCTCGACACCACTAACAAGGGATTGTTGCTCCACCTTGAAATTCTCGACACCACTAACAAGGGATTGTTGCTCACGATGAAGACGACTCCGAAAGTTCGAACCTAATAGGGTAAAAGGCAAGAAAACGTCCACCCACACGTAGGATCCTAAAACTATGAAAGTTTGGATAAGAGAAGAGACTCCAAAACAAATAAGATAAGAGGAGAAATAGAATAGAGGTAAGGAGTAAAATAGAAACCTATTGAGATATTTTTCAAAATAATTTTAGGCGGACCCGCTGCTTCGATAACCAATCGTATCGAAACAACAAGGAGATCGAAACCAAGGCTCTGATACCACTTTGTGACGCCCGAAAATCGGTACTATGTAGATTTAAGCGATCCCGTCGAAATCCGCATAATAACGATTTTTAGTCGCCCATCAGACATAATGTGCACGCCGAAACATGCACATTATGTGGGTGGAATTGTGATAACATTACAACAGTTCCGATACATCCACAAATACAACAGAAGATATAATTATAACAACGACTCGAACGAGTCAAGATACAAATGATAGAATACAAAGATTCAAATAACAGCGGAAGCAAATGGGTATCCGACTACGGATAAGATGCAAATTGGACTAAGAGTCCTGAAGATAAGCGATGGCGCCATATCCCTGCCCAGCCAAGCCGGAGGGATTCCCAAGCTAACGTCGTCAGACTTCAAACCTGTTAACTGCACATAAAGCACAACCCAAAAGAGGGTCAGGGCACTCCCTGGCAAGCAAAACCGACTTGCCTACTTTCTACACCATCTCCCAAAATATAGGGGAGGTGGACTTAGCGGCAGCAGCACTAGCAACCTAAAGAGACACGCTACAACTTCCGTCTAATTAGAGAGGGATAAGAGAGCGCATAAGTAAACAGCTACTACTAACACCAATCATAACCCATTCTCGGATTAACCCCCTCAACCAAATATGAGGAAGCAATTCGGGAAACTCACACATTGGACAATTTTAGTTACCATTCATTGTGAAAGTAATTCTATATTACTAGTCAAATTAATTAACATTATTTAGGTGTAAGTTGTCTAGATCTCATTAGTCGGCAACGCACCAAGTTGTCCATAACCGCGGACGCGGCTCATCGATTAGATTATACCCTGCAGGGGTGCACTACTGGACCCATACTCGCATGATCAACCCAGTCAAAAACATTAGGGCCTTTCAACCCAACTCTTTTCCTTCATCGCAACAAGTCCAGGAGCCACGGGAGCTATGCTGGTCCGGGCCAAAAGGGTGCGGACTCCCGCAGGACACACCCCTCCGCACCAACAGGCCGCGCCCTATATGCATGTAACAAGGCACACCGCCAAAGTAAAATACTACACTAGTATCATCAATGCATATGAGACAAATGGAAAACCCGAACTAGGTGTGACTCCCGGACAAGTCGAAGTTCCAGTCAAAGTCGAGGGGGGCTCCATAGGGCCTCCCACAAGTGGTTAGTGCGCTCAGTCTTGGATTAGGGGAGCAAGATCTCAGTTCCTAGGTCGACACTTAGCAGAACAAAGCACCTCGCAAGGCCTTCCGCCGGTGCCTTATCTTTTAATTATATTACCCTAATATGATATAACATTTTATTAAGGTAGAATAATCTATCAAGCTAAGCATATGGAATAAAAGACCAACTGACGACTCGCACAACCAACTCTAAGCATGCACTACGACTCGCAAGGCTAACAGATAAACATACAACAGGTGATGGGATGTGGGGATAAAGCTGTATGGGCTGCAGGATAAACATGTGATGGGATCGCGATAAGAATCGAATACTAGGGTAGCAGAGATCAACGGCAAGAATGAAAGACAATGTATAGGTAAACAAGCAAACTTTGCTTGCCTGGAATCCCGCATGGAAGCAGATCTTGTCGTTGCTCACACATCTCAACGTTGTATCCGCGAAGAAGCAACAAACACTGGAAAGCGTGAAAGATGCACTTTACAACTACGGCCAAAAGATCCAGCATGATCATATGAGAATGATGCATGGCATGGCAAGATGCACTTAATCCGAATTAAGCGGAACCGGGATTCCGACAATTAATATTTAGGTGCAAGTTATTTATTTACCAGCAATATTAAATGTTGGTTAGCATGGCAACACATGGCATGGGTGACCTAATTAAATTAAATGGAATAGGGCATTATATATTTATTACCCCACACATTCCATATTGAACTATTTAGGTGATTTGCTACAGCCGCAAACCCAAGAGATGCAACCCATGCAATTATGATGCGATATGCACAAGATAGATGACATTTAATTAAAAAAAGGTTTTAGGGTTAGGGTTTGGGTCCGTACGTCGGATCGGGTGAACTAGGGTTCGAAACCGACGTCTTCGGTGCGTAGAGGAAGTAGTCGACGTCGGGGAAGTAGTCGTCGCGGAGTCGGGGCATCGTCGTTTGTCGGTGTCGTGGAAGTGGTCGGAGTCGCCGTACTCGAGCATCATCATTTGCGGATCACGGTCTTCCTGGACACGCACGAAGGCGGCCAACGCAAAGCGAACACAGACGAGACGGACACGAAGAAGAGTCCTTGTCGACGGTCACGAGCACGTAGAACTTGTCACGGTCGTCGTTGTGGCGGATCTTGTCGGTTCACGGACACGGAGGAGCACGGGCAGCATCTCGAAGGGTGGACAAACACGGTCAACAAGAGACGCCGGGGTCTTGCGGGCATTGCGTCAAACACCTGGCGGGTGACGGACGCGGGGGACACCGGACGGAGAAGACGCGCACCTGGCCGGAAGAGGCAGCGGGGACGGCGACGTGGCGCGGGCGAAACGCACGGCGGCGGCGACGGCGGCCAGGGACGCGGGGCGTCGGGTGGAGGAAGCCGACGACGGTTGCAGCGCGGCAGCGAGCGCGTGGCGGCGGGAGGAAACGGAGGCGCGCGGGCGCGAGCACGCGGAGGCACTGCGTGGGCGGCAGCGGCGCGGACGCGCGCAGCGCGGCGGCAGCGGCAGGGCGCGGAGGCGACCGGGCGCGGCGCGGCGTGGAGAAATCGAGCGGGAGGCGCAGGGGCCGGCGCAGGCGACGCGATGCGGAGGACGCTAGCGGCGGGGTGTGCTCGGCTGCGGCCTGCGGGCGGCGCGGCGGCGCGGGCGCAGCACGCGAGCAGCGGCAGAGGGCGGCCGGCGGCGAGGCGGAGTCGCGGCGGCGGCGCTGGAGGCGGCCGGGGCAGGGCGGACGGGGCAGCGTCGGCGGTGCAAGGCGGAGGGCGCACGCGGCCGCGGCTGGGGAGGCGGTGGCGCGGGGAGCGGCCGGCGGCCGCGAGCGGGAGAGGCAGGGTGTGGCGTGGCGCAACGGCCGGCGGGAGGCGGCGGCGCGGGCGCAGCGGCCGGCCGCGGACCGCGCTGGCTCGGGGAGGCGACCGGAGGCGAGCGGCCCGGGGCGGCGCGGATGCGGCCGGCGGTGGAGGCGGCGGGCCGGTGGCGGCCGGAGGCGGGCCGTAGGCGCAGGGGAAGGCCGGGGCTCGGGGAGCTCGGCAGGAGCACGGGCCTGCTCTCCCGTGCGGCTCGGGAGGAGATGGTGCGTGCGGAGGAGGAAGAGGAAAGAAGGAAAGGAGGAAAAAGAAAAGGAAAAAGAAAAGAAAAGAAAAAGGAAGAAAAGAAAGGAGGGGAAAAAAGAAAAAGAAGGGGTGGAAGATTATTTTGCAAAAGTCAGAAAAAAGAGGAGGGTGGCTGCAAAATTGTAGGGGGTGGGAAACAATTTTCCAGGGGGAAACCCTAGGGTTTTCTTAGGTGGGCTTTGGGCCTTATTTGTCTCCTTTTAATGTTTTCTGTTTTATATTTTTAAAACAAAATCTAAAAGGAATTTGAATACGAAAACTATACAAAATATTTTTAGTTTTAAATAGACAATTTAATAAACTAGTTTTTTAACATTTGCAAAAGATTTTTAAATAACACATTTTTAATTAATTTGAAAAACATTCGAATTTAATTGTGGAAATTTAATTTAAATGCAACAAATTAAATTAATGAGATGCAATGCGATGCCATGTCGATGCAAAAAAAAAGAAAACTCACAAAACAAAAAGGGGATAAAATCCCGGGGCGTTACAGGTTACCTCATTCCCTCTAGAGCAAATCCTGCGCAACCCTAACGCCACAGATCGTGTCGCAGGATGGAACATAGAGCTACAACCATTCAACTTGTGCTTCGATACCACAAGGGTAATCAAAGGAAGAGCGCTGGCAGACTTCATCGCCGAATGGACTGATCCAACCCCTCAAGAGCCTCTAGGAGAAGAACAAGAGCCCTCTGGAGAGAAAATGGCCAGCCACTGGACTATGAAGTTCGACGGAGCTTTCGCTTGTCGTCACGGCGGGGCTGGCGTGGTCTTGACCTCAGCCAAGGGCGACAAGCTCTATAACATGGTCCAGCTATGCTTCGGAATCGACAAGATCTCCAACATTATTGCTAAGTACGAAGGCCTGCTCGCCTGCCTACGTGCCGCAATCGCTCTGGGCATCAAGCACCTACTCATCAAGGGCGACTCCCAGTTGCTCGTCAACTTCTCCAACAAGAGCTACAAGCCTAAGGATGACCACATGGCCGCATGCCTTGAAGAGGTCCGCATGCTAGAGAAGCACTTCAGGGGCATGGAGCTCATGCACAACCCAAGGAAGGAAAATCAAGAGGCCGATGACATCGCCAAGCGCGCATCAAGGAGGCAAGCTCAGGTGCAGGCGTATTTGAAGAAAGACTCGTCAAGGCATCCATAAAACAGCCTCAAGAGGCCATGCCAGCAAGCACAGACGAAGCGCTCCCGCCACCACCTTATGTTGGGGCTCCCGATTGCGGGACCCCTACAGGGGAACGTCTGTTGCTCACAACGGCGCATCAAGAAACACGCTGGATTGATGAGATCAAAGACTACCTCGCCAAAGGGATCCTTCCCGAGGAAGATGTTGTAGCGGAGCAAATTGCCTGACAGGCAAAATCCTACCACATCCTCGAAGGAAATCTCTACCGGAAGCGCCCAAACGGCATCGCGCTCAAATGCGTCCCTCCTGAAGAAGGGAAAATGCTAATCAAGGACATCCACAGCGGGTAGTGCAGCCACCACTCGTGCGCCCTCACCCTCGCATGCAAAGTCTTCAGGAGCGGTTTCTACTGGCCTCAAGCACTTCAGGATGCAGTTGACATCGTTCAAGTATGTGAAGCTTGCCATTTCCACGCCAAGCAAATCCACCAACCTGCGCTGGGACTACAGACCATTCCGCTCTCCTGGCCGTTGGCGGTCTAGGGGCTGGACATCCTGGGACCATTCCCAACAGCGCAAGGGGGATTTCAGTACCTCTTTGTGGCCATCGACAAGTTCACCCAGTGGCCCGAAGTGGAGGCGACGAGCACAATTCCAGCAGGCACGGCGGTGAAATTCATCAGAGTCCTGGTCTGCCGCTTCGGAGTGCCTAACCGCATCATCACCGACAATGGCTCGCAATTCACTAGTGGCATCTTCAGGGCTTACTGCGAACAGATGGGCATCAAGCTCTTCTTTGCCTCGGTCGCTCATCCACAGAGCAATGAACAGGCCGAGCGAGCAAACGCAGAAGTCCTCAAGGGCCTAAAGACCAGGACCTTCGACATCTTCAAGGGCCACGGCAAGGGTTGGATCAGCGAGCTCCCCTCGTTGCTCTGGTCCATCCGCACAACGCCACCCAAGCCTACAGGAGAAACACCGTTCTCCCTCGTCTATGGAGCCGAAGCAGTCCTCCACATAGAGATAAAGCATGGATCCCCACGAGTCCTTGCCTTTAACGAGGACGAGCAAGAGGATATCCACAACGAAGACCTGCTGCTTCTGGACATGCGACGCTACCACAGCCGCAACGTGCGCTCACGCACACTGGAGACAGGCGATCTCATCCTCAGGCGAATCCTCTCCAGGGAAGGCCTCCACAAGCTGTCACCGATGTGGGAAGGCCCCTACAGGGTCTCCCACATCGCCAGGCCTGGCGCGGCTCGCCTCGAAACTCAAGACGGCATCCCCGTCAAGAATTCATGGAACATCATGCACCTACGCAAGTTCTACCCGTGATCATCTTCACGCCCGTGATCATTGTCACGTCAAGAACTCTAGCGGAAGAGGCAGCTTACGGCTCAACCTCCAAGCATTTTTGTCTCCACAAGGATAAAAAGAAAACGTGATCATTGTCATGCCCGTGATCATTGTCACGTCAAGACATCTGGCGGAAGAGGCAGCTTATGGCTCAACCTCCAAGCATTTTATGTCTCTAGAGGTTAAAAGCTCATGGCTTAAACCTCCAACCTCCAAAGCCTTCTCTCGAGGGTCAACCCTCCGAGCTCTCCATGTAACGAGCCACCTCAGGCCGTAGAGAGTCTCTATCACTAATGGTGGTCCCCATGCCTGGACATGGTCAAAACATTAACTTGGCAATTACAAGCATAATGAGACAATTTCGTTCCTAAGTGAACTTAGCGCTACGGCGCCGCTATGTAATATTTGGTGGTGAGTTTAATTTCCGCATTACTTAATTGAAATGTGCGCTTATATCTCTCCACATGCGCACCTCACGAGCGGGGGCTAAGTACGGTGTCAGTGCCTCAAATGACACACCTGCAGCACTGCAAAACCCAAGGATCCGAGCACTGGCTGGAGGGCAAGCTCCCACAAACACGCCATCACTACAAAGGACCTTGGTACTTACTCTCCTCGTGAGGAACGCCTACGGGGAGCTATAAGCGCGCACAAGTCCTCTGTACCGTGTACAAGCGTTTGGGTTCGCCCCTCTAACATTTACATGGAAGAAACGTCCCCACAAGCCTGAGGAGATACCCGGGAAAACCCCTAGAGAGGACCCCCTCGCCAGGCAAAAATCTCCACAGGGCAAAAGCCTCGAGAAGCTAAGTCTCGCACTCATGCCTCGAGAGCCTTTTTGTCGTGGTGGTGTCACGGCAGATGCCATAGGATGGCTAAAGTGTGGGGCCGATGGACGCTGGTGGATCCGGGGAGGGCTAGCGAGCTAAAGAGCTCACACGAAGGAGGATGCCGGAATAACCGAGATCTCCGAAGAACACCAAACACAACCGAAGGGAACGAGAGAAGATCTAGTAAATACGAACAACTGCACGAAGGCAGGGAACACACACACGATGTACCCAGGTTCGAGGCCCTCGTGGGGAGGTAACACCCCTACTCCTGCCTTTCCTCTCAATATAAGTGTGGAACAAGATCTACAACATAATCTTGGAGCTCTTTCGATAAAGAACACAAAAAACAAGATGAACTAGAGAAAGGGAAGAGTAAATGCCCTAGGTGTAAATGAGACTAAGGTCTTGGCTTCCAAGTTGGTCCTGCTTGCACAGGGGCAGTTATGGCGCCTTTCATAGAATTCCGGCCGGGAGGGCCGGAAACCCAAATCCGGGATGGCCCCACCAGACAGGCCTAGCGGTTATGTCGACACCGGCTAGTGCGACCTAGCCGCCGCCCTATCCCGCATAGCCCTTCCGTCATCATTCCGGCAAGGACAGCATGCGCCCTCCTGGAACATCATTGTCCCTCTGTCAGGGACAAGACATGTCTTTGCCCATCCGGAGTAGCCTTTTCCGGATTGCCGGGCTAGGCATGTCCGATCTTGTCGTACCGTTATCGTACCGGCTGACATGCTCCCGTGTCAGGCGGCAGGTGACCAGGCTTCCGTGTCAGGAGGGAGGTGACCATGCTTCCGTGTCAGGGGGGACGGTACTTCCCTCCGTGCCAGACGGGAAAGCCTGCTCCGGACCGTTGACAACTTGCCGGCATCCCCAATGCCGACTACCTCCTTGCTCCATTCTATAAGTCTTGCCTGCACACACTGGACAACTTGCTAATACTGAGATCTATATGTCGGTTAGTCTGTACCCGAGGAGGGAGCTTGCACCTTTCTCACCTACCTGGGGAGTCTATCCGGTTCACCCGGGATCTCTTCCACCGGGGAGTGTACCCGGAGCTCCCGAGATCCCTTCCGGATGTAGCCGGGTAACACTTAGGATGAGCAACTCTAGGCCTAGCCTCCCGAATATGTCTTGGGCTGCCACCAAAGACATCTTCGAGAAGCTAGTTCTTAGAGAAACCATCCGCTTGGGCTTATGCCGCTCTGAAGTCAGGGGGGAGGCTATTTATAGATTCCAGGGGTGACCCTTGCGACCCCCAAGAGACACCTTTTGCTTAATCAACTCCGAAAGGTCAAGTTATCCCTTCAGTGCACCAAAGGGCAGCCCTTGCACTCTCCAAAGGTCAAACACTGTTGTCATACTGCTGGTTTGCACCGGGATCTGCCCTACCCGGGGGGCAGCCCCCAGACACTAGTCCCCGAAGCTGGTGCTGTGCAGCGACCCAAGACGATGTGCGGGATCAGCTTTTAAAAAGAAACCTTATTCGAATAAGTAAGGAACAATCTTCTGCCTTGGTACCGAGATGACCTTCACCGAGATCCTTTCCCCGAGACCTTTCCAACCGGGAGGCCCTGCTCGGGTAACTAGATAGCCTTCAGGGTCTCCACCGGGTAGGGTCATGCTGGTATATTTCCTTATTCGTGTCGGACAAGATTCCTCTCCAGGGGAAGGGTCCCACCCGAGGTCTTGTCGTGCCAGAAAAGCACTTGAGTGTTTTTTGACTTAATGCGCCGTCGCTCGGGTTCACGTGCCGGGAGCCGCAGCCGATCCGAAGTCCAACCGTTGGGGGCTCTGTGGCCCGCGGTGTGGCCGGATCGGGCGCTCCGGGTGACGCCACGTGCCGCGCGGCACAAAACTGATCCCACCCACGATTCGGGAGATCGTGGGCGGGAAAATCGGAAACCGCTCCAGGGCTCCCCATAAATAGGGGAGAGGAGGAGTTATCCCCTTTCTTCCCCGATCCTTCCCTCTTCTCCACAACCGTCCCGAGTGCTCCGCCGCCGCGCCCGTAGTTCAAGCACCACCGTCGCCGTGCCCGGAGCTCACGCAGCGCCGTCGCAGTCCGTCGCCGAAGCCGTTCATTTCCACCATCGGGCACCAGATCTCTCGCGCCCCAGTGCCAACTTCTCCGGTAAGTTTCCTTCTCCGGTGAAGTTTCTCACGGTGACGAACCACCGCACTAGCCCGTGACTTCGTGCGTCCACGAACCATTTTGCCGCCGACGAGCGCGCTCGGCGCGGCGTCGCCGGTGGCATACTCCACACCTTAGTTTCGATCCGCGCTAGTCCACCCTCATGCATGGTTCGGGTATTATTGTGCCGATTAAACTTATTTGTTCGAGCATGCTAGATCATTTTAATAGGAACCCGGTTGTTGCTAGAAGTTTCCACTCCGGGATCTTCCATTACCGGCATACTAACCCGACTAACTGCCACTCCGCCTGCACAGTAGCTCTGGCATGTCCTCCGTGCCATCCGATATGGGTGACGAGAGTGTCCAAGGTTGCTGGGACGGTTCCGAGACCAATCAGGGGGACCTTGATTGGCTATACCGGACACACCGGATCCCTCCACAGGTTGAGAGCCGACTTCCGGGGAGCGAGGTTCAGCCGGAACCTCAACCCGGTGAATACGTAGTGTTCCTCACGCACTTTGAGCGGGGGGTTGGGCTTCCGGCTAGCCCCTTCTTTCGCGACTTCCTCGACACCTACAACCTCCAACCTCATCACCTTCCGGCCAACGCAATCATGATGCTCTCCGTCTTCGCCACTTACACGGAAGGGTATCTCGGTATTTGGCCGTTCGTGGATCTCTGGGCCAAGTACTTCATCCTCCGCCGACAAGTCATCCCGAACCCGGACAAGAAGGTCAAAGATCTTGTTGACTGCGGGGCGGCAACGATCATCCCTCGCCCTGATTCCGGATTCCCTAAGGTCCAGGGGCTGGAATCATGCCGGAAGTGGCAACGGAGCTTCTTCTACGTGAAGAACCGGGCGACCTTGGGAGACTCCCCGGGATCCTCCTCTCCGGATTTCATCAACTTACCCGAGTTTGCCATGGGTCCCCCCCCCCCCCCCCCCCCCCGCGTGTTCGACCTCTGGAATAGGCTCCCGGATTCTGAGGAGATCACGTGTATGCATGACGTCTTGAGCGTCCTCACGGATAGTCTGACCTCGGATGACCTCTTGTGGTGTTTTATCATCCGCCAAATCTGCCCTCTACAGACCCGAGCTCATAAGCTGTGTCATATCAGTGGTTTATATGACCCCACGAGAACCAGCATCTTCCCGCTGGACAAAGCTCAAGTCCGGCGGCATGTTCGAGCTATCGCTCGAACTAAGCTGCCGGTGAATTTCGCGTGGGGTCGTGTTGCCGGCTCCCGCAAAAAACCACTGAAGCATGTGCTTGTGTCTGCTTTTCGCCAACTTCCCTTTGCACCCGGGTTTTGCTGGAAATCGACATGGTTGTCATGCAACGTATTATTCCTGCAGCTGTTCGAGCGTCAGACAGCGGAGGACGCGATGCATGCCGGTGGAAACTTCGCGGCGGATTTCCCGATACCGGAGGAGATGCCGAGAGAGGATCCCGACGGCGAAGATCACCTCGCCATCCCCCTAGCCCGCGCTACGGCCCCGGGTAACCCCACAACTCCAGAGGCTATCCACATTGCATCTGACGATGATGACAGTGACGATTGTCAAATACTCGATGTGATTGACGCTCTTCCCCTCAATTGGGCTTCGCCAGTAGTTCCGAGATAAGCGGCCGTGACGAAGCGCTCCGAAACCCGGAAACGCGCGAGCTCCGACACCACCCCTACCGATGAATCTGGTGGTGTGCCCAAGAAGAGTAGGCAGACCAAGCAGACGGGCGAAAAACCTCCTCGGCACCGGAAAGGTCCCCCCACTGTAGATTCTGGGTATGATTTGCTTGCTTTGAGTTATCTGACTTTGATTTCTTCCGAGGTTCTTTCTGACATGCTTATTATAGAGACGCTCTTGACGTCCCGGCTTCCGTGGGTCTCCATCCTCCGGGATCCCGCACTCCTAGCCCCTCCCGGGCTGCTCCTTCTCCATCTCGGCACCCGGCGCAGGACGATGAGCATCCTACACCTGGTGTCGTGCTTCCCGAGGTCGTGGCTCCGGAGGCCGATCTCGGGGAGACTGAGGTTCTGCTACCATCTAGCTCTGCGGCTGCGGATACCATCCTTCCGGACAGCCCGCGGCGGGTGTCCCATCTTGAGGGGGAGATGGCGAGCCCTCCGCGGCAAGTCGTGCCACGCGCCTCTTCCCGGTTGACTTCCGGCAAGACTCCGCCGCCGAAGCCGTCTACTGCTTCTTCCCGACAGGCTGATCTTCCTGTCGGGAACCTACACAACCAGGCCTCCGGGCAGAAGATAGCTGCTGCCAAGCCCAACGCCCCTCCGAAATCTTCGACCCAAGACTTGGCCCACAGCAAGGGTTCCTCTGCCCCGGGTAAGTATTCCAGATTACCACCACCTCCTGCCGAGATCCCTACTGCCGCCTTGTAGGCGCTTCGAGCGACCGTAAGCTCCTTTGTGTCTTCAGGATCCCGGGAGATCGTTGCCGCGAGCGCGCCTGGCCTTCGTATTATTGAAGAATACAACAAGGCCTGGCTCGCCGCTGATGCCTCCGAGATTGTGGGGGACTTGCACGCTGCCGGCACGAGCCGCAGTGCCCAAGCCCTTCACGCTCTCCAGGTGGCTGCAATGGATGTCACCCGGGTGATCGATGTAAGTTTCTTCCTTCACTTTCTCCAAAGTTTCAATTCTTCCATCCCCACTAGTCCCCGAGATTGATGCTTAGTGCTCTAGACTCCACCGAGTAGCAGATCACTAGACATCAATCTTTAAAAAAACAGTTGATTTGTTTAGCCACTATGGATTCCGGATACTCCCGAGTCCCCGGGATCCTTCCCGAATTCTGATATCGGATAACCCTTTGACAAAGGATTGCGGCAAGAAACGCAGCAGCGTCTTCCGCCAGCTTCTTGCTGACTTCGGTCAGTCCAAGAAGTCCGAGGAGCGACTCCGGGAGGAGTGGAACGCCGCGCGAAAGGTCTCGGTGGACCAGAAAACTGCCTTGTCGACGACTCAGTCCGAGATCCTGCGGCTAAATGCCGAGCTGGAGAAGTCCAAGTCCGCCGCTACTGACTTGAAGGCGCGTTTCCTAGACGCGACCAAGAAGCAGAAGGAAACCTTGGACAATACTGAAGTGCGCGCGCACCACGCCGAGACCGAATTGGCTCTTCTCCGATCGAAGGTGGATGGCTGGCTTGCTGAACTGACTGGTTTAAACCGGGACCTCAATAGTGAGTTTACCGAGATCTTTTTCTCTTGCTTTCTTTCTTTACTGCTATCACCCTCATGACCTGGCCGCTTGACAGCTCTTCTTTTTAAAGGACAATTTGAGCACTCCTAAGAAGCCGCCAACCTTGCAGTTGCTGCCGCCCAGGAGAAGCGTGTCGGGAAGGGTCCTATCTCGGACTCCTGGGATATCGAGGATCACCTCATCGCTCTGAAGGCCCGGATAGTACCTGTAATGCCCCAATCCATAAATTATACAGTGATGCTATGCGTCGGTGGTCATTCTACATAATCGAAGGTTACTGGGGTTACCACTCCCAGGCCGAGTAAACATCGGCAGGCGTGCTCGGCATGGATCATCGGCAACACAACCCTTCGATCATGCCATATCCAAAGCATAGCCCTCAAAGTATAATAAAGAGACTAAGACACCGGAACACCTGGCACATGACAGACCCTACGACTCAAGATAATATAGTTCAACTCTTAGTAGAGAAAGATAGCAAATATTACAATCCAAGGTCACAGACCCATGAGTACATCAAGCGGAAGCAAATTAAGTTGTTCTAAACAACAAGATCCAAATATGGCCTAAGAGGCCTACAGATAAACAGTCCCGTGCCAGCTGGTTCCTAGTTGCCCCAGGCTGCCACCCGGGAACCCTAGACTACTCGTCGATGTCAATATAGAACCCACCTTCGGGGTAGGTAAAGTCCTCCTCTGAAACAAAAATAAACAAGGGTGAGTTCGACGAACTCAACAAGATTTTGAGCTATTTGCTCTATGATTGGCTCTCATGGTTTTATGGCTGTTTTGCGTAAAGCTGATTTTATTCTTAAAATATGACTCCAAGGCATCGACTATCAGAATATTTTCAAAGAGGGGTAAGAAGTAACTCTTTCTCTTTTGATTCACTTTCTCATCCTCTTCCACCACTGTACCTGTTCTTCAAAGGCACCTCCCCGAATCACCCTCGAGGAAGTCAACCTTACAATCGTGAGTGGTACCTTTAGTACCCAGTTTTTAATCATTCCGTTAAAGTTATTCTATGATCCCTGAATTCGTCACCAAGTCGTCCTTAACCGTGGACACGGCTTTTCGAAAAGATTTATCCCTGCAGGGGGTGTACAATGTGAAAGGCGCCAGGTTCCCGAGGGACCTCCCAGCTCCTTATCCATGCGTACCGTCCGACCCATTGCCAGAACATTTAGCTCTCTTCCGGGGAAAGCCGGCTGGGCGGGAGCGGCTACGACCTTTACCTCGCTTTGGACTAACCCAGGATCATCAGTGACTGGGGGACAAGTTCAGTGCCTCCAACACCCTGCCCCGCGGCCACTCATTTTCCTACCACCATAATCCTCATCTCAGTCTTGGCCACCATCTCAACACACGCGCAAATGGAAAGCCAAACTAGAGGACCCTCGGCTAGTCCGACATGAGTTAGTCGGTCGACGAGGTTCCATATGCCCACGCATGGTAGCACGCTCAACTTGGCTCGAAGGCGAGAACTCGCACCGAGGCGGCGAGAACGAGACAACCCACCACATTCCATGTGGCCTCTCATCCCCACCTTTTAGCATTTTATGAATTATTACCACATTTCTCCACCATCATCCGCGGGAATTCCACATCTGATCCCAACATGAATATCCATCGGACCACTAAGCAGTTAACTAAGCATGGCTAAGCAACAACATAGCATAGTGCATTATTTCAGGCTATCAATACAAACCTATGGATAATAGGAGGGAAACAGGTAATGGCATCGGGAACTTAATGCAACTATAGGATACTCTAATCCAACAAAATTGACATTTGGAACCGCATGCAATATTATAGTGGAGAAAATAATTTGCGGAAAATAGGATAAGATATGCAAGAGGGTGGGGATCACGCTTGCCTTGCTCAACAGGCGGGTAATACTGATCGTCGGGGTAATGTGGCGAGACCCCGGTTCCTTGATCTATCGATGTTTAAAAACACCGGAAAGAACACAATCAATACAAGCAATTCATATGCAATGCACAAACACATGATGGTATGACATTTTAATGCACTGAATTATTATAATAATTATATGACATTTAGATGGGATGCTAGGAATAATTATTCAACGAGATAGGAAATATAATTTCCTATTTGTTTTTAGGTGCACCTACCATTTTATTTTAGGTAACATGCTTGAAATGATTTTTAATATGTAGCACTGGTGCTTATGAGCATTTTTATTTAAAGGGCACCATTTTTAACAATTGGAGAAATTTGTTATGAATTTGAGTTACACCTTTTTAATTCTACCCCTTTCTTAATTTAACAGAACAGAAAAATATATTAACAGCAATGGAAATGTGAATCATCCTATTAGATAGCATTTATTTTTCTGAGCATTTTGGTATATTATTTGCTAAATTTGGATAATTATTTTGAAAGTTATGAATATTTGAAGTTTGAATCATTTTCTGCCTTTTTATTAATTCGCAGGAAAATATCCCGGGCGTTTTTCACCGAGGCGCAGCTAACCCGAGCCACTGACGCGCGGGCCAGGGGCCAGGGTGGCGCTGACGCGGCGCGGGGCTGGCTCAGGGTCACTGACGCGTGGGCCCAAGCGGCAGCGCACGCCGGAGCGCACGGCCGCGGTGGACGCCGGCGGCGAGGTGCACGCGCTCGGCGTTCTACGGCGCCAGGGATCTCGCGGTGGGGCGCGTACGACGCGCGCGCGCACGGGGAGCATTTCTACGGCGGCGCCGCTACCTAATGGTCGCCGGAGCACAGCGAGCAGCGACGGCGAGCGGCGGCCGGCGGCGAGCTCGCGGGAAAGGACGCTACGGATCACGCGCGGATGAACGGAGGGCACGGTCGGGTGCGGGTGCTCACCCTCGTCGCGTGTACGTGCTCGGAGTGGAGGGAGGAGCGCTGTGGCGGTGGCGAGCGTGCTCGAGGCGTGGCGGCCGGAGTTGGGGAAGAAGCGGACGGCGCGGTCGATTTCGCGTTCCCCGGCACGGGTCCTTCGGCGTGGAGGAAGCTGGCGTTGCGGCGGTGCTAGGGGTGGTCGTGGCTGGGCTTGAGAAAATTCATGTAGCCTCCCCATACCATGTAGAGGCACCACAAAAATTGGCTCCTCAAAATAAAATGTTTTGGTGCACTTTTGTTCAGAGGTGTCAAATAGGGCATTTTGTTGAAATTTCCATAAGTTGCCACCTTAATGAGTTGGAGACATTGTAATTAGGAGATTTTGATTTCTTGGAACTTCCTTGACAAATATGCCATATTCAAAGTGTTTGAGTGCAAATGACATACTAGTAGCAAAAGGATATGGATGCCATGATGCAATTACACAAAAGTGGAAAAATTACAGAGGTTTTCAGATTTTAAACCTGGGGCTGTTACAAATCTACCCCCCTTACAGGAATCTCGTCCCGAGATTCTAAAGTTGCGGAAGAAAGTCGGGATACTCCTCACAAAGACTGGACTCTCTTTCCCAGGTAGCTTCTTCTTCGGAATGGTGAGACCACTGCACTTTGAAGAATTTGGTAGTCTTGTTTCGAGTCTTCCTTTCCGCTTCATCTAGGATACGTATGGCATGCTCGCGATAGGTGAGATCCGCCTGGATATCCAGCTTCTCATGATTGACTCCACGGATAGGATCCTTGAAGCAACGGCGGAGTTAGGATACATGGAACACATCATGTACATCCGGGAAGTTGTTTGAGAGTTCGAGTTGGTAGGATAGATCTCCTCGTTTGGCCAGAATAGTGAAAGGGCCAACATAACGAGGGGCCAATTTTACCTTGATTCCAAAGCGACGAACACCACGAAGAGGAGAGACGCGTAGATAGGCCTTGTCACCAATTTCATAATGGACCTCCTGATGGTGCTTGTCATAGTAGCTCTTCTGCCTAGACTGGGCAATCTTCAGATTCTCTCGTATGATTTTCACCTTCTCCTCAGCTTCATTGATCACATCTGGACCCAAGAGTTGCCTCTCTCCGGTCTCGGACCAATTTAGCGGAGTTCGGCATTTTCTTCCATACAGAACCTCGAAGGGGGGCATACCCAGACTCGCTTGATAGCTATTGTTGTAGGAGAATTCAGCGAAGGGAAGGTATTTCTCCCAACCCGTGCCAAAAGAGATTACACAGGCTCGAAGCACGTCTTCCAGAACTTGGTTCACCCTTTCGGTCTGTCCATCAGTTTGGGGATGGAAAGCTGTGCTGAAGTTGAGGCGGGTTCCTATGGCTTGTTGGAAACTCGTCCAGAATTTCGAGGTGAACAAGCTGCCACGATCCGAAATTATCTTCTTAGGAACACCGTGAAGTACGATGATCCGGGAAGCATAAAGTTCAGCCAGCTTTGCAGTTGTGATGTCGACTCGCACTGGGAGGAAGTGAGCCACTTTGGATAGTCGATCGATGATTACCCAGATGGCATCGTTGCCCTTGGGAGACTTCGGCAGACCCGTAATAAAGTCCATACCAATCTCATCCCACTTCCATTCTGGTATCGCAATAGGGCGAAGAGTGCCAGCAGGCCTTTGATGTTCAGCCTTTACACGTCGACAGGTGTCGCATTCAGCAACATACTTGGCGATTTCTCTTTTCATCCGAGTCCACCAGAATAGTGGTCGGAGGTCTTGGTACATTTTGGTACTACCGGGATGAATAGAGAGAGGGGAATCATGCGCTTCTTTGAGGATCAACTCCTTCAGATTCTGCTCCTTTGGCACCACCAGACGGTCACCAAAGTACACGATTCCCGTTTCATTCTCAGAGAAGCATTTGGCCTTTCCACTAGCAATGTTCTTTCTGATATTAAGAATGCCAGTATCTAGTTTCTGCGCCTCCTTTATCTGGTCTACCAGAGTAGATTTGATTTCCAGATTTGCGAGGTAGCCAGAGGGAACAATTTCCAGGTTCAAACGGGCGAACTCTTCATGGAGAGCAGGTTGAGCCTTCTCAACCATCAGGTTGTTGCTATAAGCTTTTCGACTTAGCGCGTCAGCCACGACGTTCGCCTTGCCGGGTTGGTAATTCAGACTCACATCATAGTCTTTAATTAACTCCAACCAACGTCTTTGCCTGAGATTTAGATCCGGCTGAGTGAAAAGGTACTTCAGACTCTTGTGATCCGAGTAAATCTCGCAACGGTTACCAAACAGGTATGGTCTCCATTGCTTCAGAGCATAAACCACTGCGGCAAGCTCCAAATCATGAGTTGGGTAGTTTTGCTCATGTGGCTTCAATTGGCGAGAGGCATATGCCACTGCATGGCCATCTTGCATTAACACACAGCCCAAGCCTTGCAGAGAGGCGTCACAGAAGACCACGAAATCCTTGCTTGCCTCTGGCAGGGCAAGCACAGGAGCAGAAGTGAGTTTGGCCTTCAGGGTTTTGAAGCTCTTTTCAGCTTGGTCCGTCCATACGAACCTTGTATCCTTCTTGAGAAGGTTGGTCAGAGGCTTGGCTATTTTGGAGAACCCTTCGATGAATCGGCGGTAGTAACCTGCCAATCCCAGAAAGCTTCGGATGTCCTTGGCAGACATGGGAGTTACCCAATCCATTATAGTTTGAACCTTGTCGGGAACGACAGCCACTCCACTTGCGGAAATCACATGGCCGAGGAAGACGAGATTGTCCAACCAAAAATCACACTTGGAGAACTTGGCATAGAGGCGGTGTTCTCGAAGGCGTGTCAGGATCAAACGAAGATGTTCGGCATGCTCTTCATCGGTTTTGGAGTAGACGACAATGTCATCGATGTAAATGACAACAAACTTGTCGAGATAATCCATGAAGACGGAGTTCATGAGCCTCATGAACGTCGCAGGAGCATTGGTGAGACCAAAGGACATAACGGTATACTCGTAGGAGCCATAGCGAGTAACAAATGCCGTCTTTGGGATATCCTGCTCTCTGATCTTGATCTGATGGTACCCTGATCTCAGGTCCATCTTGGAAAATACCGTTGCCCCAGCTAGTTGATCCAATAGATCATTGATGCGAGGAATAGGGTACTTGTTTTTGACTGTCACCGCATTTAACGGCCTGTAGTCAGAGACTAGACGAGGCACGGTAGAATCCCTCTTCTTGACGAAGAGTACGGGACAACCCCAAGGTGAACTGCTAGGCCGAATGAACTCTTTCGCTAACAGTTCATCAATTTGCTCCTTTAACAGCGCCAGCTCCTCCACTGGCATCCGGTAGGGCTTCTTGGCAACCGGCGCAGTACCGGGAAGCAACTCTATGACGAACTCCACACTTCGATCAGGTGGCATGCCAGGCAATTCCTCCGGGAACACATCCGGGAAGTCACACACAACATGGATGTCTTGGATTTCAGGAGGGGATTAGCCTTCCATAAGGCAAAGGAGAAGCTCAGGTGAGTGGGGCATGGATGGAGATGGAGGGCTGGACTGTGCAGACCAATACTCCACCATTTCGCCGGAAGAGGTGGTCACGGTAATGGTTCTGGCAGCACAGTCGAGGTTAGCCTTGTATTTCCCTAGCCAGTTCATGCCCAGTATGGCATCAAAGCCGGTTGAATTGAAGGCTATCAGCGGAAACGGGAAGGGGAATGAGCCTATATTAATTGGAACTTCAGGGGTCACCCTTTTGGTTTGCCAACGAGTACCAGGGCTGGTGACATATAACGGTGCTTCCAACTCTTCAAACGGTATATTGTTTCGTTGTGCAAATGCTACCGAAATGAATGAATGTGATGCTCCAGAATCAAACAGTATTGTAGCTAGAGCTTTAGCAATTCGAAGCGTACCCATGAGAACACTGGGGTCGTCCTCCACGTCTTCAACAGTGACGTGGTTCAGGCGACCACGACTAGCCGTACCCGTCTTGGCTACGGGCGTGGCAGGGGCTGGTGGTGGCGCCTTCCGAGGGCATTCTATGGAGTAGTGACCGGGCTGGCCACAGCTGTAGCACGTGCTTGTCGGTGGTGCAGGGAGTTGAGGACGATAACCACTTCCGCCCGGGCCCATTTTTGGAGTAGGAGGGCGCGGCAGAGGTGGCCTGTACTCCGAGGTCCTTGGCACGAACGGAGGACGGGGCACGGAGCTATAGGGAACGAAGACCCTACGCTTCTTGCCGTCAGCAGCCGAGGAGCTCTGATGATCCCCCTGAAGTGGCCTCTTAGTGGCCTCTAGTTCCTTCCTTCCCTGTTCCAGGGTGAGAGCCTGGTTGTACAGTTCCTGGTAGCTCGGGAACTTGAAGGGCAGCAACTCGTAACGAAGCCTTGGATTGAGCCCCTTGCGGAACAACTCCTGCTTGTCCGCATCATTGGTCACATCCCGAGGGGCGTAACGGGAGAGATGGATGAACTCATGACCATAGACTGGAACGTCCATCCGTCCCTGATGCAAGTCCAGGAACTCCCTCCTCTTCAAGTCCATGAGGGGCTTGGGAATGTAGGCAGCGCGGAAGGCAGTGCGAAACTCCTCCCAGGTGAAAACATGCCCAGCAGCAAACATCGCCTGGTGGCTTTCCCACCACGCGCCCGCTGCACCCGCCAACAGGTAAGTGGCGAAGTTGGCTTGTTCCACAGCTGGGACATGCAGGGCAGCGAACTTGCGCTCCAGTGCACGCAGCCAGTCATCTGCGTCCAAGGGCTCCTTAGCATCGGAGAAGGACGGTGGCTGGGACCACAGGAACTCAGTGAGAGTATGACAATCGTTATTCCTCCGGTTCCCTTGGTGCACCAACTGCTCGAGGAGTCGGTCGTTGCGCACACGGCCCTCCTCCCTGAGCAGGAGGACCTCCGCCATGGTGGGAGGTGGCGGTAAATCTTCGCCGCGGCGACGGTCCGTCATTCTGGATATTGACAAGGACACAGTTAGAATCCCATCGTGTCATCCTTGTACACAAAAATAGGGACAGCAAAACTGGTAGTAGCAACAGATAGAACAACATGCACATCACTAGACGCACGCATAGATGGAACCGAGTTCACAAATATTGGTTCTAGTACAAGCCACAGTTTGCTGAAAGAGAGGTACAAGCCTCATACATATTACACTGGATGGGTTCTAGGAAGATAACAGTGACGAGTCTATTACATAACGAGCTCTACTGCTCCAGGCTCCAGAGATACAAACAAAGGAGTATTTGGCACAACTCGCAGGAAGGCACAATTACTCGAGCATCTCTCGGTAGCACACATGGCTAGTAGTACGCCATGACATCCTCATCAAGTGGCGCTGGGGGAGTGTGGAAGCGGCGCGCACTGGCAGGCTGGTTGCCATACGGCGACTCGAGTGCAGTAAGCCTCGGGTCTCGGTGAGGACCGGTAGGCGGGGTTACGCCACCAACTCCCGGACTGCAAACGTCGGTAGGCAGCTCCTCCAACGGGGGTGGGCGAAGTAGTGTGAGAGGAAGCGTCCCATCCATGACATACGGGCGCACACTCATCAGAGTATGACGGTGACTAGCGCGCGCCGAAACAGCGTAGAGGTACCACTGCCGGGCTCGACGGTCCAACGCTCGGACTAGCTCAATCAGTGCCCGGTGCCTGCTGTCCGACTCCATCTCGCCGCTGATGTACACAGCTCGGTAAACACCCGACGTGCTGTCGTCGGCAGCTGGGAAGTGGCAGAAATCCGACGCCTGGTTAGCGAGGTACGGACAGTAGCTGCGGTAAATAGAGAGGCCGTTATACGCGGCCTCCTGAACCGCCTGCTCCACGGTCATACCCACGCCTCCAGCTACGTTCTCAACGCGACCCTCGTCGTTGAGCACGCGCACCTTACAGAAGAACTGCGCCTGGTTGTACGGTGCATACTCCTCATACACCGTGTACTCCGGGTACCACCTACAACCCTGGCTGGCCAAAGCTGCGGCAAACAAGGCGGGGAACCCTCGAACACCCTCACATCGAGTGAGGCGAACAACCAAGCCCGAACCAGTCATCTGTAGCAAAAATAATTCAAATGTCAGGTCCGGAGACTCTAGAGTCAGGAATGAAAGTAGAACTCGGGTAGAGACTAGGAACAGCAAGGAAAATGATCCTGAAAGCAAACAGAGGGACGGGAGCCCCAGAAGCTGGTCGCCCCTCGCCCTGAAACCCAGAGTGAGTAAGTGTATGACACGTCATGCGCGGCGGAAGCGACACGTGATAAGGCACAAAACAAATAGAGGTAAGATTGCTCCGAGATTAGAGGGTAACCAGATAAGGAGTAAAAAGAATCCTAAGATGGTTTTCACAACTCATTTTTAGGTTAAAAACATTTTTACCAACACTAGACTCAACGTCGACCAGTAGTAAGGGTTTCCTACAGGCGGTACTGCTCTGATACCAAGTTGTAATGCCCCAATCCATAAATTATACAGTGATGCTATGTGTCGGTGGTCATGCTACATAATCGAAGGTTACTGGGGTTACCACTCCCAGGCCGAGTAAACATCGGCAGGCGTGCTCGGCATGGATCATCGGCAACACAACCCTTCGATCATGCCATATCCAAAGCATAGCCCTCAAAGTATAATAAAGAGACTAAGACACCGGAACACCTGGCACATGACAGACCCTACGACTCAAGATAATATAGTTCAACTCTTAGTAGAGAAAGATAGCAAATATTACAATCCAAGGTCACAGACCCATCGGTACATCAAGCGGAAGCAAATTAAGTTGTTCTAAACAACAAGATCCAAATATGGCCTAAGAGGCCTACAGATAAACAGTCCCGTGCCAGCTGGTTCCTAGTTGCCCCAGGCTGCCACCCGGGAACCCCAGACTACTCGTCGATGTCAATATAGAACCCACCTTCGGGGTAGGTAAAGTCCTCCTCTGAAACAAAAATAAACAAGGGTGAGTTCGACGAACTCAACAAGATTTTGAGCTATTTGCTCTATGATTGGCTCTCAAGGTTTTATGGCTGTTTTGCGTAAAGCTGATTTTATTCTTAAAATATGAATCCAAGGCATCGACTATCAGAATATTTTCGAAGAGGGGTAAGAAGTAACTCTTTCTCTTTTGATTCACTTTCTCATCCTCTTCCACCACTGTACCTGTTCTTCAAAGGCACCTCCCCGAATCACCCTCGAGGAAGTCAACCTTACAATCGTGAGTGGTACCTTTAGTACCCAGTTTTTAATCATTCCGTTAAAGTTATTCTATGATCCCTGAATTCGTCACCAAGTCGTCCTTAACCGTGGACACGGCTTTTCGAAAAGATTTATCCCTGCAGGGGGTGTACAATGTGAAAGGCGCCAGGTTCCCGAGGGACCTCCCAGCTCCTTATCCATGCGTACCGTCCGACCCATTGCCAGAACATGATGGTATGACATTTTAATGCACTGAATTATTATAATAATTATATGACATTTAGATGGGATGCTAGGAATAATTATTCAACGAGATAGGAAATATAATTTCCTATTTGTTTTTAGGTGCACCTACCATTTTAATTTAGGTAACATGCTTGAAATGATTTTTAATATGTAGCACTGGTGCTTATGAGCATTTTTATTTAAAGGGCACCATTTTTAACAATTGGAGAAATTTGTTATGAATTTGAGTTACACCTTTTTAATTCTACCCCTTTCTTAATTTAACAAAACAGAAAAATATATTAACAGCAATGGAAATGTGAATCGTCCTATTAGATAGCATTTATTTTTCTGAGCATTTTGGTATATTATTTGCTAAATTTGGATAATTATTTTGAAAGTTATGAATTTTTGAAGTTTGAATCATTTTCTGCCTTTTTATTAATTCGAAGGAAAATATCCCGGGCGTTTTTCACCGAGGCGCAGCTAACCCGAGCCACTGACGCGCGGGCCAGGGGCCAGGGTGGCGCTGACGCGGCGCGGGGCTGGCTCAGGGTCACTGACGCGTGGGCCCAAGCGGCAGCGCACGCCGGAGCGCACGACCGCGGTGGACGCCGGCGGCGAGGTGCACGCGCTCGGCGTTCTACGGCGCCAGGGATCTCGCGGTGGGGCGCGTTCGACGCGCGCGCGCACGGGGAGCATTTCTACGGCGGCGCCGCTACCTAATGGTCGCCGGAGCACAGCGAGCAGCGACGGCGAGCGGCGGCCGGCGGCGAGCTCGCGGGAAAGGACGCTACGGATCACGCGCGGATGAACGGAGGACGCGGTCGGGTGCGGGTGCTCACCCTCGTCGCGTGTACGTGCTCGGAGTGGAGGGAGGAGCGCTGTGGCGGTGGCGAGCGTGCTCGAGGCGCGGCGGCCGGAGTTGGGGAAGAAGCGGACGGCGCGGTCGATGTCGCGTTCCCCGGCACGGGTCCTTCGGCGTGGAGGAAGCTGGCGTTGCGACGGTGCTAGGGGTGGTCGTGGCTGGGCTCGGGGAGTACCCAAACGCCGGCGATGCGACGGCGAGCTACTCCTAGGGTTCGGCCATGGCTGGGGAAAAACAGAGGAAAAGATCGGGGGAGAGAGCAGAGCACGGGCTCGTGGTGGTCTTATCCACTCCAGGGCAGCAGAGGAGGAGGGGGGGGGGTCCGGGCGCGGTGTAGGAGAGGTCGACACGGCGACGGGGTGCGGCGGGGTCGAGGCGCTCGGTCGCTACAGCGAGGAAGACGACCGAGGTTTTCTGGAAACCCCCCTGGCGCTTTTCTCTTCTATCACAAACAGGTCCTTCCCCACTACAAAGAGGTCCTTTTCTAATTCTTTTCAAAACCAGAGCACTTCTTTGATTTATTTGGGGCAATTAAACACTTTATAAAAATTTGAGAAAATTCATGTAGCCTCCCCATACCATGTAGAGGCACCACAAAAATTGGCTCCTCAAAATAAAATGTTTTGGTGCACTTTTGTTCAGAGGTGTCAAATAGGGCATTTTGTTGAAATTTCCATAAGTTGCCACCTTAATGAGTTGGAGACATTGTAATTAGGAGATTTTGATTTCTTGGAACTTCCTTGACAAATATGCCATATTCAAAGTGTTTGAGTGCAAATGACATACTAGTAGCAAAAGGATATGGATGCCATGATGCAATCACACTAAAGTGGAAAAATTACAGAGGTTTTCAGATTTTAAACCTGGGGCTGTTACAGTACCTCTCCGGTCGATTGGGACCGAGCTAATTAGTGTGGCCGTCCATGTCCATGGCGCTCTATGTCCTGGCGTCACCGCTACCCTCTCGGTTAGTGAATTGGCGACTGCGCTCCGAGATGCCGGCAAGCGACTTCACGCTTGGAAGCGCTCCGGTGCGCGGGCTGGTGCTGACCAAGTCTTGACCCACGTGCTCAGCTGGTACGAGGGGCTCGACCTTGATGTGATCCAGCGTCTGCGCACCATCTCGCCGTGGTGCACCGATCCTGCCAAGATCCAGCGACGCCAAGAGGTTGCGCATCGCGTCACGTCCTGGTCCGACATCGGCGCCTTCACCACGAGCCTCATCACTTCTGATTCCAAGTCAGATTACGAAGATGATGGTGAGACGATTGAAACCGGTGACGTGGAAGCTGAGATCCCGGAGGATGACGATGCTCCTACCGGTGCTGGTACCGAGACCGTGGCCTCCCGGGAAGCTGCTACTCCCCCGCCGGTCGAGACTTCCCACGCCGAGGCGAACCCGGAGGCTCTGGACACCACTGCTAACATGGAGGAGACCACTGTGATTTCTTCATCTGGCGATGTACCTGAGAAAACGGCTTCTCCCATTGCCTAAAAACACTAAGTGTAAAAGCGTCAGATCCCCGGGATGCCGGGTGCAGCTGTAATATATACATTTTAATTCGTACTTTGTTTAATGTTATGCGAACAAGTTATGTCGGTTTATTTTGCAACGAGTCCCCGAGTTCGTTTTCATGTTTACCGTAGTTAGGTAATTTCTGCTCTTGTCTACCATTTCGGCGTTCGACAGTCGAGTCACAAAATTCCTTTTACAGTATACACTACTTATGAAAATCCGAGTTCCAGTTTGCTAAATTTCCGACATAACAAAATAAACAACTGAATAAGCAAAACACGTATGCTGGAGAAGTTCCTATCCCGAGTCCCCGAGTTCGTTTTTGTGTTTCCCATATTTGACGCTCTCTGCTCTTGACTACCATTTCGGTGTTCGTAAGTCGAGTCACAAGATTATTTTACATGACATACATTATTCCGACCAGAAAATCGATCTCGGAACTTGCCCGGCATACATCAAACCACAAATAGATAACAGGCAGTCCCCGGGTTCCTCCCTGGGTTGCCGGCATGCATGAAATGATAATAGCAAAAACAGAAGGCATAAAACGAGGCTGTCCCCGAGTAACATCTCGGGGCGCCGAAATTTCATTGATAGGGACACCGAGATACATACATTGCACCCTTTAAGTGTAAAAGGGTCGGAGCAAGGCTACATTCCATGGCCGCTTGGTTTCCTCACCGGCTTTGTCCATTACCCCTTTTCTAGCTTCCTGTGCATCTACAAGGTAATAAGAATCATTGTGCAGTGCGCTGCTTACAACAAAAGGACCCTCCCATGGAGGCGAGAGCTTATGCATCCCGGCTGTGCGCTGGATAAGCCTTAGCACGAGATCCCCTTCTCGGAATACTCTGGGGTGCACCTTCCGGCTATGATAGCGACGGAGATTTTGCTGATAAATTGCCGACCGAGACAGTGCCAATTCACTTGCCTCTTCGAGCAAGTCCACATCATCTTCCCGGGCTTCCTTTGCCTCGGTCTCGGTGAACATTGTAACCCTTGGTGAGTCGTGCTGGATGTCGGTTGGAAGCACGGCCTCGGCACCGTACACCATGAAGAATGGGGTGTACCCGGTAGATATGTTTGGTGTGGTCCGGAGACCCCACAAAACTGCCGGTATCTCCTCTATCCAACACCCCGGAGTTCTCAACAGTGGCTCGATCAAGCGGGCTTTGATGCCGGCCAAGACCAAAGCATTTGCTTTCTCGACTTGCCCGTTGGCTTCCGGGTGAGCCACTGATGCCACATCTAACCGGATTCTCTTTTCAGCGCAAAATTGAGCGAACTCCCCCACAGCAAAATTGGTGCCATTATCCGTGATGATGTTGTGCGGGTATCCGTATCTCAAGATGATGTCTTTCAAGAATTGAACCGAGGTGTGTCTGTCACACTTCCGGATTGGTTTGACCTCTATCCACTTTGTAAACTTGTCCACCATGACCAGCAAGTGCGTCATATTGCCCCTTGCCGGCTTGAATTGTACGACCATGTCCAAGCACCATACTGCGAATGGCCAAGTGATAGGGATTGTATTTAGTGCTGATGGCGACATATGTATCCGGCGTG
The DNA here is from genome assembly GCA_026929855.1 of Poa annua. Taxonomy (NCBI): domain Eukaryota; kingdom Viridiplantae; phylum Streptophyta; class Magnoliopsida; order Poales; family Poaceae; genus Poa; species Poa annua. Next base: position 21,699,174 of record CM049432.1, on the reverse strand, counting down.
CAAACCTCTGGCACCCTCCACACTTTCGGACAATGTCCTCTGCCTGCTGCAAGGCAGTGAGCCAGTAGAACCCATGCCGGAACACTTTTGCAACAGCGCTAGAGATGATGCATGATGCCCACACTCTCCTTGGTGTATTTCCAATAGCATCTCTTGGCCTTCTTCGGGTTCCACACACCTTTGGAGCACCTCGGTGACACTTCTCTTGTACAGCTCTTGATTGATGACAGTGTATGCTTTGGATCTCCTCAATATTTGCCGGGCTTCTACCTCGTTCTCCGGAAGTGTTCCATCCAATATGTACGCCATGATAGGCTGTGCCCATCCCGAGACAGGTCGAACCGGGAATACGGGGGCATCTATGTCCATTGGCTCGGCCGACATTACTTCCATCATCATGCTATTTAGTCTCTCCGAGTTCTGTGATGCTGTCCCCGGGTTCAACACAATGTTCCCGACTTCCACCTCCATAGGTACAGCTTCCGAATCGTGCTCCTTGGGGATGAAGATAGAATCCGACTCGGGCGAAGGCTGGATAGACGGCTTTCTCAGATGTTCAAGAGCGATCCCGGGTGGGATGGCCTCCCGAGATGACCCTAGCTTGGACAACACATTTGCTCCTTCGTTTTCCCCTCTGGGTATGTGCTTGAACTCGCAGCCTTCAAAAAATCCGGATATTTTCTGCACATGGAACCGATAGAAGGCCATGTTGGCGTCAATTGCATCCCAGTTCCCCGACACCTGCTGCACTACGAGGTCGGAATCGCCGAAACACTCTATCCGGCGGATGCCGATTTCCTTGGCGACATTCAGCCCATGAACTAAGGCCTCATACTCGGCGACATTGTTGGATGCCCGGAAGTGAATTTGCAGGACATATTTTAGCTTATCCTGTTTCGGTGAGATGAGAACCACTCCGGCACCCAATCCGATCTTGGCCTTGGACCCATCGAAATGCATCCTCCAGAAGTTGTAGTCGGGAGCTGGAGGCTCGTATTGCATCTCGGCCCAGTCTACCAGGAAGTCCGGCAGCGCCTGCGACTTAATGGCGTCACGCCTCTCGTATGCTGGAGCGTACGGAGACAACTGGATGGCCCATTTGGCAACCCGGCCGCTAGCATCTTTGCAACCGATGATCTCGGCTAGGGGAGCCTCGCACACCACTGTGATCGGGTGCTCTTGAAAATAGTGCTTGAGTTTGTTCACTGCCAAGTATACCCCATATGCCATGTTCTGATAATGCGGGTAGTTTTGCTTGGATTCCGAGATCAGCTCGCTCAAGTAATACACCGGCCTCTGTATCAGCTTGTCCCCTTCTTCTCTTTCCACGACAATAGCTACACTTACTACCCGGTTAGTGGCAGCAATGTACAGCAACATAGGCTCCTTGGGCAATGGGGATGCCAACACTGGTGCTGATGAGAGCATTCTTTTCAAATCATTGAATGCCGCCTCTGCTTGCGGAGTCCACACGAAGTTTTTACTCTTTTTCATCAGCTGATACAAGGGTAAGGCCTTCTCCCCTAGTCGGCTCACAAATCGACTCAGGGATGCCAAGCAACCAGTAAACTTCTGTACGTCTTTGAGACGTGCCGGCAGCTTCATGCTCTCGATTGCTCGTATTTTACCCGGGTTGACCTCAATTCCCCGGCTTGAAATGAGGAAATCGAGTAGTTTTCCTGCCGGAACGCCGAATGTGCACTTATCCGGATTCAACTTCATCCGGAATCTCCTTAAGTTTTTAAATGTTTCCCTCAGGTCATCGACCAGAGAGGATCTTTCTTTTGTTTTTATGACTATGTCATCGACATAGACTTCGGCATTCCGGCCTATCTGGTCGTGTAAACATTTTTGCATGCACCTCTGGTATGTAGCACCAGCATTTCTCAGACCAAAAGTCATGACACGATAGCAATAAGCCCCATACGGGGTAATAAAAGCAGTTTTTAACTGACCATCCGGATTCAAAGGTATCTGGTGAAAACCGGAGTAGGCATCTAAAAAGGTCAAGAGTTCACTCCCGGCAGTGGAATCGATCACTTGATCTATCCGGGGAAGTGGAAAAGGATCTTTCGGGCAAGCCTTGTTGAGGTTGGTGAAGTCGATGCACATGCGCCACACCTTAAGCAGGAGGGGGTCATCCTTCTTCTTCTCTACCAGGACCGGATTTGAAATCCAATCCGGGTGCAGTACCTCCATCACGAATCCGGCAGCAAGCAGTACTGCCAGATGTTCCATGATCGCCGCTCTTCTTTCGTCCGAGAGGCGCCTAGTCGGTTGCTTCACTGGCTTCACATCTGGCCTGACAAACAGTGAGTGCTCAGCCAACTCCCTCGGAACGCCTTGCAGATCATCACTTGACCACGCAAAAGCATCCCGATTCTCACGGAGGAAGTCGACGAGCTCGCCTTCCTATTTGTTGTCCAGGCTGCTACCGATGATGACCTGGCGTTCCGGGTACTTGGGGTCAACACCCACCTTCTTGGTCTCCTTTGGTGGCTGGAATGAGGCGTTCTGCTCCGGGTTCACCATCCCGGGCATTCCGAGTTGCGAGGTCTGGGCCAATGCCACTACCTGTTGAATCCTCTTTTTCTCCTCCGCAATGACCAGGGACTCGTCTAAGTTCGAGCCGGCAGTTGCACAATCCATGGAACGTTTGTGGTCTCCTGCTATGGTGATGACCCCATTTGGACCCGGCATCTTCATCTTCAGATACCTCATTTGGGTGGATATCATGAACTTGGCCGGTGCAGGTCTGCCAATAAACGCATGGTATGGACTTTCGAGATCTACCACCTCGAATTCCAGGCTCTCTGTCCGGCAATTCTCCCGGGTTCCAAATAACACCTCAACCCAAATCTTGCCCATCGGGGAGCAGGATACCCCGGGTACAATGTCGTGAAAGGTTGTCTCGGTTGGGAGCAGCATGTTCATGGACACCCCTAACTTCAGCATGGTATCCTTGTACATAATGTTAATGGCACTACCATTGTCAATTAGTACCCGGCTGAAGCGGACGTTGAGACTTGGTCCGACAAATGTCGGGTCTACCACCAGAGCATAGCCACCAGGCTTAGGCATAACCCGGGGGTGATCCTTCCAGCTCCAAGTGATTTCCATCTCGGACCAGTGCAGGAACTTGGGCACCGCCGGGATTACAACATTTACCTCCAGAGCGCGCTGTCGCACACTCTTCCGGTCAGTGGGCTCGGTCACGAAGACCACATAGCTCTGATGTGCCTCCCGGTAACTGCTTTGCTGGTGTCCGGGTTGGTTACTCGGACCAGCGCCATTATCATTCCGGGTGTGCACCATGTTCACAGGTCTGAGAGGAGGTCCCTGGTTGGGTGGGTTAATCCGGACTGCATTGGCACCGGATAGCGGAGGAGGGGGTCTCGGTATGTTCGGCCGCGACGCTGGAGCGTTCGGCCGAGTAGCCCCCGCGATGCCTTCTTGCAATGTGCGCTGATACCAGCTGCACTGCCGGGTAGAGTGGTTTGCAGGCTTGTTGGCCTCCAACGTATGATAACAGCATGGCCTGTTCAGCATCTCTTCATACGTCAGGGGCTTCTTCTGGTCCACCCAAGTCTTCTGCACCTCTTGACTCTGACCTCAAGTCGGGCCAGTCGTTTTCTGCCGCTGATTGCTACCGGAATCTCCCTGATCTCGCCTAACTGCTGCAACTTGCTGCGAGGCATAGTGGAATTCGGGCTGACTCCTCTTTGGGCCGAAATCGTGGCGATCATGGCTTCTGCTCGGCCCCGAACGCTGAGTTCCCGCATTCCTCCTGCTGGAGTCTCCGACATCCACTAGGGGTTGCATGGGATCTCCAAGCGTGTAGGTGTCGGCGATGTGCATGGTCTCTGCCAGGGTTGTCGGCATCTTTCTCTGCAGTTTTTGCCAAAGCATAGATCCATGCCGGCATCCCTGCGCAAACCACGAGATGGCCTGAGCTTCAATAACTCCTTCGCAAGAATTGCGAATGTTGCTCCACCGAGTAAGGTACTCCCGGTCGGTTTCGTTGCTCCTTTGCCGGCAGATGGCGAGCTGCTGCGGTCGGTTGGGCCTCTTGTACGTGCTGGTGAAGTTGCTGATGAAGGCCTCCTCGAAATCCAACCAACAGTCTATGCTGCCCGCTCTTAAGTTGTTCAGCCAAATCCGAGCGGGTCCTTCCAACATTTGTGGTATGTACCGCACTGCCCAACGTCTGTTTCCACCGGCTATGCTTACTGCAGTTACATAGTCGGTTAGCCAATCTTCCGGCTTCGAGCTGCCGTCATAAGTCTTGGCACCCCAGTTGAGCTGGAAGTTTCTTACAGCAGGTTCTCGCATGATCCGAGGTCCAAAGCACGCAGGTCCCGGAGGACCTTGTTCCTCAACCAACTCGGATTGGTGAATCCGATCGAGCCTAATCCGGGCATCCACGGGATCTAGCTGCCGAGTTCCTATCCGGGATCCCAAAGGATTCTCGGTATGCTGGTATCCGAGTTGCTGCAGCCTCGAGTTGCCATCATCATGTTGGTTAACCACATGAACTAAGGCTTGCTGTGGGACAGAAGCAGTGTCTCTCTGTCGGTTTCCCTGATTCTATGGTGGATACCGGGGTGGATTGTCGTGGCTTACCGCAGCATTGTTTCCTACACCCTGGTTACCACCACTATGGCTACCCCGAGCTTGACCGGGATTGTTTCGTCCGACTTGCTGAACTCCGGCGAAGGCCGGGTCGTACGCTGCAACTGCTTGTTTTTCCCGGATCCTCTGCTCCGGCTTCGGCTCTTGCTCTTGCTTTTACTCGGATGTGGAGAGGAAGCCTCTCCGCCCGATTTGTCGCTCTCGGCCCTGGCCGAATGCACATGGGATCCAACTCCCGGGTTCTTCTTCTTGAAGGCCTTGTTCTGCCGGTTAGCCTCTATGACTAGCTCATTGACCCGTTCTTGTTGCTTACGGAGAGCTTCTCCGGATAGCCCTGTCAACTCGGCCATAGCAGCCTCAGCAGCCCTAAGAGTTTTGGCAGGCGAGCTGTATACCGGCTTCTCTGCCGAGATCATGCTATTCGTCCCGCTATGGCTAGGTGCCGCGCTACCTGTCAACTCATCATTCACCATCCTGCCCTTCTTACGCAGGTCAGCAATGCGCTTGTCCCGAGAGCCTATCTTGGGGAAGCCGTGAGCCACATTGTACTCCCGAAGACTGGCACTGAGTTTACGCCGGATCTCGGCGATCTCTTGCGCTTCTGCGGGTAGCAATTTGCGCTGCTCGTCCAAATCAGTTGAGGTGACTTGGGTATCCACATCCACTGTCACCGGGACAACCAGTGTAGCGTACCTACACTTTAAATAAGGCAGATACCTGTGTATAGTGCAAATCCCTGGATCGATGCGTCAATTTTATTACATCGATGATCCAGAATTACAATATATGGGATACAAGTTGCATAGCATAAAGCTAGCATTGAAAAAGTACACAGCGGAAATACAATAACAGTGAGTCTCTATAACTTTCATGCTGCCACAGGCGAAAACATGTTGGTTGTAGACTCGAAACCTATCAACGAAACCTCACTCGTCACCTGAACAATCTGCAATAAGAAAAATATTGCAACAACGTGGGTCAGATTCCATTAAAATGGAGTCTGGCAAGTGACACTATGGTGGACACTTAATGGAATAACTCCAAAGCCTATATGTATATTTGGCTGGTGGAGTTCAGGGCTAATTTGCATAAAGCCAATTTTTCCTATTCTTTTGAAAACACTTTTCTTGAAATCCAGACGAGTATGGCATGAAAACCATAAATCTCATCTTCCCTTGTTCACCCATCAAGTTTTATTTCTGAAGTTGGAATGGTGGAATCCTCCGTTGACGTCCGTGATCAGCTGCTCAAATTGTCCGTACCGGGGACACGGCTAAGTACTTAGTTTTACACTCTGCAGAGGTTGTGCACTTTCACCTTTAGACTCAATTTGTCCGAGAAATCCTATACACGCGGAGTGTATTATGGAAAGGAGAGAATTGAGACAAGAACTTTCAGAAGAAGAATGCAACCATACTAGCAAGACCCGTTCCACCTATCAACTCTACATCTGCTTGTCAAGCTGACAGGTTGCACCCTTACAACTTAATTATTCTAGACAGAGCCCATTGTCAAAAGGCTGCACGGGAAGCAATCGTCACTCGGAGTTCTTCAGATTCCTCTGCTCCCTGGGTGGCCATCCACAAGTGCACTCTCAGGTTGACAACCCCATGCTCATGGCCCCAAGCATAGTAGAAACTACCTTAGGCGAAGACAACCACAAGCACAGTCCTGAGTAGCCACTCAACATAAACCATTCAACCAATCCACCCAGGTGTTTCATTAACTTAGTGGATGTGTACTCCCAGGTTGACAACCACCATGCTCACGGCCCTAAGTAGAATAGAAATTCATCCTAGGCGACGACAACCATGAGCACAGCCCTGAGTAGTCACTTAACATTTTGTAAAACTTTTCATCAATTGCATAGCATCAATATTTTTGCTAAGTATGATATAGGAACCTAGACACAGGAGTAAGGGAATTCTACACAGGTTTAGCATAGCAATACTATCCTACTCATGCATATAAAAATACTAAGTAATGCATATAGAAAATAATAGTAAGTTTATGAGGTGTGCCACTTGCCTTTGAATGTTGTCGTTGTTCACAACTCTTTTCAACGATACTCGGGACTCTCCGTTCAATCTAACAGTAGGGACAAACAACAATACAACAATCAACAGCAAGCAGAACTCCACAATACACACAAAACATATACTAGATGAATAAATAAGTTTTATAAAACTTTCTAAGAGAATATGTTTATGCATGATGTGCAAAATACTTAGAGGAAAATACTAGCTCTATTCTTCGAGGTGATCAACAATTATTATCAGCTCTTTGTAAATTGGATATTCACTAAAGTGAGAGAGACAGACACCCGGCCAGCCACTTAAATTGTGGAACAGGTCTCATGTACGTGGACATGTAAGGTTTGTTTCCAGGCCGCTTCATCCCACTATGCCGCTAGGATCCAACTACTTCAAGATGATAACATCATGATCAAAATTTGTTTAAGTCAAATGTGAAAGACAAGATTAGAAGGGAGGGGAAAAGATAGAAAGAGAGATGTAGTTGTCCTCCAGGCTTCATCTCCAGTCTTGGTAGTTCTTGTATCCTCGAGGCTGGTCTTGGATTTACTTAGTCATCATGAAGTCTAACAGAAGAAGGAGGGAGTAAGAAGAAGAGGGAGAAAGGACATAGAAAATATTTCTGGTTGTCTTCATGAACTTCTTCTTGATCTTTCTTCTAAGTGTTCCTACTCCTTGGAGATTCTTCTGGAGTCTCGTTTGGCTAAGTCCTTCATTGGTCCTCCAGCTCCATGTTTAAAAATTTCTAAGTGTATAAGTGTAGCACTTCATAAAAATGCTATGTTTGAAAATAATCCTAACTTAAGGAAAATGGGGAGGAGTTTTCCTTATGGGAAATATAACTACAAAATAAATATGCTATGCATGACATGCAAGTTTTAAATCATAATACAATTTTTTGTGATATTTATAAAGTATGCATAAAGTTATAATTGCAATTTAATTAGTTTATAATTTTTGGAAAGTATAATAAAAGGAATAATTATCAGATTAAAGTTTTCTATGATTAATAATTCTATAACAAATTTTATAAATAGTATTAATAGACAGGGGTATTTTAATTAAATTTATAGCAATTTACTTTAATCACAAATAATATTTTTATTAATAGTTATGTTGAAAATAGTCAAACTATTCAAATTAAATATATGTAACTATGAATTCATTCAAAATTTACTCAAAAATATTTTATAGCAGTGGCATCAATTTACAAATATTCTAAAGTTTCTAAAACAATTTTATTTGTAAATTTTGGATTTATAGATTTAAAGTTATTACAAATATACTCAAATTCACCATTTGAAATTTGAATATTTTATACTAAGTCAAATTTGAATTTTGGCCGATCTAAAATAATCTACATGTCAAGGGCTTTCCAAATATATAAAAATATTTAAATTAGGTTGTGCGACTAAAAAGTTATAACAATTCTAAGTGACAGGGGCTTTTCTGCAAAATTGCCATTTAATTAAATCGAGAGAAATCATTTTACACGTCAGCGCTGACTGGGCGCTGACTGTGCGCTGACAAGGCATGACGTGGCGCTGACTGGATTAAGTGGGTGGATCTGCACCGTCAGATCTGGATCGGACGGATCTAAACGGCATACCGGTTCGGTTTTGAAACGATCTAATCGTGGGCGTTGAAAACAGATCGGACGCTCACCGTGCGTTGACCACCGGGCGGCGGCGCGAGTTCGCCGGAGACGAGGCCGACGGCGGCTCTGCGCTCGGCGAGGACGAGGATGACGCTACGGTGCTTCCCCGGATGCGCGGATGACGCCCTCGGGTGCGGCTCGTCGCTGCGGGGAAGATGGTGACCGCGGCGTCCTCGAGTTCTTGCCGGAGTGGCGTGGACGAGCGCGGCGGCGGCTCCGGCCACCTCGGGCGAGTGCCCGCTTGATAAATCGGTGATGCTTTGGACAAGGGGGGGGTCCTACGGGATCGCACGAGTACGAGGGAGATGATGGAGGCGGTTTTGGGTGTCGGGGTGGCTCCCACTCGCCGGAATTCGAAGGAAACGGTGGCGGTGGCGGAGAACTCCGGCGACCTTGTACCGCAGCCTGGGGGCGTGATTTTGAGGGGAAGGAGAGGGGAAACGGAGAGGAGCGGCAGGGCTACAAATAGGCAGGCAGGGGCGTTGAATCCGGGTCTTAAACGCCCGCGTTGAAGCGAGGTAACGCCGGCCGTTTTCAGCCGTGGGCGTCGTCTCCGGGAGGTTGAAGACAACCTGACGTGTGGGCCCCACACGTCAGTGAGAGAAGGAGGGGACGCGGGCTGGGCTGCGCTGGGCCGCTGCGCGCGTGGGCGATAGATGCTAGGCTTCGGCCCAGTTAGCTTTTCTTTTTCTTTTTCTGTTTTCTGATTTTTTTACATAACTTTTAAATTAAGAAACCAAATCCACTCAAATTAGTTTCTTTAATTTTGTAAAAACAATGTCTACCATTTAAAACACTTATGGTTATGTTTGGAAGACTTTTCAAAAATAATATTTTTGAAATATTGATTATTTGCAAAATGGACACCTAATGTCAATTTTGAAATTTACAGTTTTAATAATTTCATTTGGGGTTAAATAAAAATCTATGAATTTCCACAATCTTATAAGTTTGATATTAAGTTTATTTAAATCTGATTTCTAATAACCATCATTATTCTTTGTTTTGCTATAATAGTAAAATAACTAAATACAAATAATTTTAAGGAAATGGGAGACATAATAAATTCCATTTTTAATATTATTTTGGGCACCATTATATTTCATATTAATATAATTCAACTGAAACTTCATAACATCTTTGGAAAAGATTTTAGTTTTAATTCATTTCTTATTTAGAATATATTAATCATTTCCTGCTTTGAAAATAAATGAAATTCATTTAAGCAAATGAAATGTTTATTTGGATAATTCATTAACTTTAATTTATGAAGTTTTAAAGTTATGAATTATAAAGTTATAGTTTCCAAAACTATAATTTAAATTTTAGTTACAATAAAGAAAACTCATTAGGCAATTAGACCATGTTTAAATTTGTTATAAATATTATCTTAATTTATGATTAGCTATGGCTATGTGGTTTAAATCAAATACTTACAAAGACCTTTTATTACAGGGAAATGGTTTGAAGTTTGTATAACATTTATCAAATAAGATATTGAGGTTTTAAGAATTACAATGGATAATAAAATGTTTTAACCTGAAACAACTTTTGAAAAAGATGATAAACTGAGATATTTGAAATATTAAATCCTTTAAATATGTTTGAAATCTTTTATAGTTGGTTTTATTTGCATATAATGTTTTTATTTTTAATCAAAACAAAAGTTTAAAATTTTAGTGATTTTCAAACATTATAAAATGTTGGGATGTTACAACCAGTTTAGCTACCAGGCCCGCGAGGGGATCCGGGCGGCGACGATGGTGGGAGGGCTGAGGATCGCCGTCTCGGGCAGCACCTCTCTCCTGCGGAGGTTTTGCTAACCGAACCCGGTGAGTGCCGGCATCGCCATCGGGGGCATCCTGGAACACCTCCTCGGTCGTCCCGACCATCATGACCGCGACGCAGCCCGCGGGCGGTCGCCACGCGGACCCCGGGCGGCGCGGAGCATGGGGGGATCTTCAGCCTCCAGGACAACGTCCGGATAGCTGCAGATGACCTCGATGGCGACATAGGTGGTGAAGACGCCGAAGTCGATGAGGCATCCGTTAGCCGGGAAGGGCTTATTCCGGAAGCAACCGGCATTGTCGCTGACGAAATCCATCTCGCCTAGCCTGACAACTAGGCCGGAGAGAACCCTAAGGCCGGAGTGAACGGAGGAACCCGTCCGGATGTGTACACCAGCCAGCGCCTCTGTCTTCCCCACGGTGGGCGCCAACTGTCGTGGTGGTGTCACGGCAGATGCCATAGGATGGCTAAAGTGTGGGGCCGATGGACGCTGGTGGATCCGGGGAGGGCTAGCGAGCTAAAGAGCTCACACGAAGGAGGATGCCGGAATAACCAAGATCTCTGAAGAACACCAAACACGACCGAAGGGAACGAGAGAAGATCTAGTAAATACGAACAACTGGACGAAGGCAGGGAACACACACACGATGTACCTAGGTTCGGGGCCCTCGTGGGGAGGTAACACCCCTACTCCTGCCCTTCCTCTCAATATAAGTGTGGAACAAGATATACAACATACTATTGGAGCTCTTTCGGTAAAGAACACAAAGAACAAGATGAACTAGAGAAAGGGAAGAGTAAATGCCCTAGGAGTAAATGAGACTAAGGTCTTGGCTTCCAAGTTGGTCCTGCTTGCACAGGGGCAGTTATGGCGCCTTTTATAGAGTTCCGGCCGGGAGGGCCGGAAACCCTAATCCGGGATGGCCCCACCAGACAGGCCTAGCGGTTATGTCGACACCGGCTAGTGCGACCTAGCCGCCGCCCTATCCGGCATAGCCCTTCCGTCATCATTCCGGCAAGGATAGCATGCGTCGTCCTGGAACATCATTGTCCCTCTGTCAGGGACAAGACATGTCTTTGCCCATCCGGAGTAGCCTTTTATGAATTGCCGGGCTAGGCATGTCCGATCTTGTCGTACCGTTATCGTACCGGCTGACATGCTCCCGTGTCAGGCGGCAGGTGACCAGGCTTCCGTGTCAGGAGGGAGGTGACCATGCTTCCGTGTCAGGGGGGACGGTACTTCCCTCCGTGCCAGACGGGAAAGCCTGCTCCGGACCGTTGACGACTTGCCGGCATCCCCCATGCCGACTACCTCCTTGCTCCATTCTATAAGTCTTCCCTGCACACACTGGACAACTTGCTAATACTGAGATCTATATGCGGGTTAGTCTGTACCCGGGGAGGGAGCTTGTACCTTTCTCACCTACCCGGGGAGTCTATCCGGTTCACCCGGGATCTTTTCCACCGGGGAGTGTACCCGGAGCTCCCGAGATCCCTTCCGGATGTAGCCGAGTAACACTTAGGATGAGCAACTCTAGGCCTAGCCTCCCGAAGATGTCTTGGGCTGCCACCAAAGACATCTTCGAGAAGCTAGTTCTTAGAGCAACCATCCGCTTGGGCTTATGCCGCTCTGAAGTCCGGGGGGAGGCTATTTATAGATTCCAGGGGTGACCCTTGCGACCCCCAGGAGACACCTTGGGCTTAATCAACTCCGAAAAGTCAAGTTATCCCTTCAGTGCACCAAAGGGCAGCCCTTGCACTCTCCAAAGGTCAAACACTGTTGTCATACTGCTGATTTGCATCGGGATCTGCCCTACTCGGGGGGCAGCCCCCCGACACTTTTTTTTCCTCCGCAAGCGCACGTTTACCCCTCAAGCGACTTCGCTTTCCCTTATACTTCATGGACTACTCGTACGTCTAAGGGGGGCACTTGAGCATCGCGACTCAGGGCTCTTACCTCTCCTTGGCTTAAACTCCCCCTGGCCTTGCTGAGTCATTGCTCTAGCATACCGAAGTGGCGGAGTCATGGTGACGTAAGAACCCATAGACATGAAGATAAGTCCAAAGGGACCTCTCGAGGGGCAAACAAGCTAGAAGCAAATTGCAAATGAGAATATATTACATGCCCATAAAAGTCGCAAAATGTCTAAACATAAAACTGTTTCAGATACAAGCGCACGCAGGCGCAACGGTTAGAGCTCAGGCGGAGTCCGCGCCATCGTGCACCTCCTCTACGGCACCCTCCTCAGTCTCGGCAGACGCGTCCTCCTCCTCGTCGTCCTCTGCAGCAACCTCCGCGCGCCTAAGCGGTTGCAGAAGGCATCGACTTGCTCGCGGAGGGAGTTGGAGACCCGCCGTACGTCTTCACCTTTACGAGCCTCAACTCACGGTCGCGAGGTCGAAGCCCGGTGTCAGGATCCGGAGGTTGGTGAAGAGGTGATCTACGACCACGCCGAAGAGCTGGCGGCTCTCGACCTTGATCACCTCACGGAGATCAGCGACAGGGCGCTCGAGCGCCGGGAAGAGCTGGTCGAAGTAGACCAGGTACATGGCTGTGCCACCACGGCCCCGAGCGTCGGCGTGCGGCGCCTCCGCGCCCAGCTGGGCCACGAGCTCATTGCTCCTGGCCACCAGCACCTGGAACATGTGCTCCCGTTGCTTCGTGAGCACGCGAGTCGCCTGCGCTATGTGGGCAGCCTCACTCGACTGCTCCACCGCGTGAGCCACATGCTCCTCCACGTCCTTGACCAGGGCGTTGAGGTCCTGGACGGCAGCCCTGTGGCCGTTCTCCGCCAGGCGATGGGCATCCTTGGCGTGTTGGAGGCGGGCCTCAAGCTTGGAGTTGGCCTTCTCGAGCCCCGCGATCCGCCTGGCGTTAGCAGCATGCTTGGCCTTGAAGCGGTCCTCCTGCTTCTTGGCCGAGTCGCGGAACTCCTTGGCCTTGGCCAGCCTGTATTGCTTCTCGCGCTCCAGGAGGGTGTCATCCGCCTCTTTCTTCTTCTTGGTGTACCGCTGCTCGAAGCGCTCCAGGGCGCGCTTCTAGGCGGCGACGTTCTCGTCATACTTCTGGAGCGCCTGGGCCAGGTCCCCTTCGCGCGCCTCAAGCTCTTCGCGTTGAGTGGCGAGCTCGCTCTCCGCCTGAAGTCGCTGCTCGTCGCCTAGCCGCACTTCCCTCTCCTTGAGGGCAAGCTGCCACTCGCGCTCGGAAGGCCCTTGCGGTCCTTCTCCAGGGTTTCCTGCGCGGCCCGGTGGGCGGAGAGCAGCTGGGTCTCCAAGTTGCCCAGCTCGCGGCATTTTTGCACCAGCAAGACCTCCATAGCTTCGCGCTCGGCCGTCGCCGCGGCCAGGAGCTCGGCGGCAGCGTCGCATTCCTCCTGGAGGGGCGCAAGGAGCTCGGAGGCGTCACGGATGGCCCTTGCGGTCCTCCTCCAGGGTTTCCTGCGCGGCCCAGTGGGCAGAGAGAAGCTGGGTCTCCAGATGGCCCAGCTCGCGGCGTTTTTGCGCCAGCGAGCCCTCCATGAATTCGCGCTCGGCTGTCACCGCGGACAGGAGCTCGGCAGCGGCGTCACGCTCCTCCTGGAGGGGCGCAAGAAGTTTGGAGGCGTCGCGGATGGCTCCCTCGCGGATCTCCTTGGCGAAGCGGATGGACTCCTCGCGTGCGGCCGGCAGCGCCAGGTCCTCCAGGCGATGAGCCTCGACAGCCGCATTGAAGGACGCCCACGCCCTTTCAAGCTCCTCGCGCTACTGGGCGAGCTGTATGTCCTCGTGGGCGAGGTGCACCTCCAAGCCCTCTAGGGACTCCCTCACGAGGCGGAAGGCGACCTCGCGGTGCCCAGAGCTCTAGTCCCAGCCGCGGAGGACCAGGTCTTGGCTTGAGGAGGGCCCTGCCCCGGCAACGAGGCCCGAGAGCCTGGCCCCGGAGCGCGCTTGGGGGCTAGACTGCACTCCGTCCCCGGCCGCGCCAGAAGCCTCCTCGCCGCCCGCACCAGCCTCGCGCTCATACCTGCAGCGGGATGGGGCGGAGAAGGAGGATTTTCTCCAGCGGACTCGCCAACGCCTTGTGGCGCCTGGCCCGCCTCGGCCTCTGGCTGCGCGGGAGGCGTGGGCACACGCGGCGGAGTCACCGCGCTGGCTGGAGTTGGCTCGCGCGGTGGCGTGATCGCGCGAGGTGGCGTAGGGGCGCAAGGAGGAGTAGCGACCTTCTCCTCCGGAGCCTCCACCACCATTGGCTCAGGAGGCGGCGCAGAGGCCTCTGGGCGAGGCGCGGCCTCCTTCGCCTGAGGCGATGCAGCCTCCGCCCGAGGCACAGGCGCCTCCCCTTGAGGCACCTCCTTATTTGGTCCTGTGGAGGCCGTCTCCACAGGCCTCGTGGCCTCTTCAGCCACGGGCTCAGCCGTGGCTCTCTTCAGATATGCTGCCTTACGAAGCTTACGGCGCTTCGTAGGCACAAGATCACTGACAAGAACCAAGGAAGCATATTCAAGAGAGGATAAAGAGAAAAAAGAGCAATAGTCAAAGGACCGAGTGCCAGAGACAATTACCCGGACGGTTGAGCGCCTGTGTCGACCCACGCCAGGCCTGGCGAGCGCCAGGAGGGCGTGGTCCTGGCGCCAGACCCCTCCGGAGGCGCCACGGCCTACCTCTTGGTGGGGACGTCGGACGGCCTCGCCCCAGACCAGCCCACGGCCGCCTTGGTGCGTGGCTCGCGCCGCCCCGGAGTGGCCTCCGCGTCGGAGGCCTCCCTCTCCTCATCCTCCTCCACCACGAGGCGCGAGGGCGCCACCACGAAGGCGTCATCATCACCTGACGAGATGTCGCAAACCTCGTCAGTGAAGGGCCCAGGCCTCAAATTGGACACCTCCCCTGCCGTGGCCTCCTCCTCGCCTCGCCCAGCTCCCGAGGCAGAAGGCGAATATGCCCCATCTGCTTCCGGCACCACCGGCACAGGCACCTCCTTCCCCGCCGGGCCTGCCGGGGTAAACAAGAGCATCCCCACCAAGATGGCCATGCGCTCGGTCATGTTGTATTGGTGGAGAGGCTGGAGCGTGATAGGGAGCTGGGCCGCGGCATCACCGGGTTGATGAAGAGCGCGGACAGGACGTTGTCGACGGCGTCCTTGTCGTTGTCCTCACAGTGCAGCCACATCTTGTCATGAGGACCCGAGTACATCCACATGGGCACCGAGTGCGCCTGGAGGGGAGCGATGTGGCGCATCACAAAGTCCGCCACGATGATTTGCCCCGTGAGGCCCTCCTCGCGAAGGAAGCCCAGGCTGCCCATCAAGCTCGCGTTCCGCACGCCGTCGAAGGGCGCCTTGCCCCAGTGGGAATTCTTCATGGGCGGCGCGTCAGGGACCTCAAGGAAGGCGCAGGGTTGCTCCACCCCGACGAAGAACCAACACTAGCGGAAGTCATCTACCTTATTTGTCACCGAAGTGACGGCCTTGTCGTCGCTCCACGACATGGGGCTGTAAACGCTCCCCATGCCGTCCACGATGCGGAACGAGACGCACCCCGAGCGCTCGTTCTTCGCCGTGTTCCGGAGCACGTAGAAGCACCGGAAGAGCCCCACCGTAGGCTCCAGGCCCAAGTACGCCTGGCAGAGGTAGGCGAACATGGCGAGGATGAGGACGGAGTTGGGGTGGAGATGCAGCAACTGAATCTGGTAGAAGGCCAGCACCGCCTCCAGGAATGGAGAGAATGGCGGCACCAGCCCGGCAGAGACGCAGTGCTGGAAGACCGGGAAAACCCTCGCGGCTGTTTCCCGTGCGCAGCCGGCTTGAGCGCGGTGGCGCCATGCTCGTTGGTCCGGTCCGCCACCAGGTAGTGGACCTTGGAGAGCGCCTTCTCGTTGACGCGCACCACGAGCAGCGCAGCGCCATGCGCGACCTCGGCATGCGCCGCCTAGGAAGAGGATCCCACGGCCGCCTTGCCTTTGTTCTTGGCGGGACTCATCGCCGGAGTCTCGAAGGTTGCTGGAGGCGAAAGGAGGAAAGAGCGCTAGAGAGCAGAGGCGGAGAGCTCGAGAATGGCGGAGACTTCTACGAGTAGGAATGGAAACAGTAAACGGTTCCCTGCTCCGTCGCCCTGGCTTTATGTCTCTTCAAGGAGAAGTTACCGAGGCATGGTGGGACCCACCCCCCCCCCAGACGCACGCCCCAGATCGTGCGCGGCCGTTACTCGTCTGAGTGACGCGTGGCTCGGGCCGGCCGGGCACTTTGGGCCCACGACGCTCCGCCTGCGCCCATGGGCTCAATCGCGCCCATCGCGGGCCTGGGGGCTACTGTCGGCCCAGTGGGGACTGGGATGTGCAGAGCCCACTCTCCCCAGGCCTGGCACGCTAACAAATCAGACGAAACTACTAAGGACCAAGCAACCGCTTGGAGAGACCCTCGAGAGGCGAATCCTCTTGAGGGCCTGAAGAGGAAGCGAAGGCCTGAAGAGGGACTGCGCTTCACGTGTCTCTCCCGAGGCTCCACGCGCCTGGAGAGAAGCAACAGGAATCCCACCACAGGCCGTCTCGGGCCTGTGGGGAAGCTTCGCGGCCAAGGAAGTACTGCAGGGCGCACATGGCCTCTGCGGTGGTCGCAGAGTGACGCGGGCACTCTCTTTGCCATTTTGGTGATAAAGGAGTCAATAAAGTTGCGCCGCCTGCGTCAGGACAGCTGGGACTTTCCTCTCTGATAATAAAGCGGCTGGACGGCGCAACAGTCCAAGAAGATCGTCATCGTGGGCTCCACCCCGATCACTGCAACCCCTGCGAGCCGTTCTGCACGGTCTGCATCATGTCGTCCACCGCGCCCAACTTTACCGCTGATGGACCCCGTCCATGAAGGATTGAGCCGCGGTGGACTCCAACTCCTCCGCGCCACTGTCGTGCGGGAGCCCACCTTGGACGCCCCGCGCAAGGAAGACGCCCGTGGCGCCTATAAAAGGAACAAGACCGCCACCGTAGGAAGAGGTCGGCCAATTAATTGTAAAACACTTGTAAACCCTAGCCCAGCTAGAAGAATAGCCTTCGGCTGGAGGAGGAAGACGACCATTGCTTCCCTCTCCAAGCAAGGACTGCCTCAAGAGAGTCCTCGGCAAGCTCAATTGTATCGTAACCTCTACAGTGCAATACAGACAAGCAGCAGTAGCGGTGTTAACTCCTCCTGAGTGCCATGAACCTGGGTACGGGCCGGTGTCCATCTGTCGTGGGTGTTCCTCTCCTGGCCCAGCGAGCACCGTCGTCGTGCCTCTCGAGAGTCTCTTGACCTCCGTGTTCAATCCCCTTTTCGAATTACTCTTCAGTGAGTGACCACCCCAGTTCCGTGGGAGTCACTATCCGACAATATGGTCAAGCTTGGATGAGAGAAATAAGATAGCCAGAACATCAAATACAACACAACTAATAAAAAAAGAAGAGCTAGCCTAATGGCTGCTTTTGGTCAATCTCTCATAAATCTGATATGGTCAATCTTGAAGGAAAACACAAAGGCTGCTGGATAACATATAAATAACTGGGTAACTAAAGACTGCTGGATATCATAAATCTGATATGTTCAAAGGAAAACACAAAGGCTGTTGGATATCATAAATCTGATATGGTCAATCTTGAAGGAAAACACAAAGGCTACTAAAGATGGCAAGAGATTTGGCGCCAAACTGAACGCGCACGCTACAATCTGGAGTAATGCTATTACATATTTTTGTTACGGAGAGCAGAGTGCACGGTATATAAATTAGAACGTGGCCGATTTTTCCGGGACGGAATCAACAATCAGCAATCCAATTCACTCCATGTCAGCTCGTAACACTTTCCGCAGTCCAACCATCCGTAAAGTCTAGCATTATTGTACAATGTGTGCTCAGCAACCAAATAGTACGCATATATATTGAATAAACCACAATGGTGCTAAAAATGATTGTTTGCTTGGATGTCTATATAACAAATTAAACATGTGTTTTGTTGGCCCTATGTCATGTACGTTGTCGTGTGCTTGTGCAGTTGTGCACACGTTAAGGAATCAATCCAAAGAAGCATTTAACACTTCCAAAACTTACAGTGTCCAAATGTTATGTTATTTGGTAAAAACTAGTCCGGTATACTGCCAAAAATATATCCCTCCTTTAAAAATTATAACTGTATTTTGGATATGTCAAAAGATTTCTTAAGGAGGTTATGGAACCATGAGAAAGGTAAGCAGAAATGACCATGCTATCCTGGACATAGTGACTATTACATCATGCAGGAGTGCAAATATGTGGTAAATGTGGGTAAACAAGGAAAAACATCAATCTCTCACGCTCCCGCCTTCTGTGATGCAACAGAAACTAGAAAATCATTTGCCTTGTACAAAGGAAGTGATCGAAGAAGTCTCAGAAGGAGGTGCCAACGTTCCTTTCAGTAACACAAGCCAACCAATCTGTACAAGCAGCAAAAACTATCTGGGGGGCACTAAACACCAAACAGAGCCGCTATTTGTTGACAGTCTTGCTATGGCAAAAGCTGATAAGATGAAAGAGATCCACGGACCACCGGAGCCAAAACAGTGAAGATGACAACGACATTTGGTAGCAAGAAGTATCTGAATATGTGAATTGATAACAAAAATGTTAACAGCCTATCTATAGAAACACTCAAATCTAGGTGCGTCAGAGGATCATGCAGTCCTAGCATTACTAATCATCATCACCATGAAATCATTCATACCCTAGCAAAAAACAGTAGAGACTTGCAAACACCTAGCCCTTAGCAAAATCATCGCATGAACTAACCCTAATGCGCCGATTGGTTGATCGTTTAATGGAACTAGCTAGGGAGGCCGAGTGAGGGAGGGGACGAGGCTCACCGGTGCAGGACGGCGGCGTGGTGGGCGGCGTGGTGCGTAGAGGCCCTGGACGGCGGCGTGGTGGGTGGCGTTGTAGGGGTCGTGGGCGGCGTGGCCTCCTCGTGGTGCGGAGCGGACGACGCGGCTGCGTGGCCTCCTTGCGGAGCAGAGCGGCGCGTCGGAGCGGCAGACTGCACGGCGGAGCGGCAGGGCGGCGGTGGCTTTGAAAGATTTGGGAAAAAATAGGAAAAATTTCAGCCACGACCACCCTAAACGGTGCGGAAAAGACCGTTAATCTCGGTTCCAGCCACGAAACGAGACTAAAGGGTCTTTAGTCACGGTTGGCAACACCAACCGGGACTAAAGGTCTGCCTGCGCCACGAAAAATTGCGCGCGTAGCCCAACGGCCCTTTAGTCTCGGTCGGGGCTACAAACCGGGACACTTGTCTTTTTTTTTCTTGTTTCTTTTTCTTTTGACTTGTTTTTGTTTATGTTTTCTTTTAGCAAAAAAAATTTCCTTGTTTCTTTTTATTTTGACTGGTTTTTGTTTCTGTTTTCCTTTAATTTTGGTTTATTTTTTTTGAAATTTTTGTCTCTTGTTTATTTTTTTTGTTTTGTTTTATATTCATTGATTTAAAGATGCGAAGGTGATTTTCTTCTAATTATTTTCATAAATACCATTTTGTGAAGGAAGTGCAGAAAATATGATTCAAAATGGCACCCAACTAATTTTCACTAAGAGTGGTGCACATATGATGGATGATCGCCAAGTATGATTTTTTTTAATTCTAACTAATTTCCCCTAGTTAATTGAGTTTATGTTGATTTTCCAAAAGTAATTCAAATTTTAACTACAACTGTTTGATAGTTTGGTCTAAAATTTTTGGAAAAATCATTTTAAGGTACACAACTAATGGTTATGTCACAGAAAATATCAGCTCTTCCGATGAATAGTCGTAGCGACCGTTTTGATCGTTTTTACGAAAAAATGTAATAAAGTGATAAACATCTCAAAAAATCAAATCCTTTGGCATGGGCTCCTTATATGTGTACTAGTTGCTATGAAAAATGATAAACTTGATTTTTGACCACATTTGCAAAAAAGGTCTTCACAAAAAGGTTTATCATGTATAAACATCTGGAAGTCAAATGATCAAGTTATGGTCATTTCGACGACATAGTTTGTGATAAATATCTCATAGTCCACACATAGGTGCATCTTGGTATGATAAACAATCTTGCCAAAGGGATTCTTCAAATTGTTTTCATAAATACCATTTTTTATTTTTTAAGTGCAAAAAATGAGGTTTTTTGTGAAGAAAGTAAAGAAAATATGATTCAAAATGGCACCCAACTAATTTTCACTAAGAGTGGTGCACATATGATGGATGATCCCCAAGTATGAGTTTTCTTTTTGAATTCTAACTAATTTCCCCTAGTTAATTAAATTTATGTTGATTTTCCGAAAGTAATTCAAATTTGAACTACAACTGTTTAATAGTTTGGTCAGAAACTTTTGGAAAAAATATTTTAAGGTACACAACTAGTGGTTGTATAACAGGAATATTGATAGTTGTAGAAAATATCAGCTCTTCCGATGAATAGTCATAGCGACCATTTTGATCATTTTTACGAAAAAATGTAATAAAGTGATAAACACCTCAAAAAATCAGATCCTTTGGCATGGACTCCTTATATGTCTATTAGTTGCTATGAAAAATGATAAACTTGATTTTTGACAACATTTGTAAAAAAAGTCTTCACAAAAAGGTCTATCATGTATGAACATCTAGAAGTTTCAAACCAAATAACCAAGTTATGGTCATTTCGACAACATAGTTTGTGATAAAGATCTCATACTCCACACATAGGTGCATCTTGGTATAATAAACAATCTTGCCAAAGGGATTCTTCAAATTATTTTCATAAATACCATTTTTCATTTTTAAGTGCAAAAATGAGATTTTTTGTGAAGAAAATACATAAAATATTATGCAAAATGGCACCCAACTAATTTTCACTAAGAGTGGTGCACATATGGTGGATGATCCCCAAGTATGAGTTTTTTTAATTCTAACTAATTTCCCCTAGTTAATTGAGTTTATGTTGATTTTCTGAAAGTAATTCAAATTTGAACTACAACTGTTTGATAGTTTGGTCTGAAATTTTTGGAAAAATCTAGTTCTAGAAAATATCAGCTCTTCCAATGAATAGTCGTACCGACCGTTTTGATCGTTTTTACGAAAAAATGTAATAAATAGATAAACACCTCAAAAAATCAAATCATTTAGCATGGGCTCCTTATATGTGTAATAGTTGATATGAAAAATGATAAACTTGATTTTTCACAACATTTGCAAAAAAAGTATTCACAAAAAGGTCTATCATGTATGAACATCTAGGGTGTTCAAGCCATTGACCAAGTTATGATCATTTCGACGACATAGTTTGTGATAAAGATCTCATATTTATAGTCTCGGTTGGTAACACCAACCGGTACTAAAGAAGCACATGGAGCGTGTGTTTGTTTAAAGCACTTGTGAGCCGTTGGATCAACATGTGTTTCTTTTGAGGGCTTCTGAGCTGTTGGATCAGCACTATCATGACCACTTTGTGAGTCACATGACCCTATATTTGTAGTCTCGGTTGGTAACACGAACCGGAACTAAATAAGCACACTTGTGTGTTTGTTTAAAGCACTTGTGAGCCGTTGGATCAAGATGTGTTTCTTTTGAGGGCTTCTGAGCTTTTGGATCAGCACTATCATGACCACTTTGTGAGTCACATGACTCTATATTTTTAGTCTCGGTTGGTAACACCAACCGGGACTAAAGAAGCAAATGGATTGTGTGTTTCTTTAAAGCACTTGTGAGCCGTTGGATCAAGATGTGTTTCTTTTGAGTGATTCTGAGTTGTTGCATGGGCACTATCATAACCACATCGTGAGTTGCATGACGCTATATATAGCCCCCTTTCGAACATGTTCGGCAGTCATTGTCTCCTCATTCTACTTCATCGACAGAATACAAAGCATTCGGATTCCCTGCATACGCCCAATGGTGCATTTGATATGAGGGCACTCACAAGCCACCGTTGGGCTGTATGCAGGGGAAACCGTGTGTTTTGTTCCATGCATCTACAAAATACTTCAGTTCATCGACGGAATACAAAGCATTCAGATTCCCTGCATACGCCCAACGGTGCATTTGATATGCGGGCACTCACGAGCCACTGCTGGGCTGTATGCAGGGGAAACCGTGTGTTTTGTTCCATGCATCTACTAAAATACTTCAGTTCATCGACAGAATACAAAGCATTCGGATTCCCTGCATACGCCCAACGGTGCATTTGATATGCACGCACTCACGAGCCACCGTTGGGCTGTATGCAGGGGAAACCGTGTGTTTTGTTCCATTCATCTACTAAAATAATTCAGTTCATCGACATAATACAAAGTATTCGGATATTACACATCAACAATAATATCCCTATCTAGTGTTTACTTGTTCTTCTTATTGCACCGTAACCACGGACAATCTTCTTCATTTAACTTGATACTTGGATCAGTGTTCACTTTGAAGGGCGGAATGTCATGAAACTTATCGTAATCTTCTAACATGCCTGTCTTGTCCTCCACTCCCACAATGACTCTTTTCCCTGAAAGAACTATGTGGCGCTTTGGATCATCATGTGATTTACTCGCTTGCTTATCTTTTCTTTTTTCGGTAGGGTAGACATGTCCTTCACATAGAAAACCTGAGCCACTTCACTGGCTAGGACGAATGGTTCGTTCTCGTACGAAAGATCCTTGAGATCCACTGTATTCATTCCGTACCATGGCTCTACCTCTACCCCACCTCGTAGGTTGAACCATTTGCACTTGAACAAAGGGACCTTAAAAGTAGATCCATAGTCAAGTTCCCATATCTCCTCTATGTAACCATAATATGTGTCCTTTGTCCCGTTACAGTTTGTTGCATCAAAGCGGACACCACTGTTTTGGTTGGTACTCTTTTTATCTTGGTTGGCTGTGTAAAATATATTTCCATTTATCTCGTGCCCTTGAAAAGTCAATATAGTTGAAGCTGGTGATGTGGCCAACAAGTATAGCTGTTCTTCAACATTTGTGTCATTAATAGATGTGTTTTTAACCAACTGCTGAAAGTCTTCATATGTTCTCCATCAATACAATCTTTAGATTTCTCCGGGTATTTGGAGCGTTAAACATTCTTGTGTTCCTCGACATACGGACCCACCAAACTGGAATTATGTAGAGCGGTGCCCTGTACTTGAGTGATAGAATCCCCGTCTTGACATGTTGTTGCTTTCTTTCTTAGGGTGCCTTTGTTTTGGTGGTATCACGGCAGATGCCATAGGATGGCTAAAGTGTGGGGCCGATGGACGCTGGTGGATCCGGGGAGGGCTAGCGAGCTCTGAAGCTCACACAGTAAGGTACTCCGAAAGGCACCTGAGAATGGCTGAGTCCGGAGGAATATCAAGAAGAAGCCTCAAGAACACTCAAGAACACACCCGAACATCTCCAAAACACAAGTAAATGCACGAAGGCAAGACAACACACACGATGTACCCAGGTTCGGGGCCCTCGTGAGGAGGTAATACCCCTACTCATGCCTTTCCTCTCACTAAATGTATGTCACAAGATCTACAACTTGCTCCTTGAGCTGTTTCGATGATGAACTAGATGAAATAGAGAGGGAGAGGGAGTAAATGCTATAGGAGTAAATGAGACTATAGTTTGGCATACAAGTTGGTCGTCCCTCCACAGGAGGAGTTATGGCGCCTTTTATAGAGTCTCGGTCGAGAGGGCCAGAAACCCTAATCCGGCTTGGTCCCACAGGTCAGGCCAACGGTTATGCCGACACCGGCTAGTGCGACCTAGCCGCCGAGCTATCCGGCATAGCCCTGCCATCATCATGCCGGCAAGTACCGCAGGCGCCGTCCTGGATCATCATTGTCCCCTTGTCAGAGAAAAACATGTCTTCGC
The DNA here is from genome assembly GCA_026929855.1 of Poa annua. Lineage (NCBI taxonomy): Eukaryota > Viridiplantae > Streptophyta > Magnoliopsida > Poales > Poaceae > Poa > Poa annua. The sequence continues at coordinate 21,675,247 of CM049432.1, read as the reverse complement.
CCATGCCTAGTAACCTTTTCCGGATTTCCGGCCTAGGCACGTCCGGTCTTGTCGCACCGTCGTCATACCGGCTGACACGCTCTCGTGTCAGGCGGGAGGTTACTATGCTTCCATGTCAGGCGGGAGGTGACTATGCTTCCGTCTCAGGGGGGATATGATTTCCCCCGTGTCAGGCGGAAAGCCTGCACCTACTCCTTGACCTCCGCCCGACATGCCCCATGTCGGTATCTCACTCTGGTAGCTCCAAAGAACATTCCTGCACGACAAAGACAACTAGCCAAAACCGAGGTAGGTGAGCCGGTTAGACTTATTCCGGGATGCCTAGCCGGGCGACCCGGGTTCTCCCCTACCCGGGACCATGCCGGCCGACCCCGACATACCTTCATGCCGGACGACCCTTCCGTCCTACACAGGGTTCCCCTTAGAATCTGGGGAGTCACATAAGAGAAGTATCTCTAGGCCCAGTTTCACGAAGATGTCTTAGGCTCTGTGACGCCCTAAAATCGGTACTATGTAGATTTAAGCACTCCCGCCGAAATCCGCATAATAACGATTTTAGGTCGCCCACCAGACATAATGTGCACGTCGAAACATGCGCATTATGTGGGTGGAATTGTGATAACATTACAACAGTTCCGATACATCCACAAATACAACAGAAGATAAATTACAACAACGACTCGAACGAGTCAAGAAACAAATGATACAATACAAAGATTCAAATGACAGCGGAAGCAGAATAGTATCCGACTACGGATAAGATGTAATTTGGACTAAGAGTCCTGAAGATAAGCGATGGCGCCATATCCCTGCCCAGCCAAGCCGGAGGGATTCCCAAGCTAACGTCGTCAGACTTCAAACCTGTTGACTGCACATAAAGCACATCCCAAAAGAGGGTCAGGGCACTCCCTGGCAAGCAAAACCGACTTGCCTACTTTCTACACGATCTCCCAAAATATAGGGGAGGTGGACTTAGCGGCAGCAGCACTAGCAACCTAAAGAGACACGCTACAACTTCCGTCTAATCAGAGAGGGATAAGAGAGCGCATAAAGTAAACATCTACAACTAACACCAATCATAACCCATTCTCGAATTAACCCCCTCAACCAAGTATGAGGAAGCAATTCGGGAAACTCACACGTTGAACAGTTTTATTTATAATTTATTGTGAAAGTAATTCTATATTACTAATCAAATTAATTAACTTTAATTTAGGTGCAAGTTGTCTAGATCTTGTTAGCCAGCATCATCACCAAAGTCGTCCATAACCGTGGACACGGCTCATCGATAAGATTATACCCTGCAGGGGTGCACTACTGTACCCATACTCGCATGATCAATCCAAGCAAGCATCAGGGCTTCTCAACACGACTTATTCCTTTACTACAGCAAGTCCAAGTGCCACCCATATGAGTTGGTACCCGCGTCAAGAGTCCGGCCGAATCTCAATTGCGGATTCATTAGTTTGTGCCTACGCGCCATGCGGCTCAAACCACAGTAGGAACTGTCCGCTACGCGCGCACCACCCCTATATGACCCCCCGTATCACATACCCTCTCATCATCATCATCATCATCATCATCATCATGCACATGCATATGAGCAAATGGAAAATCCGAACTAGTTGCGGCACATGGACGAGCTGAGGATCCGTTCAAAGTCGAGGGGGGCTCCATAGGGCCTCCCACAAGTGGTTAGTGCGCTCAAAATTGGATCCGAGGACAAAATCTCAGTTCCTAGGTCGACACTGAGCAGAACAAAGCACCTCGCAAGGCCTTCCGCCTGGTGCCTTATCTTTTAATTATAATACCCCAATACAAGATAGCATTTTATTAAAGTAGAATAATCTATCATATTAAGCAGATGAAACATAAGACCAACAGACGACTCGCACAAACAACTCTAAGCATGCGCTACGAATCGCAAGGCCAACAGATAAACATGCAACGGGTATTAGGTTGTGGGGATAAAGCTGTATGGGCTGCAGGATAAACATGTGATGGGATCGCAGTTCAAGAATCGATAACTAGGGTAGCAGAGATCAATGGCAGGAATGAAAGACAATGTATAGGTAAACAAGCAAATTTTGCTTGCCTGGAATCCCGCATGGAAGCAGATCTTGTCGTGGCTCACACATCTCAACGTCGTATCCGCGAAGAAGCAAAAAACACTGGAAAGCGTAAAAGATGCACTTTACCACTACGGCAAAAGATCCAGCATGATCATGGGAGAATGATGCATGACATGGCAAGATGCATTGCGAGATGCACTTAATCCAAATTAAGCGGAACCGGGATTCCGACAATTAATATTAATGTTAAATTTATTTATTTACCAGCAATATTAAATGTTGGTTAGCATGGCAACACATGGCATGGGTGATCTAATTAAATTAAATGGAATAGGGCATTATATATTTATTACCCCACACATTCCATATTGAATTATTTAGGTGATTTGCTACACCCGCAAACCCAAGAGATGCAACACATGCAATTTATGATGCGATATGCACAAGATAGATGCATTTTATAAAATAGGTATAGGGTTAGGGTTTGGGTCCATACGTCGGATCGGGTGAACTAGGGTTCGAAACCGACGTCTTCGGCACGTAGAGGAAGTAGTCGTCGTCGTGGAAGTAGTCGTCGCGGAACCGGGGCATCGTCGTTTGTCGGTGTCGTGGAAGTGGTCGGGTAGTCGTACTCGGTCATCCTCGTTGGCGGGCGCGGGCACGTAGGAGCATGGCAACGGACACCAGAAGGAAAAGCGCACGGGCGGGCACCGAAACACGAACATGGGCAGACGCGGCAACGCGGCACCAAAAGGAGCACTCGCACGTAGCAACACCACGAAGGGTGGACAACTCGGACAAAAGTGGCGACGAAGTTCTTGCGGACATTTTGTCGAACACCTGGCGGGCGGCGGCGTGCACGCGACCGGAAATAGAAGAACGCACGGCGGCGCGGAGCGGCGCGGGCGGAGGCGCGCGACACGGTGGCGTGGGATGCGGCGCGGAGGCGCGCGCGGCAGCCGGGGAGCACGGGGCGGAGGCACGCGGTGGCTCGTGCGTGCGGTAGGCGGCGCACGGCGTCGGGGCGCACGGGCACGGGCGGAAAGGCGGCGACGGAGCTGCGGCGCGTGGAGGAGCAGGCAGGCGCGGCGGCGCACGGCGGCGGGTGCGCAGGGCGGAGGCGCGGCGCGCGTGCAGGCCAGAGGTGCAGGGGCGCGGGGGAACACGCGCGGGAGGCGGATGTGCGCTCGGGGACGGGGAGGCTTTGGGAGGAGGAGGAGGCGCAGCTCGGGGCGCGGCGGCTCGGGGGCGCGGCCGGAGGTGCAGGGGCGCGCGGCGGAGGACGGAGGCGGGAGCACGGACTCGGGCGGCCATGGCGTGGAGGCGCGCGGCAAGGGACAATCGGAGGCGGGGCGCGCGGGGCGGCGGCGGATGCAGCGGCGGCCGGGGCGGCCGAGGCGGCGGCGCGGCGTCGGGCGCATGGGGAAGCGGAGGCGGCCGGGCGCAGCGGCTCGGGGGGGGGGGGGCGAGCGGGAGGCGCAGGGGCCGGCGCGGCGGCGCGAGGCGAGCAGGGCGGCAGCGGCAACGGGGCGAGGCACGGCGCGCGGCGTCGGGCTGGAGCACGGCCGGGGGCGTGCAGGGCGCAGGAACGGTGCGGCGGCGCAGCCGGAGCAGGGGGGCGCGCGCGGCGGGCCGGAGGCAGACGGCGGCGGCCGGGCTGGGGCGGAGCGGCCGGCGCGGGAGGCGCGGCGATGCGGCGACGGGGCAAGCAGGGGAGCTCAGGCTGGCTCTCCCGTGCGGGATGGAAAGGAAGGAAAGAAGAAGAAGGAGGAAAAAAAAGGAAAAGAGGAAAAAGAAAAGGAAAAGAAAGAAAAAGGAGGGGGGAAAGTGGAAAAAGGAAAAAGAAAAGAGTGGAGGGGGGCGGCTGCAAAATTTCCAGGGGGTGGGAAGAAATTTCTGGGCGGGAAACCTAGGGTTTGTTAGATGGGCTTGGGCTTTATTTTCTCCCATTTAAACTTTTCTGTTTTATATTTTTAAAACAAAATACACAGGGAATTTAAACATGAAAACTATACAAAATATTTTTAGTTTTGAATAGACAATTTAATAAACAAGTTTTGACATTTTTAAAAGATTTGAAAATAACATATTTTTAATTAAATTGAAATGCATTTGAATTTAATTATAGAAATTTAATTTAAATGCAACAAATTAAATTAATGCGATGCAATGCGATGCCATGTCGATGCAAAAAGAAAACTCACAAAACAAAAAGGAGATAAATCCCGGGGCGTTACAGGCTCTCTCCAAAGACATCTTCGAGAAACTGGTTCTTAGAGGAACCATCTGTTGATGCTTATGCCACTCTTGGGGTGTGGGGGTCTATTTATAGTCTCCCCAGATGACCCTTGCAGCCTCCAAGAGGCACTCTGGCCCTGACAACCACCCAAGGGTCAAGTTGCCCCTTCAGCGTACCAAAGGACGTCTTTTAGCACTCCCCAAAGGTCATTCCTTGTAGTCATACTGCTGATCTGTACCGGGTTCTGCCCAACCCCGAGGGCATCCCCCCGACACAAGTCCCTGAAGCTGGTGTTGTGCAGCAACATAGGGTGAAGTGCAGCACCAGGTTCAAAAGGAGATAAACCAAGAACCCAAAGTTGACTTTTGCTTCTGCCACCGTGATGCTCCCTCCCAACATGACTTTTCCGAGATCGACCTAGCCGAGATGACCTATCCCGGAGAAATTGACTTAGCACTCTTAGGATAATATCCCTAAGTCGGACCGGTGACAGACATCCCACGCCACATGCCGGACCAGCTTTGTCTGTCAGGCGGACCCACCCGAGGTCTTATCAGGTCAGTGAAGCACTTGAGTGTTTTTTACTTAGCGGCATGCCGCTTGGGTTCCCGCGCCGGCATCCGCACCTGATCCGCACGCCAACCTATGCGGCCATGTACCCCTGGTGTGGCACATCGTGCGACGATGGGTGGTGCCACGTGTGGCCATCGCCACAGCGCGATCCCACCCACGATTTTGGACATCGTGGGCGGGAAACTCGGTAACCGCCCGCCGGGGTTCCCCATAAATGGGAGGAACGGAGGGGTCGCCTCTCCTTCTTCCCACTTCCTCTTCTTGCCCTCGTACTCATCCCGAGCGCTCCGCCGCCGCCGCAGTGCTTCGCCGGAGCGTACGACACCACCGACCGAGCCCGCCGTCTCCGCCATTGGTCCGCGCCTTTCCCACGTTGCCGCAACTTCTTCTCCTCCGGTACGTTTCTCTAGATTGATCCACGGCCGCGGCGGTTGGTGTTCTTCGAGAGTTCCTCAAGAACATCCACGGATCAACCGCGGATTTTCTCGGTAGATCTTAGCTATCGCGCATTGCCAAGTATTTTTTTGTAGTTGCAGATAAAGACGATTACTTTCGCCGTGCCCCTGCTTGCACTGCCTCTGCACGTGCTCTGCTTCTCAAGAACAGCCTAGAACCCCAATATTTGCTCCCATTATCTTCCATTTAACTTGCTCCGCTAGATCCATGCGATAGGATGCCGGTCAATACACGTGGTTTTTAGTCTGAGCTCTCCTTTACATCCGACATGCTGACCCGACTGACAGGTCCTTCCGGCTGCAGATTAGTGGCGACATGTCCTCTGAGACCGCCGAGATGGGCGCTGAAAGCGTTACGGGGTGTTGGGATGGTTCTGAGGCCAGCCAGCAGGATCTCGACTGGCTGTACCGGACGCATCGGATTCCCCCGCAAGTCGAGAGTCAACTACCCGAAGGTGAGGTCGAGCCCGCACCCCAACCCGCGAGCGAGTGGTATTCGTCACTCACTTCGAGCGCGGGTTTATCCTTCCGGAGAGCCCGTTCTTCCGTGACTTCCTCGACACCTACAGCCTCCAACCACATCTTCTCCCGGCTAACGCCATAATGATGCTCTCCTGCTTCGCCTCTTACGTGGAGGCGTATCTCGGCATCTGGCCTTTCGTGGACCTGTGGGCCAAGTACTTCCTCCTCCGCTGCCAAGTCATCCCCAATCCCGACCAGAAAGTCAAGGACCTCGTTGCATCCAGTGCTGCAACCATCATTCCCCGCAGAGATTCTAGATTCCCGCAGATCCTAGGTCTAAAGTCCTGCCGGAAATGGCAGCACAGCTTCTTCGACGTGACGAATCCGGCCACACTAGAAGACGAAGCGAGTTCCTCCGCTCCGGACTATCTCAATCTTCCGGAGTTCGCCATGGGCCCTCCGACCGACTTCAGCCTCTGGGTCCAACCTCCTGACTCCGAGGAGGTTGAGCAGATGCACGATGTCCTAACTGTTCTCGCGGAGGATCTTACGGCTGACGACCTCCCGTGGACCTTCATCAGCCGCCAGGTTTGCCCTCTCCAGACCCGGGTGCACAAGATGTGCTTCATCAGCGGGCTGTACGACCCAACCCGGACCAGCATCTTTGGGTTGGACAAACCCGCCGTCTACCGCCGCGTCCGAGCTATTGCTCGGACAAAAATGACCGAGGAGTGGACGTGGGGCGTGATCCCGTCCACCCGGAAACATCGACCGGACGAGGTGCGTGCACGTGCACTTACCGACATCCGTGCTATGCCGGCCGCTGCGTGATACCGACATCCTTGTCCTAACCATTTCCTTCCCATTGCAGTTGTTCGAGCGTCAAATCCAAGAGAACAAGATGCACGTGGGCGACAACTTTGTGGCCGACTTGCCGAAGCCGAAGAAGATGCCTGCGGAGGATCCTGACGGCAAGGATCACCTCTCGATACCCCTAGCCCGTGCTCCTGCTCCGGGTAAGCCTTCAGCTCAATCCGAGTTGAATCTGACGAAGATGATGACGACGACTGTCGAATACTCGATGTAACTGAGGCTCGTCCTATCAACTTCGCCCTGCCAGTGGTTCCGGCTCCGGCCGCTACGACCAAGCGCGTCGAGACCCGCAAGCGCGCCGCGTCCGAGGCCGCGCGGGCTGGGAGTTCGGGTGCTGCTGTCAAGAGGACCAAGACCAACAAGCGCCCGGGTGACAAGGCTTCATGGCAGAGGAGAGGTCCCCCTACCGTGTCCACTTGGTAAGCTAACAATCCTCCGACTAGGTCTGTCCGAACTTTGCTCGGGATCTCTTTTGACTTTATTCTTGCAGGGCGGCCCTCGAGATCCCGCAATCCGCCTGATCGCGCCCACCGGGTAGGGACTCTGCGTCTCCTAGCCCAACTCGTCTGCACCTTCACCTCCACGCCGCTCGGTGGGGGATGTCGGCCAATAGAGTCCTGGCCCCGGCATGGCTGAAGTGCGAGTTGCGCCCACCTCGGGCGCTGTTGTGGGTACCGGGGCCTCGGGTGAGCAGCCTGGGACCACCGAGAACCCGGCCACGCAATCCGCTGACCCCGAGATCCTCGTGATCCCGGATCATCCGCGACGACCGGCGTCTCCCGTCCTTGATGCGGTTGTCATGAGCCCCCCGCGCCAAGTTGTGCCCCGGGTACCCTCGCGGCTCGTCCCGCGGAAGTCGCCGCCGCCGAAGCAACCAACCGCCAAGCCCGCGCGACAGCCGGACTCCCAAACCGGCAAGCAGCGCAGCCAGCCTTCCGACCAGAAGTCAATGCCTGCCAAGTCCAGCATTTCCCCGAGATCCTCGACCCAGGACCTGGTTTTGGCTAAGGGTCCTTCTGCTCCGGGTAAGCACTCCGGCTTGCCACAGCCTCCTGCCGATGTCCACACAGCTGCTCTGCAAGCTCTGCGACCCTCTGTAAGCGCAGTTGTCCCTGCAGGACCCCGGGGAGCCGGTCCAGTGAGCGTGACTACCGTCACCGGCATGCGCACGGTTGACGAGCACAACTTGTCCTGGATTGCCGCCGACGCATCAGAGATGATCCCGGGAGATCTACATGCTGCTGGTTCGAGCCGTAGCGCGCAGGCCATGCACGCGCTCCAGGTGGCTGTCCTGGAAGCTACGCGAGTAGTGGATGAAAGTCTTCTATCTCTACTATCTCCAGTCCCCGAGATTGGTGCTTAGTGATCAAGACTCGACCGAGTAGTAGATCATTAGGCGCGAATTTTTGAGAAATTTTCAATCTCCAGTCCCCAAGATCCGCCCTTGGGGATTAAAACTCCCCCGAGTTGCCGGTCCTCGAGTGCGGATCTTGAAAATTTTCAATCTCCAATCCCCGAGATCCGCCCTTGGGGATCAAAACTCCACCGAGTAGCCGGTCCTCGAGTGCGGATCTTGAAAATTTTCAATCTCCAGCCCCCGAGATCCGCCCTTGGGGACAAAAACTCCACCGAGTAGCCGGTCCTCGAGTGCGGATCTTGATGAAATTTCTTATCATTCTTTGCCTCACCGAAGTCCCCGAGACTGATGTCGGATATGCTCTTTCTCAGGATTGCAGCATCTTCCACACCCTACTCGCCGACTTCGGCCAGACCAAGAAGTCAGAGGAGCGACTGCGGGAAGAGCGGGACTCCGCGCTTAAGATCACCGTAGACCAAAAGTCTGCGCTGACCGAGGCGCAATCCGAGGTCTCGCGACTGAGCGCCGAGTTGTGGAAGGCCAAGAAAAACTTCGCTGATGCCAGCAAGAAGCAGAAGCAGACCTTGGACCAGTCCGAGGCGCGCGCTCATGCTGCCGAGACCAAGCTAGTCCTTCTACGGTCCCAGCAAGATGTCTGGCTGACCGAGCTCACCGGTATCAACCGGGATATGAACAGTGAGTGTTCCGACTTCCTTTCTCCGTCTTCCTATACTTCCGACATCGCCTTATGGCTTATCCATGTGACAGTTCTTTTCTCTCAAGGGCACTTTGAGCACTCCCGGGAAGCCAGCAATCTCGCGATCGCCGCCGCACGGGAGAAAAGGGCAGGGAAAGGTCCGGCCTCCGACGCGTGGGACATTGATGACCACCTTATCGTGCTGAAGGCCCGGATAGTCCCACTCCGGACCATCGGCACCGGACTCCTCAGCGCGGCAGTCCATGCGCATGGAGCGTTATGGCCAGGTGTTGCCGGCACGCCCTCGGTCACCGGCTTGGCTGCTGCTCTCCAGTATGCCGGAAGTCAGCTGGACGCCTAGAAACGATCATCTGCTCGTGTCGGCGCCGACCAAGTCTTGCAGCACGTGCTGAGCTGGTATGAGAGCCTCGATCTAATGTGATCAAGATCTTGCGCACCATCTCAAAGTGGTATACTGATCCCGCAAAGATCCGGCTGCGTCAAGAGACCGCGCATCGTCTCGCGAGTTGGGCAGATCCCGACTCGTTCATCACGAGCCTCATTGAATCTGACTCGGAGTCAGACTATGGTGATGATGGTGGAGCGGCCGATGCCGGTGCGGACGGCGAGACGTCCGAAGCCGGTGGCGAGGAAGTCGGCGAGACCGCGGCCGCTACCGAGACCGTCATCAACGAAGGCGTCGTCGACTTCCAGCCGCCCGACACTGCGCATGCCGAGAAGGTCGTCTCTACGCCCACTGGTGCTGCTGAAGCCGAGAAGCCCGCGACCGAGCCCAATGTCGCCAACCATGTGGAGAAGCCGGCATGCCCCACTACGCCCTAAGCGACTCGGGCCTGGCCCGACATCTATCTCGTCTTTTGCCTGAAAACACTTTGCCGTCTAAATATTAAATCCCCGGAATGCCGGGTGCAGATGTAATATACAATTAAGTAGAGTCCTATGCTATCTCGGTTGACTTTTTCTTTAACGAATAGCCCCTTATGCCGGTTTATTTCGCAACGAGTCCCCGGGTTCATTTTCTTGTTTACCATAGTTAGGTGATTTCTGCTCTTGTCTACCATACAAGCGTTCGACAGTCGAGTCACGAAACCCCATTCACGGCCTACAGTACTTACAAATATCCAAGTTCGAGTTCGAAATTATCCGACATAACAAATAAAACAACACACAGGGTTAGTAAAACGCATATGCCATAAAAACTTTTAAATCAAGTCCCCGGGTTTGTTTTCGTGTTTACCATATTTGATGCTCTTTGCTCTTGACTACCATTTCGGCGTTCGTCAGTCGAGTCACAAGATTATTTCACATGGCATACAGTACTTTAGCTCTGAAACCGAGTTGAGAGTGTTTCCGGCATATGTCAAACATAAATAAATACAAGGCAGTCCCCGAGTTCCTCTCTGGGTTGCCGACATGCATATAATAAGTAAAGAACATGAGATAATACTGAAATGAAAAGGCAGTCCCCGGGTTCCTCCTGAAGATACCGACATGCAATTTGAACAAACACAGCCATAAATTGAGCGAGGCAGTCCCCGAGTAACTTCTCGGGGTGCCGACATTTCATTGATATGAGACCGAGATACATACACTACGCCCTTTATATGTAGAAGGGACGGAGTAAGGCTACATTCCATGGCCGTTTGGTTTCCTCTCCGGCTTCGTCCATTACACCTTTCCTAGCCTCCTATGCATCTACAAGGTAATAAGAATCAGTGTGCAATGCTTTGCTTACAACAAAAGGCTCCTCCCAAGGAGGTGATAGCTTATGCATTCTGCTGGTGCGTTGTATCAGCCTTAGCACCAGATCTCCTTCCGGAATACTCGGGGATGCACCTTCCGGCTATGATAGCGTCGGAGGCTCTGCTAATAGGTTGTGGACCGAGACAATGCCAACTTTCTTGCTTCTTCGAGCAAATCGACATCGTTCTCTCGGGCTTCTTTTGCCTCGGTCTCGGTGAACATTGTCACTCTTGGTGCGTCATACTGGATGTCGGTTGGCAAAACTGCTTTAGCACCATACACCATGAAGAATGGCATATATCCGGTGGATCTATTAGGTGTGGTCCGGAGACCCCATAGCACTACCGGAATCTCCTCTATCCAACATGCCGGAGTTCTCAATAGTGGCTCGATCAAACGAGCTTTGATGCCGGCTAACACCAGGGCATTTGCTCTCTGGACTTACCCATTTGCCTCTGGATGACTCACTTAGGCCACGTCCAACCGAATTCTCTTTTCCGCACAGAACCGAGCGAATTCCCCCACAGCGAAGTTGGTGCCATTGTCCGTGATGATGTTGTGCGAGTAGCCATATCTCAGGATGATGTCCTTCAAGAATGACACCAAGGTGCCCACCACATTTCCGTATTGGCTTGACTTCTATCCACTTGGTGAACTTGTCCACCATCACCAGCATGTGCGTCATTTTGCCTCGTGCCGGTTTGAACTGCCCCACCATGTCCAAGCACCTTACAACAAATGGCCAAGTGATAGGAATGGTCTTCAATGCTGATGCCGGCATATGTATCTTGTGGGAAAATCTCTGGCATCCTCCACACTTCCGGACAATGTCTTCTGCTTGCTGCAAAGCTGTGAGCCAATAGAACCCATGCTGGAATACCTTTGCAACCAATCCTCGTGATGAGGCATGGTGCCCACACTCTCCCTGATGTATATCCAGCAGCATCTCTTGTCCTTCTTCAGGCTCTACGCATCTCTGAAGCCCTTATGTGACACTTCTCTTGTACAGCTCTTGATGGACTTGGATCTTCGTAGTACTTGTCTGGCCTCCACCTCATTCTCCGGAAGGGTGCCATCCGATATGTACGCCATGATGGCTTGTGCCCAACCCGGCACTGACCGTATAGGGAACACGGGAGTATCTATATCCATTGGCTCAGCCGACATCACCTATGCTTGCAAGCCATGTCGAGTCCCCGAGTTCAGCAGTGCAGTCCCCGGGTTCAGTGAAGTGCTCCCGACTTCTACTTCCATAGGCACGGCTTCGGGTCCGGAATTCTTGGGGATAAAGATGGACTCCGACTCGGGTGAGGGTTGAATAGATGGCTTCCTCAGATGCTCCAGAGCGATGCCGGCTGGGATGGCATCCCGAGATGACCCCAACTTGGACAACACATCTGCTGCTTCATTTTCTCCTCTTGGTATGTGCTTGAACTCACAGCCTTCGAAAAATCCGGATATTTTTTACACATGGAACCGATATGAGGCCATGTTGGCGTCAATTGCATCCCAGTTCCCCGACACCTGCTGCACCACCAAGTCGGAATCACCAAAGCACTCTATCCGGCGGATACCAATTTCCTTGGCGACATTGAGCCCATGCTCCAGTGCTTCATACTCAGCCACATTGTTAGATGTCCAGAAGTGAATTTGCATCACATATTTCAGCACATCTTGCTTTGGTGAGGTGAGGACCACTCCGGCACCCAATCCGATCTTTGCCTTGGAACCATCGAAATGCATCTTCCAAAAATTGAAGTCAGGAAGTGGGGGTTCATACTGCATCTCGGCCCAGTCCACCAAGAAGTCCGGTAGCGCCTGCGACTTAATGGTGTCTCGTCTCTCGTATGTCGGAGCATACGGAGACAACTGGATGGCCCATTTGGCAACTCGGCCGCTTACATCATTGCAGCCAATGATCTCGGCCAGGGGAGCTTCGCATACCACAGTGATCGGGTGCTCTTGGAAATAGTGCTTGAGCTTGGTAACGGCCAAGTACACCCCATATGCCATCTTCTGGTAGTGCGGGTAGTTTTGCTTGGAGGTCGAGATCACCTTGCTCAGATAGTACACCGGTCTCTGTATCACCTTTTTCCCTTCTTCTCTTTCCACTACTATGGCTACACACACTACCCGGTTGGTGGCTGCGATATAGAGCAACATGGGTTCCTTGGGCAATGGGGACGCCAATACTGGTGCCGTTGAGAGCTTCTTCTTTAAATCATTGAACGCCGCATCAGCTTGCGGGGTCCATACAAAAGTTTTACTCTTTTTCATCAACTGATACAAGGGCAAGGATTTCTCCCCTAGTCGGCTCACAAACCGACTTAGGGATGCCAGGCAGCCAGTGAATTTTTGCACATCTGTGAGACGTGTCGGCAGCTTCATGCTCTCTATTGCACGAATTTTACCCGGATTGACCTCAATTCTCTGACTTGGTATCAAGAAACCGAGTAACTTGCCGGCTGGGACACCGAATGTACATTTATCCGGGTTCAATTTCATCAGGAATGTCCTTAAGTTTTTTAATGTTTCTCTCAGATCATCGATAAGGGTAGATTTTTCTTTTGTTTTTGTCACTATGTCATCGACATAGACTTCGTCATTCTGGCCTATCTGGTCATGCAAACATATCTGCATGCATCTCTGGTATGTAGCACCAGCATTTCTCAAACCAAAAGTCATGACACGATAGCAGTAAGCCCCGTAGGGGGTAATAAAAGCAGTTTTCAATTGATCATCCGGGTTCAAAGGTATTTAATGGAAACCAGAATAAGCATCTAAAAAAGTCAAAAGTTCACACCCGGCAGTGGAATCGATCCCTTATCTATCCGGGGGAGTGGAAATGGATCTTCCGGGCATGCCATGTTGAGGTTGGTGAAGTCGATGCACATGCGCCACACCTTGAGCAAGAGGGGATCATCTTTCTTCTTCTCAGCAAGGACTGGATTTGATATCCAATCCGGATGCAGCACTTCCATCACGAATCCGGCAGCCAGCAGTACTGCGAGGTGCTCAATGATGCCAGCTCTTCTCTCGTCCGAGAGGCGCCTAGTCGGTTGCTTCACCGGCTTTGCATCAGGCCTGACGAATAATGAGTGCTCAGCGAACTCCCTCGGAACACCCTGCAGGTCGTCATTCGACCACGCAAAGGCATCCCGATTCTCACAGAGGAAGTCGACGAGCTCGCCTTCCTATTTGTTGTCCAGGTTGCTGCCAATGATTACACGGAGCTCCGGGTTGCTCGGGTCGATCTCCACCTTCTTGGTCTCCCTTGGTGCCTGGAATGAGGCATTCTGCTCCGGTTTCACCATCTCGGGCATGCCAAGATGTGACGTCTTGGCCAGCGCAACCACCTGTTGGATCATCTTCTTCTCCTCAGCTATGACCAGGGACTCGGCTAAAGACGAGCCGGCAGATGCGCAATCAATGGAGCGCTTGTGGTCACCTAAGACAGTGATCACCCCGTTTGGCCCCGGCATCTTCATCATCAGGTAACCCATGTGAGTGGAGATCATGAACTTGGCCAGTGCAGGTCTGCCGATCAGTGCATGGTACGGGCTTTCGAGATCCACGACCTCGAACTCCAAGCTCTCGGTCCGGCAGTTCTCCCGAGTTCCGAACAACACTTCAACCTAAATCTTGCCCATAGGAGAGCAAGAGACTCCCGGCACAATGCCATGGAAAGTTGTCTCGGTTGGCAGCAGTGTGTTCATGGACACCCCCAGCTTCAGCATGGTATCCTTGTACATGATGTTAATGGCACTGCCATTGTCAATCAAGACCCGGCTGAAGCGGATGTTGAGGCTTAGTCCGACAAAGGTCGAGTCTACCACCAAAGCATAACCACCTGGCTTGGTCATAACCCGGGGATGATCCTTCCGGCTCCAGGTGATCTCCATCTCGGACCAGTGCAGGAACTTAGGTACCGTCGGTATCACAGCATTCACCTCTAGTGCACGCTGACACACACTCTTACGGTCAGTAGGCTCGGTCACGAAGACCACGTCGCCCTTATGAGCTTCCCGGTAGTTGCCCTGCTGATATCCGGATTGGTTACTCAGACCGGCATCATTGTCATTTCTGACGTTCACCATGTTCACCGGTCTTGGGGCTGGAGGCCTTTTATTAGGCTGGTTGACTCGGACCGCATTAGCTCCCAACAACGGTGCAGGAGGTCTCGGTATGTTTGGCCGACGAGCCGGTGCGTTTGGCCGAGTAGCTCCGGCACCACCTTCCCTCAATGTGCGCTGGTACCAGCTGCACTGCCGGGTAGATTGATTCGCGGGCTTGTTGGACTTCAGAGTGTGGTAGCAACATGGCTTGTCCAACATCTCCTCATACGCCAGTGGCTTCTTCTGGTTCACCCAAGTCTTCTGCACCTCTTGGCTCGGACCCCAAGCTGGGCTAGCCACTTTCTGACGCTGGTTATTACCGGCATCCCCTTGATCTCGGCCCACAGCCGCAACATGATGTGAAGCATAGTGGAAGTCGGGCTGACTCCTCTTCTGACCGAAATCGTGGCGGTCATGGTTCCTGCTTGGCCCGGAGCGGTGGTTCCCCGAGTTCCTCCTGATGGAGTCTCCGACATCCACCAGAGGTTGCATGGGATCACCGAGCGTGCATGTGTCGGCGATGCGCATGGTCTCGGCCAAAGTAGTCGGCATCTTCCTCTGCAGTTTCTGCCACAGCATGGAGCCATGTCGGCACCCCTGCGCAAACCAAGATATAGCTTGCGCCTCAACAACCCCTTCGCTAGAGTTGCGAATGTTGCTCCACCGAGTAAGGTACTCTCGGTCAGTCTCATTATCTCTCTGCTTGCAAATGGCAAGCTGCTGAGGTCGGTTGGGCCTCTTGTAAGTGTTGCTGAAATTGATGAAGAAGGCCTCCTCGAAATCTAACCAACAGTCTATGATGGCAGGACCTTCCAACATCTACGGCACATATCATACCGCCCAGCGCCTGTTTCTTCCCGCTATGCTTACTGCAGTTACATAGTCGGTCAGCCAATCCTCCGGCTTTGAGCTGCCGTCATAAGTTTTGGCACCCCGGTTGAGCTGAAAATTTCGCACCGCTGTCTCCCGCATGATCCGAGGTCCAAAGCAAGCAGGTCCCGGAGGACCTTGCTCCTCTATCAACTCGGACTCGTGAATCCGGTCGAGCTTGTACCTGGCATCAGCTGGATTCAGCTGCCGAGTTCCTATCCGAGACCTAGAGGGTTCTCGTTTGGCTGATACCAGAGCTGTTGCAACCTCGAGTTGTCGTTATCATGCCGGTTAACCACAGGAACAGCAGCCTGCTGAGGCACGGAGGCGGCATCCCTCTTCCGGTTTCCCTGATTCTGCGGTGGGTTCCGAGGTGGATTACCACGGCTAGCCGGGTTGTTATTTCCTACACCCCGGTTACTGCCGCCATGGTTACTCTGAGCCTGATCGGCATTGTTCTGCCCAGCTTGATGTATTCCGGCAAAGGCCGGGTCGTACGTCTGCAGTTGCTTGTTTTTTCCGGAGTCGCGGCTTCGACTCCGGCTCTTGCTCTTACTCGGATGGGGGGAGGAAGCCTCCCCTCCTGATCTGTTGCTCTCGGCCCTAGCCGAGTACACCTGGGATCCTGCTTCCGGGTTCTTCTTCTTCTTAAAGGCCTTGTTCTGCCGACTAGCCTCGATGACTAGCTCGTTGACCCGCTCCTGCTGCTTACGCCGGACTTCTCCGGATAGCCCAGCCAATTCGGCCATAGCTGCCTCTGCAGCCCTAAGTGTTTTGGAGGGTGAGCTGTATACCAGCTTGTCAGCCGAGGAATGACTAGATGTTCCGCTATGGCTAGGTGCAGCACCCCCAGCCAACTCATCGTTCACCACCCTGCCTTTCTTGCGCAGGTCTGCAATGCGCTTGTCCCTGGACTCTATCATAGCGAATCCGTGAGCTGCATTGTACTCACGGAGACTAGCACTAAGCTCACGCCCGATCTCGGCGATCTCTTGTGCCTTAGCATGCAACAATCTGCGATACTCTTCCAAGTCAGCAGTGGTGACTTGGGCATCAGCGTCAGCCGCCAAGGGGACAGCCAACTTAGCAACCAGACCCGAGAAGGGATCCGGCCTACGGCGATGCTGGGAGGGTTGGGGATCACCATCCCGGGCGGCACCCCGCTCCTGAGGAGGTTTCGCCGCACAAGGTCGGCCACCATTTGTGTCGCCGTCGGCGGCATCCTCGAACACCTCCTCGACTACCCCGGCCATCATGACCGCAGCGCAGCTTGCGGGGCGATCGGTACGCTGATCCCGGGCGGCGCGGCACATGGGGGATCCTCGGCATCCTGCACGACGTCTGGGTAGTCGTAGATGATCTCGGTGGCGGCGTAGGTGGTGAAGACGCCGAAGTCGATGATGCAGCCGTTCACCGGGGAGGGCCGGTTCAGGAAGCAGCCAGCGTTGTCGCTGACGAAGTCCAACTCACCAAGCCTGACGACGAGGCCGGAGAGAACGCGGATGTCGGAGTGGATGCTGGAACCCGTCCGGATGTGTACACCAGCCAGCGCCTCTGTCTGCCCCACGGTGGGCGCCAACTGTCGTGGTGGTATCATGGCAGATGCCATAGGATGGCTAAAGTGTGGGGCCGATGGACACTGGTGGATCCGGGGAGGGCTAGCGAGCTGAGAAGCTCATAGGGTAAGGTACTCCGAAAGGCACCCGAGAATGGCTAAGTCCGGAGAAAGATCAAGAAAAAGCCTCAAGAACACTCAAGAACACACCCGAACATCTCCAAAACACAAGTAAATGCACGAAGGCAAGACAACACACACGATGTACCCAGGTTCGGGGCCCTCGTGAGGAGGTAAGACCCCTACTCCTGCCTTTCCTCTCACTAAATGTATGTCACAAGATCTACAGCTTGCTCCTCTAGTTGTTTCGATGATGAACTAGATGAACTAGAGAGGGAGTAAATGCAATAGGAGTAAATGAGACTATAGTTTGGCATACAAGTTGGTCGTCCCTCCACAGTAGGAGTTATGGCGCCTTTTATAGTCTCGGCTGGGAGGGCCGGAAACCCTAATCTGGCTTGGTCCCACAGGTCAGGCCAACGGTTATGTCGACACTGGCTAGTGCGACCTAGCCGCCGAGCTATCCGGCATAGCCTTGCCGTCATCATGCCGGCAAGTACCGCAGGCGCCGTCCTGGATCATCATTGTCCCCTTGTCAGAGACAAGACATGTCTTCGCCCATGCCTAGTAACCTTTTCCGGATTGCCATCCTAGGCACGTCCGGTCTTGTCGCACCATCGTTGTCGGCCCAGTGGGAAATGGGGTATGGAGAGCCCACTCCCCCCAGGCCTCGCACGCTAGCCAGTCAGACGAAACGACTAAGGACCAGGCATCACTGCCTGGCGGGACCCTCGAGAGGCAATTCACCTCGAGGCCCTGAAGAGGAAACGAGGGCCTCAGGGGATCCCTCGCTTCAAGGGACCCTCCCGAGGCGCCTGCGCGCCTCGAGGGAATCCAGCAGGAACCCCCCCTCAGGCCTCCTCAGGCTTGAAGGGAAACGTCGCGGCCAAGGAAGTACGGCAAGACGCACATGGCCCCTGCCACTCCCACGTGGTGACGCAAGCACCCCCGTTGCCATTTTAGGTATTAAAGGGGTCAATAAAGCCGCGCCGCCTCATGCGGAACTGCCAGGACCTTCTACTCTGGCGATAAAGCAGGTGGACGGTGCAACCCTCCAACGGAGAGCGTCATCGCGGGCTCCACCTCAGAGACTGCCCTCCCTGTGGGCAGTACAAAGCGGTCGGCCGCCTGTCGGCCACCGCGCCCACCTTTATCAACAATGGACCGCGTCCATGGACGAATGGACCGCGGTGGACTCCGGCTCCACCATGCCTCTGCCATGTGGGAGCCACCTTGAAGGCCAAGCCGAAGGATAGCGTCAGAGGCGCCTATAAAAAGGACAAGACTTCCATCGTAGCAAGGGTCAGCCTTTCTGATTCCACAACGCTTGTAAACCCTAGCAATACCAAGTAGGAAAGCCTCTGCCTGAAGGAGTAAGAAGGTCATCATCCCCCCCCCCCCAGGCACGAACTGCCTCAAGGGGGCTTTCGGCAAGGCCGGTTGTACTGTAAACTCCATAACTCAATACAGACAAGCAGGAGTAGCGGTCTTACCTCCTCACGAGGGATGTGAACCTGGGTACGGGCCGGTGTCCATCTCTGTCGTGGGTGCTTCGTCTTCAGGTTCGGCGAGCAACGTCGCCGGGTCACTCGAGGGTCTTGACCTCCACGTTCAATCCCCTTCACGAACAACACTTCAGGAAGTGACTACCCCCAGTTCTAGGGAGTCATAACCCGACATTTGGCGCACCAGGTAGGTGTTTGAGGCGCGTCAACGACCTTCGAGCCGCCTCCGCGCCATGGCGAACACCCGCGCTACCCGCGCCGCCCGCGTCAACCGACGCGCTCCTGAAGGAGCGCGCGCCCCGCCAGGCACCACGGCTACTCGCGCACGATGGGGCCCACCCCGCCATGAAGAGCGCGCCTCCTCGGACCCTCATGTGGAGGAGCCCGAGCGAAACTCCGAGCACCAGGAGGACGTGCAGTCGTCGCACCCGACGCGGCGCCTGAGCGGTTCCGGCCCAGGCAGGACGGGCCCCGCGCCCCACACCGCGATGCTGATGGCGCAGGAGCTTCTTCGCTACCAGCCCACCGCTGAGGCCCTCGAGCAGTGGCTGGAACGCCTCAACCACCTTGTCGGCATCGCCACGACGCGCCCCGCTCCGTCGCATACCTACGTGCACCCATCTCTCGCGGGCACGGTCGCAACAAACACGCCTCCGCCCCCGCCAGGGCATGCACCGGCTGCGACGCAGAGGGCTGCCTCGCACGCGTCCTCGCCGCACGATTGCCTGATCGTGCAGCGCACCGCGCCCGACGCTCGCGTGGGGATGGAGCTCCAGCGCAACCGCCAAAACAGGCTCGTGGAGGAGATCGGCCAGGCGGGCCAGCAGAACCGTGGCGCACTGCAAAACGGGGTCGTCACGTACGCTACGGGCTGCATTGCGTTCACCCGCTCCCTGCGTCGCTTGGTCTGGCCCCCGAAGTTCAGGCCGGCTCTCCCTAAGGTCTACAACGGCTCCAGCAACCCCATCGAGTTCCTGCAGCTCTACACCACCTGAATCCAAGCTGCAGGAGGAGACGACAAGGTCATGGCCAACTGGTTCTCTCACGCGCTTCGCGATTCTGCGCTGTCGTGGCTCCTGAACCTCCCGGAAGACTCCGTGAACTCTTGGGAGGAGCTCTGCAAGCAGTTCGTCTCCAACTTCAAGGGAACGTACGAGCGCGCCCTCACCCACAACGACATGCGCGCTGTGGTGCAGAAGAAGGATGAGACGCTTCGTAAGTACATCCAGCGCTTCAGCCAAGTGCGTAACAAGATACCGAACATCCCTGACACCCAGGTCATCGCCGCCTTCCGCGAGGGCGTCACGAACAGCAGGATGCTCAAGAAGCTGGGCATCCACGACAAGCTCACCTCTGTGGTGAAGCTGTTCGACCTGGCGGACAAGTGCGCCAAGGCTGAAGAGGAACTCCTCTTCGTCAAGATGTCCTCGAGAGGGGACGAGCACGCTGAAGGGTCCAGGAGCCAGAAGATGAAGGAGGACCCCAAGCGCAAGGCCACCGCGGTTCTCGCGGGAGAGCCTGACGCGAAGGGCACCCGCAGGGACTCCCCTGAGCCCGGGGAGAGGAAAGATGATCACCGCCCATTCTGCATCTACCATAACAGGTGCGGTCACTCTACTGAATCCTGCTTCGACCTCAAAAGGTTGAGCAAGGAGCGCGAGCAAGCAGAAGACAGTGGCGGCCGAGGCTGCGGCTACTGCGGGAGCGGACGCAAGGGCGGCTACCAGAAGCCCTCGGGCAACCAGGCCAATGCTGCGGAGAAAAACGGCAACCTCCCTGACGAGGAGGACGGTGGCTACCAAGCCCCAAGAGGCGCCATTGCCTGCATCCTCGGGGGGGTACAGGCGCCAAAATCGAACAATCAGTTCAAGCAGTTTGCCCGCGAGCTCAACGCCGCCCTCCCAAGCACTGAGATCTCCAGACCCCTCAAGTGGCCACAGTACACCATCGCCTTCGACGCTCAGGACCACCCCAAGTCCACCAAGGCTGTTGGAACCCTCCCGCTGGTCTGCAGCCCCACCATCGAACACGTCGCTGTCTCCAAGACACTTATTGATGGTGGAGCAGGCCTGAATGTCATCTCCACAGATACATTTGAAGCGCTTCAAGTGCCTTACGAGCGGCTCATGCCCTCCCGGCCCTTCACGGGGGGTCACCAGCGGCTCGATCGATCCTCTAGGCCAGGTCAGGCTTGTCGTCACCTTCGGAAGCAAGGAGAATTACCGCACCGAGCACATCGACTTCGATGTTGCACACATCAGCCTACCATACAATGCCATCTTCGGTTACCCCGCGCTCGCAAAATTCATGGCCTTCACGCATCATGCTTACAACATGGTCAAGATTCCCGGCAGCGCTGGCACAATCACCATCCGTGGACATGTTCTGGATGCCACCCGCGCTGTCGAGACGGCCTACAAGGCTGCGGCCATGGAGTTCCCCGCGGACGAGGACCTAGAGCCAATCGAGAGGCCCAAGAAGAAGAAGCAGTTGTTCTCCCAAGAGCCAGCTGCCACAAAGAAAGTCTCTCTAAGCTCCAGCGGCTCGAGGGCTGAAGGCTCGGGGGCTAGCGTCACCATTGGCGCTGCGCTGCCTCCCAAATAGGAAAGCGCGCTCGTCGCCTTCCTCCAGGCAAACTCTGACATGTTCGCATGGCCTCCGTCATATATGTCTGGTGTACCGAGGGAGGTGATCGCCCACTTGGCCGTGTGTCCAAACGCGCGCCCCGTCAAGCAAAAAGCAAGAAAACAAGCCCCCGAGAAGCAAGCATTCATCATCAAGGAGGTCGAGAAGCTCAAAGCGGCAAAGGTCGTCCGTGAAGTCGCGCACCCCACGTGGCTCTCCAACGGCGTGGTAGTCCCAAAGCCCGCCGGAGGAGGCCGCCTCTGCATCGACTACACCAACGTAAACAAGGCCTGCCCCAAGGACCCTTACTCCATGCCAAGAATCAACCAGATTGTGGACTCCATGGCAGGCTGCGACCTCTTCTGCTTCCTTGATGCGTTCTCTGGTTATCATCAGATAAAAATGGCTAAGGAGGACGAGGAGAAGACGGCTTTCCTCACCCCTTGCGGTGTGTACTGCTACGTCTGCATGCCCTTCGGCCTAAAAAATGCCGGAGCCACCTTCCAGAGGCTGATGAGGATAGCACTTGGCGAGCAAATGGGGAGAAACGCCGAGGCATATGTCGATGACATCGTCGTAAAATCCCGAGAAGGAGACACTCTCCTCGGGGACCTTGAAGATACCTTCGCCAGCCTGCGCAAGGTTAACATCAAGCTCAACCCCGCCAAGTGCGTCTTCGGAGTGCCTTCAGGCAAACTGCTTGGTTTCCTCGTGTCTCACAGAGGCATAGAGGCAAACCCTGACAAAATCAAGGCAATAGAGGACATGCAGCCTCCACGCAGGCTCAAGGACATGCAACGCCTAGCAGGATGCATGGCCACCTTGGGTAGATTCATCTCCAAGTTCGGCGAAAGAGCCCTGCCCTTCTTCAAGATCATGAAAAGAATGGGCACTTTCAAGTGGACCCCCGAAGCTGAAAACGCATTTGAGGACTTGAAGAAGTACCTGGCCAGCCCACCAGTAATGGTCGCCCCAAAGTTAGGCGAGCACCTGAAGCTATACCTGTCAGCTACTCCACAGACAGCCAGTGCCGTCCTTGTGGTAGAAAGGGAAGAGCCAGTGCGCCAGAAGAAGAGTGCAACCACTCCAAAGGAAAAGCCTCCCGATCTGGAGCTCGACGAGAGGCCTTCTCCAAGTCAACAGCTGGAAGAAGATCCCGCCAGGGAGCCTCGCGAGTCCCTTGAGGCCAACCCTCCCGAGGCCCATGACAAGCCCCTTGAGGCAAACTCCCTCGAGGGCCAGGTCATGCCCCCAGAGGCCAACCCCCTTGAGGGCCTAGCGGAACCCCTTCAGGCAGAGCACACCAAGGCTACACAGACTACTCTTGTCAAACATCCAGTCTACTTCGTCAACACAGTGCTGCGCGATGCTCGCGAGCAATATACGATGCAGCAAAAGCTCCTCCTCGCACTCCTCATTGCCTCAAGAAAGTTGTGACACTACTTCCAGGGACACCCCATCACGGTGGTCACCTCTTTCCCCCTGGAGAAAATCCTGCGCAACCCAAATGCCACAGATCGTGTCGCGGGATGGAATATTGAGCTACAGCCATTCAATTTGCGCTTTGATACCACAAGGGTAATCAAAGGAAGAGCGCTGGCAGACTTTGTCGCTGAATGGACTGACCCAACCCCTGAAGAGCCTTTGGGAGAAGAACAAGAGCCTTGTGGAGACATAATGCCCAGCCATGGGACCATGAAGTTCGACGGAGCTTTTGCTTGTCGCCATGGTGGGGCTGGCGTGGTCCTCATCTCACCAAAGGGCGACAAGCTATATTACGCGGTCCAGCTGTGCTTCGGAATCGACAAGATCTCCAACAATATCGCTGAGTACGAAGGCCTGCTTGCTGGCCTACGCGCCGCAATCGCCCTAGGCATCAAGCACTTACTCATCAAGGGCGACTCCCAGCTGCTTGTCAACTTCTCCAACAAAAGCTATAAGCCTAAGGACAACCACATGGCCGCATACCTTGAAGAGGTACGTAGGCTGGAGAAGCACTTTAGGGGAATGGAGCTCATGCACATCCCGAGAAAGGAGAACCAAGAGGCTGACGACATCGCCAAGCGCGCATCAAAGAGGCAAGCTCAGCCGTCGGGCGTCTTTGAAGAAAGGCTCGTCAAAGTATCCATAGAGCAGCCTCAAGAGGCCAGGCCCGCAAGCACAGATGAA
Organism: Poa annua; assembly: GCA_026929855.1. Taxonomy (NCBI): domain Eukaryota; kingdom Viridiplantae; phylum Streptophyta; class Magnoliopsida; order Poales; family Poaceae; genus Poa; species Poa annua. Next base: position 21,651,796 of record CM049432.1, on the reverse strand, counting down.
GCACTCCCACCACCACCTGCAAACGGGGCGCCAAACTGTGGGCCCCCAACAGGGGAGCATCTGTTGCTCACAGCGGTGCATCAAGAAGCAAGATGGATAGACGAGATCAAACACTACCTCGATAGAGGGATCCTTCCCGAGGAAGATGTCGAAGCGGAGCGAATCGCCCGCCAAGCAAAATCTTACAAAATCCTCGAAGGAAATCTCTACCGCAAGCGCCCAAACGGCACCGCGCTCAAATGCGTCCCTCCTGAAGAAGGCAAACTGCTGATCAAAGACATCCACAGCGGGGAATGCGGCCACCATTCGTGCGCCCGCACCCTCGCGGGTAAAGTCTTCAGGAGCGGATTCTACTGGCCTCAAGCACTTCAGGCTGCAGAGGACATCGTCCAAGTATGTGAAGCCTGCCAATTCCACGCCAAGAAAATCCACCAACCTGAGCTGGGGTTACAGACCATTCCGCTATCCTGGCCGTTCGCGGTCAGGGGCTGGACATCTTGGGACACTTCCCAACAGCGCAGGGCGGATATCGCTACCTCTTCGTGGCCATCGACAAGTTCACTAAGTGGCCTGAAGTGGAGGCGACGCGCACAATCACAGCAGGCGCGGCGGTGAAGTTCATCAGGAGCCTGGTCTGCCGCTTCGGAGTGCCTAACCGCATCATCACCGACAATGGCTCACAATTCACCAGCGGCATCTTCAGAGCCTACTGCGAAAGAATGGGCATCAAGCTCTGCTTCGCCTCAGTCGCCCATCCGCAAAGCAACGGACAGGCTGAGCGCGCAAATGGAGAAGTCCTCAAAGGCCTAAAGACCAGGACCTTCGATATCCTCAAAGGCCACGGCAAGGGCTGGATCAACGAGCTACCTTCGGTGCTCTTTTCCATCCGTACAACGCCACCCAAGCCTACGGGAGAAACGTTGTTCGCCCTCGTCTATGGAGCCAAAGCAGTCCTCCCCACAGAGATAAAGCATGGATTCCCGCGGGTCCTCGCCTTTAACGAGGACCACAACGACGACATGCTGCTCCTCAAAGGACTACGACGGCGCGCCGCCCTACGGGCGGCCAAATACCAGCAGGACCTGAGGCGCTACCACAGCCGCAACGTGTGCTCACGAACCCTGGAGGCAGGCGATCTCGTCCTCAGGCGAATCCTCTCCAAGGAAGGCCTCCACAAGCTGTCCCCGATGTGGGAAGGCCCCTACAGGGTAACCCACATTGCCAGGCCTGGCGCGGCTCGCCTCGAGACTCAAGACGGCATCCCCGTCAAGAATCCATGGAACATCATGCACCTACGCAAGTTCTACCCGTGATCATCGTCACGCCCGTGATCATTGTCACGTCGAGACATCTAGCGGAAGAGGCAGCTTACGGCTCAACCTCCAAGCATTTTTGTCTCCAAAGGTTAAAAGCTCACGGCTTTAACCTCACACATCTTTTTGTCTCCAGAAGGAACAAACTCAGAACGTGATCATTGTCACGCCCGTGATCATTGTCACGTCGAGACATCTAGCGGAAGAGGCAGCTTACGGCTCAACCTCCAAGCATTTTTTGTCTCCGGAGGTTAAAAGCTCACGGCTTAAACCTCCAAGCTCCAAAGGCTTCTCTAGAGGGTCAACCCTCCGAGCTCTCCATGTAACGAGCCACCTCAGGCCGTTGAGAGTCCCTGCCACTAATGGGTGGTCCCCATGCCTCGACATGGTCAAAACATTAACTTGGCAACCCCAAGCATAATGAAATAATTTCGTTGCCAAGTGAACTTTTATTTTACGCATTACTTTGTAGAAATGTGCGCTTATATCTCTCCACATGCGTACCTCGCGAGCGGGGGCTGAGTACGGTGCCAGTGCCTCAAATGACACACCAGCAACACTGCAAAATCCAAGAGTCCGAGCTCTGCCTGGAGGGCAAGATCCCACAAACACGCCATCTCTACAGAGGACCTTGGTACTTACTCTCCTCGCGAGGAACGCCTGAGGGGACCTACAAGTGTGCACGAGTCCTTTGAACCGTGTTCCAGCGTTTGGGTTCGCCCCTCTAACATCTACAGGGAACATAAGCCCCCACAAGCCTGAGGAGACACCCGGGGATGATCTCTCAAGAGAGCCTCCTCGCTAGGCAAAAAGCCTCTACAGGGCGAAAACCCCGAGAAGCTAAGTCTCGCACCCACGCCTTAAGGGCGTTTTCTCACCCTCTAGCGCACGTTTGCCCCTCAAGTGACTTCACTTGCTCTTACGCTTCATGGACTACTCGCACGTCTAAGGGGGGCACTTGAGCATCGCGACTCAGGGCTCTTACCTCTCCTAGGCCTAAACTCCCCCGGCCTTGCGGAGTCATTGCTCCTGCATACCGAAGCGGCGGAGTCATGGCACGAGGAGATGGGTCCTACCGACGCAGAGAGCAAATAGACATGAAGATGAGTCCAGAGAGACCTCTCGAGGGGCAATCAAGCTAAACACAAACAGCAATGAAGAGTATATTGAAGGCCAAAAGGTCTTAAAATATCTAAACACAAGATTGTTTCGGATACAAGCGCACGCAGGCGCAATAAGGTGTGGCTCAGGGGGAAGCAGCGTCACCTTGGACCTCCTCCGCGGAACCCTCCTCAATCTCGGCAGAGCGGGCCTCCTCCTCCCTGTCCTCCGCCGCAGCCTCCGCACGCCTGAAGCGGTTGCAGAAGGCGTCAACTTGCTCATGGAGGGAAATGAAGACCTGCTGCGCGTCCTCGCCTTGAGCGGCCTCGGTCACGGTGGAGAGGTCGAAGCCTGGCGTGAGGAGCCTGAGGTTGGTGAAGATGCGGTCAACAACCACCCCCAGGAGCTGCCGGCTCTCGTCCTCGATCATCTCGCGAAGCTCGGCGACGGGGCCCTCGAGGGCCGCGAAGAGCTGGTCAAAGTAGACCAGGTACATGGCAGCATCGCCGCGGCCTCGGACGTCGGTGTGCGGTGCGTCCGCGCCAAGCTGCGCAGCAAGCCAAGGCCTCGAATATGCGCTCATGCTGCTTCGTGAGCGCGTGAGACGCCTGGGCTGAGTCCGACGCCATCCCCGCCCGGTCCATCGCAGGGGCCACCTGCTCCTCCACGTCCTTGGCCAAGGAATTGAGGTTGTGGACTGCCTCGGTGTGGGCCTCCTCCGCTCGGCGACGACCGTCTTTGGCGCGCTTGAGGCGAGCCTCCAGCTTGGACTTGGCCCTCTCAAGCTCGGCGATCCACTGAGCATCCGCGGCGTGCTTGGCCTCCGCGCGCCTCGACCGCCGTATGAAAGGATGCCCACGACCTCGCCAACTCCTCCTGCTGCCAAGCGAGCCATATGTCCCCGAGGGCAAGGTGCGCCTCCAAGCCCTCCAAGGATTCTCTCACGAGGCCGAAGGCGACCTCGCGGCGCCCCACGCTCCAGTCCCAGCCTCGAAGGACCAGTTCCCGGCTCGTGGAGGGCCCGGCTCCGGCGTCGAGCCCCGAGGGCCCGGCCCCGGGGAGAGCTCGGGCGCTAGCCTAGGCTCCGCCTGTGCCCGCGTCGGCATCCTCTTCATGCCCCGCGGCAGCAGGGCGCTACTCGTTTCCAGCTTGACGAGGAGGCGAGGAAGAATCTCCCTCAGTGTACGCGCCCGCGCCAGCTGGTGCCTCGCGCGCTTCCGTCGCACGCACCACAGGAGCAGTGGGCGCAGACGGTGGGGTAGGCACGCGCGGTGGCGTCGACGCACGCGGCGGCGTTGCTTCGCGCAGTGGAGTTGCCTCACGCGGAGGCGTAACCGCGCGAGGAGGAGTAGTAGCGCGCGGCGGCGTGGAAGCCCTCTCCGCCGTGGTTTCCACCACCATCGGCTCGGAGGGCGGTGTAGGTGCCTCTGGGCACGACATTCCCCCTCCGCCTGAGGCTCCGTTGCCCCCGCCTGAGGCACAGCCGCCTGAGGCTCTGTCGCCCCCACCAGAGGCGCAGCCGCCTCCGACTGAGGCACCCCCTCAGGGGGGTCTGCGGAGGCCGTCTCCACATGCCTCGTGGCCTCGTCAGGCACGGTCTCTGCCGTGGCTCTCTTCATCTCAGCCGCCTTGCAAATCCTACGGCACTTCGCAGGCACAAGATCACTGGCAAAGCCCAAGAAAAGATCTTCAATAAAGGGCGAAGTAAAAAAGAGAGAAAACAAAACGCAAGTGACCAGGTGTCACGAACACTTACCCTGAAGGGGGGGCGCCAGCATCGACCCACGTCAAGCCTGGCGAGCGCCATGAGGGGAAGATCTTGGGTCCAGGCCTCGCGGGGGGCGTCACCGCTTTCCTTTTCAAGGTAACGTCAGACGATCTCGCCCCCAAGCGGTCCACGACGGCTTTGGTGCGTGGCCCGCGCCTCCCTGGAGAGGCCTCCGCGTCATAGGCCTCCTCTTCCTCAGCCTCCTTCTCCACGGGGCGCGAGGGAGCCACCACGAATGCGTCATCGCAAACCTCGTCAGTGAACGGCCCGGCCCTCGAAGAGGACACCTCCCCGGCCGTGGCCTCCTCCTCACCTGTGCCAGCTCCTGAGGCCGAGGGAGAATCTGCCCCTTCTGCTACCCGCATGGCTGGCGTAGGAAACTCTCAGTCCGCCCGGCCTGTCGGGGAGAGCGGAGGCATCCCCTACAGGATGTCCATGCGCACCGTCAAGTTGTATTGATGAAGAGGCCGGAGCGTCGCGGGGAGCTGATCCACGGCAGGTACCGATGGGTTGACGAAGAGCGCGGAGAGGACGTTGTCGATGGTGTCCTTGTCGTTGTCCTCGACATGAAGCCGCATCTTGTCGCTCGGCCCCGAGTACATCCACATGGGCACTGAGTGTGCCTGAAGGGGCGCGATGCGGCGCGTCACGAAGTCCGCCACGATCATCTGCCCTAGATGCCCTCCTCGCGGAGGAAGCTCAGGCGCCCCATCAGGCTTACATTCCTCGCGCCGTCGAAGGTGGCCTTGCCCCAGTGGGAGTTCTTCAGCGGAGGCTCGTCGGGGACCTCGAGGAAGGCGCAGGGACGCTCCACCCCGACGAAGAATCACTTCTGGCGGAAGTCATCCACTTTCTTCGTCACCGAGGTGATGGCCTTGTTCTCGCTCCAGGACATGGGGATATAGACGCTCCCCATGCCGTCGACGATGCGGAACGAGACGCATCCTGAGCGCTCGTTCTTCGCCGTGATCCGGAGCGTGTAGAAGCACCGGAACAGCCCCACCGTGGTCTCCAAGCCCATATACGCCTCGCAGAGGTAGGCGAAGACGGCGAGGATGAGGCTGGAGTTGGGATGCAGGTGCAATAACTGCACCTGATAGAACGCCAGCACCGCCTCCAGGAACGGCGAGAAGGGCGGCACCAGTCCTGCGGCGAGGCAATGCTGGAAGATCGGTAAGTACCCTCGCGGGCGCTTCCCGTGCGCCGCGGGCTTCAGGGCGGTGGCGCCATGCTCGTTCGTCCGGTCCGCAACCAGGAACCGGACCTTGGCAAGCGCCTTCTCGTTGACGCGAACGCCTAGCAGCGCCGCGCCTTCACGACCTCAGGGACCTCCGCCTGGGAGGAAGACCCCGCGGCGGCCTTGCCCTTGCTCTTGAGGGGGCTCATCATCGCGGGCTCGGAGTCTGAAGGAGACGGGAAATGGAAAATAGCAGGAGAGAGCGGAGGCGGAGAGCTCTAGGAGGCAAAAACTTCGGCGAGAAGGTTTGAAAACGGTAACGGCTCCCTGCCGCTGCGCTCGGGCTTTATATCCCCTCAAGGAGCAGTTACTGGGGCGTGGTGGGACCCACCACGACTCACGCCCCGGATCGTGCGAGACCGTTATTCGTCCAACTGCCGCGTGGCTCGGGCCGGCTGGGCACTAAGGGCCCACGATGCTTCGCCTGAGCCCATGGGCTCAATCGTGCCCATCGCGGGCCCAGGGGCTACTTTCGGCGCAGTGGGAACTAGGGTATGGAGAGCCCACTCCCCCTAGGCCTCGCACGCTCGCCAGTCAGACGAAACGACTAAGGACCAGGCATCACTGCCTGGCGGGACCCTCGAGATGAAATTCCCCTCAAGGTCCTGAAGAGGAAACGAGGGCCTCAGGGGATCCCTCGCTTCAAGGGACCCTCCAGAGGCGCCAGCGCGCCTCGAGGGAATCCAGCAGGAACCCCCCCCCCCCCCCTCAGGCCTCCTCAGGCCTGAAGGGAAACGTCGCGGCCAAGGAATTACGGCAAGACGCACATGGCCCCTGCCACGCCCACGTGGTGACGCAAGCACCCCCGTTGCCGTTTTAGGCGTTAAAGGGGTCAATAAAGCCGCGCCGCCTGCTGCGGAACTGCCAGGACCTTCTACTCTGGCGATAAAGCAGGTGGACGGCGCAACCCTCCAACGGAGAGCGTCATCGCGGGCTCCACCTCAGAGACTGCCCTCCCTGCGGGCAGTACAGCGCGGTCGGCCGCCTGTCGGCCACCGCGCCGACCATTATCAACAATGGACTGCGTCCATGGAAGAATGGACCGCGGTGGACTCCGGCTCCACCATGCCTCTGCCATGTGGGAGCCACCTTGAAGACGAAGCCAAAGGATAGTGCCAGAGGCGCCTATAAAAGGGACAAGACTTCCATCGTAGCAAGGGTCGTCCTTTCTGATTCCACAACGCTTGTAAACCCTAGCAATCCCAAGTAGGACAAGCTCTGCCTGGAGGAGGAAGAAGGTCATCATCCCCCCCCCCCCAGGCACGAACTGCCTCAAGGGGGCTTTCGGCAAGCCCGGTTGTACTGTAACTCCATAACTCAATATAGACAAGCAGGAGTAGCGGTCTTACCTCCTCACGAGGGTCGTGAACCTGGGTACGGGCCGGTGTCCATCTCTGTCGTGGGTGCTTCATCTTCAGGTCCGGCGAGCAACGTCGCCGGGTCACTCGAGGGTCTTGACCTCCGCGTTCAATCCCCTTCAAGAACTACGCTTCAGGAAGTGACTACCCCCAGTTCTAGGGAGTCATAACCCGACAATCGTCATACCGGCTGACACGCTCCCGTGTCAGGCGGGAGGTGACTATGCTTCCGTTTCAGGCGGGAGGTGACTATGCTTCCATGTCAGGGGGGATATGATTTCCCCCGTGTCAGGCGGAAAGCCTGCACCTGCTCCTTGACCTCCGCCCGACATGCCCCATGTCGGTTTCTCAGTCCGTTAGCTCCACAGAACATTCCTACACGACAAAGACAACTAGCTAGAACCGAGGTAGGTGATCCGGTTAGACTTATTCCGGGATACCTCGCCGGGAGACCCGGGTTCTCCCCTACCCGGGACCATACCGGCCAAACCCGACATACCTTCATGCCGGATGACCCTTCCGGCCCACACCGGGTTTCCCTTAGAATCCGGGGAGTCACATAAGAGAAGTATCTCTAGGCCCAGTTTCACGGAGATGTCTTAGGCTCTCACCAAAGACATCTTCGAGAAACTGGTTCTTAGAGGAACCCTCTGTTGATGCTTATGACGATCTTGGGATCTGGGGGTCTATTTATAGTCTCGTCAGATGACCCTTGCGGCCTCGAAGAGGCACTCTGGCCCTGACAACCACCCAAGGGTCAAGTTGCCCCATCAGCGTACCAAAGGACGACTCTTAGCACTCCCCAAAGTTCATTCCCTGTAGTCATACCGCTGATTTCTACCGGGTTCTGCCCTACCCTGGGGGCAGCCCCCCGACAGCCTTTTCCATGCAGTCTCCCTTCATGACGCGATTCAGGAACACCGATCGGCTTCAGATCAGGAATAAAATCTACACAAAACTAAATGACCTCCGTTGTTCCATAACCCTTGACGATGCTTCCTTCTAGCCTAGCCCGGTTATGAACATATTTTTTTAAGACTCCCATGATCCCCTCAAAGGGGAATATGTTGTGTAGAAATACAGGACCGAGAACGGAAATCTCTTCGACTAGGTGGACTACGAGGTGCGTCATAATATTGAAGAAGATTGGTGGGAACACCAACTCGAAGCTGACAAGACATTGGACCACATCCTTCTCTAAATTTTTTAGAGTTAGTGGATTGATGACCTTCTGAGAAATTGCATTGAGAAATGCACATAGCTTCACAATGGGTTCTCGAACATTTTCCGGTAGAAGCCCTCTCAATGCAACCGAAAGTAATTGTGTCATAATAACGGGACAGTCATGAGACTTTAGGTTCTGAAATTTTTGCTCTGCCAAGTTTATTATTCCCTTTATATTTGATGAGAAGCCAGATGGAACCTTCATACTGCGAAGGCACTTAAAAAATATTTTCTTCTCTTCTTTCGTAAGACCGTAGCTTGCAGGACCTGGCTGATTGTGACGCCCTAAAATCGGTGCTATGTAGATTTAAGCGTTCCCGCTGAAATCCGCATAATAACGATTTTAGGTCGCCCACCAGACATAATGTGCACGCAGAAACATGCACATTATGTGGGTGAAATTGTGATAACATTGCAACAGTTTCGATACATCCACAAATACAACAAAGATAAATAGTATACAACAACGATTCGAACGAGTCAAGATACAACTAATACAATACAAATATTCAAATGACAGCGGAAGCAAAATAGTACCTGACTACGGATAAGATGCAAATTGGACTAAGAGTCCTGAAGATAAGCGATGGCGCCATATCCCTGCCCAGCCAAGCCGGATGGATTCTCTAGCTAACGTCGTCAGACTTCAAACCTGTGAACTGCACATAAAGCACAGCCCAAAAGAGGGTCAGGGCACTCTCTGGCAAGCAAAACAGACTTGCCTACTTTCTACACCATCTCCCAAAATATGGGGTTAGGTGGACTTAGCGGCAGCAGCACTAGCAACTTAAAGAGACATGCTACAACTTCCGTCTAATCAGAGAGGGGTAAGAGAGCGCATAAGTAAACAACTACAACTAACAACAATCATAACCCATTCTCGGATTAACCCCCTCAACCAAGTATGAGGAAGCAATTCGGGAAACTCACACGTTGAACAGTTTTAGTTACCATTTATTGTGAAAGTAATTCTATATTACTAGTCAAATTAATTAACAATAATTAGGTGTAAGTTGTCTAGATCTTGGTAGCCAGCATCATCACCAAAGTCGTCCATAACCGTTGACACGGTTCATCGATAAGACTGTACCCTGCAGGGGTGCACTACTGTACCCATACTCGTATGATCAACCCAAGTAAGCATCAGGGCCTCTCAACACGACTCGTTCCTTCACTACAGCAAGTCCAAGTGCCACCCATATGAGTTGTTACCCACGTCAAGAGTCTAGCCGAATCTCAATTGCGGACTCATTAGATTGTGTCCGCGCGCCATGCGGCTCAAACCACAGTAGGAATGGTTCGCTTCGCATGCACCACCCCTATATGACCCCCCGTATCATGTAACCTCTCATCAATCATCATCATCGTGCACATGGATATGAGCAAATGGAAAACCCGAACTAGTTGCGGCACATGGACAAGCTGTAGATCCGTTCAAAGTCGAGGGGGGCTCCATACGGCCTCCCACAAGTGGTTAGTGCGCTCAAAATTGGATCCGAGGACAAAATCTCAGTTCCTAGGTCGACACTTAGAAGAACAAAGCACCTCGCAAGGCCTTCCGCCGGTGCCTTGTCATTTAATTATAATACCCCAATATAAAACAACATTTTATTAAGGTAGAATAATCTATCATACTAAGTAGATGAAACATAAGACCAACAGACGACTCGCACAATCAACTCTAAGCATGCGCTACGACTCGCAAGGCCAACAGATAAACAAACAACAGGTGATGGGATGTGGGGATAAAGCTGTATGGGCTGCAGGCTAAACATGTGATGGGATCGCGATAAGAATCGAATACTAGGGTAGCAGAGATCAACGGCAGGAATGAAAGACAATGTATAGGTAAACAAGCAAACTTTGCTTGCCTGGAATCCCGCATGGAAGCAGATCTTGTCGTTGCTCACACATCTCAACGTTTTATCCGCGAAGAAGCAACAAACACTGGAAGCGCAAAAGATGCATTTTACAACTACGGCAAAAGATCCAGCATGATCATCTGAGAATGATGCATGGCATGGCGAGATGCAATTTGAGATGCACTTAATCCAAATTAAGCGGAACCGGGGTTCCGACAATTAATACTTAGGTGCAAGTTATTTATCTACTCACCAAATTAAATGTTGATTAACATAGCAAGACATGGCATGGGTGATCTAGTCAATTTAAATGGATTTGGGCAATACATATATTGATTTTCCCCCACACATTCCATATTTATTATTTAGGTGATTTGCTACACCACCAAACCCAAGAGATGCAACACATGCAAGTATGATGCGATATGCACAAGATAGATGACATTTAATAAAATAGGAATAGGGTTTGGGTCCGTACGTCGGATGGGTGAACTAGAGTTCGGAACCGACGTCTTCGGTCCGTAGAGGAAGTAGTCGTCGCCGTGGAAGTAGTCGTCGCAGAACCGGGGCATCGTCGTTTGTCGGTGTCGTGGAAGTGGACGGGAAGTCGTGGCACGTAGGAGCACGGCAATCGGACACCGGAAAGAAACGCGCACAGGCGGGCACCGCGAAACAGACACGGGTGGTCACGGAAACGCGGCACCGGAAGAGGACGTGCACGCGCATGTAGCAACACCACGAAGGGTGGACAACTCGGACAAAATTGCGACGCCGAAAGTCTTTCGGGCATGCTGCGGCGGCGGCGGCGCGGCGGCGCGCTGGGGCTTGCTCTAGCCGGAGGTGGCCAGCGCGGGAGCTGCGGGCGCAGCTCTCTGGCGGCGGGCCGGCGTGCTGCGGGAGCGGGGGGAGGCGCAGGCGGGACCGTGGGGAGGCGATCGGAGGCAGGAGAGGGCGGCGGCGTGACGACGCGGCGGCGTGGAGAGCGCGGCGGGGGGGCGGCGCGGCGTGCGGGGATGGCGTGCGGCGGCGGGAGGAGGAGCGCGGGGCGCGGCGCGCACGGGCGGCGCGGGCGGCGAGAAGGGGCGCGGTCGGGCGGCGGGGAAGGGCGGGCCGGAGGCAGCGGGAGGGCTCGGGGCGTGCGGGTCGGGGCTCGGGAGCACTCCCGTGCGGTGCGGGAGGAAGATGGAGAGAAGAAAAAAAAGAAAGAAAAGAGAAAAGAAATAGAAAGAGAAGGAAAGAAAAGAAAAGGAAGGGGAAAAAAGGAAAAAGAGAGGTGGAAGGAAATTTTTGCAAAAACCAGAAAAAGGAGGAGGGTGGCTGAAAAATTGCAGGAGGTGGGAAATAATTTTTTCAGGGGGAAGCCCTAGGGTTTGGGTTAGATGGGCTTTGGGCCTTATTTCTCTCCCTTTTAATATTTTATGTTTTATATTTTTTAAACGAAATATAAAGGCAATTTGAATACGAAAACTTTACAAAATAGTTTTAGTTTAAAATAGACAATTTGATAAACTAATTTTAAACATTTGCAAGAGATTTTTTAAATATCACATTTTTAATTAATTTGAAATGCATTTGAATTTAATTGTGGAAATTTAATTTAAATGCAACAAATTAAATTAATGAGATGCAATGCGATGCCATGTTGATGCAAAAAGAAAACTCACAAAGCAAAAAGGGGATAAATCCCGGGGCGTTACACTGATTCTCTGAATGAGTATTGTCTCGATGCATCTCTTCGCTTATACGTTGATGGGCCTGCCTTCCTTTCGGTGTAGCTTTTTTTGACTTCCCTTTTTATGACTTCCCATCTTTTGACTTCCCATACACGCCCAAGAAGTTTAGCAGGTTGCAGCAAATGTTCTTTGTCACGTGCATCACGTCAATTTCAGAGTGAATCTCTAACATTATCCATATAGGGCAGCTCCCAAAATATAGATTTCTTCTTCCACATGGGTACGTGGTTGTTTGCGTTATTCGGAACAGTGAGTCCGCCAGGACCCTTTCCAAAGATTACATTTAAATCATTGACCATATCATGTATAACAGAACTAGAAGGGCGGGTAGGACTCGGTCGATGATCTGCCTCACATTTGTAATGTTTGACTTTCTTCCTTAACGGATGCTTGGGTACAAGAAACCGACGATGACCCAGGTACACATTCTTGATACCTAAATGTATACTATCAGTCTCAGCTAAACAGTGCGTGCCTGCATTGTATCCCTTGTTTGACTGTCCTGAAATGTTGCCAAGAGCAGGCCAATCATTGATGGTTACAAAAATCAAAGCTCGTAGATCAAATTCCTCTAGTTTGTGCTCATCCCACACATGTATACCTTCTTCACGCCACAACTGTAAAAGTTCTTCAACTAATGGCCTGAGGTACACATCAATGTCGTTGCCAGGTTGCTTCGGGCCTTGAATGAGCACTGGCATCATAATGTACTTCCGCTTCATGCACAACCAAGGAGGAAGGTTATAGATACATAGAGTCACGGGCCAAGTGATGTGACTGGAGCTTTGCTCTCCAAAAGGATTAAAGCCATCTGTACTTAGACCAAATCTTAAGTTACTTGGGTCATCTGAAAATGTCGGGAACTCTCTGTCAATATTTCTCCACTGGGAGCCATCCGCGGGGTGTCTCAACATCAAGTCTTTTTTACGATCTTCTTTGTGACATCGCAACAACTTGGCATGCTCTTTGTTGCTGAACAAACGTTTCAACCGTGGTATTATACGAGCATAACACATCACATTTGCAGGAATCCTCTTCCTGGGGCGCGGCTCACCCTCAACATCATCAGGGTCATCTCGCCGGATCTTATACCGCAAAGCACCGCATACAAGACATGCATTCAATTTTTCGTGCTCACCGCGGTAGAGGATGAAGTCGTTAATGCATGCATGTATATTATGCACCTCTAATCCTAGAGGGCATACCACCTTCTTTGCTTCGTACGTACTAGAGGGCAATTCGTTGTCCTTTGGAAGCATCTTCTTAACTATTTTCAACAAATTTTCAAATCCCTAGTCAGAAGTACCATTCTCTGCCTTCCATTGCAGCAATTTAAGGGTGGTACCCAGCTTTTTCTGATCATTTTGACAAGTTGGGTACAACAATTTGGCGTGATCAGTTAACATACGCTCCAACTTCAACCTTTCGTTTTCACTTCCACAGTCCATTTGTGCATCACGAATGGCCCGACGAAGATCATCGTCGGGCTCATCAATAATGGGATCTTCTCCGGCTTCGTCTTCTCCTACTGTACTATCACTGAACCAATGATACTTGTCATTATCCTCCTCTTCTTCATTTTCTTCCATCATAACCGGTCCAACAATAATAACCAGGCATAAAATCATTATGCAAGAGGTGGGAGTGAATGAATTTTCAGGTAGAGTGATCACTCATATTCTTGCAGGCACTACATGGACAACGAATAAAACCATTCTTCGGCTTGTTTGCCTCAGCCACATGGAGAAAATTATGCATGCCATCAATGAACTCAGGACAGCATCGGTCACCGTACATCCATTGTCGGTTCATCTGTCTGACATAAAAGTATATCAAACCCCATTATTACACTACTGTCATGAATAAACTATAAGAACAAATTAATTAATACAAGTTTATCCATTAAAATAAGAGTAGAGTAGTGACAACTCGTAATACATAGTTCTGATAAAACATACATTAACTGAAAGAAATATAAAAATTATCTAAAGAATTTAAATCCAACAACAAATGCGATCAAAATTGCAACTAAGATAAATACTGAACCCACAGCATAATGATACCAAGCCTCATGATTAATGGCATATTTTCTAATCCTTTTTATCTTCAAGCGCATTGCATCCATCTTGATCTTGTTACCGTCGACCACGTCGGCAAGTTTGAGATATAATTTCATCTTATCTTCTAAGCATTGAAGATAAAGATCTTCACTTCTTTTCAATTTTGCTTTCAAATTATTGTTATGTTTATCCAAAAACTCGACAACAGGGTCAGGTTCAATTTCCTGTTTAACTACCTCCTAGATAAAAATAAATCTATGTCAAGTTGGTCGTCATAATTGCCAGAAACACAAAATGAAATAAATAGTTTTGAAAATATACCACATCCAAATCATAGACCGGACGAGAACCGACGAGGACAGATATCAGAACCATGACTCTATACATATAATACAAGTTAGAAAATTTTAGAAATAATAACTATGCATATAAAACAATAAAGCTATGTTTTTAAAAATCAAATAAAAACACAAGGCTCACCGAGATGATGCCGGTGACGGGATGGCGTGGGCGATCGACGGCGGTAAGGACGGGGACGATGCTAAAACACATAAATCATAAACTAGTTTGAGCATAAATTGCACATATAAACAAATGAAATCATAACTTAGTCATTTCATCAAACACCTAGCTTGCACTAAAAATTTAAAATGAGCAAAATAAGCTCAAGAAGTAATGCCGGAAAGAGGATGAAGTTGCTAACCGTGGGGTGTCGTCAATCTCTCTAAATGGTGTAAAATATTGTGTATTATCTAGGCTTGGGGAGAAGAAATGGAGAGGGAAATTTGGTGAGCTCAAGCTCGGGCTGAAAATGGAGTCGCCGGGGGTGGAAGAAGCTGATAAATGTAGGACCATTAGTCCCGGTTCGTGTTAGGAACCGGGACTAAAGGTGTCTGACGCTGGATCCCGCCTCTGCTGCCGCATGTGGTGGACGTTTAGTCCCAGGTCGTAACACGAACCGAGACTAAAGGTTCCTCCCAAAATCGTCCCGCGGGGTTGCACCCCTTGAGTCTTGGTTAATTTCTAAATCTGGGCTAAAGGAGTGAACTAAATTCTCGTTTTCCACTAGTACAGTTCATCATAAATTAAAGGAGCAAGTTGGATGCGAAAAAAATATAGATGGAACTAATTTTCTTTAATTTTACCTATCTTAATCATAGGTTGTCGCAAACGTTTTAAGTTTTAGGTTTTGGTATTTGCAGATTTGTTTAGTCAGGTATTTGCAGATTCGGGTAAGCACTAGCCAAATCCAATCTTCCTATAAGAATTACTGATGCACTAATTTAACAGAAACAATCCCGAATTCAATATGAATGTTAGAGTATAATACGGTTTAGCTATATTTGGTAGTATTAGGATTGTAATCCAAGTCTATCTCTATTATGTTTCGTAATCTCCAAGTCTTATACCCCTTTATATACAGCCCACCGTGGCTCATTATAATCAATCTAGTATCAATACAATAAACATATTCCATAATCTTACATGGTATCAGAGCAGTTCGTTCCGCAGCCTAGGGTTTAGCCACCACCACTTCCGCCGCGCCGCCCCCGGCGAAATCGATCTCCATGATCGCCGGGGGCGTCGCATCTCGTAGCTAGTTTTTCTTCCAATTCCAATAAATTAGTTCATAGGTTTAGCCAATTTCGTTTTGCAATTAGATCAATTTCTTTTTAGCCACCAAAATACATCTAGTCCCCATCGAAGCTAGCTGGATCTTCCTCGGCCAATCTACGACACCAAATCAACTTCATCGTCTCGCTATCAACACAGGGCTGCACCAAACAACGCTCATGGTCATCATCGCCGACAAGTTCTACCCCAACAACACCTCGATATCTTCTACCTCTACATCGCCGACAACGATCTACATCAACAAACGTCTTCAACAGCCACCACGCCACCACCACAACCTTGCCGCCAGAGTTGCAGTCTATTTTTATTTTGCACAATTTACTAGTTGCAACTTCCTTTTTCGTCTACTCCGGCAACAAACGGCGGAAAATCTACGCTACGCGCCGCCGACCACGGAGATCTCCTCTGCTTCTTCATCCAGCTCTGGCTCGCATGGTTAATGGTGGTCCCTTTCTTCGCATGCCCGGTACTGGCAACATCGGCGCGTGCCTTCGTCCCCGACGCGCTCCCGAGTCTGGCAAGCTCGGCAAGGCGTGCCGCCTACCTTAACTACATCGACTCCATCCAAAAGTCTACCTCAACTTCCTCAACAAACGGCAACATCGACCACAACTGCAGCGCCCACAACTCGGCTACATCGACATCGGCATCAAAGGTTATCAACTCGGCTCCTATTCAGTTCGCGACTTCGGATTATGCTACAGTCAGACCGTCCGCAACGCTCCAGTTGTTCGCGTCACTACCGATCCGACTGCGGGGGATGTTAGAGTACAATACGGTTTAGCTATATTTGGTAGTATTAGGATTGTAATCCAAGTCTATCTCTATTAGGTTTCGTAGTCTCCAAGTATTACACCCCTTTATATACAGCCCACCGCGGCTCATTGTAATCAATCTAGTATCAATACAATACAACATATTCCGCAATCTTACAATGAACAGTCCATCCCGATCAATCACAAGAAACGAAGAAATGACAGGCTCAAGTGGAAATTTGATTTTACCTACGTACACGAATTCCCGAGTTGTTCGCAGATTCAGGGATCTCCGGCACCAAATTGCTTACCTGTATTAATTCGGGTAAAGAATTGATCAATCAGGTGCGAGAGATAAAAATGTTTCACGGTTTTCCCAACTCTAGATTGATGACTATATGAGCAGATTTGTTTAGTTTAGGTATTTACAGATTTTTCAAGTTCAGGTAATTGCAGGTCCGGGGTAAATCCAATCTCTTGTTATATAAATTTGATATAATAAGTTGCGAGGCACTAAATTTAACAGAAACAATCCCAAATACAATGTGAACAGTCGACCCCGACCAAGCACAAGAAAGGCAGAAAGAACAGGTTCGAGTAGAATTTTACCTAGATGAATTCCCTCAAGTTGTTGGCAGATTCAGGATCTCCGGAAACCAATGCTGCCAAGAAAACTCGCAACGAAAAGCTTCAATCTCGGCGTCAAGACCGTACAACCACTTCGCAGAAACGCAGCTGTCTCAATCACAATGGAAGAGGCACTTGGGCGTGGGCGCCCATCTAGGCGCTTATATAGGTCCCATGCCCGCACCGACCTGGATAGCGTATGCACCTGAGGGCGGCGCGGGGTGGATCTGAGGCGTCACGGTGGACGATGGAGCCGACTCCAGTGGAGGCGAGTAAGCCAGAGGCGGAGACGCCCAGCGACGGAGATTGACTTGGCGAGGTGCAAGCCAGCGGCCGATGTCGTCATGGCGGCCGGCAAGGATAGGGTTTCCGGAGTGGAGGTGCCGCGGCGGAGGGCAAAGGAGGAGCCGTGGGAGAGGAGACAGAGACGGATAGTACTGAATTAGCGGGTGCTTTTCTTACTTGTTGCCGAAACAGGTTTTTTTCTTTGACTAGTAAATATGCACGTGCGTCTCTAAAATATAAATCTTATTTACAGTTTGTGTTTTCTTTATTACAGCAATATATATTTCACGACCCAACCTTACAGCAATATGCGAACAATATAAACGGTCCTTTGTCATCACATATTTCTCATGTGTAAACATAATATGTGGATTTTTCTTGAAGAATTTGCATATACAATTACCAACAGAACATTATTAAGACCGAAAAATAATAACATGTATCGTCTCGATATTTGGTTATCAATGGCCTGTCCCAGTTTAGCAAATAAACTAATGAAGAGGGTCAAGGAGAACAGGATAGGAATTTGTGTCCGGCCACTCCATGGCAACAACCACAACATGTAGTCTTCCAGATCAATGTCATGAGATCAATAGATGCCCTTATGAAAATGAGTTACATGTTTTAATCCTAGAACATATGCAATCAATTGCACAGATGCTAGAGAAGTACTTTACTTAAAGAGTTTGTGGGGGTCCTGCTCTTTAAACATTTGGGTGGGCTGCTTCACCGTGTGGTCCTGGAACCGCGTCGTGTAGATTGTCATTGAGCGTGTCGACGTGCTGAAGGTGGACGACCTCAGTGCCAATCAGCCCAGGTTCTGTCAATTCATATTTACAAGACCAGAGTCACACTCTCCTTTTCTGCTACATTCTCCGTGACCAGCTGCTCCTGCATCAGTGCTGGTTCTTCTCCAGGCCTGCTAACTCCGAGTTCTGTTCGGCATAGAAAATCAACAGAATTAGATGAGGACTCTGCTAAATAACAATACATTTTATGATTACCAAGATGTGTTAGGGAAAGAGAAAAGAAGCTCATGTAAACATAAAATATTATATGTTACCAGCCACACAAGGCAAACAAGAAAAAATATTATATGTTGATCTTACTTTCAGTGACATCCATTTAGAACCTGACCATTGTGGATAAAGATCCACCCACTATAGTTCCAGAAACCTGTAGGTTTACCACTGACAATGTATTGGTGGCTTAACCTAGATAAATAGGTAAGATATAACTTCGATTAGCAGAGAATAATTACAGTTCTACCAAACAATTGGCAGTAGAAAAGGTTCAACCTTCGGCTACAGTGCACCAAGAAGATATAATTAGTCTTGATATCATGTAAATGTGTTTGCAAGCACCCCGGATATCATGTAACTTGTTGTATGCACATGAAAAACATATACCCATGTAAATCAAATCATCTCATCTTTTAAGAAACATCAAGATAGAAACTTGTTGTATTGAATTTACAGATGAAAATGACATGTGCATTGTAGCTTATTACCCATTCAGTCCTGCGAAAGAAAGAATTTGAATGACCACAACGAATACATGTATAACTGACAGGAAAAGTATGGCTTACTCATGTAAAAAAGATAATCATGGCAAAATAACTATTTATTAAATACGATAAAAAAAAATCTCAGACACGACACTCACGTAGAAAAGATAGTCATGGGGATGTTGGCGGACATTGCCTGACACGCTCTAATCCCAATCTCACTTTCTCACTTCTGCTCTTCTTTCTCCCCACTCTATCTCTCCTCAACTTCATGTCCGACCCTCCCCTGCCTCCCTGAAAGAGCTTGGCTCAGCTCGTCGCCGGCCCCCTACGACCCAACCTAGCAGGCACCAAATATAGCAGGCTCCTCGGCGAGGAGCAGGAGCACCTATTCGGCAACCCCACCTAGCAGTCTCCTCGCCGGCCCCGGCGTACACACCTAGCAGGCCGTAGGTGAGGAGGACCAGCACCTCCTCGGCAACCCATCATCGACGCCCGGCCAACCCCGAAGAGAGCAGCGCACAGGGAACCTCCCCAAGAGAGATTCTGTGTTGCTGTGCTGAACCTGCCTGGTATGGATGCAGTTTATGAAATATGTGCTGATTTTTTGTTATTAGTTTAGACCCACCAATCAGCTGAAGATTAACAGCCTATAGCAAGTTTATTTGGTCAGTTATACTTGGGCTACGGGACTGATTGGTTGAGATTTTCGGTGGATTACCTACTTAGTTTATACCATGCTCAGTTAACTTCTTAGCACACCATAGGTGAGCCTTGCCGTACCTGACTTGCCTAAGTGGCGACTGGCGATATGCCGAATCTCCTCTGATTCCTGATGCTCCTTCCGATTTCTACACAAATCCGATTCCCTCTCTAATTCTTCTCTAATCCTATCGCTCTTCCTTGATCTGTTCCTCCAATCGATTCCCTTCCTTGCTCAATCCCTCAACTCCTCTTTGATCTGACTCTCACAGAGACTCTTGTTCCTTCAAAGGCTTGACCAATAAATCCCCAAATTAGCTAGCCACGATCAAAGCGTTGGGGAAAATCCAAAATTATTTAGCCAAGACTCACAGATTGCTGATTCGTATCTTATTCCTCACTGGAGTTCCGGATCTTACTAGCTTCTGTTGAAGTTTGTTTGGATTTTTCTCCCCTACAAGGAAAGCGTTGCTCCTGCCTTAAGAGGCGTCCTCTGCCGCGAGGTTGGTGGCGCAACTAGCCGAGGCTGACACTGAGTGTAGTTCTCGTTGCTGCTAATTGAGAAGCTGTCGGCTGCTATACCGTGGGATCCCTGTGTTGATATTGATTAAGCTGGAATATCAGGGAGCTTAATTGGCTAGGTATTTAGGACAGGGCTGATTGTGCTCTCTCAAGTGGGGTACGGTTCAGATTGTCAAGTTGAATTCTAGGCGCCATGAGGGCCTTAGGTTGGAATTGCCAAGGCATGGGCAAGAACCTGGGCAGTAACAAGATGGTACATCTTGCCCGACTGGTTGACTCTACAAAAGCACAGGTAATATTTATCTCAGAAATAAAATCTTCCAAAATAAAACCTACAGATCTTATTTCTAGGTTTAACATGTCTCATAGTTATGTAGTACCCTCTCGGAGACGATCTGGAGGGCTTTGGCTAATGTGGAATGATGACATTGACATCAGTGTGCATATCACTAGTTTTTATCTTATCTTAGCTACTGCTAATATTAGGTCTAGTAATCAAAAGGTTGGGTTGGTTTGTATATATGGTGATCCTTATCACCGTCAGACTAGCTTAATTTGGGATCAGATCACCACTTTTGTGTTAGATAATGGTACTCTACCTATCCTTTGTATAGGTGACATGAATGATATTTTGTACAATATGGATAAAAACTCCCCGGTCACAAATCGTTCTCGCATGAATGCTTTTCAGTCTCTTGTTAAATCTTGTGGCTTGTTCGATTTGGGATATAGTGGTCCGGCCTACACTTGGACTAATAGACGCTTTTCTTCCAAACCAATTTATGAAAGGCTAGATCGTTGTTTAGTTAATGCAAATTGGTGTGCTCAATTTCCAATTTCCAATGTTTACAATTTGCCTCTTATGCACACAATTAGTGATCATGCACCAATTCTTCTTTCTACTGATGGTACTATTGCTAGAATTAAGAGAACTTTTAAATTTGAAAATTGGTGGATAAAAGAAAAAGACTTTAATTCCTATGCTAAGGAAAATTGGTCAAGGACCTCCAATAAATCTTTTACTCAGAGAACTAACCATTTGGCACAAGCTCTAAGAATTTGGTGCAGGAAGAAGAAGCCCTTGCAACACGAGGTCAAAGAGTTAGAAGATCAGATAAAGCAAATACAAGAGCAACCGACATCTATCCAAGACCATGGCCTAGAATGCTCCCTGATTAAGAAATATGAAGAAAGCCTCACAAAACTAACTGATTCTTACATGCAGAGAGCAAAGAAGAATTGGGTCAAGGATGGAGATAGAAATACGGCCTACTTTCATAAGGCAATCCATAAGAGGAGAAGAAGGAACATGATAGTTTCGGTCAAGGACGAAAATGATATTGTTCAACATATGCCGAAACAAATAAGCAATACCTTTGTCAATTACTTTAGACATATCTTTGCTTCTAATAATATAAATGTTGGTAGACCATATCCTTATTCGCAGATTCTGACGAATAACTCAGACTTCACCTACACAATACCAGATAAAAAAGAGCTATGGGATACATTGCAGGACATGAAAAGGAATGCGTCGCCAGGACCTGATGGTTTCAACGTCGAATTCTACCTTGCAACCTGGAGCTGGTTAGGAGATGATGTGACAACTCTGGTAAGATCTTTCTTTAACTCAGGTATTTTACCAAATCACATTAACGATACTCATATTGTTCTTATTCCCAAAAAACTAGCCCCTCTTGTCCCGGCAGATTACAGACCCATTAGTCTCTGTAATGTAGTCTACAAATTAATTGCCAAATCTCTAGCTAATAGGCTGAAACCTCATCTCCCTGAGTACATTGATCAAGCTCAACAAGCTTTTATAGAAGGGCGGCGCATAAGCAATAATATTATTATAGCCCAAGAAATTAGTCATTCCTTTGCTTTAAGCTCCTGGAAACACAAAGCCTTTATGTTGAAAACTGATCTTGCGAAAGCCTTTGATCGAGTCGAGTGGAATTTTATTGTCACAGCCCTTGCACGTAAAGGGTTGCACGGTCATTTTATAAATTTAATCCACGCTTGCATTTCCTCGCCTACCTTTTCAGTTGTCATTGATGGCCAACCGTTTGCGAAGTTAACTTCTTAGCACATATTCCTTTGTTAATTTGTAGTAGATTGTTGGGATACTTACTGTATGAACATATATGCTGGACAAAAGGAAAATAATAAATATAGACCAAGGTGTTGGAGAGGCGCTAGATGAGCTGATATACTCCTGAGTCCGGATATAGGGAAGCGGTGTCTACAATCTCAGCAGCATGTAGGAATTCAACATGTTTAACTCAATATATCCATGTATGCAGCAGTGACGTTGAGCATATTAACATCCTCCAAGCTTTGACTCTCTCCACCTTCCAAATCTATGGGCAGCTTCTTCCCTACAATAAGTGTAAGAAAAAAGGTCGAACGTAAACTCCAGCTGAAACTCAAAATTAACATGATCTAATCGCACCTACAATGTGCCATTCAAATAGTTGGTGCGCTTCATAGCAGCATCTTAAAAAAGCTACACAACATGAACATGTAATAAGCAATTTAGTATTGCTGCTACCGAAGAAATTCAGCCATGACCAAATTGCAATAATATGAATTAGCAATAACGCAAGCTTAGCATACATAGAAGAACCAAGAGGCTCACACATATTTTTTTTACCTCAAATCGAATGGAAGCCACCGAAGGACCGGTACTCTGCTTGCATGTAAGACCTGAGCTATCTTAGCTCTCCCCTTTTAAGTAAGATTCAGGTAGGGATTTTCCCCCTCCCATTGTTCGTTAAAAAACTCTGCTTATTTTGTAGGTTGTCCTTGGACATGTCAATAAGGTCTTTGAAATATATGCCATTCAAATACTTGGTGCCCTTCATAGCAGCATCTCCAAAAAGCTACACAAGATGAACATGTAACAAGTAATTTAGTATTCCTGCTACCGAAGAAATTCAGTCATGACCAAATTGCAATAATACGAACTAAGCAGCAGCCTCAGCCAAATGTTTTGGAAATATATAAGCACATGAACACCTTTTGAGTACATAAACAACCAGCCAGAAACCTTGATCAAGAAAGTGTCTTTGCCATCCCTGTATATGGTAAGAACTAAAATAAATCAGATATGAATACTATTCTGAATGTCTAATCTGAATCAAAATATGCAGAATTGCAACAACCAACAAGTATGTCCCAATATAAAATAGGTTCGATTAAGCAATTCAGGTACTGTACTTGTTGTCAGATTTCTGCGTCGAACCTGCTCTAGAGCAGTCTGTGACCTTGAAGGAGTTGTCCGCCGACCGCTGACCGCCGACCGCCGTCCATATGGGTGGAGGTGACAGGAGGTAGCGTCAGATCTGCGGTGACAGGCGGCGACATCCTGGAACAGGCAGCACGGCGGCGTCCTCATGACGGGCACGACATCGGCGTCCGGGAACACACGACGTGGGGGCAGCAGCCTCAGCACAGCGGCATGGAGGTAGGGCGGCGCGGTGAAGGCAGGGGAGTGGCAGGGGTCAATTTTGAGGTCGTCAGGTCGTGGGGGAGGAGCAGTGGGGAGAGTGGGAGGGGGCGGGAGCGGGCGGCGAGCTGGGAGCGCAGGACGGAGGAGTCGGCGTTCGTCAAACCCTAGCCACTAGGAGCTTCGGGTTGAGACTTGGGATGGGGATGCGCTCGACGGGGGGAGAGAAAGGGATGCGGGGACGCGAACGTGGGGCGGGCAACCTGGCAGGAAATTTTTCTGTCGGTAGACAGGAGCAATCTGGGTTGCTTTACCCAGACTAGTTGACATGTGCACATGCAATGTACGTCTTCACGATTATGACACACGTTTATGCTAACAATGCATAATAATTTACTCATATAAACTTTTACCCTCATATGTCGAGAGACATCATCCAAAGATTTGTATCTCAATCAGTAACTGATAATGTGGTACTGATTGTAGCAAGGTAAATGTATAATAAAATAGACTATATACAAAACATAATTTACAAAAATAAATTACCCATTTGTAATTTACATCGAGTGGCTATACATGTGGTTCAAACAATCTTAATCGTCGACAACCTACGTGATATTGACATTTTTTAATACTATGCTATTTAATAACACATTTGTTTTAAGCGGATGTAAATTACTGAATTAAAATCTCAATTTCATGAAACCCATGGCGCAGAGAAACCTTGAAAAAATAACTGCTATAAGATAGATATAAAATCAGTGTCAACGAAATAACTTCCTGCAACGTCCTTTTTTGTGACATCTCAGATTTGTCGGTAAAATCCATTGAGATTTATAAATTCAGAATTTCATAGGGTAGCAGTCACATTCAATAAAAGTAAGATTTAATTAAAACGCTGCTTTGCAGACAGTGTTCATAAAATTTTACTTGTCGGCAATTCAATATCACTGGATTTAGAGCATTGAGAGTTTGATGCTTCTCCCTTTTATTCACCACGCCTAGCAAAATGGACAAAAAGTCAGAGCAATAAAAAGGATGTTGAACATTTAATAGCAAAATGATGCAGCTCCAGATGGACACTATAGATTAAACATCATTGGTGCTTCTCCCTTTGATGCACAACCCTGCAAATGAAAAGGGAAAAAAAACCACAAACGATAGTTGTGGAACATTTGACTTATGATGTACAATCCATAACTTCGTTGAAAAAATAGTCAATGAGAAGTTGTCTTGTGCTGCTATTCCATAAGTATGCATATACAAGGAGATCAATTCAAAAAAATGTGCATACAATGGGTCATGAGCTTCAAGCCATTTGCATACCTCCTGCACGACTTGCATGTGTGGTGCAACTGGATTTGGGGGACTTCGCCTTCACTCGAATTATCCTCTTCAATACTGCATCATCCCCTTCACTCGAATCATCTCTGCTGGACTCATCTTCAGTCAACTCCTGAGAATAAGTGTTTTGTTGTTATCAAATATTTGAAAAAAAAACAGGGTGAATGCGGTGGCATAATTATCAGAATGCAACAACATCATCAGAAGAAGATAAGTCATCTAAA
Organism: Poa annua; assembly: GCA_026929855.1. NCBI lineage: Eukaryota > Viridiplantae > Streptophyta > Magnoliopsida > Poales > Poaceae > Poa > Poa annua. The sequence goes on along the minus strand of CM049432.1, from coordinate 21,627,088 downwards.
AAATAAGAATCACTATCATCCTTGATCACTTGATGGTCTACGGTTTTCACTTCGCCTAAAAAGGCTAAAAAAAATTTAGGGTGTTTTGTACAACCTTCTTAATCCTAGGTTAACGCAGCGTCAATTGTGTGCCGTGTGTGCGCTAGCAAACATGCCCATGCAAGCATGGAAGAGAAAAAATACTTCACGGAGGCGCATAAATCTATTCCACAAAATAAATAACACGACATCTTCACAAAATAAAATCTTCCAAGTAAATATTCCACAAAAATGTCTATCATAAACTATTCTCCTTTCATCAGACTATATTTTGAAACATGCCATAAAGCCCTCTAAAATTTTCTAGGTCTCCTACAAGTAAATGATGTACCTTAATGGCGATGACACTTCTGCTTATGACAATGGAATAGACCAGCTTCCTGTATTTGATCCCAGGTTGGCCAGTTCATGGGCTGCCGAGTTGCTCTCTCTCTGCATGTTTTCAGATTCCTATAGCCATGAAAGAAAGTGATCAAAGATTGCATACACATGTGGGTCATTCTTTCAAATATAATATTTCGTTAAATTCTACTAACTGAAATTCTGAATCTGAGCTCACTGAACCTTGGCAAATTCAGATTCAGTGCTAACATTTGTGCTGATGATCACAGTCCAAAATAAGCCCACTTCCACGGCATATGTTTCTTGAACAAAGGAAGTACTTACTAACGATACCTACTTCTAATGAGTGAAATAAGAAAATTCCATTGGATTTGGGAACTCAATCAGGTATTATCCTCATACCAAAATTCCAAGAAACGCGGTCCTCGAACTTTTATCCATTGTGAAACAACAGTGAGCACAACACCTCCTCCTCCAGCAAGGCTACAACTCAGTCATTATTTTGGTATCAAAACAACATAGAATTAACGGGAAGTGCCCAGATTTTTTTTTAACAATGCATCTGTCCACAGGGATAATATATATCGTTTTGAGATGCTCCCATCTACACTTCACCATGACGCGAATAATAATCTAGCTCTAACTCAATATATAACATAATCAAGTAATTACAAGGTGAACAACAAAAGTACTTTGAGTATTAATAATTTACGCCCAAATCCTCTAAGGAACAATTTAACGGAGGCGGCCAAAATACATGCCCATTGCTAGCCATATGAGCAAGCATAGTATCTTCAATATGCAATCAATATATCTTTTTTGTCAATCTATTAACCAAACCATCAATTATCTTATATGGGACATGAATCAACAAACCGTGGAGAATATAGAAGCATCCCAAGTCATGCAATGGAATAAACTATCAACTGTGCGCTTCTCCATCTTCCTCTACTCTCTTCGCCATCTTCAGCATCATGCTCCATCTCTTCCACTACTGTAAAAAATAGTAATCCACAACGCATTACACATTCAACTACGGAACCACAGTCAGACAGCACAATCGATCTAACAAGGATAAATAAGCAGACCAGGAGCAGAGACGTACCGAGTTCTTGGAGACATGGACTTCTGGCTTGAGGTCATGCACAACGTGCTTGGACTCAAGGTCCCAGATCTTGACTGATTCATCTGTCGCAGCGTACATCCAGTAGCAGTTAGGCGAGAAGCATAGCGAGTGGATGATGGAGCCAGCTTCCAGCTGGTACAGCCTCTTCCGACCTGCACGGAGTCGTTGCTGTCGGCGACGTTATTCACCCGCGTCACCATGTTCCCGCCGTCCCGGAGTGGTCAGTGTGCAGCGTGTGGGTCGAGGAGAGGAGAGGCCGCGGGCGTTTGGCATCCCGCTCGGCTCAAGGGGAGGGGGGAGGGGAGGAGGAGAGGAGCCTAGGCGGCGCCATGATTAATTAGGGCAGGGAAATTAGCGATGAGAGCAGAGGCGCAATCGATGGATCCAGGAGAGAAGTTAGCGCTCAACGATGGGGACGCGAAGCGCAGACAAGTTTGGCAGGAAATGTTCTGCCCGGTCGATATGACATATCTAGTCCGTCCATCTGCTCCACGGTTGATCAAATCAGTACGGACTGTTAGATTTTGTTAAGTGGGAGCGATCCAACGGTGCTGACTATTCTGTGTACACTAAGTTTGGCGGACATAGAAAAGATAAAGTTGGCTCTTTTATTAGTAGTGGAGAATCTGATCTATGTCGACCTGTTTTAGTGGTTGGATCTGATGGTATAAATCGACATGTGTACATTTTGTCTGGGTGACTGTAGCGGAACTAAAGTTGTCTCTTTCATAAGTAGTGGAGATAACATATTGTCGAATTAGGTGTTTTGCTTAGATTCGGTCTCTCTTGATCAGTTCCCGACCTCTCCCCGCCCATGTTGTTGGGGATATACCAACTAGGGGTATCTCTAACATGGATCAATCCGGCTAGTCCAGGGTGGCCCAAGGGTGGTAAGGCTGAATCCTGTCGGGCGGCCCAGATAGCTGACGTACAAGGAAGTAGGCGGACGGTCCAAGGAAGGCGGAAGGCCGAAGCCCATCAAGCCACCAAGCACTAGACGGAAGGCGGCAACTAAGCCGGCTAGGTCTAGAACTCTGATTACTTGCCGGACAAGTACTTGCCTTGTATCCTGGGGTCTTGCCGCCTATATAAGCCGGCCACCAGGAAGCCTTTAGGGCACGCTCAAGACGCATCATACCCATTATAACATGTTCACGGCTATTTGCCTCATAGTGAATTATAGCAGCACGTATGATCCCGCCTCCGCTGTGGGATCTGAAGCTGGGTAAACTCGCCGTGTACAATCCCGTCCTCGACGACACCAACCTTCTTCCCCACAATCCACACGTAGGCTAGAGGACCCCCGTCTCCTATCAAGTATGTCGATACTACGACAGTTGGCGCCCACCGTGGGGCTTAAGGTTCCTGGCGTCACGTTCCAGGCGGGAACACTTGGCGGCGTGGGTAAGCAGATCGCCGTTGGCCGCGTCACAAGGTATGGCGGCCACAACTCCGTCAACTCAGATGAGTCCTGGCTCCCGGCGGACGACTACCTTATCGGGTGCGCAATTGCACCGATTGGAGGGATCGACGTCTTCATCGGGTACACGCCAGAGGTGTCGGGGGGCTGCCCCCCGGGTAGGGGCAGATCCCGGTATAATCCAGTAAGGTGCCAACAGTACTTGACCTTTGGCGACAGCAAGGGACACCTCCTGGTGTGCTGAAAGGGCAGCTTAACCTTTGGGCACTGGTAGAGGGCAAAACGTCTCCTGGCGGCCACAAGGGTCAGCTCTGGCAGCTATAAATAGACACCCCCGGCCCTCACAATCGCAGCACAAGCATGAGCGGATGGTTCCTCTAAGAACTAGCTTCTCGAAGATGTCTTTGCTGATAGGCTAAGACATCTTCGGGAGGCTAGGCCTAGAGATACTCATCCTGGGACGAGCTCGGACGTATCCGGAAAGGGTCCCGAGTCTCGTGGTCCGAGGAGACTCCCGGAAGGAGATGTACTCGGTTTTACCGGATAGGTTGTCCGGTAGGCACTAACCGGAATGTATGTCTCGGTGTTGATCTTATGCGGAAGAGGCTCACAGTGGCAAGCGAGGAGGTAGCCGGCGTGAGGGCTTCCGGTAGGCCGTCAACGGTCTAGAGCAGGCTTTCCCGTCTGTCGCGGGGGAAGTACCGTTCCGCCTGACACGGAAGTATGGTCACCTCCCGCCTGACACGGAAGCATGGTCACCTCCCGCCTGACACGGGAGCGCGTCAGCCGGTACGATCGTGGTACGACAAGACCTTACATGCCTAGCCCGGCAATCCGGAAAAGGCTATCCGGGATGGGCAAAGACATGTCTTGTCTCTGACAAGGGGACAATGATGATGCAGGACGGCGCCTGCCGTCCTTAGCGAGATGATGACGAAGGGGCTACACCGGATAGCCCGGCGACTAGGTCGCAGTAGCCGGTGACGGCATGCCGGCTAGGCCTGTCCGGTGGGGCCAAGCCAAGTTAGGGTTTCCGGCCCTCCTGGCCGGAGCTCTATAAAAGGCGCCATAACTGCTCCTGAGAGCAAGAGACCAACTTCAGAGCCAAAGCTATAGTCACATTTACTCTTAGAGCATTCACTCCTTCTCATCTTGAGTTCATCTAGTTCTTCGTACTCCTCACTTTGAGAGATCTTGTAGCAAGTTGTAGTCCTTATACCACCAATATATAGAGAGGAAAGGCAGGAGTAGGGGTGTTACCTCCTCACGAGGGCCCTGAACCTGGGTATCTCGTGTGTGTGCTGTGTGCCTTCGTGCATTTGTTTGTGTTTGTTAGATCTTCCCCTTTGCACTTTGATCTTATTCCTTGTTCTTGGGAGATCTCGGTTTTACCGGGATCCTCCCCGTGTGAGCTCTTCAGCTCGCTATCCCTCCCCGGATCCACCAACGTCCATCGGCCCCACAAATTAGCCATCCTATGGCATCTGCCGTGACACCACCACGACAGTTGGCGCCCACCGTGGGGCTGACAGAGGCGTTGGCTGGTGTACACATCCGGACGGGCTCCCCCGTTCATTTCAACGTTCGGGTTCTTTCTGGCCTAGTCGTAAGGCTAGGGGAGATGGACTTCGTCTGCGACAACGCAGGGTGCTTCCGGAACAGACCGTTTCCGGTGAACGGATGTCTCATAGATTTCGGTGGTTTCACCACCTACGTGGCCACCGAGGTTGTCTGTAGCTACCCGGACGTGGTCCTGGAAGCTGAGGACCCTCCCATGCTCTGCGCTGCTCGGGGTCTGCGTGCCGGCCGCCCCCCGAGTTCTGTCGCAGTGATGATGGTCGGGGTAACCGAGGAGGAGTATCAAGACGCTGACGGCGATACCGACGGCCACCCCCGTTTGGCCAAACCCCCGCAGGAGAGGCCTGCGGCCCGAGATGGTGATCCGCAGTCATCCCAGCCGCGACGTCGTCCGGATCCTCTCTCGGGACTCGTGGCTAAGTTGGCTGTACCGGTAGATGCCGGAGCAGATGCCCAGGCCACTTCGGCTGAGTTAGAGGAGCAGCGGAAGTTGCTACTCGCTGAAGCACAGGAGATCGCCGAGATCCGCCGCGAGCTCAGCGCTAGCCTCCGGGAGTACAATGCAGCTCACGGATTCCCTAAGATAGACTCCCGGGAGAAGCGCATTGCAGATCTGCGCAAGAAAGGAAGAATGGTGAATGAGGAGCTGGCTGGTGGAGCCACCACCAGTAACACTGGAAGTCGGATTTCAGCAGGGAAGCCGGTGTACAGCTCACCGGCGAAAACCCTAAGGGCCGCCGAAGCCGCCATGGCCGAGTTGGTGGGGTTATCCGGTGAAGCCCTGCGCAAGCAGCAGGAGAGGGTAAACGAGTTGGTGATTGAGGCCAACCGTCAGAATCTGGCCTTCAAGAAGAAGAACCCCGGGGCAGGGTCCCAGGTGCACTCAGCCAGACCCAACACCCAGAAGTCGGATGGGGAGGCATCTTCCCCGCATCCGAGCAGAAGCAAGAGCAAGAGCAAGAGCCGGAGCCGGAGTCGAGGTTCCGGGAAGAACAAGCAGCTACAGACTTATGATCCGGCGTTCGCCGGTATCCAGCAAGCCGGGCAGGCCGGACAGCGTAACTCGGGACAGGCGGGAAGTACCCGTGGGGATGGTAACCTGGGTGTAGGAAACAATAACCCGGTTGGCCGTGGCAATCCACCCCGGAATCCTCCTCACGTTCAGGGAAACCCGCAAAGGGAGGTCGTCTCCGTTCCCCAGCAGGCCCTGGTCCCTGCGCAAGACAGGCTCAACGATGGCAACTCGAGGTTGCAGCAGCTCGGATATCAGCCAGACGAGAACCCCTTGGGATCTCGGATAGGAACCAGGCAGCTGAACCCGGCAGACGCCAGATTCTGGCTCGACCGGATTCACCAATCCGAGTTGGTGGAAGAGCAAGGACCTCCGGGACCTGCCTGCTTTGGACCTCGGATCATGCGGGAGCCACCTGTTCGGAATATTCAGGTCAACAGAGGGGCCAAGACCTATGACGGTAGCAAGAAGCCGGAGGACTGGCTAACCGACTATGTAACTGCAGTAAGCATAGCCGGTGGAAACAGACGATGGGCGGTACGTTATGTACCGCAGATGTTGGAAGGACCAGCCCGGATCTGGTTGAACAATCTGAGAACTGGCAGTATAGACTGCTGGTTAGACTTTGAGGAGGCATTCATCAGCAACTTCACCAGCACGTACAAGAGGCCCAACAGGCCTCAGCAGCTCGCCATCTGTAGGCAAAGGAGCAATGAGACTGACCGGGAGTACCTTACCCGGTGGAGCAATATTCGCAACTCTTGCGAAGGGGTGGTGGAGGCACAGGCCATCTCCTGGTTTGCGCAAGGATGCCGGCATGGCTCTATGCTGTGGCAGAAGTTGCAGAGAAAGATGCCAACGACTTTGGCAGAGACCATGCGCATCGCCGATACCTACACGCTTGGAGATCCCATGCAACCCCTGGTGGATGTCGGAGACTCCAACAGGAGGAATGCGGGACCTCAGCGTTCGGGACCGAGCAGGAGCCATGATCGCCAGGAGTTCGGCCACAAGAGGAATCAGCCCGAGTACCACCATGCCGCGCAGCATGTCGCAGCAGTGACCCGGGAGCAGGAGGATGCCGGCAACAGCCAGCGTCAAAAGACAAGTGGCCCGGCTTGGGGTCAGAGTCAGGAGGTGCAAAAGACCTGGGTGGAGCAGAAGAAGCCACTGACGTATGAGGAAATGCTGAACAAGCCGTGCTGCTACCACACTCTGGAGGCCAACAAGCCCGCAAACCACTCTACTCGGCAGTGCGGCTGGTATCAGCGCACGTTGCAGGAAGGCAGCTCGGGAGCTATTCGGCAGAGTGCTCCGGCATCTCGGCCCAATATCCCGAGACCCCCTCCTCCGACATCGGGGGCCAACGCTGTGCGACTTCCCCCTCCTCCGAGAGGACCCCCACCTCGCCCAGTGAATGTGGTGCATACCCGGAACGACAACGGTAACCGAGCCGGACATCAGCAGAGCAACTACCGGGAGGCACATCAGAGCTATGTAGTCTTCGTAACCGAGCCCACTGACCGAAAGAGTGTGCGGCAGCGCGCACTGGAGGTGAATGTTGTGATCCCGGCGGTGCCCAAATTCTTGCACTGGTCCGAGATGGAGATCACCTGGAGCCGGAAGGATCACCCCCGGGTTATGCCCAAGCCGGGAGCATATGCCTTGGTGGTGGACCCAACCTTTGTCGGACCCAACCTCAACGTGCCATTAACATCATGTACAAGGACACGATGCTGAAACTGGGAGTATCCATGAACACCCTGCTGCCTACCGAGACAACCTTCCACGGCATTGTGCCCGGAGTATCTTGCTCGCCCATGGGAAAGATCTGGGTTGAGGTGCTATTCGGAACTCGGGAGAACTGCCGAACCGAGAGCTTGGAGTTCGAGGTCGTGGACCTCGAGAGCCCGTATCATGCACTGATCGGTAGACCGGCCCTCGCCAAGTTCATGATCTCGACTCACGTGGGCTACCTCAAGATGAAGATGCCGGGACCTAACGGTGTAATCACCATCTCGGGAGACCACAAGCGCTCCATGGAATGTGCATCGGCGGGATCATGCTTGGCTGAGTCTCTGGTGATCGCGGAAGAGAAGAAGAGGATCCAGCAGGTGGTGGCGATGGCCAAGGCATCCCAACTCGGAATGCCCGGGATGGTGAACCCGGAGCAGGGTGCGTCATTTCAGCCCCCCAAGGAGACCAAGAAGGTGTGTGTGGACCCCAGCAACCCGGAGCACCAAGTTATCATTGGCAGCAACCTGGACAGCAAATAGGAAGGCGAGCTCGTCGACTTCCTCCGTGAGAATCGGGATGCCTTTGCGTGGTCGAGCGACGATCTGCAAGGCGTCCCGAGGGAGTTGGCTGAGCACTCTCTGTTTGTTAGACCGGATGCGAGGCCGGTGAAACAACCGACTAGGCGACTCTCGGATGAGAGAAGAGTCGCGGTCATGGAGCATCTGGCTATACTGCTGGCGGCTGGATTCATAATGGAGGTGCTGCACCCGGATTGGATTTCGAATCCGGTCCTGGTAGAGAAGAAGAAGGATGATCCCCTCCTGCTTAAGGTGTGGCGCATGTGCATCGACTTCACCAACCTCAACAAAGCATGCCCGAAAGACCCTTTCCCACTGCCCCGGATAGATCAAGTAATAGACTCCACTGCCGGGAGTGAACTTTTGACTTTTCTAGATGCTTATTCTGGTTTTCACCAGATACCTTTGAACCCGGATGATCAATTGAAAACTGCTTTCATTACCCCTTATGGGGCTTATTGCTATCGTGTTATGACTTTCGGTTTGAGGAATGCTGGTGCTACATACCAGAGATGCATGGAGAAATGCTTGCATGACCAGATAGGCCGAAATGCCGAGGTCTATGTCGATGACATAGTCATAAAAACAAAGGAAAAAGCCTCATTAATAGATGATCTGAGGGAAACATTTAAGAACCTAAGAAGATTCCGGATGAGGTTGAACCCGGATAAGTGCACATTTGGTGTCCCGGCAAGAAAATTACTCGGTTTCCTCATCTCAAGCCGAGGAATCGAGGTCAACCCGGGTAAAATTCGTGCTATTGAGAGCATGAAGTTGCCCGTGCGTCTCAAAGATGTGCAGAAGTTTACCGGGTGTCTTGCATCCCTAAGTCGGTTTGTGAGCCGACTTGGGGAGAAGGCCTTGCCTCTGTATCAACTGATGAAGAAGAGCAAGACATTTGTTTGGACCCCGCAAGCTGATGCGGCGTTCAACGATCTGAAGAGAATGCTCTCAACAACACCTGTGTTGGCATCCCCGTTACCCAAGGAACCTATGCTGTTGTATATTGCCGCAACCAACCGGGTAGTCAGTGTGGCAATGGTTGTAGAAAGGGAAGAAGGGGGCAAGCTGATACAGAGGCCGGTGTATTACCTCAGTGAGGTGATCTCGGAATCCAAGCAGAACTACCCGCACTACCAGAAGATGGCATATGGGGTGTACATGGCAGTGACCAAGCTCAAGCACTACTTTCAGGAACACCCGATCACAGTGGTATGTGAAGCTCCTCTTGCCGAGATCATCGGTTGCAAGTATGCTAGCGGCCGGGTAGCCAAATGGGCCATCCAGTTGTCTCCGTACGCTCCGGCATACGAGAGACGAGATGCCATCAAATCGCAGGCGCTGCCGGACTTTTTGGTAGACTGGGCCGAGATGCAGTATGAACCTCCGATGCCGGATTACAATTTCTGGAGGATGCATTTCGATGGCTCGAAGGCTAAGATCGGATTGGGTGCCGGAGTGGTCCTCACTTCCCCAAAGCAAGATGTACTGAAGTATGTGCTGCAGATCCATTTTCGGGCATCCAACAATGTCGCAGAGTATGAGGCCTTGGTTCATGGACTGAACGTCGCCAAGGAGATCGGCATCCGCCGAATAGAGTGCTTTGGTGACTCGGACCTCGTAGTACAACAGGTGTCGGGGAATTGGGATGCCCTTGATGCAAACATGGCCTTATACAGGTTTCATGTGCAGAAAATTTCCGGATTTTTTGAAGGATGCGAGTTCAAGCACATACCCAGAGGAGAAAACGAGGCAGCGGATGTCTTGTCCAAGCTAGGATCATCCCGGGTTGCAATCCCACCCGGGATAGCTCTGGAGCATTTGAGGAAGCCATCTATCCAACCCTCACCCGAATCGGATTCTATCTTCATTCCGAAGGAACCTGGTGCAGATGCAGTACCCATGGAAGTAGATGTCGGAAGCATCGCATCGAACCCGGGGACTGCGGCACAGTGCTCGGAGAGGCAAAGAAAGATGATGATAGAGGTGATGTCGGCAGAACCAATGGACATAGACGCTCCCATGTTCCCGGGTAGACCTGTCCCGAGATGGGCACAACCCATTATGGCCTATATCTTGGAAGGGACCCTCCCGGAGAATGAAGTGGAAGCCCGGCAGATAGTGCGAAGATCAAAAGCATACACTGTCATTAATCAAGAACTGTACAAAAGGAGTGTCACTGAGGTACTCTAGAGGTGTGTGGAACCGGCAGAGGGACAAGAAATGTTGGTGGAAATACATCAGGGGGAATGTGGACATCATGCATCATCCCGGGCCCTGGTGGCAAAGGTGTTCCGGCATGGGTTCTACTGGCCCACTGCGCTGCAGCAAGCAGAAGATATTGTCCGGAAGTGTGGAGGATGCCAGAGATTTGCTCACCGGATACACATGCCGGCGTCGGCACTGAAAACAATCCCCATCACTTGGCCATTCGCAGTATGGTGTTTGGATATGGTCGGTCAGTTCAAGCCGGCGAGAGGCAATATGACACACATACTGGTTATGGTGGACAAGTTCACTAAGTGGATAGAGGTCAAGCTAATCCGGAAGTGCGATGGACACACCGCTGTGCAATTCCTGAAAGACATCATCTTGAGATACGGATACCCACACAACATTATCACAGATAATGGAACAAACTTTGCTGTGGGGGAATTCGCTCAATTTTGTGCTGAGAAGGGAATCCGGCTAGATGTAGCATCAGTTGCACACCCGGAAGCAAATGGGCAAGTCGAAAGAGCAAATGCCCTAATCTTGGCCGGCATCAAAGCTCGTTTGATCGAACCACTGTTGAGAACTCCGGGATGCTGGATAGAGGAATTACCGGCAGTATTATGGGGTCTCCGGACTACACCGAACAGATCTACCGGCTACACGCCATTCTTCATGGTATACGGGGCTGAGGCAGTACTCCCGACCGACATACAATATGACTCCCCGAGAGTGACAATGTTCACCGAGACCGAGGCAAAGGAGGCCCGAGAAGATGATGTAGATTTACTCGATGAGGCAAGAGAGTTGGCGCTATCTCGGTCGGCAATTTATCAACAGAACCTCCGTCGCTATCATAGACGGAAAGTACACCCGAGGGTGTTCCGGGAGGGAGATCTGGTGCTGAGGCTCATCCAACGCACGACCGGAATGCATAAATTGTCACCTCCATGGGAGGGACCTTTTGTGATAAGCAGTGCGTTGCACAATGATTCTTATTACCTTGTAGATGCACAGGAGGCTAGGAAAGGTGTAATGGACAAATCCGGTGAGGAAACCAAGCGCCCATGGAATGTAGCTCTACTTCGCCCCTTTTACACGTAAAAGGTTCAGTGTATGTTGTATCTCAATTTTCAGTATTAATGAAAGTAAGGCACCCCGGGAGGAACCCGGGGACTGCCTGGTTATGAGCTTGTCTTGTTGTTATTTTTGTCAAATTCATTTACTATTTTATACCGGCATCTCGGGAAGGAACCCGGGGACTGCCGGATAACTGTTCTCTACTTTTCTTTTGTATGCCGGGAAAGTTCCGAGTTCGACTCTCAGAGTCAAAGTAATGTATGTCATGTGAAATCATCTTGTGACTCGACTGACGAACGCCGAAATGGTAGTCAAGAGCAAAGAGAGGGAAGGTGGGAAACACGAAAACGGTCTCGGGGACTCGGAGCAGGAACTTATCCGGCATACCTGTTTTTTATTAACTTAGTTGTTTTTTATGTCGGGAATTCGGTTAGTAGGAACTCGGATTGTTGTAAGTAATGTATGCCGTATGAGGAGTTTTGTGACTCGACTGTCGAACGCCGAAATGGTAGACAAGAGCAGAAATTACCTAAGTACGGTAAACATGAAAGACAATTCGGGAACTCAAAGCAGAATAAATTGACATAAGTGGTTCGAATAAGTAGTTCAGTACGAAGCGAAAATAGTATGTGTATATTACATATGGCACCCGGCATCCCGGGGATTTAATCAAACTACTCTAAGTTTTTCAAGCGGTAGGGGAAGTCGGCTTCTCGGCGGAGACCTCGGGAGCAGCGGTCTCGGGAGCAGCGGCAGTAGCAGCAGCAGGAGCAGCAGCGGGAGCGACTTCGGCTTCACTTCCGGCAGCACTACTCGGGGCCTCGGGACGCACCTCGATCTCGGGGGCCTCGGGTCTTGGCGAAGTCGCTGCGTCCCGGGGAACCACCTTCTCGGGCGCGGCACCGGAAGCAGCGTCATCTTCTTCCGGGGCCTCGTCTTCCGCTTCGCCGGTCGCGCCCTCGTAATCTGATTCCGAGTCGGAAGGAAGGACGCTAGAGGTGAAGGCGCGGATGCTTGCCCACGTAGCGATGCGATGCGACACCTCTTGTCGGCGCTGGACCTTTTCCGGATCGGTGACCCACGGAGAAACCGTCCGCAGGCGCAGGATCGCCCCCAGATCAAGACCTTCATACCAGCTAAGTACTTGGGTCAAGACCTGGTCGGCGCCAGCCCGCGCACCGGAACGCTTCCAGGCGTGGATGCGCCTCCCGGCACCCCGAAGTACGCTCGCAAGCTCGGGAATCGAGAGCGTCCCCGGATACTCGGCCACAGTGCGCCGTGGACGTGGACCGCAGCGCTCAGCAGTTCAGTCCCGATAGACCGCAGAGGTACTATCCGGGCCTTCAGCGCGGTGAGGTGATCCTCGATGTCCCAGGCATCCGAAATGGGACCCTTCCCGACGCGCTTCGCTCGGGCGGCAGCAACGGCTTTAACAGCAGCCTCCCGGGAGTGCTCAAATTCCCCTTTAAAAAGAAGAACTGTCAAGCAACTAAGTCATAAGAAAAGCAGCAGCGAAGAAAGGAAGCAGCAAGAGAAGAGGGATGTCGGTCCACTTACTGTTCAGATCCCGGTTCAATACAGTGAGCTCCGAGAGCCAAGTATCAGACCGGGACCGGAGAAGAGCAAGCTCAGTCTCGGCAGTGTGCGCGCGCTCCTCGGACTGGTCCAAGGTCTCTTTCTGCTTCTTGGTCGCCTCGATGAAGCGCGTCTTCATGTCGGCCGTAGCAGCCTTGACCTTTTCGAGCTCGCCGTTGAGCCGCGTGATCTCGGCTTGCGCGGTGGCAAGTGCAGTTTTCTGGTCAACCGAGACCTTGCGCGCGGCGTCGCGCTCCTCCCGCAGGCGTCCTTCAGATTTCTTGGACTGACCGAGATCAGCAAGAACCCGGTTGAAGATGTTGCGGCGTTTCTGGTTGCACTCCTGAAATCAAGACAAAGAAGGAGTTAGTCGGGAAAGGATGTAAGGAACCCGGTTGGGAGGATCTCGGGGACTCGGTGTCCGAGTCCTGGATTTTTCTCTAAGATTGGAACCTAGTGATCTGCTATTCGGTGGAATCTAGAGCACTAAGCACCAATCTCGGGGACTAGTGGTGATGGAGCAAATTTTGAAGCAACCTACCCGGTTGGGAGGATCTCGGGGACTCGGTGTCCGAGTCCTGGATTTTTCTCTAAGATTGGAGCCTAGTGATCTGCTATTCGGTGGAATCTAGAGCACTAAGCACCAATCTCGGGGACTAGTGGTGGTGGAAGGAACAAGTATTTTTTGATAAAAGAAAGAGAACAAGCTTACCTCGGTCACCCGAGTAACATCCAACGCGGCCACCTGGAGAGCATGCAAGGCTTGAGCGTTGCGGCTTGGGCCTGCAGCGTGCGAGTCTCCTGCAGTCTCGGAGGCGTCGGCGGCAAGCCAGGCCTGGTTGTATTCGTCAACAACCCGTATGCCGGTGCCGCCGGCAGCGCGAGTAGCAGCAGCGTCCCGGGGTCCTGAAGGTACAAAGGAACTGACGGTTGCTCGCAACATCCGCAAGGCAGCAGTAGGGATCTCGGCGGGAGGCGGTGGTAACGAGGAAAACGTACCCGGGCGCAGCACCAAGTCCTGGGACGAAGATGTCGGGGCAGCTGCAGGCGGGGCAGAAGGTGTTTTCTGCCCAGCAATCTTGCCGCGAGACTTGGGAGGTTGATCTGCTGGCCGGGAGGAGGCTGTAGGCTGCTTCTCCGAGATGGTCTTGGTCGCGGCTGGCCGAGAGGGGCCGCTTGCCGCAGGTTGCCGGCGAGGGCTAAGGATCTCTGCCTCAAGCCCGGGCACCCGGCGCGGACTCTCCGGAAGAAGAACTTCTCCCGAGGTGGTCGTGGCCTGCACCGGGGTCTCCTCGATCACCGGATGTGCATCCGGGGTCACAACGGTAGCCGGTGCGGCACCGGAGGCGGCAGGCTCACTTCCTCGAGTAGAAGGGCGAGGAGGTGAAGGAGAAGCCCGAGCCGGGCTGGGAGTCCGAGTCCCGGGAGGAGGAGGAACAGCAGGTGACGGGAGCTCGAGTGCATCCCTGAAAGGAAGTGTCTTAGTAATAGTTGTGGAGAAAACAAAGTCAGATAACATAAGGCAACGGAAACGTACCCGGAATCCACAATGGGAGGACCCCTTTTCCGGCGCCGAGCAGGCTTCTCGGTCGTTTGCTTACTCGGTTTGCTCCTCTTGGGGGGGTTGCCGGAGTGATCGGCCCCCTCGGTGTCGGAAGCCGCGCGCTTCCGGCTCTCGGCACGTTTGGTCCCGGTTGTCGGTTTCGGAACCACCGCTGAGGCCCAATTCAGAGGGAGAGCGTCAATAACATCGAGAATCTGGCAGTCAATCTCATCCTCATCATCCGAAGAAATGAAAACTGCCTCTGGGGTTGAAGGATTACCCGGGGCAGCAGACTTGACGAAAGGGATGGCGAGATGGTCCTCGCCATCGGGATCCTCTCTCGGCATCACGTCCGGTCTTGGGAAGTTCGGCGCGTAATTCCCGTTGGCGTGGACAGCGTCTTCTTCAAGTTGACGCTCGAACAGCTGCGCAAACAAATCAGGCCGTGTCGGTGTCCAGGTGAACGCATGTACGAAGGCGAATGCACGAAAGACAGATATGAGGACCTGGTCACATGGTTTTTTCCGGGATCCCCCAATGACACCCCAAGAGTAGTCCTCCGTCATCTCCGTCCGGGCAATAGCTCGAACGCGACGGACGACCCCGGCGTGATCTAGCCCAAAGATACTGGTCCTAGTGGGGTCATAGTTCCCAGCCATGTGGCACATCTTGTGCACTCGGTTTTGAAGGGGGCAGACCCGGCGAACGATGAAGCAACGCAGGAGATCATCCCCGGTCATCTTCTGATTTAGCACGTTCAGAACGTCGTGCATGCAGTTGACCTCGTCGTTATCGGGAAGCTTCTTCCAGAGACGGAACTCGCGCGGAGGACCAATAACGAAATCCGGCAAATTGATGAAGTCCGGATTCGAGGATCCCGGACCATCTCCCAAGTGCTCCCGGTTCTTCACGTAGAAGAAGCTGCGCTGCCACTTCCGGCAGGACTCTAGTCCCTTGACTATAGGGAATCCGGAGTCCGCGCGAGGGATGATGGTGGCCGCTCCGCAATCGACTAAGTCTTTTATCTTCTTATCCGGGTTGGGGATGGCTTGGCGGCGAAGGATGAAATACTTGGCCCAGAGATCCAAGAATGGCCATATGCCGAGGTATGCGTCCGCGTAAGTGGTGAAGACCGAGAGCATCATAATGGCGTTGGCGGGAAGATGGTGAGGTTGGAGGTCGTAGAGGTCGAGGAAGTCGCGGAAGAAGGGGCTTGCCGGAAGCCCAAACCCACGCTCGAAGTGCGTGAGGAATACCACGTATTCCCCGGGTTGGGGTTCCGGTGCAACCTCCCCCTCCGGGAGACGGCTCTCGACTTCCGGAGGAATCCGGTGAGTCCGATAGAGCCAGTCCAGATCTGACTGCTTGGTCTCGGACCCATCCCAGCATCCCCGGGTACGTTCTTCGCCCATGTCGGAGAAGTACGCGGGGGTATCCGAGCTACTCTGCAGGCGCAGCGGCGGTTAGTCGGAGTTAGTCTACCGGAGACTAGGATGCCGGAGCACAAACTGCTAAACACTACCGGATTCCTAGGAAGCAAGATCTACCGTGTGCTAAATAATCAAAACAAAAGGGGGAAAATAGGCTCGCGCTGGACTCGGGCGAGGCACAAAGCGAGCGAGCAATCTACATCCTACCGTAACGGTGCATCACCACCGTGCGCCTCGTGCGCGCCGCTCAAGTTGTGCTCGCCGACGGTGGCTCAACCGCGCGTGTGCTACGGCACGGCCGGAGTCGGGCGGTTGTTCTAACGGAGAAAATCATCGGAGCGAAGAAGAGGAACTCACCGGAGAAGAGAAGGTCGGCGAGGGCGACGGTGTCCGGGCTCCGGCGAACGGAGAGGGCGACGGTGTCCGAGCTCCGGCAAACGGCGGCAAATGCAGCGGCAGCGGGGCGCTCAAGACAGCGAGGAAGGAGAATGCGAAGGAGAGGAAGAAGGAGGGGAAACTGTTCTGGTCCCCTATTTATGGGGGGGGGGGGATTCCGGAGCGGTTTCCGATTTTGCCGCCCACGATCGTGGGTGGGATCTGTTTTGTGCCGCGAGCCACGTGGCGCTATCCGGAGCGCCCGATCCGGCCACACCGAGGGCCACACGGCCCCAACGGTTGGATTCCGGATCGGCTGCGGCTCCCCGGCGCGGGAACCCAAGCGACGGCGTGCTCGCACAGGAGCACTCGAGTGCGTCTCTGCTCAGACGGGACGTCGAGTGGGCCCTGGCTCACTGTCTCGAATTCATCGGTAGGCCAACGGTCGAGATTCACTGAGGAAGGTGTTATCCGGTTGCAGGTTTCGCCTCCCGGTAAACATAGTCTCAGTAAGAAGGTCTCGGAAGAACCGACTTCGGCAGAAAGGGAAAGGCTGGTGGCATGGGTTCTCGGAAGATAGTTGTTGTTTAAAGCTGATCCCGCACATCATCCGAGGTCGCTGTACAGCACCAGCTTCGGGGACTAGTGTCGGGGGGCTGCCCCCGGGTAGGGGCAGATCCCGGTATAATCCAGTAAGGTGCCAACTGTACTTGACCTTTGGCGACAGCAAGGGACACCTCCTGGTGTGCTGAAAGGGCAGCTTAACCTTTGGGCACTGGTAGAGGGCAAAACGCCTCCTGGCGGCCACAAGGGTCAGCTCTGGCAGCTATAAATAGACACCCCCGGCCCTCACAATCGCAGCACAAGCATGAGCGGATGGTTCCTCTAAGAACTAGCTTCTCGAAGATGTCTTTGCTGATAGGCTAAGACATCTTCGGGAGGCTAGGCCTAGAGATACTCATCCTGGGACGAGCTCGGACGTATCCGGAAAGGGTCCCGAGTCTCGTGGTCCGAGGAGACTCCCGTAAGGAGATGTACTCGGTTTTACCGGATAGGTTGTCCGGTAGGCACTAACCGGAATGTATGTCTCGGTGTTGATCTTATGCGGAAGAGGCTCACAGTGGCAAGCGAGGAGGTAGCCGGCGTGAGGGCTTCGGGTAGGCCGTCAACGGTCTAGAGCAGACTTTCCCGTCTGTCGCGGGGGGAAGTACCGTTCCGCCTGACACGGAAGCATGGTCACCTCCCGCCTGACACGGAAGCATGGTCACCTCCCGCCTGACACGGGAGCGCGTCAGCCGGTACGATCGTGGTACGACAAGACCTGACATGCCTAGCTCGGCAATCCAGAAAAGGCTATCCGGGATGGGCAAAGACACGTCTTGTCTCTGACAAGGGGACAATGATGATGCAGGACGGCGCCTGCCGTCCTTAGCGAGATGATGACGAAGGGGCTACACCGGATAGCCCGGCGACTAGGTCGCAGTAGCCGGTGATGGCATGCCGGCTAGGCCTGTCCGGTGGGGCCAAGCCAAGTAAGGGTTTCCGGCCCTCCTGGCCGGAGCTCTATAAAAGGCGCCATAACTGCTCCTGAGAGCAAGAGACCAACTTCAGAGCCAAAGCTATAGTCACATTTACTCTTAGAGCATTCACTCCTTCTCATCTTGAGTTCATCTAGTTCTTCGTACTCCTCACTTTGAGAGATCTTGTAGCAAGTTGTAGTCCTTATACCACCAATATATAGAGAGGAAAGGCAGGAGTAGGGGTGTTACCTCCTCACGAGGGCCCTGAACCTGAGTATATCGTGTGTGTGCTGTGTGCCTTCGTGCATTTGTTTGTGTTTGTTAGATCTTCCCCTTTGCACTTTGATCTTATTCCTTGTTCTTGGGAGATCTCGGTTTTACCGGGATCCTCCCCGTGTGAGCTCTTCAGCTCGCTATCCCTCCCCGGATCCACCAACGTCCATCGGCCCCACAAATTAGCCATCCTATGGCATCTGCCGTGACACCACCACGACAAGAGGCGTACGGCCTACCACGTTTCTACGACCTCACCCGCCAACCCTTTGACCAAGCAGTCGACCAACAAGATGGATCTGAATCCGCCTTCTCCCAGGAGTCGGCCGAATCTTACTTCCACTTCGTCGGAGTTGTCGGACTGGGATCCGACTCCCAGCCGGAAAACAACGATCCTGAGTCAATCCTTCCTGCTCTCCAGGAGGATGCGATGTCAGATGCCGGATCCAGATCTACTGTTCAAGTCAACATAGATTCTGACTCTGATGATGATGCTAGTCTCTTCGAAGAAATAATCTGGTTCCTTCAGAGGGCACAACGAATACTGACATGCCTGATAAGCTGGCTATGATGGTTGTCGTCGGTCACGAGTCAACCCCAGGTACTTCTGAAACGCAAAACAAGCCGGCGGAAGATGCCGGCGACACCGTCGCCGGTCAACTCATTGACGGTTCCGACAAGGTGCGCGTAAAGAAGAAAACTGGTCTCGAGAAAGGCGGCAGCAGCAAACCCACGGATTTACTCTCCATCATCAAAGAAGTAGAAGAGATCATGCACACTCCGGTGAACAAGGATACCCCACTCGACGAAGTGGAAGAACTTAGGCTTAATATGCTTAAGCACTCTGACTTCCTGTGCAAAAGAGAGGAGCATGTTGAGAGCCTTGCAAAGAAGATCGAGAAAGAACAGGAAAATATGTCGGCCAAACTAGCCGGCAGCTCTTCGAGAAAAAAAGGCCATCAAAAAACCGCCGTGATAAGGAGCCGCCAATTCGTGCAACAACAGCAGCTCAGGATCTTGGGTTCGACTGGCGCACAGCACCACAGCGCGTGGACAGAAGGGGGGATGTTGTCTTCTGCACCCCCATCCTTAACGCTGCTGCTGCACTAGACACCCTAGACGACAAGACTTACACATCGGAGGAAAAGTTGGCCAACGCAAGAGACTTGGTGAGCAAGGCCCTCGAACAGCAAGCCCGCGCTGACTCCTACGGCCACATGGCGGATGCCCGCGGGGGAGATCTAGAATCCAAGTCAGGAAACTGCAAGGCTACACCTGGCACTGACCCCAAAGGCCCGTCCGGCTCCAGTAGCCATGGCGACAAAAGGAAAGCAACGCCACTTCCAAAGAAGACGCCACCGCCAAAACCAAGGCGGGACGAGAATTCAAGGACAGGAAGCAGAGGAGACCTGCCACCTCCAGCCCAGCCAAGGCACGGTAATGGCGGCAGCCGAGATAATGGACAGCCGCCTAAAAATGATACCGGTAACGATCCTCCCAGGAGAGGTCGAAGCCGATCCCCGTAGCAGAAGGGCCCAGGCGCAGCGTAAGCCGGGCAGCGCAGGACGAGCCAAACGCAAACAGAGGCGGACAACAACTCGATCCAAAAGACGCTGTAGCACCCCCAAGAGCCACGCTAGACAAATCTGAGACCTTAATCTGAGATAAGCCTAACAAAGATCTCGGGAGCCAACAGTTGAAATCGGTAACACAACAGAAACCCTACAACACAAGAAGCAATAGGTTAAGCTCTTAGAAGAGCTGAGAAGCAGATATCACCAAAACTAAGGTCACTGACCTGTCAATCAGCAATACAACGAAAGGCAAATTATGCTATTAGACATAGCAAAACCAGCAAAAGGCCTAAGAGGCCAAAGCATAACGGCGACGTCCCATTCCATAGATTCCAGGCTGCCGTCTGGGAACCCCAACCTACTCGTCGATGTCGATGTCCAGAAGACACACCTGTCCAAAATAATTGCGCAAGGCTGAGTACAGGAGGTACTCAACAAGACTTATTTAACCTGCTATATATCTGCTCGTTCAGAGAGTATTCATGAATGTCTTTTGCATAAAGCCATCTTTATTTTCAAATCGAGGGAGGAGAGAATCCCGCATCATTAGACTTTTAAAATGGGGTAAGGAAGTAACACTAGCTTCATCCACATCTTCAATCTCCACCAGATCATCATGAGTTGTACCATCCACCAGAATCACCCCCTCGCTCAACCCGAGGAAGCGATCCGCCCTTAGTTGGCAAGTTTTATACTTAGATTATAGTTGTCTATGATCACCGAAATAAGGTACCAAGTCGTCCATAACCGTGGACACGGCTTTCCGAAAAGATTTACCCTGCAGGGGGTGTAACTACCCACACACGCCAACCAACCGATTCGCCAGCTATTAGCACTCTTCCGGGGAGTGCCGGTAGGAGGGTTGGCCACGACCTTTCCCAAGCTTCGCCTATGTCCATGAGCCACAGCAGTAGGTCAGACCGCCATCTCAGCTATCCCTAGTGCGGGTTGCCAGGGTCAAGATCAGAGGGTCACACTCTCCTGACCCGAGCCCTAATTTCCTCAACTCATTTTACCGCACACGCAAATGGAACTCTCGAACTAGTGGCTTCACGTAGTAGGCTAGACAAGTTGGGGGCAGAGGGGTTTCCGAGCCCTGTGTGGATGCACGAATAGTCTTGGTTCCGAACCCAGGAACTCAGCTCCTAAGATCGACAAGAATGAGACAACCCACCACAATCCCATTGTGGCCTCTCATCCAAGTCTTTAGCATGTTCAACACATCTTCGATCATTCCACGTCATCCTTCACAACTCTGGTTCATCAACCGGATGGAACAGAGGGAAGATCTAAGCAGGGCTAAGCATAGCAGACTCTCGCGATGCAACACTTAAGACAATCTATACCTCCACTCAAAACAACATTAGAATCGCATGCATAATATCAGAATCAAATACTTTGAAATCTTATATGTGCAGATAAGAGGTTATGCTTGCCTTGCTCTTCGATAACAAGATATTTAGCAATTGGAGATCTTCGGCTTGTGTTGATCAAAATAACCAAAATAACTCTTCATAGATTCCTGCTTGAGTAGGTCGTCGATGATACATCAAGCATTCGGTGTGGTCAAACTCCACTTCGGATTCGCATTCTACTGCAAGAACGAGACACCGGAAAAGAAACGAGAAACAACATTCAACCAAGGCATAGATGAAATGCACACAATGCATGACATGAAAAGTTAGAGGATTGAAATTTAAATCCTACACATGAAAGGACAATTTGAATGGAGTGTGAATGCCCGAGAGGTGTCATTCGACAAATTCCATATTTAAAAGAAAGGGTGTGATTTGTTCTTCTATTATAACATGGTTTAAAGTTGTTCAAATATGCATGATTTGGACATAATTAAATAGATCTTATTTTTCTGTAAATTTTGATATATTATTCATATTTTTCTGATTTAAAATGAATTACTTATGGATTTCCAAAGTTTAAACAATTTTATTCAATTTAAAATATTTATGAAATTAAATAAATAACTTTTCTAAATATTTAACAATTTAGGAAAATCATATTTGTAAAACATTTAATTTCTGACAAGGGGACCCCACATGTCATAAAGTAAAAGAATTATAGAAATGATTTAAAAACAATTTTCAGAAAAGAATATGACTTGATGACGTCATCAATGGAGCTGCGGCTCCTGTCAACCACCAATCCGTCGAACAAGGGCGTGAGGAGCAAATTGATCACGCGCGTTGGACGCGCACGGGCACGTTGAACCAGAATCGGGCGGCGCCGCTACCGGATGGTCGCCGGAGTTGCTCCAGCGAGCAAATTTGTGGTGGCAGGAGAGCAACCACGGTGGTCGGAGCAAGCAGAGCGGCAGGGAGAGGAAGAGATAGTCCAGGAGAACCAGAAGCTCACCGTAAATCTTGTGGGAGGGTCGGGTAAGCACGTAGAGGTTGGAGGCGGCCGGAATCGTCCACGGAGGCCGGAGGCCGGAGTTGGGGAAGACGGCCCGATTTCGTCGAATTTGTGCTCCCCCGCAGGCAAGGCTCGTCAAGGAGGACTCAGAGAGGATGGAGAAGCTCCAGAGGTTCTCGTGGATGGGCGGGGTGGCCGGAAACGGCGGCAATCGCCGGCGGACCGTGAAGTTCTCCGGCGGCTAGGGTTTCCGCCAGTTTGGGTAAGAAGAGGAGCCCTTCTTGGATTCTCCCGGCGGCGGCGGAGGCTTTATAGGCCGGGGAGAGCGGTGGCGAGCATCTTGGCGCAGGCCACGGCGGGGAATGGCGGAGCAGAGGACAGCGCACGGGCGCCGTCGGAAGGAAGGAGACGCCTCTGGTGATTTTGTGAAAACCCCCCTGGCCTTTTGGAAAACTTCAAATCCTTAGGAACAAGCCCCTGGTTTGGAAAATAAATAATTTGAGGGCCTTTTTGTGAACAGAAAATTTATACACAAATACCAGGAAACTCAGAATTTCACAAGGAAGCCATTGGCAACTTTGGATTTTGAGAATTTTGAAATTCTTTTAACACATTTAAAATAACTAGTGGTTTAGGCCACTTAGGGTTTTCTCTTTATATTTTTAAACTCAAATTTTATGCACATTTTAATTAGATGCAAATGATGCTCATGATGCACAAACAAATTTTAATTAACAAATAGCAAATTTGGGGACGTTACAGATCTATCCCCCTTACAAGAATCTCGTCCCCGAGATTCCTTGGGTAGGAAAAGAGATACATAGAGGAGGGCTACACCGGTCTTGGATGATCTTGTCGATCCCACGACGATCTTGTTTAACGAAGAGGTTGATCCTTTACTTCAGGGATGATTGAATACTTCATATCTCGTCAGACGGTTCTTCAACTGCACTAAAGGGAAGAGGGAGATAACTCTGGGACGATGATCTTCAAAAAGATCGAGTATCTCATGGTTAACTCAAGGGAGAGGTGTTCAAAACAACTCTTGAGGTAACTAGCATGAAACACATCAAGGTAACAGATGGAAAGGAAGAAGTTTCAAGTTGATAGACAACTGTTACGCGAAACGATTAGAATGTGAGCTTTGCACAAGGCTAAGATGGATAGATGACGATATCTTGATACAACAAAAGGAAGAACCCTTTTCAGATTTCAACCATTTGGCTTACAAGATGTTTGCCATATGATTAAAAGTCCAGGGCCCTAAGATGACTGACAAATTCACACAATGTGTGACTTGAAAAGAATTTCAAGTACAAGCAAAAGGAAGGAAGAACTGAGCAACAAAACATTGAAGATTACCATGAAAAGAGAGTTCTCATGATGGATATGTTATCAAAAGATAAGAAAAGGATCATGAGGATCAATCGGGAGACATTCAGAATCTCCGAGATCATCGGAGGAGGGAAGTTCTTTTTGATCTTCTAGATACCCGTTTCAAGCTCATGATAAGCCTTTAATAGGTGAGGAGGTGAACATCGGGCTTTGGAAGGAGGAATACCATAAGGGGGCACCTTTTAGAATAAGACGCACAACAATCCTCATGGGGAGTGGTTGTTTTTGAAGATTCCAGGGAATTTCGGCGCTAGGCCTTCCGACTAATTGTGTCAACCACAACATCAATCTTGCCGGAGTTACAAGAAAACCTATGTCAAAATCCTTGAGGGACACCAACCATCGGTGCTGCTTGAAATTCAGCTCAAGTTAGTGGTGACGATAGTCCTGACTCGGAATGTTCGAAAGGAAAGTTTGCAAAAAATACCACAGAGGCAAGGTGGAGTGCTTCTCAAGATATGGACAACAATGTCAAGCTCGAAAAGAGGAGCGAGGTTGCAGAACCCATGTGTTAGCAATTTATCAAGAGACAACTGCTCCTACATGGATAATATGCAACAAACACAATTGAGTCCTTGTGGGGAAAACAATAAGGAAGATAATGAAGTTTTCAGACTTCCTCTCATTCTTGATCCAATCAGTCAGTGGCTTGGTGAGCATATATGACTTCTTCAAGGAATGGAGGTAACAACCTGTCATCCCATGAATAATCCGCACATGCATGACCGACTAGAGATGATTCCCGAGGGATCAAAGAGGAACTCTACTTGGATTCTCGGCGACATCTTTCAACAAATGCACGTGAATCAGAAGAGGTTAGTTCCAACAACCAGAACACATGCTTCGTGATGACACAAAGATGGTTCTCAAGAGTTTCCAACATTATTGCCGAATGTTCATAATGATCCTCTTCAGACATGGAGGCAATAAGAATGTTATTGATGGGCTCAATAACAAGCTTATTAAGAAACTCCAACAAGATTGAATCATCTCATACATGAACAAGGCAGAAATATTGGTCAGACCAAGGACATGAGGATGTAAGCTGGCGAAACACCATAGGTAAAACATCATCAAAGATGGTCCTTGGGACTGAGTTTGATTTGACGATAGCCCAAATCAAATCAAAGATTCGGAGGATAGCAAATCCGTAGGATATACCATCTTACTTCAGCACGGCAACACAGGTAGACAAAAGTCTTGCTTTTCAAGGCAAGACGATGTGGCCTTAAGAGCGTCGGTAAACCCTAACTCTTTGACCGAGTGTGTGCACCAGAACAAATGGACTTGGTGGCACAGTCAACTTCACTTAGTACCGGATAACCAATTCACACAAGGAAGGAATCAAATGTCCTTATATGTCAAAGCAACGAAAATTGCTAAGAATATTTGATAGCCACATCAGTACACACGGTGTAGCATTCCCGAGCACGAGCAGCTGGAAGGAAAGCGTGAGTAAGGACGTGAGAAGCATCACTGCATCAATAAAGCCATGATACACCACATGACCTTTTGATATACAAGAGGGTGATACTTTGAGATGGATCAGATTAGAAGCAAACAAAACTTCTTAATCTGCGGACTACAACACTTTGACCTAGTCCTGGAAATGGACGAGGTACGGGAGTTTGTTTCTCCCTGACATCCCGTAGTGGAATGTCACGACATACCACAAGAGCAACATGCATTAGTACACCAATGTACATTTACAACTTGGATGCCAGGTGGCATACACTGGTCGGAACATGACGGAAGAAAAGAAACATACTCAGGAAAATCCTGAGATGTAGAGGTCAAGCTAGCATACATATGATAACTTGTTCTGATAAGAAGGGTGTGGCAGAGTCACCAACTTAGATGTGAGACTCATAAAGAGCACTCTTGTCGTGATCCTTTTGGTTCCATGACAGAACCTCTGCCAAAGCTAGTGGAAGGAGAAGACCTTGGATGTCGCGACTCAATCACGACAAAACCACGAGCTGGAAGGCTAGCAAGAACTGACGTTACTAGCCCTTCTGAGGTAGCAAGCATTTCCTCAGGGATCAACGGGATGGATCTTGGGTTAAAGGTCAGCATCATGTACTGTTAGAGTGAGCATCACATGGCTAGCAACCCATATGACTCAACACACCACCAACAACACAATCTGGGACCTTCGGTTCAACTCCAAAATGAAAAACGAAAGAAGGAGTAACTACCATTCGAGTGTCACAAAGGCACAACGATGTAGTATTCACGAGATAGCTTTAGAGACCAACCACAGCTTCCGAAGTATCAAAAGAAGAAAAGGAGATCTTCAAATGAAAGGAATCTGAAACATTGGAATAGAATGATGCAGAAACGACAAGGTTGAGAGATCAAGTGGGAAAGGAATCTCTTATGTCAAACAAGAGAAAGACAGATCAAGGAACGCACAAGACTCTAGAAAACTTAACTCTAGGTCAACTTGGCTGAGAAACGACCTACACTTGATGCACCTATATTTTGAATGTCCAAAGGAGGAGAGAGCAGATGTTTTTAACCAAAACAAGGTAAGATGACCCAGAGTTAGAGAGATACCAGATAAGGAGTAAAAAGAAGCCTACTTAGATTTTTGGTAAATAGTTTTAGCTTTGAAATATTTTTCACAACCTCTAGACTCAACATCGACCAATAGAAAGGTTTTCCTACAGACGGTCCTGCTCTGATACCAAAACCTGTAGCACCCCCAAGAGCCACGCTAGACAAATCTGAGACCTTAATCTGAGATAAGCCTAACAAAGATCTCGGGAGCCAACAGTTGAAATCGGTAACACAACAAAAACCCTACAACACAAGAAGCAATAGGTTAAGCTCTTAGAAGAGCTGAGAAGCAGATATCACCAAAACTAAGGTCACTGACCTGTCAATCAGAAATACAACGAAAGGCAAATTATGCTATTAGACATAGCAAAACCAGCAAAAGGCCTAAGAGGCCAAAGCATAACGGCGATGTCCCAGTCCATAGATTCCAGGCTGCCGTCTATGAACCCCAACCTACACGTCGATGTCGATGTCCAGAAGACACACCTGTCCAAAATAATTGCGCAAGGCTGAGTACAGGAGGTACTCAACAAGACTTATTTAACATGCTATATATCTGCTCGTTCAGAGAGTATTCATGAATGTCTTTTGCATAAAGCCATCTTTATTTTCAAATCGAGGGAGGAGAGAATCCCGCATCATTAGAATTTTAAAATGGGGTAAGGAAGTAACACTAGCTTCATCCACATCTTCAATCTCCACCAGATCATCATGAGTTGTACCATCCACCAGAATCACCCCCTCGCTCAACCCGAGGAAGCGATCCGCCCTTAGTTGGCAAGTTTTATACTTAGATTATAGTTGTCTAAGATCACCGAAATAAGGTACCAAGTCGTCCATAACCGTGAACACGGCTTTCCGAAAATATTTACCCTGCAAGGGGTGTAACTACCCACACACGCCAACCAACCGATTCGCCAGCTATTAGCACTCTTCCGGGGAGTGCCGGTAGGAGGGTTGGCCACGACCTTTCCCAAGCTTCGCCTATGTCCATGAGCCACATCAGTAAGTCAGACCGCCATCTCAGCGATCCCTAGTGCGGGTTGCCAGGGTCAAGATCAGAGGGTCACACTCTCCTGACCCGAGCCCTAATTTCCTCAACTCATTTAACGCACACGCAAATGGAACTCTCGAACTAGTGGCTTCACGTAGTAGGCTAGACAAGTTGGGGTAGAGGGGTTTCCGAGCCCTGTGTGGATGCACGAATAGTCTTGGTTCCGAACCCAGGAACTCAGCTCCTAAGATCGACAAGAATGAGACAACCCACCACAATCCCATTGTGGCCTCTCATCCAAGTCTTTAGCATGTTCAACACATCTTCGATCATTCCACGTCATCCTTCACAACTCTGGTTCATCAACCGGATGGAACAGAGGGAAGATCTAAGCAGGGCTAAGCATAGCAGACTCTCGCGATGCAACACTTAAGACAATCTATACCTCCACTCAAAACAACATTTGAATCGCATGCATAATATCAGAATCAAATACTTTGAAATCTTATATGTGCAGATAAGAGGTTATGCTTGCCTTGCTCTTCGATAACAAGATATTTAGCAATTGGAGATCTTCGGCTTGTGTTGATCAAAATAACCAAAATAACTCTTCATAGATTCCTCTTGAGTAGGTCGTCGATGATACATCAAGCCTTCGGTGTGGTCGAACTCCACTTCGGATTCGCATTCTTCCGCAAGAACGAGACACCGGAAAAGAAACGAGAAACAAAATTCAACCAAGGCATAGATGCAATGCACACAATGCATGACATGACAAGTTAGAGGATTGAAATTTAAATCCTACACATGGAAGGACAATTTGAATGGTGTGTGAATGCCCGAGAGGTGTCATTCGACAAATTCCATATTTAAAAGAGTGGGTGTGATTTGTTCTTCTATTATAACATGGTTTAAAGTTGTTTAAATATGCATGATTTGGACATAATTAAATAGATCATATTTTTCTGCAAATTTTGATATATTATTCATATTTTTCTGATTTAAAATGAATTACTTATGGATTTCCAAAGTTTAAACAATTTTATTCAATTTAAAATATTTATGAAATTAAATAAATAACTTTTCTAAATATTTAACAATTTAGGAAAATCATATTTGTAAAACATTAAATTTCTGACAAGGGGACCCCACATTTTATAAAGTAAAAGAATTATAGAAATGATTTAAAAACAATTTTCAGAAAAGAATATGACTTGATGACGTCGGATGACGTCATCAATGGAGCTGCGGCTCCTGTCGACCACCAATCCGTCGAACAAGGGTGTGAGGAGCAAATTGATCACGCGCGTTGGACGCGCACGGGCACGTTGAACCAGAATCGGGCGGCGCCGCTACCGGATGGTCGCCGGAGTTGCTCCGGCGAGCAAATTTGCGGTGGCAGGAGAGCAACCACGGTGGCCGGAGCAAGCAGAGCGGGAGGGAGAGGAAGAGATAGTTCAGCGGAACCAGAAGCTCACCGTAAATCTTGTGGGAGGGTCGGGTAAGCACGTAGAGGTTGGAGGTGGCCGGAATCATCCGCGGAGGCCGGAGGCCGGAGTTGGGGAAGACGGCCCGATTTCGTCGAATTTGTGCTCCCCCGCAGGCAAGGTTCGTCGAGGAGGACTCAGAGAGGATGGAGAAGCTCCAGAGGTTCTCATGGATGGGCGGGGTGGCCGGAAACGGCGGCAATCGCCGGCGGACCGTGAAGTTCTCCGACGGCTAGGGTTTCTGCCAGTTTGGGTAAGAAGAGGAGCCCTTCTTGGATTCTCCCGGCGGCGGCAGAAGCTTTATAGGCCGGGAGAGCGGTGGCGAGCATCTTGGCGCAGATCACGGCGGGGAACGGCGGAGCAGAGGACAGCGCACGGGCGCCGTCGGAAGGAAGGAGACGCCTCTGGCGATTTTGTGAAAACCCCCTGGCCTTTTGGAAAACTTCAAAATCCTGAGGAACAAGCCCCTGGTTTGGAAAATAAATAATTTGAGGGCCTTTTTGTGAACAGAAAATTTATACAAAAATACCAGGAAACTCAGAATTTCACAAGGAAGCCATTGGCAACTTTGGATTTTGAGAATTTTGAAATTCTTTTAACACATTTAAAATAACTAGTGGTTTAGGCCACTTAGGGTTTTCTCTTTTAATTTTTAAACTCAAATTTTATGCACATTTTAATTAGATGCAAATGATGCTCATGATGCACAAACAAATTTTAATTAACAAATAGCAAATTTGGGGACGTTACAGACGCGCGACATCGCGTACAAGACATAGCAAGAGGAAGGGAGACGCTATATTCTGGACCAAAGTGCTTTGGCGATTCCCCAAGGACATGACATCAGTGTCTAAAAATTGTTCTAGGTACAACAGCCTTGTTAAGCCGGATTCGTGGCTAGCGGATTATGCCATGGCCATAGAAATTGCCGGCGGAAGCAATCATATTGTCGTCCGCTCCCTACCTCTCATGTTAGAAGGCACGGCAAGGGCTTGGATCGACAACCTTCCTGAAAAGTCTATCCATAGCTGGTACGACATGGAAAAGGTTTTCTCCCAGCACTTCCAAGGAACATACAAGCGTCCAAATACCTACACGGATTTGCAATGCTGTATCCAAAAGCCGGACGAAACCATGACATATTTTGTCAGACGTTGGATCTCCGTAAAGGCCAACTGTAACATCCCAATTTTCAGAAAAATTTAAAACTTTGCATCCATGCATCATCATCATTAAACTTGTCATATGAATCACATAGAATTTGAATTTAATTATTTAAATATGTTTTAATTGACTTTATGTCCTTAAAATTGTTATTTGAATTTATAATAATGTTCCTTTTATTCTATTTTTACTTTAGAAAAAAATAATGTCAAAAGGATCTATTTTTCATAAGCTTTTCAAAATATATTTTTCTGAATTTTTCTGAGAAGTTTTAATAGAGTTTTGAATTTGTTTTATACTCAAAAGATTTAAAAACATAAAAGAATTTTCAAAAAAAGAAAAATAGAGTCGGGCCAGCCAGTGGGCCGAAGCCCACTAGCTATCTACCGCGCGCGCGACGCAATCCAGCCCGCCAGCAGCCCGTCCCCGCCCGCACGCGCGCGCTATCTCTCTGGCAGGTGGACCCCACCTGTCATCCCCGTCCCGGCGACCTCTTCTTCCCCAAATCACGCCCACGACCTAGCCGAGAAACGGCCGAATCAATTCGTTGATTCCGGGCGATTTACTCACCCAATTAACTCGCCGTTGCCCCTATAAGAACCCCCTCGACCCCCTCTCCTTTTTGCCCCAAGCCCCGTACCCCGAGAGCCACCAGGCCGCCCACGAGCATCCCCGGAGCTCCGTCGTTGCCGACGGCAAGTTTAACGAACTCCGGTGAGCTGCGACCTCCACGAACCCTCTCTTCACTCCCAATCGTTTCGCCTTGTCATTGCGCACCTTAGTGACAAGGTCTCGTGTTTTCTTACGCAGCCAAACTCCGTGTCCGTGCTCACCGACGAGAACCTCCGCCGTGCGCATCTCCGGCGAGCGATTTCGAGAAGAGGAGGACGCTCGGCTCTTCTCCACCGCGCCACCAACCTCGCCGCGAGCTCCTCTTCGTCAGGGTATGCCTCGCTATCCTCGTAGAGCAGTAGAACGTAGGTTGCGCGAACGCCGGTGATGGCGCCGCCGTGCGCCTCGGTCGCCGGAGCTCCTCCGGTCGACAGCGCCGCTCGGTTCTGGTCGACTAGATCTGGACCGTTAGATCTTCCGTGCACGGCCAGGATTAGATCACTTAAAATCCCGAACCGGTACGCCGCGTCAGCGCATCGTCCGCGCCGCGTCAGCACCGTGTCAGATATTATTTTCTGAATTTTTATTAAATCATTTAATTTGGCAATTTTGCAGAAAACCCCCTGCATACTGTTTTCATCATTACTTTTTATCTGTTTAACCAAATTTAAATATTTTTATATATTTGAGATCCTTGGAACCAGTAGAACACTTTGGCTTCATTAGTTTTCTGTTTTGATACATTCAAAAATTTCAAATATTTTTGAGAGTAGTTTAAGTGTTTTTGACATAACTTTAGTTAGAAAAATTATTTTTGAATAAATCAAATTGCTAACAACTTGTTTAGATGCCCTCTACCCAAATGTCATTTTTACAAAATCTGATTTTGAAATTTTATTTAAGTGAACTAAAGTCCTTGTCATTACCCATTATTCATGATTAAATAAATAGAAACAAATTAAAAATTTATTCATGCATATATCATGAAAATCCAAAGAGATACATTTATTTGTTTCTTGATGTTGGAAATAAATTGTTGCATCTCATCTCATGCATAGCAAATAATTTTTCTTTGTATGCACCTTTGCTTGTGTGTTTATGTGTGGCTCTTTATTTCTTTATTAGACTATTCAGAGGGAAACGAGAATCTTTGCAACTGTAAC
Source organism: Poa annua (assembly GCA_026929855.1). NCBI lineage: Eukaryota > Viridiplantae > Streptophyta > Magnoliopsida > Poales > Poaceae > Poa > Poa annua. The sequence continues at coordinate 21,595,928 of CM049432.1, read as the reverse complement.
TGCTGCACTCCCGGTTGCCAAGGCAAGTGGCACACCCCCCATAAAAGTCCTATTATTCTCTATGCATGAGTAGATTATTTTCTATAAGCATGTGTAGGATAGTATTGCTATGCAAGCCATGTTAGACCTCTTTATTCCTGTGTCTAGGTTCCTATGAAAATACTTAGTAGAATAGTGATGCTATGTAAAAACTATTTTGATGAAAAAGATAGAGTCTACTAAGTTTTAATCAAACACCTGGGTGGAATTGGTTGCTTGGCTGTATGAGTTGAGTGTTGTTCCCAGGGGATTTACCTGTGGAATATTCACTTGTGGATGGCCACCCAGGAGCAAAGGAATCTGAAGAACTCCAAGTGAAGATTGCCAATATGGGCTCTGGCTTGATCAACTAAGCTGCGTGGACTCTCCCCGACCTGACAGGTGGTGGTAGAGAATTTGTAGGTGGAGCGCGTCAGGCCAGAGTGGGAGGGAAAATGCTTCTGAAAGATCTCGTCTCATTCTTTCCTTTCCTTATCACAAATTGTGTGTAAAGGATAACCTGGGTTGAATGGGTACAATGGTGAACGTGCACAACCTCTGTAGAGTGTAAAACTAAGTACTTAGTCGTGTCCCCGGAAACGGACAATTGAGCAGCTGAACGAGGACGTCAACGGAGGATTCCACCATTCCAACTTCAAAAATATAAAACTTGATGGGTGAACAAGGGTAGAATGAGACAGTGGATTTCATGCCACGGATGTCTCGAATAGAAGAAAAGTGTTTTCCAAAGAGTTAGAAAAAATTGGCTTTATGCAAAATAGCCTTGAACTCCACCAGCCAAGTATGCATATATGTTGTAGAGTTATTCCTCTAAGTATCCACCATAGTGTCACTTGCCAGTTCCATTTTAATGGTTCTGACCCACGTTGTTGCAATATATATCTTATTGCAGACTGTCCTGATGATGAGTGAAAATTTTACTAAGTGTTTCGAGTCTTCAACAAACATGCTCGCCTGTGGCACATGATGATGTTTGGGGACTCCATGAAGAATAAATTTTCCGTTGTTTACTCTGTTTACTGCTAGCTTTATGCCATGCAAATTTGTAATGAATATTTTCTAAGTCTGGATCAGCGTTGTAATAAATTGATACTTTGTTGTGATATTACATCTTAACTGTGTGTGCAAACGAATCGATCCAGGGATTTGCACTATACACAGGTATCTGCCATATTTTAGGTGCAGGTACACTACAGATGGTATCAGAGCACTGTGTTGCCTGTAGGTTCGAGCCCTTAGGATTGGAAAAACCTTTTGATCATAGTATTAACTACTTAAGTATTTTGGATCCTAGCGGCATAGTGAGATGAAGCGGCCTGGAAACAAACCTTACATGTCCACGTACATGAGACCTGTTCCACAATTAAGTGGCTGGCCGGGTGTCTGTCTCTCTCACTATAGTGAATATCCAATTTACAAAGAGTTGTTTATAATTGTTGATCACATTGAGATTTGACTTAGTTTTGTCTCTAATTTAATAATACACATATGACAAGTACTTTCTTACCTTATACATTTCTTATTTTAAATTCTTTTCTTTCTTCCTAAAGGATGACGAGCTTCCACTTCACCACCGCGGAGGACTTCGAGGACACCCATTTTGGCTCTACCTTCTCGACATCGGCGAGAAGATAGGTTTACCGCTACCTCAAGTTAAGGGCTTCATCCTGAAGAAGTTTAACAAGGAGGGCTGTTGGGGAATAAAAGCAACTCAGCCAGGACGTGGAGAAGAGCCCCCGTTGGAAATCAAAATGGTTAGTGACTCCAAAGATAAAGGACTCAATCTCGTCATGCAGGACCTGATTGGACGTCTCTGCGGACGCTATAGTACAGAGTTGAGGGGCCACTACTCCATTTTCTTTGGAAGGAGAAACGAGGAGGGAGAACCATACCTCTTTGATGTTGGAGATAGAGGCAAAGCAAAGCCCCTTAGTCTGTATTTCCAGGAGTTGGAGGTCCTCGTCACAGAACTTTATGAGGATAGACGCACTGAGCTCCTGAAGAACGATGAGTTGTGTGCCTTACTCAAGGAGAACGAGGAAAGGATGAAGGTTCAGGAGGAAGTGACTAAGGCCCAAGAAGAAAAGTTTGCTTCACAAGAGGAGAAATACAAGAGACAGGAGAAAAGGGTTCAAGAGAAGAACAAGACTATCAGAGAACAGAAGGCAGAACTCGAGAGCAATGAAGTCGAGTTTGAAGCTGATAGTGACTTGATCAAGCCTCTTCGTACCGAGAAAAGGGAGCTACAAGAGATGAACTCTGCCCTGGAGAAAGAAGTGAAGGAATTAAAGGAAGTACTCGACAATGAAGGAATCGAGATTCAGGAAATTGATGAAGAAGAAGATGACATGGTCGAGTAGTTCGTTAGCGAGACTACCATTTAGTTACACCTCATCGTTATCTTAGTCTTGTATTGACCTATCAACTTGTGATAAGGCAGTACCTTCCATTGTATTCCACGAAACCTCGCGAGTTTATTTCCCAAAACTTTCATGTCTTTTTAATCCAAAGTTTTGAGTTATGTGTTGTTCGTTTGTTATTATAAGCTGTTTGTTTGTTGGGGTAATTTTTCTCCTTAGACCTTTCCGTCTAAAACTCACCTATACAAAAATCACAGATGCCTCCCCGTCGTACGCCCGATAACAACAACAACGACCACAACAACAATGATGCCATACAACAGTTGATGGCCGCTCAAGCTCAGCTAATGACTATGATGACCCAGTTCATTGCGGCAACCAACAACAATAACAACAACCACAACCCGCCTCCGCCACCACCCCCCCATGTGGATAGACTTACCAGATTTCTGAGGCTCCGACCAAACAAATTCTCCACTGCAACTGAACCAATTGTGGCAGATGACTGGCTGCGTTCCGTGGACAGGGATCTAGTGACTTGTGAATGTACTGACGCTGAGAAGGTGAGGTTCACTACTCATCTGTTGGAAGGACCAGCAATCCAGTGGTGGGAAACTTATCAAATCACCCACCCACTAGAAACCATGACTTGGGAAAATTTCAAGGAAGGTTTTCGTAATGCTCATATCTCCTCGGGCATTATGAACTTGAAGCAGGAAGAATTCAGAAACCTGAGACAAGGAAACAAGAGCCTTAAGGAGTACATGGCTGATTTCCATGCCCTTTCTCGTTATGCCTCTGAAGACATTAACACCGAGGCAAAGAGGAAGGCAAAATTCCTAAATGGGCTGAGTGGCGAGCTGAGGATCTATTTGACAGTGGCATATGCCCCAAATTATCAGACTCTCCTAGATCAAGCTATCATACTGGAGGATAACATCAAGAAGGCTGAAAATAGGAAGAGAAAGTTGAATGTTCACAAACACCATTCTGAAACTTCTTTCAAGAGGCCCTTCTGTGACGCCCTAAAATCGGTATTATGTAGATTTAAGCGCATCCGCCGAAATCCGCATAATAACGATTTTAGGTCGCCCACCAGACATAATGTGCACGCCGAAACATGCGCATTATGTGGGTGGAATTGTGATAACAGTACAACAGTTCCGATACATCCACAAATACAACAGAAGATAAATTACAGCAACGACTCGAACGAGTCAAGATACAAATGATACAATACAAAGATTCAAATAACAGCGGAAGCAAAAAATAGTATCCGACTACGGATAAGATGCAAATTGGACTAAGAGTCCTGAAGATAAGCGATGGCGCCATATCCCTGCCCAGCCAAGCCGGAGGGATTCCCAAGCTAACGTCGTCAGACTTCAAACCTGATAACTGCACATAAAGCACATCCCAAAAGAGGGTCAGGGCACTCCCTGGCAAGCAAAACCGACTTGCCTACTTTCTACACCATCTCCCAAAATATAGGGGAGGTGGACTTAGCGGCAGCAGCACTAGCAACCTAAAGAGACACGCTACAACTTCCGTCTAAACAGAGAGGGATAAGAGAGCGCATAAAGTAAACAACTACAACTAACACCAATCATAACCCATTCTCGAATTAACCCCCTCAACCAAGTATGAGGAAGCAATTCGGGAAACTCACACATTGAACAGTTTTATTTATAATTTATTGTGAAAGTAATTCTATATTACTAGTCAAATTAATTAACTTTAATTAGGTGCAAGTTGTCTAGATCTTGTTAGCCAGCATCATCACCAAAGTCGTCCATAACCGTGGACACGGCTCATCGATAAGATTATACCCTGCAGGGGTGCACTACAGTACCCATACTCGCATGATCAACCCGTGAGGGCCTCTCAACACGAATCATTCCTTCACTACAGCAAGTCCGAGTGCCACCCATATGAGTTGTTAAGGTAGAATAATATATCATTTCTTCCGCCTGGTGCCTTATCTTTTAATTATAATACCCCAATATAATACAACATTTTATTAAGGTAGAATAATATATCATGCTAAGCAGATGAAAACATAAGACCAACAGATGACTCGCACAAACAACTCTAAGCATGCGCTACGACTCGCAAGGCCAACAGATAAACAAACAACAGGTGATGGGATGTGGGGATAAAGCTGTATAGGCTGCAGGATGAACATGTGATGGGATCGCAATAAAGAATCGAATACTAGGGTAGCAGAGATCAACGGCAGGAATGAAAGACAATGTATAGGTAAACAAGCCAACTTTGCTTGCCTGGAATCCCGCAAGGAAGCAGATCTTGTCGTTGCTCACACATCTCAACGTCATATCCGCGAAGAAGCATCAAACACTGGAAAGCGTAAAGATGCACTTTACCACTACGGAAAAAGATCCAGCATGATCATGGGAGAATGATGCATGACATGGCAAGATGCAATGCGAGATGCACTTAATCCAAATTAAGCGGAACCGGGATTCCGACAATTAATATTTAGGTGCAAGTTATTTATTTACCCACAATATTAAATGTTGGTTAGCATGGCAACACATGGCATGGGTGATCTAATTAAATTAAATGGAATAGGGCATTATATATTTATTACCCCACACATTCCATAAGTATTATTTAGGTGAAATGCTACACCCGCAAATCCAAGAGATGCAACACATGTAATTATGATGCGAAATGCACAAGATAGATGACATTTCATAAAAAAAGCATAGGGTTAGGGTTTGGGTTCGCACGTTGGATCGGGAGAGATAGGGTTCGAAACCGACGTCTTCGGAACGTAGAGGAAGTAGTCGTCGTCGGGGAAGTAGTCGTCGCGGAACCGGGGCATCGTCGTTTGTCGGTGTCGTGGAAGTGGTCGGGGAAGCGCGGCACGTAGAACACGGCAAATGGACACCGGAAGGAAAAGCGCGCACGGGCGGGCACCGCGACACGGACAGGGGCGGTCACCCATCTATCTCAGTAGGGAAAAGAGGAGTTATGGCAACGCATCACCGAAAGAGGCACGCGCACACGCATTCGACAACACCTCGATGGGTGGACAACTCGGACACAAAAGCGACGCCGAAGTTCTTGCAGGCAAACCACCGAACACCTTGCGGGCGGTGGACGCGAGGAGGTCGGGGAGGCGGTCCGGGCACTGCCGTGGCCGGGGGATGGCGGCGCCGGGCGACGGCGCGACGTGGGGCGGCGGCGGCGTGCACGCGGAGGCGAGCGACGGAGACGCGCGCGGCAGCCGGGGAGCACACGGGCGGTAGAGCGCAGCGGCGCGGAGCGGCCGAAGACGGCGCGCGGACGAGCAGCGCGGGGCGCGCGCGGCAGCGGCGGCGGCGCACGGCGCACGCTGGGGCAGGGGGCGCGGCCGGAAGAAGCAGGGCGCACGGTGGAGGAGGAGCGGCACGCGGGGAGCGGCGACCCGGGGGCGCGGCGGCGCGGGCGTGGTGGAGGCGCAGGGCGGCAGCGCGAGGAGGCGCTCGGCGCCGGGGCAGCCGGAGGCGGGGACGGGCGGCGGCCGGAGGGCGCGCGCGCTGGATGGGGCGCGGTGGAGCGAAGGAGGCCGGGTGCGGGGACGGCGCGGCGGCGGCGCTGCGGGCGCTGGCCGGGGCGGCGCGGGCCCGACGTGCGGCGCCGAGGGCGCGGCGGCGCGGGCGGCGCTTGGGGCGAGGCGCGCATGAGCGGCCGGAGGCGGCGGGCCGGTGGAGCGGCCGGGGCGGAGGCGGCGACGTCGGGTGCGGGGCGGCGCGGAGGGCGCGCTGCGGTGACGTGCAGGGAGCTCGGGCGCACGACGCGCTGGAGGACTCTCCCGTGCGAGCTCGGGAAGGAAGAAGAGAAAGAGAGGAAAAAAGAAAAGAAGAAAAAGAAAAGGAGAAAAGGAAAAAGGGAAAAAGAAAAAGAGAAAAAGGGGAGGGGGCGGCTGCAAAAATGCCAGGGGGTGGAAAAAGTTTCTGGGGGAAAACCTAGGGTTTGCTTAGGTGGGCCTTTGGGCTTTTAGTTTTTCTCCCGTTATTATTTTCAGTTTTATATTTTTAAAACAAAATAGAAAAGGAATTTCAACACGACACCTTTGCAAAATATTTTTAGTTTTCAAAAGACAATTTAATAAACTAATTTTTAACATTTGCCAAAGATTTAAAATGCATTTGAATTTAATTGTGGAAATTTAATTTAAATGCAACAAATTAAATTAATGCGATGCGATGCGATGCCATGTCGATGCAAAAAGAAAACGCACAAAACAAAAAGGGGATAAATTCCGGGGCGTTACAACCGACACCACTAACAAGGGATCGCGTCCCGCGATCCACGCCGAGACCACAAGAAGAGAGGGGTAACTATCGAGTCTTCACGCTCCGGGATGAACTTCTCGACACCACTAACAAGGGATTGTTGCTCCACCTTAAAATTCTCGACACCACTAACAAGGGATTGTTGCTCACGACGAAGATGACTCCGAAAGATCGAACCTAATGGGGTAAAAGGCAAGAAATCGTCCACCCACACGTAGGATCCTAAAACTTTGAAAGTTTGGATAAGAGAAGAGACTCCAAAACAAGTAAGGTAAGAGGAGAAATAGAATTGAGGTAAGGAATAAAATAATCCTATTGAGATCTTTTCAAAATAATTTTAGCCAAATAGTTTTCGACACTCTAGAAACAACGACCGTTAGCGAGGTTATCCTACAGGCTTTTGCGGACCCGCTGCTTCGATAACCATTCGTATTGAAACAACAAGGAAATCGAAACCAAGGCTCTGATACCACTTTGTGACGCCCTAAAATCGGTACTATGTAGATTTAAGCGCATCCGCCAAAATCCGCATAATAACGATTTTAGGTCGCCCACCAGACATAATGTGCACGCCGAAACATGCGCATTATGTGGGTGGAATTGTGATAACATTACAACAGTTCCGATACATCCACAAATACAACAGAAGATAAATTACATCAACGACTCGAACGAGTCAAGATACAAATGATACAATACAAAGATTCAAATAACAGCGGAAGCAAAAAATAGTATCCGACTACGGATAAGATGCAAATTGGACTAAGAGTCCTGAAGATAAGCGATGGCGCCATATCCCTGCCCAGCCAAGCCGGAGGGGTTCCCAAGCTAACGTCGTCAGACTTCAAACCTGATAACTGCACATAAAGCACATCCCAAAAGAGGGTCAGGGCACTCCCTGGCAAGCAAAACCGACTTGCCTACTTTCTACACCATCTCCCAAAATATAGGGGAGGTGGACTTAGCGGCAGCAGCACTAGCAACCTAAAGAGACACGCTACAACTTCCGTCTAAACAGAGAGGGATAAGAGAGCGCATAAAGTAAACAACTACAACTAACACCAATCATAACCCATTCTCGAATTAACCCCCTCAACCAAGTATGAGGAAGCAATTCGGGAAACTCACACATTGAACAGTTTTATTTATAATTTATTGTGAAAGTAATTCTATATTACTAGTCAAATTAATTAACTTTAATTAGGTGCAAGTTGTCTAGATCTTGTTAGCCAGCATCATCACCAAAGTCGTCCATAACCGTGGACACGGCTCATCGATAAGATTATACCCTGCAGGGGTGCACTACAGTACCCATACTCGCATGATCAACCCGTGAGGGCCTCTCAACACGACTCATTCCTTCACTACAGCAAGTCCAAGTGCCACCCATATGAGTTGTTACCCGCGTCAGGAGTCCGGCCGAATCTCAATTGCGGACTCATTAGTTTGTGACTACGCCACCATGCGGCTCAAACCACAGTAGGAACTGTCCGCTACGCGACGTACCACCCCTGTATGACCCCCCGTAACAAGTAACCTCTCATCGATCATCATCATCATGCACATGCATATGAGCGAATGGAAAACCCGAACTACTTGCGGCACATGGACAAGCTGAAGATCCGTTCAAAGTCGAGGGGGGCTCCATAGGGCCTCCCACAAGTGGTTAGTGCGCTCAAAATTGGATCCGAGGACAAAATCTCAGTTCCTAGATCGACACTGAGCAGAACAAAGCACCTCGCAAGGCCTTCCGCCTGGTGCCTTATCTTTTAATTATAATACCCCAATATAATACAACATTTTATTAAGGTAGAATAATATATCATGCTAAGCAGATGAAAACATAAGACCAACAGATGACTCGCACAAACAACTCTAAGCATGCGCTACGACTCGCAAGGCCAACAGATAAACAAACAACAGGTGATGGGATGTGGGGATAAAGCTGTATAGGCTGCATGATGAACATGTGATGGGATCGCAATAAAGAATCGAATACTAGGGTAGCAGAGATCAACGGCAGGAATGAAAGACAATGTATAGGTAAACAAGCCAACTTTGCTTGCCTGGAATCCCGCAAGGAAGCAGATCTTGTCGTTGCTCACACATCTCAACGTCATATCCGCGAAGAAGCATCAAACACTGGAAAGCGTAAAGATGCACTTTACCACTACGGAAAAAGATCCAGCATGATCATGGGAGAATGATGCATGACATGGCAAGATGCAATGCGAGATGCACTTAATCCAAATTAAGCGGAACCGGGATTCCGACAATTAATATTTAGGTGCAAGTTATTTATTTACCCACAATATTAAATGTTGGTTAGCATGGCAACACATGGCATGGGTGATCTAATTAAATTAAATGGAATAGGGCATTATATATTTATTACCCCACACATTCCATAAGTATTATTTAGGTGAAATGCTACACCCGCAAATCCAAGAGATGCAACACATGTAATTATGATGCGAAATGCACAAGATAGATGACATTTCATAAAAAAGGCATAGGGTTAGGGTTTGGGTTCGCACGTTGGATCGGGAGAGATAGGGTTCGAAACCGACGTCTTCGGAACGTAGAGGAAGTAGTCGTCGTCGGGGAAGTAGTCGTCGCGGAACCGGGGCATCGTCGTTTGTCGGTGTCGTGGAAGTGGTCGGGGAAGCGCGGCACGTAGAACACGGCAAATGGACAACGGAAGGAAAAGCGCGCACGGGCGGGCACCGCGACACGGACAGGGGCGGTCACGGCAACGCATCACCGAAAGAGGCACGCGCACGCGCATTCGGCAACACCTCGATGGGTGGACAACTCGGACACAAAAGCGACGCCGAAGTTCTTGCAGGCAAACCACCGAACACCTTGCGGGCGGTGGACGCGAGGAGGTCGGGGAGGCGGTCCGGGCACTGTCGTGGCCGGGGGATGGCGGCGCCGGGCGACGGCGCGACGTGGGGCGGCGGCGGCGTGCACGCGGAGGCGAGCGACGGAGACGCGCGCGGCAGCCGGGGAGCACACGGGCGGTAGAGCGCAGCGGCGCGGAGCGGCCGAAGACGGCGCGCGGACGAGCAGCGCGGGGCGCGCGCGGCAGCGGCGGCGGCGCACGGCGCGCGCTGGGGCAGGGGGCGCGGCCGGAAGAAGCAGGGCGCCTGGTGGAGGAGGAGCGGCGCGCGGGGAGCGGCGACCCGGGGGCGCGGCGGCGCGGGCCTGGTGGAGGCGCAGGGCGGCAGCGCGAGGAGGCGCTCGGCGCCGGGGCAGCCGGAGGCGGGGACGGGCGGCGGCCGGAGGGCGCGCGCGCTGGATGGGGCGCGGCGGAGCGAAGGAGGCCGGGTGCGGGGACGGCGTGGCGGCGGCGCTGCGGGCGCTGGCCGGGGCGGCGCGGGCCCGACGCGCGGCGCCGAGGGCGCGGCGGCGCGGGCGGCGCTGGGGGCGAGGCGCGCATGAGCGGCCGGAGGCGGCGGGCCGGTGGAGCGGCCGGGGCGGAGGCGGCGACGTCGGGTGCGGGGCGGCGCGGAGGGCGCGCTGCGGTGACGTGCAGGGAGCTCGGGCGCACGGCGCGCTGGAGGACTCTCCCGTGCGAGCTCGGGAAGGAAGAAGAGAAAGAGAGGAAAAAAGAAAAGAAGAAAAAGAAAAGGAGAAAAGGAAAAAGGGAAAAAGAAAAAGAGAAAAAGGGGAGGGGGCGGCTGCAAAAATGCCAGGGGTGGAAAAAGTTTCTGGGGGAAAACCTAGGGTTTGCTTAGGTGGGCCTTTGGGCTTTTAGTTTTTCTCCCGTTATTATTTTCTGTTTTATATTTTTAAAACAAAATAGAAAAGGAATTTCAACACGACACCTTTGCAAAATATTTTTAGTTTTCAAAAGACAATTTAATAAACTAATTTTTAACATTTGCCAAAGATTTGAAATAACAAATTTTTAATTAATTTTAAATGCATTTGAATTTAATTGTGGAAATTTAATTTAAATGCAACAAATTAAATTAATGCGATGCGATGCGATGCCATGTCGATGCAAAAAGAAAACTCACAAAACAAAAAGGGGATAAATTCCGGGGCGTTACACCTTCCCTAAAGATACAAACCAGGGTCATAAACCTGGCCACTATCCTAGTGGAGGAAGCAACCACAAACATCATGGTCACAACCATAGTGGTGGTTTCAAGGGAAACAATGGGAATCACAAGGGAAATGGAAATGCTGGCCACAACAATGGACAACATCGCCCAAACCCTGAATATAAGAAAGATATCAGCCAAGTCCTATGCTTCAAGTGCAATAATAAGGGTCACTACGCCACTGACTGCCCCGAAAAGAAGGCCGCAGAAGCTGCCAAGCCCAATCCCTTCCAGAAAGGACAGGTGAACCACATCAATGTGGAAGAAGTGTACGATGAACCTGATGTTGTCATTGGTACGTTCTTGCTCAATTCATGCCCAGCATTAGTTTTATTTGATACTGGAGCATCACATTCTTTCATTTCAAGAGCTTTTGTAAACAAACATGGGTTAGTAGTGGAAAATATAGGAAGCCCCATTAGAGTAAGCTCTCCGGGCGGAGAGATGCTAGTAACCTCTGGCTGTAGACAGTTGAGTCTGAAGATTGGAAAGCATCAGTTTCCTACGGACTTGATCATCCTGGAAACACAAGGCCTCGATGTTATCATAGGGATGGATTGGATGTCCCGCTATGCAGGAATCATAGACTGCACAAATAGAACCATCACTCTCACCACTCTAGAAGGCTCGAAGATCAACTTTAGATCAAAGTTTGAACTAAAGAAAGTTAGGCTTAATTCTCTTAAGGGGGTTAGTCTCGGTGAGGTTATTATAGTTAAGGAATACCCTGATGTGTTTCCGGAAGAACTACCAGGAATACCACCCGATAGAGATGTAGACTTCCTCATAGAACTAAAGTCGGGAACAGGACCAATTGCTAAAAGGCCCTACCCAATGGCAACTGATGAACTGAAAGAACTCAAGAAACAACTGGAAGAGTTTATGCAGAAAGGCTTTATCCGTCCAAGTTCATCACCCTGGGGAGCCCCGATCCTTTTTGTCAAGAAGAAGGATAGTACTAAGAGATTAGTCACCGATTACCGTGACATAAATGAGCATACAATCAAGAACAAGTATCCGCTACCCAAAATCAATGAACTGTTCGATCAACTAGAAGGGCTCCAAGATCGATCTCAGATCAGGGTACTTTCAGATGAAAGTCAGAGAGATGGATATACCCAAGACTGCTTTCGTTACAAGATATGGTTCGTATGAGTACACGGTAATGCCTTTTGGGTTAACCAATGCTCCAGCCTATTTCATGAATATGATGAATAAGGTGTTTATGGATTTTCTGGACAAGTTTGTTGTTGTCTTCATCGATGACATCTTAGTCTACTCCAAAAGTCACAAAGAACACGAAGAACATTTACGTCTGGTGTTGCAAAGGCTCCGAGAGCATAAATTATATGCTAAGTTCAACAAGTGTGAATTTTGGTTAAAACAAGTAGGATTTCTAGGACACCTGGTGTCTAAAGATGGGATAGCAGTGGACCCTGAAAAAGTTGCTGCTGTGACAAATTGGGAATCGCCCAAAAATGTGGGAGAAATCCGCAGTTTTCTAGGACTGGCAGGGTACTACCGGATATTCATTGAAAACTTCTCCAAGATTGCCAAGGCCTTGACTGAACTACGGAAGAAGGGAAAGAAATTTGAGTGGATGGAAGCTTGTGAGACCAGTTTTCAGGAATTAAAGAAGCGCTTGGTGTCGGCACCAGTATTATGCTTACCAGATCTAGAGAAAGACTTCCAGGTTTATTGCGACGCTTCATATCGCGGCCTAGGAAACGTATTGATGCAAGAAGGCAAAGTAGTGTCTTACGCCTCAAGACAACTCAAAAATCATGAAGTAAACTACCCCACTCATGATCTAGAGTTAGCTTCTGTGGTGCATGCGCTAAAGATATGGAGGCCATATTTATGGGGAAAGAGATGTGAAGTTTTTACGGATCATAAAAGCCTCAAGTACTTCTTTACCTAGAAAGAATTAAACATGCGACAAAGGAGATGGTTAGAATTGATCAAAGACTATGATTTAAGTCTACAGTACCACCCAGGGAAAGCCAACGTAGTGGCTGATGCCTTGAGCCGTAAGACTTATGTAAACGGACTCACGGCAGGAGAATTGCCTAAAGATCTTTGTAAAGGATTTAAGGACCTTCGATTGGAAGTGGTACCTGAAGGATTCATAGCATCCTTAGAAGTTCAACCTCTTCTATTTAACAAAATCAAGACAACTCAGTTAGAGGATAAAGCAGTAAAAGAAATCAAGAAGAACCTAAGCGAAGGTAAAGCCAGAGATTTTAGAGAAGATGAAGAGGAACCGTGTGGTATAAAGAACGCATTTGTGTTCCTGACAATGCCGATCTCAGGAAGTTAATACTTCAAGAAGCTCATGACTCACCTTATTCCATACATCCGGGTAACACCAAGATGTATATGGATGTAAAGGAGAGGTATCGGTGGATCAACTTGAAGCGTGATATTGCTGAATACGTTGCAAAGTGTGACGTCTGCAGTCACGTGAAAGCAGAACATAAAAAACCAGCAGGGTTGCTACAACCCTTACCAGTACCAGATTGGAAATGGGAACAAATTGGTATGGATTTCATCACGGGTCTGCCCAGGACTAAATCAGGGTATGATTCTATATGGGTTATAGTCGATCGTCCGACGAAAGTATCTCACTTTATACCCGTGAAGACTACTTACACTAGTGCCAAACTAGCTGACATCTATATGAAGAGGATTGTGTGTCTACATGGTGTTCCCAAGAAAATTGTGTCGGATAGGGGTACTCAGTTTACTTCCCATTTCTGGAATCAATTACATGAGTCTCTGGGAACTAGGTTAGAGTTCAGCACAGCGTTTCATCCGCAGACGGATGGACAAACAGAAAGAGTAAATCAGATCCTAGAAGATATGCTGAGAGCATGCGCTCTAGATTATAAGTCAAGCTGGGATGATAATCTCCCATATGCCGAGTTCTCTTACAACAACAGCTATCAAGCGAGCATAGAGATGTCGCAATTTGAAGACCTGTATGGAAGAAAGTGCACTACCCCACTACTGTGGAGTGGCGTAGGAGAACGTAGTTTGTTCGGACCAGACATAATCAAGGAGGCTGAGGAAAAAGTCAGGTTGATTAAGGACCGTTTAAAGATAGCACAATCCAGACAGAAGAGTTATGCGGACTCCAAAAGGAGAGAAGTCACGTATGAAGTGGGTGATCGAGTCTATCTCAGAGTTTCACCTATGCGGGGAGTTAAAAGATTTGGAATCAAAGGAAAGTTGGCACCTAGATTTATTGGACCTTTCAAGGTATTATCCCGCAAAGGAGAGGTCTCCTATGAATTGGAACTCCCGGAAGCACTTTCCGCGGTTCACAGTGTGTTTCATGTCAGCCAGCTGAAGAAATGTCACCCAGAAATGGCAGAAACACTGCTAAGAGATACGGTGCCACTAGAGGAAGTACAACTAGAAAGTGATCTCACTTATGAAGAAAAACCCATAAAGATTTTGGAGACCGCAGAGCGTGTCACCCGAACCAAGACCATCAAATTCTGTAAAGTACAGTGGAATCACCATTCAGAAGAGGAATCGACATGGGAAAGAGAAGATGACCTTAAAGAAGACCACCCTCACCTATTTGCTAGCCAATCCGAATCTCGAGGGCGAGATTCATCTTAAGGGGGTTAGGTTTGTGACATCCCATTTTTCAGAAAAATTTAAAACTTTGCATCCATGCATCATCATCATTAAACTTGTCATATGAATCACATAGAATTTGAATTTAATTATTTAAATATGTTTTAATTGACTTTATGTCCTTAAAATTGTTATTTGAATTTATAATAATGTTCCTTTTATTCTATTTTTACTTTAGACAAAAATAATGTCAAAATGATCTATTTTTCATAAGCTTTTCAAATAATATTTGTATGAAGTTTTCTGAGAAGTTTTAATATAGTTTTGAATTTGTTTTATACTCAAAAGATTTAAAAACAGAAAAGAATTTTCAAAAAAAGAAAAATAGAGTCGGGCCAGCCAGTGGGCCGAATCCCACTAGCTATCTACCGCGCGCGCGACGCAATCCAGCCCGCCAGCAGCCCGTCCCCGCCCGCACGCGCGCGCTCTCTCTCTGGCAGGTGGACCCCACTTGTCATCCCCGTCCCGGCGACCTCTTCTTCCCCAAATCACGCCCACGACCTAGCCGAGAAACGGCCGAATCAATTCGTTGATTCCCGGCGATTTACTCACCCAATTAACTCGCCGTTGCCCCTATAAGAACCCCCTCGACCCCCTCTCCTTTTTGCCCCAAGCCCCGTACCCCGAGAGCCACTAGGCCGCCCACGAGCATCCTCGGAGCTCCGCCGTTGCGGACGGCAAGTTCAACGAACTCCGGTGAGCTGCGACCTCCTCGAGCCCTCTCTTCACTCCCAATCGTTTCGCCTTGTCATTGCGCACCTTACTGACAAGGTCTCGTGTTTTCTTACGCAGCCAAACTCCGTGTCCGTGCTCACCGACGAGAACCTCCGCCGTGCGCATCTTCGACGAGCAATTTCGAGAAGAGGAGGACGCTCGGCTCTTCTCCAGCGCGCCACGAACCTCGCCGCGAGCACCTCTTCGTCAGGGTATGCCTCGCTATCCTCGTAGAGAAGAAGAACGAAGGTTGCGCGAACGCCGGTGATGGCGCCGCCGTGCGCCTCGGTCGCCGGAGCTCCTCCGGTCGACAGCGCCGCTCGGTTCTGGTCGACTAGATCTGGACCGTTAGATCTTCCGTGCACGGCCAGGATTAGATCACTTAAAATCCAGAACCGGTACGCCGCGTCAGCGCCACGTACGCGCCGCGTCAGATATTATTTTCTGAATTTTTATTAAATCATTTAATTTGGCAGTTTTGCAGAAAACCCCCTGCATACTGTTTTCATCATTACTTTTTATCTGTTTAACCAAATTTAAATATTTTTATATATTTGAGATCCTTGGAACCAATAGAACACTTTGGCTTCATTAGTTTTCTGTTTTGATACATTCAAAATTTTAAAATATTTTTGAGAGTAGTTTAAGTGTTTTTGACATAACTTTAGTTAGAAATACTATTTTTGAATAAATCGAATTGCTAACAACTTGTTTAGATGCCCAATACCCAAATGTCATTTTTACAAAATCTGATTTTGAAATTTTATTTAAGTGAACTAAAGTCCTTGTCATTACCCATTATTCATGATTAAATAAATAGAAACAAATTAAAAAATTATTCATGCATATATCATGAAAATCCAAAGAGATACATTTATTTGTTTCTTGATGTTGGAAATAAATTGTTGCATCTCATCTCATGCATAGCATATAATTTTTCTTTGTATGAACCTTTGCTTGTGTGTTTATGTGTGGCTCTTTATTTCTTTATTAGACTATTCGGAGGGAAACGAGAATCTTTGCAACTGTAACTGATGTACTCCCGGTTGCCAAGGCAAGTGGCACACCCCCATAAAAGTCCTATTATTCTCTATGCATGAGTAGATTATTTTCTATAAGCATGTGTAGGATAGTATTGCTATGCAAGCCATGTTAGACCTCTTTATTCCTGTGTCTATGTTCCTATGAAAATACTTAGTAGAATAGTGATGCTATGCAAAAACTATTTTGATGAAAAAGATAGAGTCTACTAAGTTTTAATCAAACACCTGGGAGGAATTGGTTGCTTGGCTGTATGAGTTGAGTGTTGTTCCCAGGGGATTTACCTGTGGAATATTCACTTGTGGATGGCCACCCAGGAGCAAAGGAATCTGAAGAACTCCAAGTGAAGATTGCTTCTCGTGCAGCCATTGCCAATATGGGCTCTGGCTTGATCAACTAAGCTGCGTGGACTCTCCCCGGCCTGACAGGTGGTGGTAGAGGATTTGTAGGTGGAGCGCGTCAGGCCAGAGTGGGAGGGAAAATGCTTCTGAAAGATCTCGTCTCATTCTTTTCTTTCCTTCTCACAAATGGTGTGTAAAGGATAACCTGGGTTGAATGAGTACAATGGTGAACGTGCACAACCTCTGCAGAGTGTAAAACTAAGTACTTAGCCGTGTCCCCGGAAACGGACAATTGAGCAGCTGAACGAGGACGTCAACGGAGGATTCCACCATTCCAACTTCAAAAATATAAAACTTGATGGGTGAACAAGGGTAGAATGAGACAGTGGATTTCATGCCACGGATGTCTCGAATAGAAGAAAAGTGTTTTCCAAAGAGTTAGGAAAAATTGGCTTTATGCAAAATAGCCTTGAACTCCACCAACCAAGTATGCATATAGGCTGTAGAGTTATTCCTCTAAGTGTCCACCATAGTGTCACTTGCCAGTTCCATTTTAATGGTTCTGACCCACGTTGTTGCAATATATATATTATTGCAGACTGTCCTGATGATGAGTGAAAATTTTACTAAGGGTTTCGAGTCTTCAACCCGATGCTCGCCTGTGGCACATGATGATGTTTGGGGACTCCATGAAGAATAAATTTTCCGTTGTTTACTCTGTTTACTGCTAGCTTTATGCTATGCAAATTTGTAATGAATATTTTCTAAGTCTGGATCAGCGTTGTAATAAATTGATACTTTGTTGTGATATTACATCGTAACTGTGTGTGCAAACGAATCGATCCAGGGATTTGCACTATACACAGGTATCTGCCATATTTTAGGTGCAGGTACACTACACCAACTGTCATGGTGTTTCGGACGCGCAGGCTATCCACGCCGTCTACACGGGCCTGCAGGAGAAATCCCTGCTCCGTAACCGGCTCGTCCGCGAGCAAGTCACGGACCTTGGCGAGATGCTCAACCTAGCCGCCCAATACGAGGTAGCAGATGATGACGCACATGACGATGATCCAGACTTTAGTACCGCGCCAAGACGAAACAACAAACGCAAGCAAGCAGTGGAAGAAAAAACCAGACCTTCCAACGAGGTAGCTGTCGCGTTCCAAGGGAATGCCGGCAAAAAGAAGTGGAAGAACAAGAAAGATAATCGTGACGTCGGCTTAGGCCCTAAGGCAGTGTGTATCACTTACGAGCAGGCAAAACTCTTGTCATGCCCCATCCACGCCTCACTCGGCAAGGTCAACCATATGCTTAGCGAGTGACGTTTTATGGATGACTTCAAAAAGGATCCCACAGTCGGCTGGAAGTCAAAAAAGTCAAAGAAGTACGACAAGAAAGACAGCAAGGACGACGAGGATGATGACGACATGTCAACCTCAAGCGATGACGACGTTGCCGCCAAGAAAAAGAAGCATTACCCGAAGGTCAAAGAATCTCTCGTGTGTTTTGTCGGCACGCCTTCGGCTAAGGTGGAAAAGGCGGAGATGCGCGAACTCAACGCAACAATGTCGGACGTCCCTCAGTATTTAAACTGGTCCGATGCGGCAATAACTAGGTCCGACCACCCTGATCACGTGCCTCACCCAGGCAAATACGCCCTTGCCGTCGACCCCATTGTCGACAACTTCAGGCTCACAAAAGTACTCATGGATGGCGGCAGCAGCCTCAACATCATGTACTATGATACACTAAGCCGCATGAACTTGTCAGAGGATCAGCTTGATCACAGCAACCTCACTTTTCATGGCATAGTGCCCGGCAGACAAGCAAAGTCAATGGGGAGCATTAGGCTAAAGGTAACTTTTGGACCAAAGGAGAACTATCGCTCGGAGTTTCTCCGGTTCGAAGTTGTCCCCTTCAAAAGCGCCTACCATGCAATCTTCGGACGACCGGCTTTCGCCAAGTTCATGGTAAGGCCCTGATACATATACATCAAGCTTAAAATGCAAGGGGAAAATGGAACCATCACGGTTTCCAACAACTTCAAGAAAGCTAAGGAGTGCGAGCGTGGCATGGCCGCTGTGACGCCCGAAAATCGGTACTATGTAGATTTAAGCGATCCCACTGAAATCCGCATAACAACGATTTTAGGTCGCCCACCAGACATAATGTGCACGCGGAAACATGCGCATTATGTGGGTGGAATTGTGATAACATTACAATAGTTCCGATACATCCACAAATACAACAGAAGATATAAATACAACAACGACTCGAACGAGTCAAGATACAAATGATACAATACAAAGAGTCAAATGACAGCGGAAGCAAAATGGTATCCGACTACAGATAAGATGCAAATTGGACTAAGAGTCCTGGAGATAAGCAATGGCGCCATATCCCTGCCCAGCCAAGCCTGAGGGATTCCCAAGCTAACGTCGTCAGACTTCAAACCTGTTGACTGCACATAAAGCACAACCCAAAAAAGGGTCAGGGCACTCCCTGGCAAGCAAAACCGACTTGCCTACTTTCTACACCATCTCCTAAAATATAGGGGAGATGGACTTAGCGGCAGCAGCACTAGCAACCTAAAGAGACACGCTACAACTTCCGTCTAATCAGAGAGGGATAAGAGAGCGCATAAGATAAACATCTAAAGCTAACACCAATCATAACCCATTCTCGGATTAACCCCCTCAACCAAGTATGAGGAAGCAATTCGGGAAACTCATACGTTGAACAATTTTAGTTACCATTTATTGTGAAAGTAATTCTATATTACTAGTCAATTTAATTAAGAATGATTAGGTGTAAGTTGTCTAGATCTTGTTAGCCAGCATCATCACCAAGTCGTCCATAACCGTGGACACGGCTCATTGATAAGATTATACCCTGCAGGGGTGCACTACTGGACCCATACTCGCATGATCAACCCAGTCAAAAACATTAGGGCCTTTCAACCCAACTCTTTTCCTTCACCGCAACAAGTCCAGGAGCCACGGGAGCTATGCTGGTCCCGGCCAAAAGGGTGCGGACTCCCGCAGGACACACCCCTCCGCACCAACAGGCCGCGCCCTATATGCATGTAACAAGGCACACCGCCAAAGTAAAATACTACACTAGTATCATCAATGCATATGAGACAAATGGAAAACCCGAACTAGGTGCAGCTCCCGGACAAGTCGAAGTTCCAGTCAAAGTCGAGGGGGGCTCCATTGGGCCTCCCACAAGTGGTTAGTGCGCTCAAAATTGGATCCGAGGACAAAATCTCAGTTCCTAGGTCGACACTTAGCAGAACAAAGCACCTCACAAGGCCTTCCGCCGGTGCCTTATCTTTTAATTATAATACCCCAATATAAGACAACATTTTATTAAGGTAGAAAAAAATAATCTATCATTCTAAGCAGATAAAACATAAGACCAACAGACGACTCGCACAAACAACTCTAAGCATGCGCTACGACTCGCAGGCCAACAGATAAACATGCAACAGGTATTAGGATGTGGGGATAAAGATGTATAGGCTGCAGGATAAACATGTGATGGGATCGCGATTCAAGAATCGAATACTAGGGTAGCAGAGATCAACGTCAGGAATGAAAGACAATGTATAGGTAAACAAGCAAACTTTGCTTGCCTGGAATCCCGCATGGAAGCAGATCTTGTCGTTGCTCACACATCTCAACGTTGTATCCGCGAAGAAGCCACAAACACTGGAAAGCGTAAAAGATGCACTTTACAACTACGGCAAAAGATTCAGCATGATCATATGAGAATGATGCATGACATGGCAAGATGCACTTAATCCGAATTAAGCGGAACCGAGATTCCGACAATTAATATTTAGGTGCAAGTTATTTATTTACCATCAATATTAAATGTTGGTTAGCATGGCAACACATGGCATGGGTGATCTAATTAAATTAAATGGAATAGGGCATTATATATTTATTACCCCACACATTCCATATTGAATTATTTAGGTGATTTGCTACACCCGCAAACCCAAGAGATGCAACACATGCAAGTATGATGCGATATGCTCAAGATAGATGACATTTTATAAAAATAGGTATAGGCTTAGGGTTTGGGTCCGTACGTCGGATCGGGTGAACTAGGGTTCGAAACCGACGTCTTCGGTCCGTAGAGGAAGTAGTCGACGTCGGGGAAGTAGCCGTCGCGGAACCGGGGCATCGTCGTTTGTCGGTGTCGTGGAAGTGGTCGGGGAAGTAGTCGTACTCAGTCATCACCGTTGACGGGCGCGGGCACGTAGGAGCACGACAACAGACACCGGAAAGAAAGCGTGCACGTGCGGGCACCGCGACATGGACACGGGTGGTCACGACAACGCGGCACCGGAAGAAGCACTCGCACGCGCATGTAGCAACACCTCGAAGGGTGGACAACTCGGACAAAAATGGCGACGCCGGGGTCTTGCGGACATTGCGTCGAACACCTTCCGGGCGGCGGATGCGGGGACGCCGCCAGACGGGGAAAGCGGCAGAGCGGAGCGGATGCGCACGGCGGCGGCGACCGGCGCGAGCGGAGGCGCGCGGAGCGGATGCGCACGACGGCGGCGGGCGCGCGCACGCGGCGGCTGCGGCCGGAGTAGGAGGAGCGCGGGCGGAGGTGCGCGCTGCGGCGGCGTGGAGGTAGGGGCAGGAGGCGCTCGGCGCTCGGCGCAAGGCGCTGGGGAGGCGCAGGGGCGCGGCCGGCGCTGGTGGAGGTGAGGGCGGCAGAAACCGGAGCAGCGCGCGGCGCGCGGCGGAGGAGGCCGGGCCTGAGGCGGCGCGGGCGTGCGGGGCGGGGAGCGGCAGAGGGCGGGCGGCGGGCGCGCTGGGCGCGGCGGCGGGCGACGGAGAGCACGCGCGACGCGAGAGGCGCGGCCGGTGTCGGCGGCTGGCGGCGCGGGCGCGGCGCGGGCGTCGCGGCGTGGGGAAGGCGCGGCGCGGGGCCGGCGCGGGCGTGGGGACCGGCGGCGCGGCGGCGGGGAGGCATGGGTCGGGGAGCACGGGCGAGCTCGGGAGGCTGGTGCGGGGCGCTTGGGCTCGGGCGGTTCGGGCTGGCTTCTCCCGTGCGCTGCGGGAAGAAGAGAAGGAAAAAAAAAGAAGAAAGGAAGGAGAGAAAAGAAAAAGGAGAAAAGGAAAAAGGGAAAAAGAAAAGGAGAAAAATGGGAGGGGGCGGCTGCAAAATTGCAGGGGGTGGGAAACAAGTTAAAAGGAGGGAACCCTAGGGTTTGGGGTTAGATGGGCTTGGGCTTTTATTTGTCACCGTTTAAATATTTCTGATTATATTTTTAAAACCAAAACGAAGAGGAAATTGAATACGAAAACTATACAAAATATTTTTAGTTTTCAATAGACAATTTAATAAACAAGTTTTAAACATTTTTAAAAGATTTGAAAATAACACATTTTTAATTGATTTGAAATGCATTTGAATTTAATTGTGGGAAATTAATTTAAATGCAACAAATTCAATTTAATGCGATGAAATGCAATGCCATGTTGATGAAAAAAAGAAAACACACCAAACTAAAAGTGGGATAACTCCCGGGGCGTTACAATCGACGCCACTAACAATGGATGGCGTCCCGCGATCCACGCCGAGACCACAAGAAGAGAGGGGTAACTATCGAGTCTTCACGCTCCGGGATGAACTTCTCGACACCACTAACAAGGGATTGTTGCTCCACCTTGAAATTCTCGACACCACTAACAAGGGATTGTTGCTCACGACGAAGACGACTCCGAAAGATCGAACCTAATAGGATAAAAGGCAAGAAATCGTCCACCCACACGTAGGATCCTAAAACTTTGAAAGTTTGGATAAGGGAAGAGACTCTAAAACAAATAAGATAAAAGGAGAAATAGAATAGAGGTAAGGAGTAAAAGAAACCTATTGAGATATTTTTCAAAAATAATTTAAGTCAAATAGTTTCGACACTCTACAAACAACGACCGTTAGCGAGGTTATCCTACAGGCTTTTGCGGACCCGCTGCTTTGATAACCATTCGTATCGAAACAAAAAGGAGATCGAAACCAAGGCTCTGATACCACTTTGTGACGCCCGAAAATCGGTACTATGTAGATTTAAGCGATCCCGCTGAAATCCACATAACAACGATTTTAGGTCGCCCACCAGACATAATGTGCACGCCGAAACATGCGCATTATGTGGGTGGAATTGTGATAACATTACAATAGTTCCGATACATCCACAAATAGTACAGAAGATATAAATACAACAACGACTCGAACGAGTCAAGATACAAATGATACAATACAAAGAGTCAAATGACAGCGGAAGCAAAATGGTATCCGACTACGGATAATATGCAAATTGGACTAAGAGTCCTGGAGATGGCGCCATATCCCTGCCCAGCCAAGCCGGAGGGATTCCCAAGCTAACATCGTCAGACTTCAAACCTGTTGACTGCACATAAAGCACAACCCAAAAGAGGGTCAGGGCACTCCTTGGCAAGCAAAACCGACTTGCCTACTTTCAACACCATCTCCCAAAATATAGGGGAGGTGGACGTAGCGGCAGCAGCACTAGCAACCTAAAGAGACACGCTACAACTTCCGTCTAATCAGAGAGGGATAAGAGAGCGCATAAGATAAACATCTACAGCTAACACCAATCATAACCCATTCTCGGATTAACCCCCTCAACCAATTATGAGGAAGCAATTCGGGAAACTCACACGTTGAACAATTTTAGTTACCATTTATTGTGAAATTAATTCTATATTACTAGTCAATTTAATTAAGAATGATTAGGTGTAAGTTGTCTAGATCTTGTTAGCCAGCATCATCACCAAGTCGTCCATAACCGTGGACACGGCTCATCGATAAGATTATACCCTACAGGGGTGCACTACTGGACCCATACTCGCATGATCAACCCAGTCAAAAACATTAGGGCCTTTCAACCCAACTCTTTTCCTTCACCGCAACAAGTCCAGGAGCCACGGGAGCTATGCTGGTCCCGACCAATAGGGTGCGGACTCCCGCAGGACACACCCCTCCGCACCAACAGGCCGCGCCCTATATGCATGTAACAAGGCACACCGCCAAAGTAAAATACTACACTAGTATCATCAATGCATATGAGACAAATGGAAAACCCGAACTAGGTGCAGCTCCCAGACAAGTCGAAGTTCCAGTCAAAGTCGAGGGGGGCTCCATTGGGCCTCCCACAAGTGGATAGTGCGCTCAAAATTGGATCCGAGGACAAAATCTCAGTTCCTAGGTCGACACTTAGCAGAACAAAGCACCTCGCAAGGCCTTCCGCCGGTGCCTTATCTTTTAATTATAATACCCCAATATAAGAAAACATTTTATTAAGGTAGAAAAAGAAATCTATCATACTAAGCAGATGAAACATAAGACCAACAGACGACTCGCACAAACAACTCTAAGCATGCGCTACGACTCGCAGGCCAACAGATAAACATGCAACAGGTATTAGGATGTGGGGATAAAGCTGTATAGGCTGCAGGATAAACATGTGATGGGATCGCGATTCAAGAATCGAATACTAGGGTAGCAGAGATCAACGACAGGAATGAAAGACAATGTTAGGTAAACAAGCAAACTTTGCTTGCCTGGAATCCCGCATGGAAGCAGATCTTGTCGTTGCTCACACATCTCAACGTTGTATCCGCGAAGAAGCAACAAACACTGGAAAGCGTAAAAGATGCACTTTACAACTACGGCAAAAGATTCAACATGATCATATGAGAATGATGCATGACATGGCAAGATGCACTTAATCCGAATTAAGCGGAACCGAGATTCCGACAATTAATATTTAGGTGCAAGTTATTTATTTACCAGCAATATTAAATGTTGGTTAGCATGGCAACACATGGCATGGGTGATCTAATTAAATTAAATGGAATAGGGCATTATATATTTATTACCCCACACATTCCATATTGAATTATTTAGGTGATTTGCTACACCGGCAAACCCAAGAGATGCAACACATGCAAGTATGATGCGATATGCTCAAGATAGATGACATTTTATAGAAATAGGTATAGGGTTTGGGTTTGGGTCCGTACGTCGGATCGGGTGAACTAGGGTTCGAAACCGACGTCTTCGGTCCGTAGAGGAAGTAGTCGACGTCGGGGAAGTAGCCGTCGCGGAACCGGGGCATCGTCGTTTGTCGGTGTCGTGGAAGTGGTCGGGGAAGTAGTCGTACTCAGTCATCACCGTTGACGGGCGCGGGCACGTAGGAGCACGGCAACGGACACCGGAAAGAAAGCGCGCACGTGCGGGCACCGCGACACGGACACGGGTGGTCACGACAACGCGGCACCGAAAGAAGCACTCGCACGCGCATGTAGCAACACCTCGAAGGGTGGACAACTCGGACAAAAATGGCGACGCCGGGGTCTTGCGGACATTGCGTCGAACACCTTCCGGGCGGCGGATGCGGGGACGCCACCAGACGGGGAAAGCGGCAGAGCGGAGCGGATGCGCACGGCGGCGGCGACCGGCGCGAGCGGAGGCGCGCGGAGCGGATGCGCACGACGGCGGCGGGCGCGCGCACGCGGCGGCGGCGGGAGCGGCGGCTGCGGCCGGAGTAGGAGGAGCGCGGGCGGAGGTGCGTACTGCGGCGGCGTGGAGGCAGGGGCAGGAGGCGCTCGGCGCAGGGGCGCGGCTGGCGCTGGTAGAGGTGAGGACGGCGGAAACCGGAGCAGCGCGCGGCGCGCGGCGGAGGAGGCCGGGCCAGAGGCGGCGCGGGCGTGTGGGGCGGGGAGCGGCAGAGGGCGGGCGCGCTGGGCGCGGCGGCAGGCGACGGAGAGCACGCGCGACGCGGGAGGCCCGGGCGTCGCGGCGTGGGGAAGGCGCGGCGCGCGGCCGGCGCGGGCATGGGGAGCGGCGGCGCGGCGGCGGGGAGGCACGGGTCGGGGAGCACGGGCGAGCTCGGGAGGGCTGGTGCGGGGCTCGAGCGGTTCGGGCTGGCTTCTCCCGTGCGCTGCGGGAAGAAGAGAAGGAAAAAAAAGGAAGGAGAGAAAAGAAAAAGGAGAAAAGGAAAAAGGGAAAAAGAAAAGGAGAAAAAGGGGAGGGGGCGGCTGCAAAATTGCAGGGGGTGGGAAACAAGTTTCCAGGAGGGAACCCTAGGGTTTGGGGTTAGATGGGCTTGGGATTTTATTTGTCACCGTTTAAATATTTCTGATTATATTTTTAAAACCAAAACAAAGAGGAAATTGAATACGAAAACTATACAAAATATTTTTAGTTTTACATAGACAATTTAATAAACAAGTTTTTAACATTTTTAAAAGATTTGAAAATAACACATTTTTAATTGATTTGAAATGCATTTGAATTTAATTGTGGGAAATTAATTTAAATGCTACAAATTCAATTTAATGCGATGAAATGCAATGCCATGTTGATGAAAAAAAGAAAACACACCAAACTAAAAGGGGGATAACTCCCGGGGCGTTACAGCCGCCTTCGCAGAAGCCGTCATCCACAAAGAAGAGCTCGCACTACTTGAGGCGGACCCAGACAACTCCATGCCCAAGCCAAAGATTGATGTCAAGAAGACCTTTGAAGCTTCAGAAGACACCAAAAAGGCGGATCTCATCCCAGGTGACAAGTCTAAGCAAGTTGTCATCGGCTCCAACCTTGTCAGCAAATAGGAAGGCGCGCTCGTCGAGTTCCTCCGAGAGAATCGCGACATCTTTGCATGGTCACCATCCAACATGCCTGGTGTACCGAGGGAACTCGCCGAGCACTCTCTCAACGTAATAAAAAGGATCCAAGCAGGTGAAGCAAGCAACAAGACGTTTGGTGATGAGAGACGCAAGGCTATAGGAAAGAAGATAAATAGGCTGAAGGCCGCCAATTTTATAGAAGAAGTTGTACACACCGATTGGGTGGTAAATCCTGTACTTGTCCCAAAGAAGAATAAAGAGCTGAGGATGTGTATCGACTATACAGGTGTCAACAAGTGTTGCCCAAAGGATCCCTTTGCGTTGCCTAGAATCGACCAAGTCGTAGAATCCACAGCAGGCTCCGAGCTACTTTGTTTTTTGGACGCCTACTCAGGATACCACCAAATCAAGATGAGGGAGTCAGATCAACTGAAAACATCTTTCCCCACTCCATACGGGACTTTCTGCTACATCACGACGCCTTTTGGCCTGAAGAATGCAGGGGCAACATACCAGCGCTGTATGCAAAATTGCCTGCACGAACAGATCGGCCGCAATGTTCACGTCTACATAGACGACATTGCCGTGATGTCGAAAAAGAAGGTAGATCTCCTAGAGGATGTGGAAGAAACTTTTCAGAATCTCCAAAAATACCAGATTTAGCTCAATCCCGCCAAGTGTGTTTTCGGCGTTCCAGCCGGCAAACTACTCGGATTTATCGTCTCAGAACGAGGGATCGAAATTAATCCGGAGAAGATCAAGGCTATCCAAAACATATCCAGACCCACTTGTCTGAAGGACGTGCAACGCCTAGCCGGATCGGTGGCAGCCGTTAGTCGTTTTATAAGCCGCCTAGGGGAAAAGGCAATGCCTCTCTACCGGCTATTGAAGAAATCCGACAACTTTGAGTGGACAGCAGAAGCAGATGCCGCCTTACAGCAACTTAAGGAGGCTCTCGTATCAGCTCCGATATTGGCAGCACCTCGAACGCAGGAACCAATGCTGCTCTACATCGCGGCAACTGGAGCAGTTGTCAGCGTTGTCTTGGCTGTGGAAAGAAAGGAAAGCGAAGCCGCGACGTCCGAGCAACGACCGGTTTACTTCATCAGTGAAGTCATCTCCGCCTCCAAGCAGAGGTATCCACATTACCAAAAGTTGGCTTATGGTGTATTCTTCGCCGCCAGAAAGCTTAGGCATTATTTCCAGGAGCACACAGTGATAGTAGTCAGCAGGGCACCGCTGGGAGACATAATCAACAACGCAGAGGCAACATGTCGAGTTGCCAAGTGGGGCATCGAACTTGCCGCCTTCGATATAGTCTACAAACCACAGACCGCCATTAAGACTCAAGCGCTAGCAGACTTTGTTGCCGATTGGACAGAAGCCATGGAGGAAACAGTACTCCCCGAGTCATAATACTGGGTCATGCACTTTGACGGGTCAAAGATGCTCAAAGGCTCGGGGGTCGGAGTTGTTCTGCGCACATCGAAAGGCGACAGGCTCAACTACGTATTGCAGATTCATTTCACAGCAACCAATAACGTCGCAGAGTATGAAGCTTTGCTTCACGGGTTACACGTGGCAAACGACCTTGGCGTCAAGAGAATCCTCTGTTATGGCGACTCAGATTTAGTCGCGCAGCAAGTAAGCGGCACATGGGATGCGAAAAGCTCAACAATGGCGGCATACAGAGCCAAAGTTGACTAATTCGCCAAAAAATTCATGGGCTATGAAGTCCGGCATGTTCCAAGAGCTGAGAACGAGGCGGCAGACACCCTCGCAAGACTCGGGTCAGAACGCAAAAAAGAGCCGAAGGATATTTTGCTGGAACATTTGCACAAGCCGTCCATTAAGGGCGCCGACTTGTTGGACCCCAATGCAGAAGAACCAGTAGAAGCGGCAAGTCTTGCTGTCTACTCGATACAGCCGGTTTGGACTGTCCCATACCTCGATTTTTTAATCGACGAGAAGTTGCCAGAGGACGATGAGGTGTTAAAAAGGCAGATCATAAGACGAGCCAAGGCATTCACAATAATCAAAGGCGAGCCAAGGCATTCACAATAATCAAAGGCGAGCTACATAAGCGAAGCACGTGCGGTGTCTATCAGCGATGCATACTACCAGAAGAAGGCTAGGAAATTCTGAAGGACATACATGTTGGCACCTGCGGGCATCACGCCTCTGCCAGGTCCATCGTGTCCAAAGCTTTTCGTCAAGGTTTCTACTGGCTTACCGCCAAAGAAGACGCCGAGCACATCGTGAAAACATGCAAAGGATGCAAGTTGTACGCCCGCCAACCTCACATGCCGGCACAAGAGCTCAAGACAATTCCAATCACCAGGCCATTCGCGGTCTGGGGCTTAGACATGGTGGGTCCCTTCAAGAAGGCACGTGGTGGGTACACCCACCTATTGGTCGCTGTCGACAAGTTCACTAAATGGGTCGAGGCCAAGCCGATCAACAAACTTGACGCACGAACAGCCACCAATTTCCTCTGGGGAATTATCTCTCGGTTCGGAGTTCCACACAACATTATCACAGATAATGGCAGCAACCTATCTCAAGGCGACATAGAAGAATACTGCAGTGATCTAGGTATCCGGCTTGATTTGGCATCCGTGTCACACCCTCAATCAAATGGACAAGTAGAGCGTACAAATGACTTAGTCCTCTCAGGACTTAAGCCCCGTCTCGAAGCTCCGTTAAACAGGGCAGTCGGCGCTTGGGCAGAAGAGCTATAGTCCGTACTCTGGAGTTTGTGCACAACGCCAAACAGATCTACACTCATTTCTTCTTAGTATATGGCGCAGAGGCGGTGCTACCTACCGACATGAAATACGATTCCCCAAGAGTTCAAGCCTACTTCGAGCAAGACGTTGAAGGTGCAAGACAGGATAGCCTAGACCTGTTGGATGAAGAAAGAGACGTTGCTCTACATCGCTCCGCCTTGTACCAGCAACAACTCCGCCGCTACCATAGCCAGAGAGTGCGGAAGCGAGGCTTCAGAACAGATGACTTGGTTCTCCGCCTAATTCAAGACAGAAAAGGCTTGCACAAGCTATCCCCGCCATGGGAACGACCGTTTATAGTCACAAAGGCGTTGCTCAATGGTTCCTACTACCTAGCCGACATCCGCGACGAAGAAGAAAAGACAAGGCGCAAGAAGGCGACAGGAAGTAGAGGAACCCAGCGCAAAAGAGGCACTGACGACCCGTTCGAACAAACAAGACGGCCTTGGAACATTGAGCAGCTACGTCCTTTCTACACTTAGCAATTTATAATTGTAATAAGTTATATATGATTAAGAAATAAAAGTCTATGGTTCCTCATCGATCTGTGTTGAGAAGCATGCCATCTTTTGTCTTTTCTTGCAGTCATATATCCCCTATGTATCTAAGTTACCTATTTTTTAGCTCCGTGCAAAGGTTCAAACTGGTAGATACTTGCAGCTTTCGAGCCAACCCAAAGCAAAAATCAACTTTTTGCGCCGCCTGATTCCTTTACGTCTGATTACTTATATGTGGTTCGCCTAGTAGTATGTCTTTGGCACCAACATGTTGGTTTTGGTTTCTGTTTCTAAACATATGGTTTAGCCATGGGTGGTGCAGCTAAAGTTTCCGGCTGAGGTTTGCCAACATACAAACAGTCAAACATATAAGTCAGGGTAAAATTAAGGCGGGACAAATAAAAATAAGGCAAAAAATAACAAGTTAGCTGGCTTCCCGCCTAACAGAGCATCTCCAAAAATATTTACAAATATTACAAGTTGAGATTTGTTTGTTTCAGGGGCAGGAAAAGGCTAGCCGTCAAGATGTAAAGGAGACCGGCAACAAAAACTTCGGCTCGGGGGACGCCTACATTAGGCTTGGGGGCTGACAACCTCAGCCCCAGAGCTATCGCTCCCCTCCGCCTCGGCCGTACCGGCAAGTCCAGCTTCTCCAGCAGCAGGCACAGGATGGCGCTGGTAGAAGACCGTCGTATCAACCATGTCGGCAACACGCGTGGCGTAGCCGGCAACACTGTTCAACACAGCAGCCGGCTGGACCTCGCTGCCGTCTTCATAAGTAGACGGCATGCCTTCGGTGACGGCTTCTATCTCCGCCTCGGGGTAGTGCGCCATAAATAATCCAACCGCAGTCTTGGCACCACCCCGCGCCGCCGACTTCAGCGAGCTCTTGTGTTGCTTCATAGCTTGCTCCAGCATGCTGGGCACATCGCTGAACTCGGACGGCTCCTGGCTGCCGGAGGAGATGAAGAACTTGGCGGCAAATCGCTTGGACGCCGCCAAAGTCTCGGTGATCAGCTCGCCCAGACGCGCAAGGCGATCTAGGCGCGAGCTGACAACCTTGTCATCGCCTAAGCCGGCAGCAACTGTACCAAAAAATAAAAACGTCAGTTTGGCTCAGGCTGAACAAATTGACGAAAACAAATGAAGAGTGAGGAATTACCAAGGACCGAGTTATGGAAGGCGGACATCTCAATCATATGGGCTGCCACCGCATCCTCCGCAGTCTGGGCGCGAGAAGCCTGCTTGGATATTTCCTCAGCAGCCGCCTTCTCCGCCTCCGCCAATTTTTTGCGCAGGCTATCCAGCTCCCCAGTAAGCTGGCTAGACTCCCGCGCAAACTTCAACTGCTGGGCCTCCATCTCCTTCCTATGCTCCTCCTTCATCGACAAATTGGCAGCCGCCAGATCGGAAGCTTCATTCATAATAGCTTGCATATCAGTAGACGCCTTCAGTATATCCTGTGCGTGATCTAGAAATTCTACAATATGGAATTGCTAGCTAAATGATTGGCGGCAGCAAACAAAAAATTAAGGCGGAAGGCAAAAAAACAATGATTTTACCTTCATCCTTCTTGCGGGCCGCCTCCAACTCGGCAATCCGCAAGTCCTTGGCTTCGCAATCTTTCTTCAGATCGCGGTACCGCTGTTTTATCTCAAACCTGAAGGAGATAAGCTCCACGTTGGCGGACAGGATGCCCTACGGACAAGGACAAAAGCATATAACATATTGTAAAAAAAACACTAAGTCGGCGATCAATGTTTTTGACTTGCCATCTAAGTGCTCGGGGGGGGGGGAGACTATGTATATGTCGCCAAGTTAGAAAAACTTACAGAAATATCGCCCTACAAGTCAGCAAAGGCCTGCGAGGCGAAGTTGGCAAAAGCCAGGGTGGATTCCTTGGCCTCCTTAAAAGTTGACCATGGATCCCTAACTCTGCCGCTTCCGCAGTCGGGTCTGCCCTTCGCGTTCCGCCGACAACCTCCACCAGCAACTCCTCCTTGGCGACGCGCGATTGGACGGCTTCATTGGCCGTAGCCTCAGCCGATGGAAAGGGAGTGCAGGTTGTGCGGCCAGCAGAGGAGGTCCT
Organism: Poa annua; assembly: GCA_026929855.1. Lineage (NCBI taxonomy): Eukaryota > Viridiplantae > Streptophyta > Magnoliopsida > Poales > Poaceae > Poa > Poa annua. The sequence goes on along the minus strand of CM049432.1, from coordinate 21,564,311 downwards.
TGGCGGCGGACCTGAAGCCGGAACCTGGGGCTGGCTGCGAGCATCGCCCGACCCGGGGCTGAGGAATTTGCGGCACAGTGGCGGGCGAGCTACCCTGGAGCCGCTTTCCCTTGGATAGAAGGGACCTGGACGACAACCTGGAAGTCGCCACCCGTTCCCTGGCAACAAAGCAAGATCAGCCAGATGAATACCGGTAATAGAGAAATTCGACGACTATTAAAGGCGGAAATGGGTACCTTCGGGGGATGTTAATCCCCGCGTTCTCGTCGAGGTCGACGAGCACCGGCTCTGTAGCCGATGCGGTCCGTTTCTTCCTCTCGGCGTTCACCGTAGAGGAAGCAGCGCCGGACGCCTTGCGCTTCTTGGTTTTCCCGGCTTCCTCATAAAAGTCGGGAGCCAGGTCATCCTCCCCCAGAGCAGAAAGCTGCCAATCGAGAAGAAATCAAGTGTTAATAGGACTCCATTAAGCCGGCGAAAGCCGTCAAAGAAGGGCAACAAGAAAAATATCTACCTCAAGGGGAGGGTTGTCGTGGGTGTGCATGGGCACGCCTTTCACCGCCTTCACCAGCCCTGATTTGACAAGGCTACGAAGTCGGAACGCCAGGTCGGCAGCTGGTAACCCCTCTTCGCTTACGCGAAGAGAGGCTGTGGCAGTAGGCGAATACTAACACATCTTGTGCGGGCTGTACCGCAGGGGCAGTATCTGCTGGCTAAGCCAGCAGATGACGGTGTCCACCCCATCCAGCAAGGGGGGAGCCATCGTGCGGGTGAGGAACTCGATCCGCCTTTGAATAAGGCGGAGCTCCTCCGTCAACTTGGGGACCGCCTCGTCCCAGCATGGCCTGGTCATAGGCGGCGCGTTGACAAAGTCCGAGACGCCAAATTGGCGCCCCGGTGCTGCCATGTCTTGGCAGTAGAAGAAGGTGCACTTCTAGCCCTTGACGGACTCGATGTATGGTATCTTGGGATACCATTGGCGTCCTTGGCGGCAGTTGAAAGTGACGCTGCCGCAGGTCGCCAGTCCGCCATCCGGCACAGTCTAGCGCCGGCAACGGAAGCAATATCTAAAGAAGTCTAAACTAGGCATAATACCTAGATAGCCCTCAAACAGAGCTGTGAAGCCGGCTAAGACTAAAATGCTTTTGGGCGCTATATTGTGGGGCTGGAGCCCGTAGTGATCTAACACCTCGCTAAAAAAGGCGGAAGGCGGCAAGGCCATTCCTCTAACTAAATAGGAGGTGAGGATTACCCGCTCCCTGGCTTTCGGAGCCGGGATGACGTCCCCGAAGGCGGACCTCCAGTTGCAGTCCTCCCGAGTCGGGAGGTAGCCGACAGCCTCCAAGTCCTGGAGCGCTGCTTCGTCGACAATGGAGGGAAGCCAGTAGCGTGACCCAAGGTCGGCTGACTCCTCCTCGTCGTCGGCGGGCGCGCCTCTCGCCGCCGTCGGTGCGGCGGAAGACGAAGGTGCCGAAGGCGCCACCGCACGACCGCGCACGGTGGGGGTCGAAGAGGGGGCGGTGGTGACATTGCCCGCGTGCACCGTCGAAAGACGCGACGCCGCGCCACCCATCGCCGCCGCGGTGGTGGTCTCGGCCGCAAGACCGTTGGACACCTTCGAGGGAGTGTTCAGCTCAGTGGACATCGCCGTGTGCAGAGGTCGCCGGAGGAAGGTGTTCGCCGGAGTTTGCTCGGTGAGGAGAGAAAGATTGGAAGAGCGGGAGAGCAAAGGACGGTGGAGAGCGAGAGCAGAGATGAAAAATGAACTGCTCGGCTCCCTATTTATAGGTCCAGGCGTTGCTCCCTGTGCAACGGCATAGTTAGTCGGACACGTGTCGAACATCCGTTGCCTCAGGGCAGCGCACGATCGCACGATCTCCACGACTCCTTTTTCCCGCGATTACAATCATGACGTGATTTTTGCTTCAGTTGGTTTCAAACTATCGTGAACCGACTGGCAATATACATCAAAAATTAGTTTGACTTGCCGTCAAAGATCATGCTTTTCTATGAAGCTATTGGCAAGTTTCATTAAGCCGTCTTTCCCATGTTGGATAAAGGCGGCCGTGTGCCAACGTTGAGGTACACGTTCCCCCATTATTTTCAGAATGGTTCAAGTCCTGCAGCCGCCAACATTGAAGAATGAAGAATATAGAAGAAGAAGCCGACGCTTGGAGAACTTCAGCCCTTCTAGGAGCTAATGTTGGGGATATACCAACTAGGGGTATCTCTAAGATGGATCAATCCGGCTAGTCCAGGGTGGCCCAAGGGTGGTAAGGCTGAAGCCTGCCGGGCGGACCAGATAGCTGACGTACAAGGAAGTAGGCGGACGGTCCAAGGAAGGCGGAAGGCCGAAGCCCATCAAGCCACCAAGCCCGATACGGAAGGCGGCAACTAAGCCGGCTAGGTCTAGGACTCTGATTACTTGCCGGACAAGTACTTGCCTTGTACCTGAGGTCTGGCCGCCTATATAAGCCGGCCACCAGGAAGCTTTTAGGGCACGCTCAAGACGCATCATACCCATTGTAACCTGTTCACGGCTATTTGCCTCATAGTGAATTATAGCAGCACATAGGATCCCGTCGCCGCTGTGGGATCTAAAGCTGGGTAAACTCGCCGTGTACAATCCCGTACTCGACGACACCAACCTTCTTCCCCACAATCCACACGTAGGCTAGAGGACCCCGTCTCCTATCAAGTATGCCGATACTACGACACATGTACCTGTCGTCGGGTCTAGACCTCAACCATACTCGCCACTCGCCGGGTTTGGTGGACCTGACTGAGATGAACTTGTGTTGTCTGCAGCCGGGATCTGCGCGGCGAGGCGTCTACACGGAATCGACCGGAGAAAGGCTGAGCAGCGAGCTGGGGAGGAGCTGGGGGCGCGAAGGAGAAACACTGTGCAGTGATGGCGCACGGGGGACATGGCACACCCGATGGCTCTGCATGGACGGGCAGGAGGGGCGCCAACGGCAGCCCGCGGCGTCGTCAGGGGCGATCCAGATCGGGAGGAGAGATAGGAGTAAAGGCGTGCGGAAAAGCAATTGGGAAGGGATAGAGTCGTGGCTGGACTCTAGAGAGTTGGAGTGAAAGAACTAGTGGCTTCTTGGGGCTGGAGTGCTGGACGTTGGAGTAGTGGACTCGTGCACAGCGTAGCCTTTTCCCTTCGCTAGGGAAAATAAACAAAGATTTCTCCTCCTTGTACAACATGACGGTGGGTCTAAAAATATGACTTTTATTATCAGGTATGCGGGTTAAAGGGTATATGTTTGACACCCATACCCGCCTCCGCTACACCCGTCGTGTCAGAAATTTCCCCGTTAAGAGCACACACGAGTTTTTTCTTCACCAAACCTGCCCCATTAATGCGGGTACCTGTCGCATTCGCGGGTGTCGAGTACCCATTGCCATCAACATCAGGAACAGTGGGTCTGCTTAAAAGTTGGGTGCCGAAAATCACTAAAAAAATGTTTTCCTTTGTAAAGCGAACTTTACTCTCAATCTCGTCGTGATAAGTGTCAATTTATGATTATTTTAATCTTTCATGATTGTTTGCATGTCCACCAAGTGTCGCTACTAAAATAAAAATGGGGATAAGGATTAGAGAGAAATAGATATGGAAGAGGTGGAAGGACAATTTTTCCTTTAGTTTTTTAAAAATGAAATTTTAAAAAAAATATCTTAAAAACCGTCTATCTAAATTACAAACCGTTTTCACTTTTAAGATTCTCGTATCAAAAATTTTAAAACTAGATCTCATATTGATTGGTTTTGACACAAAAAATTGTACTTCCGGTTATGTATAGTTCATACAACCTGAATATGTGGTTGTACGTGCATTCCGAGTCTGTGTGGTTGTACGTCTGAATCTGTGTAGTTGTACGTACAACCTAAATATATGCAGTTGTAAGTCTGAATCTGTATAATTATACGACTGAATCTGTGTAGTCGTACGTATAAATTAAGTATGTGTTTGTATGTACAATCTAAGTGTACGTCTAAGTACGTATAGTTGTCCGTCTATGCCTATATAATTATACAAGTCTATATACTTGTACATGTAACTTGAGTGAGGGTTTGTATAAGAAATATACACAAATATTAGCAAAATATCCGTGCGTTGCTACGGCCAAACAAATTTAACTAAACACGGACAAACACATCAAAAAATGATTCTCATGAATAAATTTGCAAATGTGTTCCCAACACTTCAAATTTCCATGTATGTTTTGTCTTCCCCACTTAACTTAACTGTGGTCTATGCTTTATAAAAGGTGTACTCTATGAGCCTATTCTCTAATAATAAATTATTGTCCTTGTAACCAAAGTTTTGTAGGCTATCCAAATGAATATGCGACAGGTGCTAGTCGTATGAATAAATTTGTTAATATGTTTCAAGCACTTTAAATTGTCGCCCCCTTTTGTCTGCGTTCTATGCTTTATAAAAGCTAGGCTTTGTTAGCCTATCTCTAAAATAAATGAATTTGTCCTTTAACCTAAACCAACTTTCATTGTTTAAGTACACATGTTTTTAAGTACACATGTTGTATTTTTGTGTACCAATGTAGCATTTTGATGAATGTAGTATCGATGTTCAATAATTTTTCCTGTGAGGTCCGAAATGTAGCAAAATTTTTGTATCATTTCAAACACATCAATATAGCACAAAGCTAAAAGCTATGCATCATTTTTGAATTTCGACATCAATTTTTTAACATTTTTACAAAAACTTGAAAATTACATCAAGATACAAAATGTAGCACTTTTGGTGTGTCGATGTAGCACAAATCGGTAATGTATCCTACATATTTATATTATAGCAAAATCAATAAGCAACACTTACGGTAGAATATACAGTCACAGATGTAGTAAATCTACACATAGCCTGTAGCATCGATGCAGCCAACATATATCCAAGAAACACCAAACTCCAGCCTCAGCCATGGCGCGGCAGCCTGTCCCCCAAACGCAAGCAAGGAATCGGGGAGCGAGAGAGGAGCAGAGGAGGAGAGAGAGGAAGGCCACTCACCGCACGGCCGTTCGGCGCTGAGGCCGCCGCAGCCATCCCCGCCTCGCCTCCTCCTCAGATTGTCCGCATCAGCCAACAAAGAAATGAGCCAGCGCTGCCACCGCAGCATCCCCAGCTACTACCACAGAAAGCACCACAAGAAGCCGCAATGGATCCAGGCCCGCCTGATTCTCCGCCGCCGGCGGGGTGCACAACACCGATCTGGGAATAGGATTAGGCGGTGATTAGGATTTGGTGGTACTACTTCTTCTCGCTGCGGTCTGGGAGGCGGACGGCCGGCGCGGGGCGAGCAGGGGCTGCGGCGTCCATGGAGCAGGCGGCGGCGGAGCGTTCGGCCAGCGGCCGTGGGGGCCCTCACGGGAGGAGCTTCGGGCGCACGCGGGCGGCTTCCCGTCCGCGGTCGCGAGGGAGACGACGAGACGACACCGGCTGTACCTGATAATCAGCGTTTTCCAAAAGAAATAGCGAACCGGTACAAGGGCAATTTGATGTATTATGGGGTTTGGTGGGAGGGTAAAACCGGTAAAAAAATGACGTACCATCCTCACATTAAGCCTTATTATATAGTAGAGATACTAGCTAAATGCCCGTGGGTTGCAACGGGATTAAATCTTCTTTTGTTTCGTGACATTATGTTAGGAACTTACTACTTTTAATATGTGATATTACAGACTAATTTTTTCGAGACTAATTACATCATGGTTGCATCTAAATATGAACATTAAATGGAAAAATATATCTACACCCTCTTAGGCAAAGCAATTTTAGTTATCCATTTAAAAACCAGGGGTAGTATCTCTTAATTTAGTAAAATACAAGAAATACGTAGTTAAGTGAGGCTTCAATAAATCTGATACTATGGAGTCTGGACTCTAGAGCAGGATACATTACATTTTCACAACCCAATGATGATATGCTCAAATGCACAATCAAAAATACAAAATTTGGATGCTATACAAAGGTGAGAAAACACAATCTATTGCAAAAGTTGCACAACAGATTGAAATTAGATGATCATGTATACAACTGAACCTGGTCTGCACAATACACCAATGTGGAGGTCTCAAAGTTTATCTGGATATTGATATGTTACCACCAGAAAACATATAACATGCATGTTATAAGAGAAGTTATGCTAAGAAAGAGGAAGGACGGGATATTAAGGTGAGAGTGATTCCTATATTGTTCTAGAATATGATTGCTCTCAGTTCCAAACTAAAAACGATGAGGAATACCATGTGCTGTTAGCTGCTAGTTGTCAAATCCTTTCTTTCGGTGGTGGAATCATGTACATTGGCCGACGACCACCATGAGGCACTTGCACAGTGAGAAGGATCCCTCCACTCCATGCTGAACTGCAATTGTGCTTGTTTCTTCACATCTTCGACCTGCAGTTGGCCAACGCCAAGGTATACCATTCAAAATGACATTCATAATACGATGGGAAAAGGATACATAATCAATTTTAGCATACTCATTGCCAGTTCTAGCACCACCAAGTACAATTCTGATTAAATAGAAAACAATAGTGGTTTATATCTTCAGTAGCATATGAATCCGGATAACTGATAGAGTATAATTTAATCTTAATGACTGGAGGCGCTCGTGGCAACATTCCAACTCAGCGTGGATCAACTTTTATTTTCTCTAAAACCTATGAATTTAAGAACTAAGTCCAAAACCTTGGAAATTTTTGCTTTCTTGATTTAACTGACAGGTTTACATTCAGGTGTTACACATGGCATGCACACTGGTGATTGATTGTCAGATTCCATGGGTACCTCTGGAAGAAGAACTCGGAGAAGTCCAGCTCCAGTAAGAACTGAACCACAGCCTAGAGTGGAGTGTCTTTTCCTCGAGGAGGTGCTTCCGTGCTTGTACATTCAAAATTGGTCGGCGGCGTCAAGATGCATGGAGTGGAGGCAGGAGCTGGACTAACTACTACAGACTGAGGAAATTCTCAATAAATTGGCTCTCTCCTTTGCATAAAGCTCACCATCCTCACCACACAATTATTGTTAAATGTATGTTGTAACAATAAGATTTGTACTGCAAAATTGCCACATATTTTACCATTTTCATATCACTTGCATAACCCAAAATGGTAAACTTAAGCTAAGCATATGATAGTATCATTTGAAGGCATCAGAGTAAAGTTTATAAAAGTAAACCTCCACCAACTCTTACTCTGCAATTAAGTGAACTCACCATAATTATCTTCCAACCGTTACATATAGTCTCCAGAAATATTATCTGTACAGAGTGAATTCAGTGGGCAAGCAATGCTTGATAGAAATGTACCAAATGCACAAAAAGACATTAACTAAACTAATCCACAAGCAATGCATTATATGTATATGTCATTTTGATCAGCCTGAATCAATTTTAGCTTGAGATGCTCAAGGAAGAACCAGCTAAGGACCATGTAAACTGTTAATTACCTTCAGCCATCTTAATTTCGGAGAACAACGAACATAAATAATCATCAAACATTTGCAATATGTAAGATCTACGTGCCTAATATCCAGCTAATAGTGAGTAAAATAGAGATATCAATCATTTGTAGCTGTCGAAGCATTATCCGCCATGTAACAATGCTGATATTGGATTAAGATACCATGCTGATTCAATATCATTTCTACAGAGTTCAGGTTCTTGGGCATATAAAGAGAGGATGTTTTACCTGATGCATCACCAGTTCACCACAGCATGATGCCTTGAAGAGCTGGACAGTAGCACTTATTTCACAATCAGAGCATGAGCTTGTGTCTGACTATCTGATGGTGTTGACCTGAATGACCGTTGGATTTGTTCCACTGCAACGAGCTAACAATAGCAAGTCCACTGGTCGACATGCCATAAATTAGTCGTGTCATCCATCAATATGTAAGATCGGGGGTGGCAGCGGCGGTGGAGGTCGTCCCGTGGCCGCCACGGTGGTGGTGCCAAAGAGGCTCGGGGTAGTGGCGGCATATGAGATGGCCTCGGTGTGGCCAACACCATGGCAGTGCGGGATGCTGTCGCCCGTGGCTGGCGGAATCTGATGCAGTTGTATTGGAAGCAATCATGCCCATGCGTTGCAACGGGAAGAACTACATCGGAGTCACTGGTGCTAATGGCTCGTGCGAATGGATACAAAATAAATAAATATATGTTTAGAAATATGAAAGATGATGATCTTACTATTCAATTATCCCCAAAATCCTTGTTCACATATCTGAATTAAATTATGGCTAAAGAAAATACAAACTGAAACAATTTTCTTTAAGACCAAAATCGCAAACAACTTCGGCATGCATATTTGCATACTTGAGAAACAATGAGATAGTGACGTTGATCAGATCCTTTATTCTGGAAACATCAATTCACGGAATAAAAATGGATGGGTCAGCTGTCCAACTGCAAAGGACACAACAACTACTATGTGCCTGTTAGGTATGTCAGGTAACTTGAGTCCAAGTCAGTGAACCATGTTAATCCAAACTTTGGGGTTCAGGCAAGAAGCTGCAAACGTGCAACCAAAAACGACATTATTCACGTAATAGGACATCAGGAACACTGCTCAATGTTTCGATCTCTGGCCGCCTCAAAAGTTCTCGTGTACAATTAGAGAGAGAGAGAGAGAGAGATGTAGATGGGATGGGGCAAATAACAGATAGAAGGATAGCGGAGATGCACCTCGGTTCAGGATCTCGGGCAACAACCACCCACACGTTGAGGCTGCCGCCGCTTAGGTCTGGCAATCCGGGTCACCGCCGCGGCCCAGGTCCGGGTCAACGCTGCTCGACCACGGGAGGACCTCGATTTCCGCCACCGCTCAGGTCAGGTCGTCCGGGTCACCGCCGCCGCCCAGGTCCAGGTCAACGCTGCTCGACCGCGGCCGCCGCCCAGGTCCAGGTCAACGCTGCTCGACCGCGGGAGGACCTCGCTTGCCACTGCCGCTTAGATCCGGATCAGGAGCTCGGGCGCGTGGGGGTGGCGGCGGGAGGTTTCGGTCCGGGCGGCCGGCGGTGGGGTTGTCGTGCGTGGAATACCCTACGAGGAGAACAAAAAACGATTCGGGACCTGAAAGGGAGGAATGCGGGTTGATTATACAAAAGGTGAGGGGCTAAACTGCAAAAAGACCACGACGTACGACCGAATTCCCCAAGACATATTATATAGTAGAGATATGCGGGATTTGTACGCTCCTGCTCAGCGGGCGCGTACGACACGACACACAACTTTGTACGTGTCAGGCATCATACACGAGATGGCTTAGCTTCAATCGATGGTACGCAAGCTTCAGCACGTGGTGAGAATAGACTAATATGCTGATGAGGGATGGACCTTTGCAAAGACTTTTTTTTAGTCGTACCCCTGCGTGCCACTTAATTAAAGACTACTAGTGGATGTTGTGCGGCTGTGTTGCATCTGTGTCTTGTTTGTATGTTTAAATAATATAGATTTTTTTTGTAGATTTCAATAATACTGGAAGTAGAGAAAGTTTTGTCGGATATAGAGTTTTTTTGGGCGGTTATATTTGAAGATGTTAACCTTTTTTGTTTGTACGTTAAGCTACACCAAATCAAAACTTTAATATGTTGTTGAATTGAGCGAAAAGTAGTTTTTTTTTGTGATCGTGTTGATATATGTTTTCATTTTTTTATATGGTCATATTTGAAGATATTAGTCTTTAATAATCAATATTTTGATATTTTTTGTGTAAATTGACACTAAGTTGAAACTACATTGTGTCACAAGAAATTAGATTTTTTTTGTGGTCATCTTGCATTTTTTTCTTATTTTTTCTTATAAATATTTTTTGAGTTATTAAAAGGAATGGTTTTAAGAATTGTTTAAATGTGCACTGTTTTTCAAACTTACAAATGCATTTCATTTTTCCATAAGTAATTAGGTCATATTATTCTGGTCATTTTGATATATTGTTTATATTTTTCCCTGGATATATTTAAAGATATTAGTATTCCAAACTTTTTTTGAGTGAAAAAAAGAGAGAGGCCGATAGGTGGGCCCACGGTGACGTCGTGCTGACGTCACCGGTGGGCGGATCTGGCGTCCCCGGTCGCGGCGGCGGTGGGGTCACCGGCGGCGCATCCGCGTGACCCCGGATGCGCACGTAGGCGTGTCGGGTGCGCCTCGATGCGGCGCACCTGTAGGTGGCGGCGCCGCCGCTCTGTGGTCGCCGGAGCGTCTGTGACGGCGAGCGACTACGGCGGCGGAACCGAGCTCACGGCGGCGACGATTCCGGCGTGGTCCGGCTATCCCAGAAGCCGAGACTCACCGGAGGGGTAGAGGAGGCGGCGGCAGAGCCCGTGGGATGCTTAGATTTGATGCGGGAGCACCGGAGCGGCGGCGACACGGCGACGGCGGCGTGCAGCGGCGGTGAAATCGCGGGAGAGGAAAGCTTCGGGTACTTTTACAGAAAAGTCTGTGACGTTTTCACAAATTGCAGTCAGGTCCCTGCGTGTGTTAGGTCGTGGACTGCGGGTTGATGCGCAAACTTTTGAGGCGCTTTTATGTAAAACACGTGACGTGGCGTTCTCCCATTGGTAGAAAATATGATGAACAGTGACTTATGCCCCGAAGATACGGAGTGGGTGTAAAATAACTATTCTTCTATCAGAGAGTCAAATAAATGTAATTATTTGAATGATAAACCAATTTTCTTTTATAAAAACAATGTAAAATAATTTATCCTGCATCTGGATATAGAATAGGGTTTTCTATAATATACTCCCAGAGGACATACTCCGGCCCTTTAATAGGTATTTTTTACTCGATTTAAAGAAGTAAATTGACTTGATTTAAACAACGGCCGGTGTGCATGGCTGCATGCAACAAACCAACGAACGCTCGCATGGAGAGCCACAAAATCATACACCAAAACAAATCAACAAACGCTCGCATGCAGAGCCACTTAATCCTACAATTAAGGGATCGTGTGTACTACTTAATATTTGAACTTGGAAAAGCTAAACGAGTATTCAGTAGTGTAAAACATCTCGTCTCAATTAAGGATACCAATCATTTCAGCTTTCATAGATTAATTTATTAGGAGTTCAAACATACTGGTTATATATCACATTTTTTTCAAGAGTATATACTACATTCTTTTCAAAGGGTATATACCTCATTTTTAAAGAGGTGTATACTAAATTTCAAATACCACATTTTTTCAATGTGTATATATCACTTTTTTTAATGGGTATAGAAACCATATTTTTTTCAATGGGTATATACCACTTTTTTCAGTGGGTATATATCACTTTTGTTGAAAGGGTATACACTACACTTTTAAGAGGTGTATACTGAAATTTCAAATACCACATTCTTTTCAATGGGTATATACCACTTTTTCACTTTTTTCAATGGGTATATACTACTTTTGTTGAGAGGGTATAGACTTCATTTTTTCAAAGGGTATATACCACATTTTTTAAGAGGTGTATACTGAATTTCAAATACCACTTTTTCAATGGGTATATACCCCTTTTTTTTAGAGGTATATACTGATTTTCAAATGGTAGTTTGAAACGAGTATATACTGCCAAAAGATCTGGAAGTATATACTACATTTGGTTTGAAAGACAACATGATTTATATGCATGTATTACAAGTTTACAACAATGCCGTAGACATGAAACTCCTGGACGAGTATATGGATACATCTCTGACGAGTATACACCGTCTCGCCATGTCTGTTGTCGTCGTCAAGCCGCCGGCAGCCGCATCTTGTTGTCGTTAAGCCATCGAAGGCCACTTCTCATCGTCGTTTAGTATAGCTGTGCTGGAGAAAGAACGATCAGCCCTTTGCATGCGAACTAGGTTTGCACTGCGGACCATCGATCGTCAGAAGTAAATCAGTCGATCTGATCGTACTCTGTTTCATACACGGCCGTGTGCATCTCGACTAGTTGCCTCGGCATGAGCGGGCCGACCAGCGCAAGTCATCCATATGGGACACCGCCGCTACCCCTCGTCATCCATGCCGTCGATGTAGTAGCCGCTCGTACACATATTGCTGCCGGCCACGGCCTGTTGGGTATAAATGTGGACGAGATGAACATTATACCAATCATTGCTGAAAAGTAAAATAATCTAACATCATGCAACGTGTTGATGCAGCGTACCTGCGTAATGGGACTAGCTAGAGACGATCGTATATGATCCGTATCAGCGTTCTATGAGCTGACTGACGATCGAGGCCAGACTGCTGTATAGCATCATCATCCATGCTGATCTCTTGAGCGAGAGCACTCGATCTAGTTGCCAGCGGCGAAGGCACTTGAATCGGACATAGTTTCCAATGCGGTTTTTCCGCAACTATCGATCCCACCTTTTATTAAAACTGTTCACTTTGCTTTGCGATTCATGCTATTTTTTCATCAAACCCCCTCACCTTTAAAAGTTTCTTACATCAAACCCTAATCAATATTATGGATACCTACTTAACTTTTCATCATTACCATTAATAAGTAGATATGGGAATATTTGGAGATGATTTTATTTTTTTGTTTTGTATTAACATTTGTGGATATGTGTGTTTATAGAAACATATTTTTGTATTAACAAACTAAAAAAGATTTCCTGAAAATGTAAACAATTTTTTTGCATTAGCATGTATTAACATAATTTCCTGGATATGTGTATATTTGTGAATAAGTGTATATTTGGATATGTGTGTTTATGCAAACATATTTTTGTATTAACAAATGAACCAAGATTTTCTAAAAAAAATGTAAACATATTGTTTTGTTTGCATTTTATTGATTAAAATTATTTTTGTTTTTTGCCTTAAATTTTATTGGTTAAATTATCTCACCAAAGAGAATATTGGTTTAGTGTGTTGTTAGGGTCTTTATATAAGGGGGTCGTTTTGTCTATTTATTTAAGTGGAGAGTCTTTTTATACATATCACACGAACCGTCGGATTCAAAATAAATGTTCCAGATAGACAGTGCGGTCGCATATAGTTGCGTAGTTGCATTTCCACATAGTTTTCGTCAATAGGCGACGACGGGTGTACGTAGATGCGATCCAGAGACCAGTGCTAGCTGTGATCGACCGGCGCCGGTAGCCACGCGTATGCCGGATAGTATATTGTAAGGGTGGTGGATGTGGTTTCATATATCTAACTAGGTTATTGTCACGACGCTGGACATGTAGAAATACCCCAAACGTTTGCATGTCAATAAAATAGGATCAGCTCAACCGGTTTTCAAAACCTAACCGTAGGTTATCCACGTCTGATTATTTTTAATTAATAAAAAACAGGTTTTTATGGGTAAGGAGTACATATATCATGCTTTTCATTTTGGGTGTAACTACATCCATGTCTTGTATACCACTTTACGGAAGTATTTGTCATACTTTATCGGTTTGAATATGTTATAATACTATATCTAAGATACACCAAAATAAGTTTCATAAAAAGATTGCAACTGTCTTAATATTTTACACTATATACACAAAATATCATCATATATATATAAAAGAGAATTATGTAGAAATTTTTTACATACTACTAAAAAATAAATATTTATAGTACTAAATATCTTTATATACTTCATACTACATGTTACATACCTCCCGGTATGATAGATACTCCATACTCGTATGAAATATATAGGACATATTCATATTACGTCCGGTATAACTACATCGACGTGTGTGTCATACGAGTATGGAGTATCTATCATACCGGGAGGTATGTAACATGTAGTATGGAGTATATAATGCTATTTTAATACTATAGATACTTCTTTTTAGGTAGTATGTAAAAAAACACATACATCTCTTTTATATGCATATATGACGGTATTTTAAGTATATAGTGTAAAATATTAGCACAGTTGCAATTTTTTCATGAAACTTGTTTTTCTCTATCTTAGATATAGTATATGAACAAAATCAAACAGATAAAGTATGACAAATACTTCCCTATATATATATATCAACGTGGATTTTATGCTGCGCACGCACATGGAGCCCTAGATGTGGTATCATGATCCGTGCTGCCGTTAACGGAGTTAAGAGCCATGGCGCGTCCTGAGAGAATGTTCTGATTATTGGAGAGAGAAACTTGTAAAAACCTTGTCGAGACGGTGCCGATTTCTTCGCGACGTGCGCCCTGTTTAGTGCATGCTTATTTAGTGTGCCACGGTTTTTCTTGGTAATGTTTTGCCGTTCTTAGTTAATAATTCTTGAATCATGAGGTGATGCTCATGTAAGCTTCCATGATTATATACGATGGGCCTAAAAACTTTATTTAGTTATCTGGAGGCTGAAATTTTGGTGGTTTACTAACAACCCCAAAAATTAGAACCATTGATGAAACAACATCCCATATTTTCTGTAAAACTAACTTGGATGAACAAGGGATTTGGATAGAAAAATATTACTATACAAGATATTTGGATCAGAGCGATCAGAAACACAAATATTTGCATGCAGATCTAGATCGGGAGATGGGGAAAAAGAAGAAGGAAATCCTCATAAAAAACAGATGACGAGCTAGTGTTGCGTGCCTCCACCTTGACTCTTCCTTGCCCCTGACGCAGCCTTAAAATCTCGAGCCGGCCGGGGCATAGGGGGAAGCCAGATTGCCCAGAGATGGAAGCACGGCCGCCATGCCGCTCTCCCATACCGGATGCGAGGGGGCCGCCGACGTGAGACTGGGCCAGGTGGCCGGCGGAGGAAGACATAGGATTCCAGGTCCAGGCGGCCGAAGGGGTCGGGAACAGCTCTGGACGCCGGTCTGGTCGTGCACAGTGGAGTGGCACGGACGCTGCGCAGGCGGAGGGTGGGCTGGGCAGTCGTGGTGTGCGTCTGGGATGAGAAAGAGTATATGAAAGTGCGAAAAGACGCGAGGGAGAGAGACGTGGCCAGGTTCGGGAAAGGAAAAAAATGGTCATGTGGGGGTGGTACTGGCTGGGGTAATTTTTGAATCGATTGGAGGACGGAACGGCGTTAACTTAATCGTCTGGTGGAAACTTCTCTATAGGACAATCCAATGGCTGGTTGTAGGTGCGTATCTACCCCCATGGCAGCCCCATATTTCCCATATATATATATATATATATATATATATATATATATATATATATATATATTGTATGTTGCATAACTAACATGAGTGCTATCGGCACCGTCCATTGCTTTGAGATCTGTATCCCATTTCCCAACCGGTGCCATTTTGTAGAGAACATGTTCAGACAAAAATATGATAGAGGAATGGGGAGAAGAACCTTTCGAACCTAGCCCCATCTAATAAGGAAACTGGTCCTGCCAACTCCATCCAAAATCCTTTCATTGCGTGCATGGCTGCATCAGCGTGGTGGGCACTTCTTTTCCATCGTGTTTAAACGAGGCAGCAATCTCAGGCAAATAATTTTATTTATTACTTTTATTATTACAATCATGCACGTAGAAGCAAATCCTGCACACAAACAGAACGTCTCGCACACCTCTGCCGCAAACGGTGCATTCTCAACCGCAAATGGTACCTGCGCATCTGGCCTCCGGTGCCGCAGCGAGAAAGCTCCGGTACCTCCCGCCAGCATCAAAATCATAGAACAGAGCTTCTAAAGAACGAAGCCTAATAAAAATCATGATTCAGTAGCAGCATAGAAGAAATCAAATCACCGGAACAGAGCCCAGTCAAAATCACCTTAACAAAAAGATTACAACAGTGGTACACCCAAATTATTCAGAAACATAGAACAAATCCTAGATCTTGAAACAAACGGAGTTGTTGCACAAATTCGGTGCCAAAATCATAAAAGGGAAAAAAGCAAGAACAAAAATGAGGCGCAGATTCGGTGCCCATCTTTAAGTCAATCGGTGCATATCCAAAAAACTATCAGTGCCTATCTAAAAATCAAACAGAGCTTGTACAGAACCACACGGAGCCTTTGCAATCGAAACGCTTGAACGTCCTTCGTAGAAGAGATGCGCCCGTCGGGGAGAGGATTGCAGGTCTCCGGCCACTGCGAGCACCAGGGGGAGGAAGGTGCGCGGGTGGAGGCAAGGGCGCGGGTGGAGGCGTGCGGGGAGGCGATCTCGCCCGGACCACAGAACGACGACGGGGGCGCGCGCCCAAGGGAGGTTGCCGTCCTCCGGTGCCACTGCAACCGGCGACCGGCGCCGCTCCATCCGGCCTGCGGTGCCGCTGCATGCTGGCCGACGATGCGCGCTGTGGACCCGTGGAGGCATCCGGTGCCTCACCCATCCCCATTCGGTGCCGCCGGTGGTCGAGTTGGTGCGGGCGACCACGGGGAGCACCAAAGTGGCCGGGTACGGGAGGGAATCCGGCAGGGGGACGACGACCTCCACGTCCGGTGCCCTCCGCGTGCGTGGATGGATGGGAGCGTGGCGAGGACGGTGCCGCGGGGATGAACGGGACAGGGCCGGCGCTAAGGACGCATCTGGCGCCGGCGAGGAAACCGTCTGTCGGGTATGTGGCTCGGGTCGGGGATGAGGCAGGAGGAGGCGACTTCGTAGTGGATCTGGGGAGCGCGCCGGCAGGAGGTGGAGGGGGGCCACCGGCCGGACATGAGGCAGAGGTGGGCGCCATCGGCCGGAGTAGATTGGACTGGAGGGGATGAGTGGATGAGCCAGAGTAGGTGGGGGACAAGATGAGAAGAGAGATGCGGTTGGGGTCACTAGAGGTCGGAGGGAAAGGTTAGGGAAGATGGGGACGAGGGGGAGGTGGAGTCTGGGTAAGGTTGACTGCCTGTGAGATGAGTGGGGGCAGGATAAGGTAGGGTGGGCATGTGTCTAGGGGCTACACGCTCAGGGTTGTGGGACCAAACTGGATTAAAGAGGAAATAGAGGTTGCAACTAGAAAATGGCAAATTGTAAAGAAGGAAAGTTTTGTCCAGCTCCGGAACCGGATCTCAAAGACACATGTGTGACATTGATTGCCCTCACCACAATGTTGCAACATACAAAGTATTTTCCCTATATATATATATATATATATATATATATATATATATATATATATATATATATATATATATGGGAAATAGTGGGATGCTCATGGTGATAGCTGCGCACCAGCATCCAACCATCCATACGCGATATTGAGTGAACTTCACCGGAGACATTGCAACCTCATAGTTAACAGACATTCGACGGAGCTTGCTATCAACGTCGTAACGAGAGAACGAATTCTTACCCACGTCTTTCACGCAACTAGACCGCTAGCCGATGACCCTGCTTTTTTGTATACGGAAAATCAGATTCACGCTGCCACCGTGTAGTGGAGAGAAATCATGCTAGCCATAACTCATCAACACCGTCGGGTGGAGAGAAATCATGCTAGCCATAATTGGTGTGGAGTGAAATAACGCCGTGTTGGACGGTAACGTTATTTCACGGTCCGCATGGTTGATTTGTGATGGACGGTAGCGTTATTTCACGGTCTGCATGGTTGATTTGTGATGGACGGTCGCGTTATTTCACGGTCTGCATGGTTGATTTGTGATGGACGGTAGCGTTATTTCACGGTCCGCATGGTTGATTTGTGATGGACGGTCGCGTGTTTTCATGGACACCGGTTGGCACCATTATGAAGCTTGGAAGCCCATGCCCCGCGTAAATGATGTGCTGCACCGCGTATATGACATGCTCCATCATAGGAAACGGCTTAACGGAGCGTTTGACGCCACCGTGAACGAAACTACTCTGCCTGCTCGTCCTTCGAGTGCTCTGCTTATCAAACTTACTCTACTCCCCATATCCTACGGTAGCCAACATATGCGCAGCTATCCCCGTGGGCAGGAAATCCGCATTGATATATATATATAGGGATATATATATATATATAAATATATATATATATATATATATATATATATATAGGGCACCTAGGAGCACCTGTTAATTTACCTATATATATAGGAAGCCCAATTGGGGCACCTAGGTGCCCATGCTCCTGGTTGGAATACGAACCATTTTTAGGTATGTAGACCATATATATACCTTGGGTATGTATACCTTAGCTATGTAGGAGGTACATATGACTTTGGGTATGCACGTAACGGGGTATGCATACCTAATTTGTATACATACCTTAATTTTTTATATATATACCGGATCTGTATGCGTACTGTTGAACATATATACTCTAGGTATATATATTATGTAGATATCTTGGAAATGCATACCCAAAGTCATATATACCTCATACATACCTAAGATATACATGCCCAAAACATTTGTATGGTGTACATACCTAAAACTTACCATATTCCATCTAGGAGCATGGGCACCTAGGAGCACCTGTTAATTTATATATATATAGGCAAGAATAGAGATATGATGCAACATCGTGGAGGTGGCAATTTGTGTGGTCCATGTGCTTCGTGATCTGTGCAATTGAGCTGGCCAAAACTTTCCCGGTTTGCTTTTATGTAATTGAAGACATCTCTAGGTATTTCCCCTTTTGTAAGGCTTGGTCCCAGTTTACTGTGCACATGACAGGTGCTAGCCCTGCGTCCTATCCCACCAGCCCCGAGACACATCACACGAACCTCTCTCTCTTTTTCTCCCGTCACCACGACCCACCCCACCTCTGTCGGTTTGTCTCCCGTGACCCGTGCCCGTCTCCCTCCCCTCTCATTCTCGCCAGATTCCCCTGCTCCTCTCCACCGCCCGTCCGACGGCGCCCGTCCATAGCCTACCGTCGTGGCACCGAGGCGGATCCATGCTCGCCGGAGATGACAAGGCCTCCACGCGCGCCTTCCTCGCCCGGGCTTCTTCCTCGCCCCCACACGCGAGGTCCCGGTGGTGCGGAGAGGCCGCAGGGCGCGGCGGCGGGAGGCGGCGTCCCGGCGGCGCGGTGAGGCCGTAGGGCGCGGCGGCTAGAGGCGAGGTCCCGGCGGCGGGAGGCGGGGTCCTGGTGGTGGGATGGCATACGGGGAAGCAGGAGGGGCACTGAATCCCATACTCGCCAGCACAATTGCCCATCCTCGCGGGCACCGGCGCCCCTCTCCTCCAGCACATCACCGCCGCCGCTTCATGAGTTGAGAGCACCAGACGCGGGAAGAGGAGGCACCGGGGGCGGGAAGAGGCGGCACCAGTGGCCACGACCAACAGCCTCGGGCCTCAACCGCTGGCGCCGGGCCCGGGTGACGCCATCCCCGGCCGTGGCAACTTTAGATCGGCGCGGCACCGGAGCTGCTCGACCACGGGCGGCAAGGAGGTCCGTCGCCCCCGATGACCCGACGCCGACACCCCCGTGGTGGTCGTGGTGGGCACCGAAGATTTTTTTGGTGGATTTGTTGTGACGTTGATCGATTTTTTTTGGTGGATTTACTGCGGTATGTTTAGGAAGATCCAGTTTCTATACATGCTTTTGCTCTTCGATGCATAGGTAAAGGATTGGGGGGGGTGCCCTTTGTGTTCCGCCGGCAACCTCCACCAGCAACTCCTCCTTGGCGGCGCGCGATTGGAAGGCTTCATTGGTCGTAGCCTCAGCCGATGGAAAGGGAGTGCTGGTTGTGCGGCCAGCAGAGGAGGTCCTTGGCGGCGGACCAGAAGCCGGAACCTGGGGCTGGCGGGGAGCATCGCTCATAAAGCCGCCGGCCCGGGGCTGAGGAGTTGGCGGCACGGTGGCGGGCGAGCTACCCTGGAGCCGCTTTCCCTTGGATAGAAGGGACCTGGACGGCAGCCTGGAAGTCGCCACCCGTTCCCTGGCAACAAAGCAAGATCAGCCAGATGAATACAGGTAATAGAGAAATTCGACGACTACTTAAGGCGGAAATGGGTACCTTCAGGGGATGTTAATCCCCACGTTCTCGTCAAGGTCGACGAGCACCGGCTCTGTAGCCGCTAAATCCGTTTCTTCCTCTCGGCGTTCACCGTAGAGGAAGCAGCACCGGACGGCTTGCTTTTCTTGGTTTTCCTGGCTTCCGACTCATAAAAGTCGGGAGCTAGGTCATCCTCCCCTAGAGCAGAAAGCTGCCAATCGAGAAGAAAGAAAGTGTTAATAGGACTCCATTAAGCCGGCAAAAGCCATCAAAGAAGGGCAACAAGAAAAATATCTAACTCAAGGGGAGGGTTGTCGTGGGTGTGCATGGGCACGCCTTTCACCGCCTTCACCAGCCCTGATTTGACAAGGCTGCGAAGTCAGAACGCCAGGTCGGCAGCTGGTAACCCCTCTTCGCTTACGCGAAGAGAGGCTGTGGCAGTAGGCGAATACTAACACATCTTGTGCGGGCTGTACCGCAGGGGCAGTATCTGCTGGCTAATCCAGCAGATGACGGTGTCCACCCCATCCAGCAAGGGGGTAGCCATCGTGCGGGTGAAGAACTCGATCCGCCTTTGAATAAGGCGAAGCTCCTCCGTCAACTTGGGGACCGCCTCGTCCCAGCATGGCCTGGGCATAGGCGGCGCGTTGACAAAGTCCGGGACGCCAAATTGGCGCCCCGGTGCTGCCATGTCTTGGCAGTAGAAGAAGGTGGACGTCCAGCCCTTGACGGACTCGATTTATGGTATCTTGGGATACCATTGGCGTCCTTGGCGGCAGTTGAAAGTGACACTGCTGCAGGTCGCCAGTCCGCCGTCCGGCACAGTCTAGCGCCGGCAACGGAAGTAATATCTGAAGAAGTCTAAACTAGGCCTAATACCTAGATAGCCCTCAAACAGATATGTGAAGCCGGGTAAGACTAAAATGCTATTGGGCGCTATATTATGGAGCTGGAGCCCGTAGTGATCTAACACCTCGCTAAAAAAGGCGGAAGGCGGCAAGGCCATTCCCCTAACTAAATGGGAGGTGAGGATTACCCGCTTCCCAGCTTTCGGAGCCGGGATGACGTCCTTGAAGGCGGACCTCCAGTTGAAGTCCTCCCGAGTCGGGAGGTAGCCGACAGCCTCCAAGTCCTGGAGCGCTTCTTCGTCGACAATGGAGGGAAGCCAGTAGCGTGACCCAAGGTCGGCTGACTCCTCCTCGTCGTCGGCCGGCGCTTGGAGAACTTCAACCCTTCTAGGGGCTAATGTTGGGGATATACCAACTAGGGGTATCTCTAACATGGATCAATCCGGCAAGTCCAGGGTGGCCCAAGGGTGGTAAGGCTGAAGCCTGCCGGGCGGCCCAGATAGCTGACGTACAAGGAAGTAGGCGGACGGTCCAAGGAAGGCGGAAGGCCGAAGCCCATCAAGCCAACAAGCCCGAGACGGAAGGCGACAACTAAGTCGGCTAGGTCTAGGACTCTGATTACTTAACGGACAAGTACTTGCCTTGTATCCTGGGGTCTGGCCGACTATATAAGCCGGCCACCAGGAAACCTTTAGGGCACGCTCAAGACGCATCATACCCATTGTAACCTGTTCACGGCTATTTGCCTCATATTAAATTAGAGCAGCACGTAGGATCCCGCCGCCGCTGTGGGATCTGAAGCTGGATAAACTTGCCGTATACAATCCCGTCCTCGACGACACCAACCTTCTTCCCCACAATCCACACGTAGGCTAGAGGACCCGTCTCCTATCAAGTATGCCGATACTACGACACATGTACCTGTCGTCGGGTCTAGACCTCAACCATACTCGCCACCCGCCGGGTTCGGTGGACCTGACTGAGATGAACTTGTGTTGTCTGCAGCCGGGATCTGCGTGGCGAGGCGTCTACACGGAATCGACCGGAGAAAGGCTGAGCAGTGAGCTGGGGAGGAGCTGGGGGCACGAAGGAGAAACACTGTGCAGTGATGGCGCACGGGGGACGTGGCACACACGATGGCTCTGCATGGACGGGCAGGAGGGGCGCCAACGGCAGCCCGCGGCGTCATCAGGGGCGATGCAGACTGGGAGGAGAGATAGGAGTAAAGGCGTGCGGAAAAGCAATTGGGAAGGTATAGAGTCGTGGCTGGACTCTGGAGAGTTGGAGTGAAAGAACTAGTAGCTTCATGGGGCTGGAGTGCTGGACGTTGGAGTAGTGGACTCGTGCACAGCACAGCCTTTTCCCTTCGCTAGGGAAAATAAACAAAGATTTCTCCTCCTTGTACAACATGACAGGTGGGTCTAAAAATATGATTTTTTTATTATCAGGTATGCGGGTTAAAGGGTACATGTTTTACACCACATACCCGCCTCCGCTACACCCGTCGTGTCAGAAATTTCCCCGTTAAGAGCACACACGAATTTTTTCTTCACCAAACCAGCCCCATTTAATGCGGGTACCTGTCGGATTCGCGGGTGTCGAGTTCCCATTGCCATCAACATCAGGGATAGTGGGTCTGCTTAAAATTTGGTTGCCGGGAATCACTAAAAAAATGTTTTCCTTTGTAAAGCGAACTTTACTCTCACTCTCGTCATGACAAGTGTCAATTTCTGATTATTTTAATCTCTCATGATTTTTTGCATGTCCACCAAGTGTCGTTACTAAAATAAAAGTGGGGATAAGGATGAGAGAGAAATATATATGGAAGAGGTGGGAGGACAATTTTCCTTTAGATTTTAAAAAATGAAATTTCAAAACAAAATATCTTGAGAACCGTCTATCTAAATTACAAACTGTTTTCACTTTTGAGCTTCTCGTGTCGAGATTTTTAAAACTAGATCTCATATTGATTGGTTTTCACACAAAAATTGTACTTTCGGTTATGTTCATACAAGCTGAATATGTGGTTGTACGTGCATCCCGAGTCTGTGTGGTTGTACGTCTGAATCTGTGTAGTTGTACATACAACCTAAATATATGAAGTTGTACGTCTGAGTCTGTATAATTGTACGATTGAATCTGTGTAGTTGTACGTATAAATTAAGTATGTGTAGTTGTATGTACAATCTGAGTGTACGTCTAAGTATGTATAGTTGTCCGCCTATATCTATATAATTATACAAGTCTATATATTGTACATGTAACTTGAATGAGGGTTTGTATAAGAAAATATATACAAATATACGCAGGATTTGTACGTTCCTGCTCGGTGGATGCGTACGACACGACACGCCAGACTTTGTACGCGTCAGGGCATCATACACGAGCTGGCTTGGCTTCAATCGATGGTACGCGAGCTTCAGCATGTGGCGAGAATAGACTAATATGCTGATGAGGGATGGACCTTTGCAAAGACTTTTTTTTAGTCGTACCCTGTCGTAGTATCGGCATAATTGATAGGAGACGGGGGGCCTCTATCCTACGTGTGGATTGTGGGGAAGAAGGCTGGAGTCGTCGAGGACGGGATTGAACACGGCGAGTTTACCCAGCTTCAGATCCCGCATCGGTGGTGAGATCCTACGTGCTGCTATAATTCACTATGAGGCGATAGCCGTGAACAGGTTACAATGTGTATGATGCGTATTGAAGCGTGCCCTAAAGGCTTCCTGGTGGCCGGCTTATATAGGCGGCCAGACCCCATGATACAAGGCAAGTACTTGTCCGGCAAGTAATCAGAGTCCTACACCTAGCCGGCTTAGTCGCCGCCTTCCGTCTTGGGCTTGGTGGCTTGATGGGCTTCGGCCTTACGCCTTCTTGGACCGTCCGCCTACTTCCTTGTACGTCAGCTATCTGGGCCGCCCGGCAGGCTTCAGCCTTACCACCCTTGGTCCGCCTACTTCCTTGTACGTCAACTATCGGTTATCTGGACTAGCCGGATTGATCCATGTTGGAGATACCCCTAGTTGATATATACCCAACATTAGCCCCCAGAAAGGTTGAAGTTCTCCAAGCGCCGGCTTCTTCTTGATACTTCATCTGCCAATGTTGACGGCTGCAGGATTTGAACCATTCTGAAAATCAAAAAAGGGGGCAAGTGTGTCTTGAAGTTGGCACACGGCCGCCTTTGTCCAACATGGGAAAAGACGGCTAACCGATAGTTCACCGGGAATATTTGTTGACGGATATCGCTAGGCGGCTCACGACCGTTTGAAACTGGCCTAAGCGAAAACCTCGCCATGATCACAAAATCGCGGGAAAATGGGAGGCGTGTGAAGGGGATCGTGTGCAGAAAACAAAAAATTTCCTACCGACGATATCCTAAAAGCATGCCAAGATCTATTCTATGCAGATATAGTAGTACGAACGGAGATCGGAATACGTACCCTTGTAGACCGAAAGCGGGGATTACGTTCCCGCACAAACGTTGTCGATGAAGACCGACGAAGCCGACCTCAAGGTCGTGTAGAGGAAGCAGGCCTCCGAGTACCGCTAGCGCAACACCTCGTAGGGAGTCGCACACGTACGGTGGAGACGACGCCTCCGAAGCTCCAGTCCAGGACGAGCAGCGGAAGACTTGGACCGGAACACCAGCAGCGCGGCAGCGGGCTATGGTGGAGGAGATCCCCTCTTCCTCTTGCTCGGCGCGGCTCCAACTTGGGAACCACGAGATCGAGAGAGAAATCAGGAATTAATTGGTGAATTAAAAGGCTGGGGGTGCCCCTTCTTATATAGGCTCCCAGGGGGAGCCAACCTTGCCAGCCAGGCAATGTGGGACTATCCCCACATAGCCTGGTGCGGCTAGGGAGGTGCGCCGGCCCCCTTGGTGGGCCCTTGGCCCACCTGGGGCAGCCCTCCTGGCCCCCACCGAATTCCCCTAGGGAATTTTCCCCTCTTGGGCCTTCTTTCGTCCGGAAGGCCCATTTAGGGAAATCTGCCTTTATAAATTCGAAAATAAATATATAAAATCATATTTGCATATTAATAACACTAATTAATATCAAACATAATATATATAATTATTCCTAGCTCCGAAAACTCTTTCGGCGCTGCCCGATCTCCATCGGACCTCTCCCGGGACGCTCCCGGTGATCTCCTTCCTTTCCGGTTGTCTTGTCGAAACCCCTTAAGTGTGTTACCCTAGCGGTTCGATATAATATCAGGTATGATCAAGACTCCTCAATGATCAACGACTAACTCATAGGCCTGGACCCCATGAATTAATCCCTGAGATATAACGAATGACTTTCATCTATCAAAACTGAACGTAAAATCTTAGACCTTTTGCCATAGCGATACTTAGCACGTCCGAGCGTCGTTCCATAGATATCTCCATACCTAATCCCGACCTCGTTACTGACGATGCTATCTTCTACTCGTTCATGATCTCATGTCTCCGTGACCTAGTCACATGCTTGCAAGCTCATTAGACATGATCTCACCGAGTGGGCCCGAGAGTATCTATCCTGCTATGCGGACTGGCAAATCCCGCTCTTGAGCCCTCGTCTCAACTACTCCTTTCTGATACCAAAAAGTATCACCTATATTGTCATACTAAATAAGATACGACGTTTGGTGCAATCAAGGTATCTTCCGGGAATATCAATAAGAGTTGATCTCACGGTCAAAGGCGTAACGACTACGTTCTCCAAATCTGGGTATGTCCATCACATCACTCTCCAGCGATATGACTCTCATTGCCGACCGGCGCCATGCCCCATGACCGGGAAACCTCGATCATCAATCGTGCAACGAAACTAGTCTTAGTAGAGGCTACTAGGGACCTGGTTGTTTACGTATCACACCCGCATTAATGTTTCCGCTTAATACGGTTCTAGCATGACACAAAAACTTATTATGAACAAACGAGATATGATAAAGAATACACTTTATTAATTGCCTCTAGGGCATATCTCCTTCAGCGTGGAGATCGTGCGATCATGCGCTGCAGTGGATGTTGGACACGTGTCCGACTAAAAACACCGTTGCACAGGAAGCTACGCCCGGCTCTATAAATAGGGAGCCGAGCGGTCCATTTCGGCACCCCAGCTCCTGCACTCCTCGTCCTTTTTCTCTCCTGCTCTCCCGCACCTTTCTCCGAGCGAACTCCGGCGAGCGTCCTCCTCTGGTGACCTCCGCCCACGGTGATGTCCACCGGTCAAAACATCCCCTCCGCGGCGTCCGGCGGTCCTACATCCGACACCTCGTCCGCGGCGGCGATGGGCGGCGCGGCGTCGCGTCCTGCGACGGTGGCGACGGGCAATGTCGCCGCCGTCGCTTCTCACATTCCCGCCGCGCGCACGCCGGCGGCGGCCTCCTCGGCTCCTCCACCCTTAGCCGCGGCAACTGTGGCGAGAGGCGCTCCGGCCGACGAGGAAGAGGAAGCGGCGGACCTCGGGTCACGCTACTGGCTTCCCTCCATTGTCGACGAGGCGACCCTCCAAGACCTGGAGGCCGTTAGCTACCTCCCAACTCGGGAGGATTTCCGGTGGAGACCCGTCTTGGGAGACATCATCCCGGCTCCGAAAGCCGGGGAACGGGTAATCCTCACCTCCCACCTAGTTAGGGGAATGGCGCTTCCGCCTTCCGCCTTCTTTAGCGAGGTGCTAGATCATTATGGGCTCCAGCCCCACAACATAGCGCCCAATAGCATTCTAGTCTTAGCCGGCTTCACAGCTCTGTTCGAGAGCTACCTAGGTATTAGGCCTAGCTTAGACTTCTTCAGATACTGTTTTCGTTGTCGGCGTCAGACCGTGCCGGACGGTGGGCTGGCAACTTGCGGCAGTGTCACTTTTAACTGCCGCCAGGGCCGCCAATGGTATCCTAAGATACCATACCTTGAATCCGTCAAGGGCTGGACCTCCACATTCTTCTACTGCCAAGATATGGCAGCTCCGGGCCGTCAATTTGGCGTCCCGGAATTTGTCAACGCGCCGCCTATGCCCAAGCCATGCTGTGATGAGGCGGTGCCCAAGTTGACGGAGGAACTCCGCCTTTTCCAAAGGCGGATTGAATTCCTCACCCGGACGATGGCTCCCCCCGTGCTGGACGGGGTGGACACCGTCATCTGCTGGCTCGGCCGGCAGATTCTCCCCCTGCGGTACAGCCCGCACAAAATGTGTCAGTATTCGCCTACTGCCACGGCCTCTCTCCGTGTAAGCGAAGATAGGTTGCCGGTTGCCGACCTGGCGTTCCGGCTCCGCAGCCTCGTCAAGGTGGGGCTGGTGAAGGCGGTGGAGGGCGTGCTCATGCACACCCACGACAACCCTCCCATCGAGGTAGATATCTTGCTCCTTGCCCCTTTTTGACAGCTTCGTCGGCTAACTTGAGTTCCATTAATACTTGTCTTCTTTCTCAGATCTCCGACTTGGGGGAGGATGACCTGGCTCCCGACTTCTACGAGTCGGAAGCCGGGAAGACTAAGAAGCGCAAAGCATCCGACGCCGCTTCCTCCACGGCGATCGCCGAGAGGAAGAAACGGGTCGCAGCGGCTACCGAGCCGGCTCTCGTCAACATTGACGAGAACGCGGGGATTAACATCCCCGGAAGGTACTCAATTTTGCCTTTAACAGTCGACGAGCTCCTTTAATACTGGCACCCAACTGACTGCTTGCTGTTTATTGACAGGGAAAGGGTCGTAACTTCCCGGTTGACGACCAGGCTCCTTTCCAAGGGTAAGCGGCCTCAAGGCAGCTCGCCTGCTACCATGCCGCCAACTCCCCAGCCCCGGGCCGGCAGCTTTATGGGTGACGCTCGTCGCCAGCCCCCGACTCTGGCTTCTGGCGCGCCGCCAAGGACCTCCTCCGCTGACCGCGCACCCAAGACTCCCCTCCTTTTGGCTGAGGCTACGGCCGATGAAGCCGCTCAATCGCGCGCCGCCAAGGAGGAGTTGCTGGAGGCGGCTGCCGGCGGGTCCCAGAGGGCAGCCCCGACTGTAGGAGGCGGCAAAGTTAGGGACCCTTGGTCCACCTTTAAGGAGGCCAAGGAGTCAGCCTTGGCTTTTGCCAACTTCACCTCCCAGGCCTTCGCCGACTTGGAAGGCGACCTGTCTGTAAGTTTTTATAACTCCGGCATATACATAGCCTTTCCCCCGAGCACTTAGATGGCAGGTCCAAAACTTTTGGCTGCCGGCTTAGTGGTTATTCGACAATATGATTTATGCCTATGCTTTTTCCTGCAGGGCCTCGTGTCCGCCAACGTTGAGCTTGTCTCCTCCCGATTCGAGATAAACCGGCGGTGCCCGACCTGAGGAAGGATTGCGAGGCCAAGGACCTGCGGATTGCCGAGTTGGAGGCAACCCGCAAAAAATATGAAGGTAGAGTTGATCTTTTTTGCCTTCATCTATCTTTTCAACTTATGTTGCCGTCAATCATTTAGTTAGCGAATCCATATTTGTAGAACTGCTAGACCATGCCCAGGATATACTGAAGGCGTCCACTGATATGCAAGCTCTTATGAATGAAGCTTCCGATTTGGCAGCTGCCAACTTGGCGATGAAGGAGGATCACCAGAAGGAGATGGAGGCCCAGCAGCTGAAATTTGCGCAGGAATCTAGCCAGCTCACTGGTGAGCTGGAAAGCCTGCGCAAGAAGTTGGCGGAGGCGGAGAAGACGGCTGCCGAGGAAATCTCCAAGCAGACTTCTCGCGCCCAAATTGCTGAGGACGCGTTGGCGGCTCATATGATTGAGTTGTCCGCTTTCCATAACTCGGCCCTTGGTAATTTCTCACTCCTTACTTTGATTTTGCCATTTTGCTTAGCCTGAGCCAAACTGATGGTTTCATTTTTGATACAGTTCCCGCCGGTTTGGGCGACGACAAGGTTGTCAGCCCCCGCCTGGATCGCCTTGCGCGTCTATGTGAGCTGATCACCGAGACTTTGGCAGCATCCAAGCGGTTTGCCGCCAAGTTCTTCATCTCCTCTGGCAGCCAGGAACCGATCGAATTCAGCGACGTGCCCAATATGTTGGAGCAGGCTACCAAGCTACACAAGAGCTCGCTGAAGTCGGCGGCGCGGGGTGGTGCCAAGACTGCGCTTGGACTATTCATGGCGCACTACCCCGAGGCGGAGATAGAAGCCGTCACCGAAGGCATGCCGTCTACATACGAAGACGGCAGCGAGGTCGAGCCGGCCGCTGTTCTGGACAGCGTTGCCGGCTACGCCACGCGTGTTGCCGACATGGTGGATACTTCGATCTTCTATCGGTGCCATCCTGTGCCTGCCGCAGGGGAAGCTGGAGCTGTCGGCACGGCCGAGGCGGAGGGGAGTGACAGTTCTGGGGCTGAAGTTGTCAGCCCCCAAGCCTGATGTAGACGCCCCCCCGAGCCGTAGTTTCCTTTCCTTGCCTTCTTCTGACATGATTTGCCAGCCCCTGAAACAATGCAACTTTAACTTGTAATATTTGTATATATTTTTGTTGTTGCTCTGCTAGGCGAGAAACTAGCTGACAAGTTTTTATTTTGCCTTATTTATATGGCCCGCCTTAATTTTACCCTGACTTATATGTTTGACTTTTTGTATGTTGACGAACCTCAGCCGGTAACTTTAGCTGAAACAACCAGGGCTAAACCATGCGCTTAGGATCAGAAACCAAAGCCAACATGTTGGTGCCAAAGACATACTACTAGGCGAACCACACATAAGTAATCAGAGGTAAAGAAATTAGGCGGCGCAAAAAGTTTATTTTTGCTTTAGGTTGGCTCGAAAGCTGCAAGTAGCTACCAGTTTGAAGCTTTGCACGGAGCAAGAAAAATAGGTAACTTAGATACATAGGGGAAATATGATTGCCAGAAAAGATAAAAGATGGCATGCTTCTCAACACAGATGAGGAACCATAGACTTTTATTTCATAATCATATATAACTTATTACAATTATAAATTGCTAAGTGTAGAAAGGACGTAGATGCTCAATATTCCAAGGCCGTCTTGTTTGTTCGAACGGATCGTCAATGCCTCTTTTGCGCTTGGTTCCCCTTTTTCCTGCCGCCTTCTTGCGCCTCTTCTTTTCTTCTTCGTCGCGGATGTCGGCCAGGTAGTAGGAACCATTGAGCAACGCCTTTGTGACTATAAACGGTCCTTCCCATGGCGGGGATAACTTGTGCAAGCCTTTTCTGTCTTGAATTAGGCGGAGAACCAGGTCACCTGTTCTGAAGCTTCGCTTCCGCACTCTCCGGCTATGATAGCGGCGAAGTTGTTGCTGGTACAAGGCGGAGCGATGTAGAGCGACATCTCTTTCTTCGTCTAGCAGGTCTAGGCTATCCTGTCTTGCACCTTCTACGTCTTGCTCGATGTAGGCTTGAACCCTTGGGGAATCGTATTTCATGTCGGTAGGTAGCACCGCCTCAACGCCATATACTAAGAAGAAAGGAGTGTAGCCGGTAGACCTGTTTGGCGTTGTGCGCAAACTCCATAGTACCGACTGTAACTCATCTGCCCAAGCGCTGGCTGCCCTGTGTAATGGAGCTTCGAGACGAGGCTTAAGTCCTGATAAGACTAGACCGTTTGTACGCTCTACTTGTCCATTGGATTGAGGGTGTGACACGGATGTCAAATCAAGCCAGATACCCAGATCACTGCAGTATTCTTCTATGTCGCCTTGAGATAGGTTGCTGCAATTATCAGTGATAATGCTGTGTGGAACTCCAAAACGAGAGATAATTCCCAGAGGAAATTGGTGGATGTTCGCGCGTCAAGTTTACTGATCGGCTTAGCCTCGACCCATTTGGTGAACTTGTCGACAGCGACCAATAGGTGGGTATACCCACCACTCACCTTCTTGAAGGGACCCACCATGTCTAAGCCCAGACCGCGAACGGCCAGGTGATTGGAATTGTCCTTAGTTGTTGTGCCGGTAAGTGAGGTTGACGAGCGTACAACTGGCAGCCTTTGCATGTTTTTACGATGTTCTCAGCGTCTTCTTTGGCGGTAAGCCAGTAGAAACCTTGGCGGAAAGCTTTGGATACAATGGACCTGGCGGAAGCATGATGCCCGCAGGTGCCAATATGTATGTCTTTCAGAATTTCCTGGCCTTCTTCTGGCTGTATGCACCGCTGATAGATGTCGCACGTGCTTCGCTTATATAGCTCGCCTTTTATTATCGTGAATGCCTTGGCTCGTCTTATGATCTGCCTTTTTAGCACCTCATCATCCTCCGGCAACTTGCTGTCGATTAGAAAATCGAGATATGGGACAGTCCAATCCAGCTGTATCGAGTAGACAGCGAGACTTGCCGCTTCTACCGGTTCTTCTGCATCGGGGTCCATCAAATCGGCGCCTTTAATGGATGGCTTGTGCAAATGTTCCAGGAAAATATCTTTTGGTACCTTTTTGCGTTCTGACCCTAGTCTGGCAAGTGTGTATGCCGCCTCGTTCTCAGCTCTTGGAACATGCCGGACTTTGTAGCCCGCAAAGATTTTTGCGAATTCGTCAACTTTGGCTCTGTATGTCGCCATTGTTGCGCTTTTCGCATCCCATGTTCCGCTTACTTGCTGCGCGACCAAATCTGAGTCGCCATAACAGAGGATTCTTTTGACGCCGAGGTCGTTTGCCACGTGTAACCCATGAAGCAAAGCTTCGTACTCGGCAACGTTGTTGGTTGCTGTGAAGTGGATTTGCAACACGTAGCTAAGCTTGTCACCTTTAGGCGTGCGTAGAACGACTCCAGCCCCCGAGCCTTTGAGCATCTTTGATCCGTCAAAGTGCATGACCCAATATTCTGATTCGGGGAGTGTCGTTTCCTCCATGGCTTCTGTCCAGTCGGCGACAAAATCTGCAAGCGCTTGAGACTTAATGGCGGTCCGTGGCTTATAGACTATATCAAAGGCGGCAAGTTCGATGCCCCATTTGGCAACTCGACCTGTTGGCTCTGCATTGTTGATTATGTCTCCCAACGGTGACTTGCTGACTACTGTCACTGTGTGCTCCTAGAAATAATGCCTAAGCTTTCTGGCGGCGAAGAATACACCGTAAGCCAGCTTTTGGTAATGCGGATACCTCTGCTTGGAGGCGGAGAATACTTCACTGATGAAGTAGACCGGTCGTTGCTCATACGTCGCGGCTTCGTTCTCCTTTCTTTCCACAGCCAAGACAACGCTGACAACAGCTCTTGTTGCCGCGATGTATAGCAGCATTGGTTCCTGTGATCGAGGTGCTGCCAATATCGGAGCGGATATGAGGGCCTCCTTAAGTTGTTGTAAGGCTGCGTCTGCCTCTGCTGTCCACTCAAAGTTGTCGGATTTCTTCAATAGCCGGTAGAGAGGCATTGCCTTTTCCCCTAGGCGGCTTATGAAACGACTGACGGACGCTGCCGATCCGGCTAGACGTTGCACGTCCTTCAGACAAGTAGGTCTGGATATGTTTTGGATGGCCTTGATCTTCTCCGGATTAACCTCGATCCCTCGTTCTGAGACGATAAACCCGAGCAGTTTGCCGGCTGGAACGCCGAAAACACACTTGGCGGGATTGAGTTTCATCTGATACCTCCGGAGATTCTGAAAAGTTTCTTCCAAATCCTCTACGAGATCTGCCTTCTTTTTTGACATCACCGTGATGTCGTCTACGTAGACGTGAACATTGCGGCCGATCTGTTCGTGCAGGCAATTCTGCATACAGCGCTGGTATGTTGCCCCTGCATTCTTCAGGCCAAAAGGCATCGTGATGTAGCAGAAAGTCCCATATGGAGTGGTGAAAGATGTTTTCAGCTGATCCGACTCTCTCATCTTGATTTGATGGTATCCTGAGTAGGCGTCCAAAAAACAAAGCAGCTCGGAGCCTGCTGTGGAGTATACGACTTGGTCAATTCTAGGCAGCGCAAAGGGATCCTTTGGGCAGCACTTGTTAACACCGGTATAGTCAATACACATCCTCAGCTCTTTATTCTTCTTTGGAACAAGTACAGGATTTGCCACCCAATCGGTGTGCACAACTTCTTTTATGAAATTGGCGGCCTTCAGCCTATTTATCTCCTTTCCTATAGCCTTGCGTCT
Source organism: Poa annua (assembly GCA_026929855.1). Classification (NCBI taxonomy): domain Eukaryota; kingdom Viridiplantae; phylum Streptophyta; class Magnoliopsida; order Poales; family Poaceae; genus Poa; species Poa annua. The sequence goes on along the minus strand of CM049432.1, from coordinate 21,531,635 downwards.
CTCATCTCCAAAGCGTCTTGTTGCTTGCTTCACCGGCTTGGATCCTTTTATGACGTTGAGTGAGTGCTCGGCAAGTTCCCTCGGTACACCAGGCATGTCGGAAGGTGACCATGCAAAGATGTCACGATTCTCACGGAGGAACTCGACGAGGGCGCCTTCCTATTTGCTGTCAAGGTTGGAGCCGATGACGACTTGCTTAGACTTGTCGCCTGGGATGAGGTCCGCCTTTTTGGTGTCTTCTGAAGCTTCAAAGGTCTTCTTGACATCAATGTTTGGCTTGGGCATGGAGTTGTCTGAATCCGCCCCAAGTAGTGTGAGTTCTTCCTTGTGGATGACGGCTTCTGCGAAGGCAGCCATACCACGTTCACACTCCTTGGCTTTCTTAAAGTTGCCGAAAATCGTGATGGTTCCGTTTTCCCCCGGCATTTTAAGCTTGCTGTATATGTAGCACGGCCTTGCCATAAATTTGGCGAAAGCCGGCCGTCCGAAGATTGCATGATAGGCGCTTTTGAAGGGGACAACTTCGAACCGGAGGAACTCTGAGCGGTAGTTCTCTTTTGGTCCGAAAGTTACCTTCAGCCTAATGCTCCCCATTGACTTTGCTTGCCTGCCGGGCACTATGCCGTGAAAAGTGAGGTTGTTGTGGTCCAGCTGATCCTCTGACAGGTTCATGCGGCTTAGTGTGTCGTAGTACAGGATGTTGAGGCTGCTGCCGCCATCCATGAGTACCTTTGTGAGTCTGAAGTTGTCGACAATGGGATCGACGACGAGGGCGTACTTGCCTGGGTGAGGAACGTGGTCAGGGTGGTCGGACCGGTCCCAAGTGATCGTTGCTTCCGACCAGTTCAAATACTGAGGGACGTCCGACATTGTCGCGTTGAGTTCGCGCATTTCCGCCTTATCCGCCTTAGCCGAAGGCGTGCCGACAAAGCATACAAGAGATTCTTTGACCTTCGGATATGGTTTCTTTTTCTTGGCGGCCGCGTCATCCTCGCTTGAGACGGACATGTCGTCGTCATCCTCATCCTCCTTGTTGTCTTTCTTGTCGTTCTTCTTTGACTTCTTTGACTTCCAGCCGACTGTGGGGTCCTTTTTGAAGTCGTCCATGAAACGACATTCGCCAAGCATATGGTTGACCTTGCCGAGCGAGGCGTGGATAGGGCGCGGCAAAAGTTTTGCCTGCTCATAAGTGATTCGCGCCGCTTTAGGCCCTAAGCCGGCGTCGCGACTATCTTTCTTATTCTTCCACTTCTTTTTGCCGGTATTCCCTTGGAATGCGACCGCTACCTCGTTGGAAGGTCCGGCTTTGTCATCCGCCGCCTGCTTGCGCTTGTTGTTCCGTTTTGGCATGATGTTGACGTCTGGATCATCGTCCCGGGCGTCGTCATCCGCCGTCGCGTATTGGGCGGCTAGGTTGAGCATCTCGCCAAGGTCCGTGATTTGCTCGAGGACGAGCCGATGACGGAGCAAGGACTTCTTCTGCAGGCCCGTGTAGAAGGCGTGGATAGCCTGTGCGTCTGAAACACCATGACAGTTGGCTTTTTCGGATATCCAACGGCTGAAAAAGTCTGTCATGGTTTCGTCCGGCTTTTGGATACAGCGTTGCAGATCCGTGTAGGTATTTGGACGCTTGTATGTTCCTGGGAAGTGCTGGGAGAAAACCTTTTCCATGTCGTACCAGCTATGGATAGACTTTTCCGGAAGGTTGTCGATCCAAGCCCTTGTCGTGCCTTCCAACATGAGAGGTAGGTAACGGACGGCAACATAGCTGCTCCCGCCGGCAATTTCTATGGCCATGGCATAGTCGGCTAGCCATGAATCCGGCTTAACGAGGCCATTGTACCTAGAATTTTTTTTTCACACTGATGTCATGTCCTTAGGGAACGGCTCTCTGCGGATGGCGTCGCCGAAGCACTTTGGTCCAGAATATAGCGGCTCCTTTCCTCTTGCTATGTCTTGTAGGCGGTGTCGTGCGTCTTTTGGATCGAGCTGCCGTGCGCCTCTGTTTGCGTCTGGCTCGTCCTGCGCTGCCCGGCTTATGCTGCGTCTGGGCCCTTCTGCCTCCTCTTTCCTCTTGCTGCCGGTGCTACGCTGCGGAGACCGACTTCGACCTCTCCTGGGAGGGTCGTTACCGGCATCTTTCCTAGGCGGCAGTCTATTGTTCCGGCTACCGCCATTGTCGCGTCTTGGCTGGGCTGGAGGTGGCAGGTCTCCCCTGCTTCCTGTCCTTGAATTCTCGTCCCGCCTTGGTTTTGGCGGTGGCGTCTTCTTTGGAGGTGGCGTTGCCTTCCTTTTGTCGCCATGGCTACTGGAGCCAGACGGGCCTTCGGGGTCGTCGCCAGGTGCAGCTTTGCACTTTCCTGACTTAGACTCTAGGTCTCCCCCGCGAGCATCCGCCATGTGGCCGTAGGAATCAGCGCGAGCTTGTTGTTCTAGGGCTTTGCTCACGAAGTGTCTTGCATTGGCCAGCTTTTCCTCCGCCGTGTAAGTTTTGTCGTCGAGGGTATCTAGCGCAGCAGCCGCGTTGAGGACGGGGGTGCAAAAAACAACATCTCCCCTTCTGTCCACGCGTTGTGGTGCCGTACGCCAGTCGAACCCGAGATCTTGAGCCGCTGTCGTTGCGCGTGTTGGCGGCTCCTTGTCACGGCGGTTTTTTTATGACCTTTTTTCCTCAAAGAGTTGCCGGCTTGTTTTGGCCGACATCTTCTCCTGCTCTTTCTCGATCTTCTTCGCAAGGCTCTCAACGTGCTCCTCTCTTTTTCGCAGGAAGTCAGAGTGCTTGAGCATGTTAATTCTAAGCTCTTCCACTTCGTCGACTGGGGTGTCTTTATTTACCGGAGTATTCATGATTTCGTCTACTTCTTTGCTGACGAAGAGCAAATCCGTGGGTTTGCTGCTGCCGCCTTTCTCGAGGCTAGTTTTCTTCTTTGCGCGCACCTTGTCGGAACTTTCAATGAGTTGAACGGCAGTGGTGTCGCCGGCATCTTCCACCGGCTTGTTTTGCGTTTCCGAAGCAACTTGGGTTGTCTCGTGACCGACGACAACCATCATAGCCAGCTTGTCAGGCATGTTAGTATCCGCTGTGCCCTCTGAAGGAGTCGGATTGCCACTGGAAAAGCGGGTTTTGATCTTCTCTTCGAAGAGACTAGCATCATCATCAGAGTCAGAGTCTACGTTGACTTGAACGGTAGATCTGGATCCGGCATCTGAAATCGCATCCTCCTGGAGAGCAGGGAGGATTGACTCAGGATCGTTGTTTTCCGGCTGGGAGTCTGATCCCAGTCCGACAACTCCGACGAAGTGGAAATCAGATTCGGCCGACTCCTGGGAGAAGGCGGATTCCGATCCATCTTGTCGGTCGACTGCTTGGTCGAAGGGTTGGTGGGTGGGGTTGTAGAAACGCGGTAGGCCGTATGCCTCTGGCGTATACCCGATGAAGACGTCGATCCCTCCGATCGGTACGATTGCGCATCCGATAAGTTAGTCGTCCGCCGGTAGCCAGGACTCATCCGAGTTGACGTAGCTGTGGCCGCCATACCTTGTGACGCGACCGACGGCGATCTGCTTGCCCACGCCGCCAAGTGTTCCCGCCTGGAACGTGACGCCAGGAACCTTATGCCCCACGGTGGGCGCCAACTGTCGTAGTATCGGCATAATTGATAGGAGACGGGGGGCCTCTAGCCTACGTATGGATTGTGGGGAAGAAGGCTGGAGTCGTAGAGGACGGGATTGAACACGGCGAGTTTACCCAGCTTCAGATCCCGCAGCGGTGGCGAGATCCTACGTGCTGCTATAATTCACTATGAGGCGATAGCCGTGAACAGGTTACAATGTGTATGATGCGTATTGAAGTGTGCCGTAAAGGCTTCCTGGTGGCCGGCTTATATAGGCGGCCAGACCACAGGATACAAGGCAAGTACTTGTCCGACAACTAATCAGAGTCCTACACCTAGCCGGCTTAGTCGTCGCCTTCCGTCTTGGGCTTGGTGGCTTGATGGGCTTCGGCCTTACGCCTTCTTGGACCGTCCGCCTACTTCCTTGTACGTCAGCTATCTGGGCCGCCCGGCAGGCTTCAGCCTTACCACCCTTGGGCCACCCTGGACTAGCCGGATTGATCCATGTTGGAGATACCCCTAGTTGATATATCCCCAACATACCCATGGGTGCCACTTAATTAAAGACTATTAGTGGATGTTGTGCGGCTATGCTGCATCCGTGTCTTGTACGTATGTTTAAATAATGTAGATTTTTTTATAAATTTCAATAATACTGGAAGTAGAGAAAGTTTTGTCGGATATAGAGTATTTTTGGGCGGTTATATTTGAAGATGTTAACCATTTTTTGTTTGTACGTTAAGTTACACCAAATCAAAACTTTAATATGTTGTTGAATTGAGCTAAAAGTAGTTTTTTTTGTGATCGTGTAATCGTGTTGATATATGTTTTCATTTTTTTATATGGTCATATTTGAAGATATCAGTTTTCAATAATCAATATTTTGTTAATTTTTGTGTAAATGGACACTAAGTTTAAACTATATTGTGTCACAAGAAATTAGATTTTTTTGTGTTTCTTTATGTTTCTTTTTATGTTGACCAGAAACACATCAAGGGTTGCACGAGCTCACTGTTAACTCTTTAATCCTTCTTTGCAGAACGTTCACGTTCACATGATACTCAAATTCTTGATAATGAAGATGATATGGATGATGAGGATGATGTTGACTATGAAGAAGAGGAAGAAGAAGATGAGGCTGCTGAAGAAGAAGAAGAAGAATAAGAAGAAGAAGAAGACCATGGTGATGAAGAGGAAGGATTGGAGGATATTGACATGGGTTCATTCTCTGAACCGGGAAGAAAGTTTTTGTCCAAAGTCCACTGAACTCGATTCATACTTGTCGAAAGTACCAATCCGTCGAAGTGATCAGTTCAACATCCTAGCATGGTGGCAGATGAACTCAGCTGAGTACCCAACTTTAAGTCGTATGGCGAGAGATATCTTAGCGGCACCTGCATCTTCAGTGGCATCCGAGTCAGCCTTCAGTACCGAGAAGAGAGTTCTATCTGATTTTCGGAGTCGAATGACACCAAAGACAGTTGAGGCTCTCGTTTGCCTACAAGACTGGATAAGGGCGACAGGTAATTCCACTAAATAAGAATACTTTTGCATTTCTGTTTTGTAGCTTACAAACTGCATGATCAGACATGTTATGTTTCTAGCTTACAAACTGATGAGATATTTTAATCATGTTTTGTAGCTAATACTGAGCGTAGCGTGGCTTCAGTCCATGTCATCATTTTGGAGTTGGAAGGTATCTTATATTTCTCTGTATTTTCATTTTTCATCATGATTCTTCACCATAAACTTCATGATCAGACCTGTCTATACTCGAATAGTACCATCTGGACTCAAATGTTACAGTTGCTGATAAACTATATTCTGATATCGTTGTGTTAAGTAAATACAGATGATGAGGAACCTGAAGCAAGTGGATGATGATATTTTGAAACAAGTTGGAAGTTTATTGAAGTATGTGAGTCGCTGAAAATATTCACCACAATACATTGTCATGGAGCAGTGGCTCACCCTAGATTTGGTGATCCAGTTTGGCTCACTGGAGACCTTTTCGGTGCAGCTTCATGTGATGGGAAAATGTATGTGAATGAACTTCTACTGGAGACCCTAACTTTGCTCTTAATCTTACTACTGTGGAGGAGGATTTCACGATGGATCATGTTATCTCACCTCTCCACTTTTACTTGCATGTTCTGATTAGAATCAGCGGCAGTTCTGCTTGTAATCGTAGTATTTCTAACACTGTATTTACTCTTTCTCTCTGTGATGTTTCTTCTCCGTAGCTAGCACACGCATATCTCCCCTATGCACTTTTATTTGCAGCAAGTGATGCAAGAACATGGGAGCACTGAATATTACATTCTACGATACCTGCTAGTTCATTCCATGATATTTGTTAAAAAAAACTGAAAACTGCACTTGTAAACGTTCTAGTACAAACAAGGTGTATTTCTTCAGAAACTGAAAAAACTACAGCCAGATTTTTGGGTCGGCCCGATTTGCCCATTGGGCCAGTGTGGCCGAAGCCTTTTTTGGAATGGGTCGACCCGTGGCCCCTCAAATTGGCCTTGAGGACATGGGGGTCAGGTCCGTGGCCAGGTCCGGGCCGGCCCATTCCCATCCTGAATCGTGTTGATATATGTTTTCATTTTTTTATATGGTCATATTTGAAGATATCAGTTTTCAATAATCAATATTTTGTTAATTTTTGTGTAAATTGACACTAAGTTTAAACTATATTGTGTCACAAGAAATTAGATTTTTTTGTGGTCATTTCTTGCATTTTTCATATTTTTTCTTATAAATATTTTTTGAGTTATTAAAAGGAATGGTTTTAAGAATTGTTTAAATGTGCACTGTTTTTCAAACTTACAAATGCATTTCATTTTTCCATAAGTAATTAGGTCTCATTATTCTGGTTACTTTGATATATTGTTTATATTTTTCCAGTGGATATATTTACAGATATTAGTATTCCAAACTTTTTTGAGTGGAAAATAGAGAGAGGCCGACAGGTGGGCCCGCGGTGACGTCGTGTTGACGTCACCAGTGGGAGGATCTGGCGTCCCCGGTCGCGGCGGCACTGGGGTCACCGGCGGCGCATCCGCGCGACCCCGGATGCGCACGTAGGCGTGTCGGGTGCGCCTCGACGCGGCGCACCTGTAGGTGGCGGCGCCGCCGCTCTGTGGTCGCTTGAGCGTATGTGACGGCGAGCGACTACGGCGGCGGAACCGAGCTCACGGCGGCGACGATTCCGGTGTGGCCTGACTATCCTAGAAGCCGAGACTCACCGGAGGGGTAGAGGAGGCGGCGGCGGAGCCCGTGGGATGCTTAGATTTGATGCGGGAGCACCGGAGCGGCGGCAACATGGCGACGTGGCGTTCTCCCATTGGTAGAAAATATGATGAACAGTGACCTCTTCCCCGAAGATACGGGGTGGGTGTAGAATAACTATTCTACTCCTTGAGAGCCAAATAAATGTAATTATTTGGATGGTAAACAAATTTTCTTTTATAAAAATAATGTAAAAAAACCTCGGGTGTAAAATAATTTATCCCGATGTAGAATATGATTTCCTATAATATACCCCTAGACGACATACTCCCGCCCTTTAATAGGTCTTTTTTACTCGATTTAAAGAAGCGATTTAAAGAAGCAAATTGACTAGATTTAAGCAACGGCAGGTGTGCATGGCTGCATGCAACAAACCAACGAACGCTCGCATGGAGAGCCACAAAATCATACACCAACGGCCGGTGTGCATGGGCAACAAATCAACAAACGCTCGCATGAGAGCTACTTAATCCTACAATCAAGGGATCGTGTGTACTACTCAATATTTGAACTTGAAAAAGCTAAACGAGTATTCATTTGGTAGTGTAAAACATCTCGTGTCAATTAAGGATACCAATCATTTCAGGTTTCATAGATTAATTTATTAGGAGTTCAAATATACTGGTTTTTGTAACTTAGTAGTATATACAGACATACAGTACATTTTTTCTGGTAAAGTATATATCACATGTTATTCAAGAGTATATACTACATTTTTTCAAAGGGTATATACCTCATTTTTAAAGAGGTGTATACTGAATTTCAAATACCACATTTTTTCAATGTGTATATATCACTTTTTTTAATTGGTATAGAAACCACATTTTTTTCAATGGGTATATACCACTTTTTTCTGTGGGTATAGATCACTTTTGTTGAAAGGGTATACACTACATTTTTTAAGAGGTGTATACTGAATTTCAAATACCACATTCTTTTCAATGGGTATATAGCACTTTTTCAATGGGTATATACCACTTTTGTTGAGAGGGTATAGACTTCATTTCTTCATAGGGTATATACCACATTTTTTAAGAGGTGTATACTGAATTTCAAATACCACTTTTTCAATGGGTATATACCCCTTTTTTAGAGGTATATACTGATTTTCAAATGATAGTTTGAAACGCGTATATACTGCCAAAAGATCTGGAAGTATATACTACATTTGGTTTGAAAGACAACATGATTTATATGCATGCATTACAAGTTTACAACCATGCCGTGGACATGAAACTCCTGGACGAGCATATGGATACATCTCTGACGAGTATACACCTTCTCGCCTTGTCTGTCGTCGTCGTCAAGCCGCCGGCAGCCGCATCTTGTTGTCGTTAAGCCATCGAAGGCCACTTCTCGTCGTCGTTGAGCATAGCCGCCACACGGGACAAGCTACCGACCCAAAGCCCTGGAGGAAGAACGATCAACCCTTTGCATGCGAACTAGGTTTGCACTGCGGACCATCGTCAGCCAGAGAAGTAAATCAGTCGATCTGATCGTACTCTGTTTCATACACGGCCGTGTGCATCTCGATAGTTGCCTCGGCACGATCGAGCTGGCCGACCAGCGCAAGTCATCCATATGGGACACCGCCGCTACCCCGTCATCCATGCCGTCGATGCAGTAGCCGCTCGTACACATATGGCTGCCAGCCACGGCCTGTTGGATATAAATGTGGACGAGATGAACATTATACCAATCATTGCTGAAAAGTAAAATAATCTAGCATCATGCAACGTTGATGCAGCGTACCTGCGTAATGGGACTAGCTAGAGGCGATTGTATATGATCCGTATCAGCCTTCTATGAGCTGACTGACGATCGAGGCCAGACTGCTGTATAGCATCATCATCCATGCTGATCTCTTGAGAGAGAGCACTCGATCTTGTTGCCAGCGGCGAAGGCGCTTGAATCGGACGTAGTTTCCGCCGATCGGCGACGGCGGGCGTACGTAGATGCGATCCAGAGGCCAGTGCTAGCTGTGATCGACCGGTGCCGGTAGCCACGCGTATGCCCGGATAGTATATTGTGAGGGTGGTGGATGTGGTTTCGATATATCTAACTAGGTTATTGTCACGTCATGCGACGCTGGACAGGTTGAAATACCCCAAACGTTTGCATGTCAATAAAATAGGATCAACTCAACCGGTTTTCAAAACCTAGCTGTAGGTTATCCACGTCCGATTATTTTTAATTAATAAAAAAAACAGGTTTCCTATTATGGGTAAGGAGTACATATACCATGCTTTTCACTCTGGGTGTAACTACGTCCACATCTTATATACCACTTTACGGAAGTATTTGTCATACTTTATCGGTTTGAATATGTTATAATACTATATGTAAGATACCCTAAAATAAGTTTCATAAAAAAATTACAACTGTCATAATTTTTTATACTATATACTCGAAATATCATCATATATGTATATAAAAGAGAATTATGTAGAATTTTTTTACATACTACCAAAAAATAAATATTTATAGTACTAAAATATCATTATATACTCTATACTACATGTTACATACCTCCCGGTATGGTAGATACTCCATACTCGTATGAAATATATAGGACATATTCATATTACGCCCGGGTATAACTACACCGACGTGTGTGTCATACGAGTATGGAGTATCTATCATACCGGGAGGTATGTAACATGTAGTATGGAGTATATAATGCTATTTTAATACTATAGATACTTCTTTTTAGATAGTATGTAAAAAACGACATATTATCTTTTTTATATGCATATATGACGGTATTTTAAGTATATAGTGTAAAATATTAGCACAGTTACAATTTTTTCATGAAACTTGTTTTTCTCTATCTTAGATATAGTATATGAACAAAACAGATGATATATATATATATATATATATATATATATGTAAACAGAGATATGTTGCAACATTTCAGAGGTGGCAATCTGTGCCGTCCATGTGCTTCGCGATTCGGAAAACTGACTGGTCCCAATCTTACCCTAAATATGATTTACGATTTTCAGATGCACGCCACTTATTTCTGTTTTGGTCTCTGATCCTATGCGCGTGGCAGAGTAGCCCTGCGGGCCTAGCGGAGAAAAGTCGTGGTCTCGGTGCCCGTGGCCCCTTTCTCTTGGCCTTATCCTCTTCTTTCTCGAATTCCTCATCCTCTTTCCCGTGCGTGAGCGTGACCCTCTCATCCTCTCTCTCCCGTGCGTGACTCCCTCTCTCTTATCCTCTCACTCATGGACTCACCCCCACCTACCCACGTGCCCCCTCTCTCTCATATCGCGAAGGAGCTTCTTCCAATCGCGGCTGCAGTCGGGGATGGCAGGACCCCGGCGACCACGGGCTTGCCGGCCGTCCCTTGCCGATCCCTTCCGCCTCCGACCCTTCTCCTCCATGGCCCGGCACGCCTCCGTAGAGCTCTAGCCCCGCGCGCCTCCCTCAAGCTCCTTGCACCGGAGGCCAGATGCACCGGCACCGGAGCCCATCCTCGCTGGCACCGTAGGTCCTTACCGTCCGCACCGGATCCCCGTCGCCGGCCCCGGCCCCATCCCGACTGGATTGACCGGCCTCCATGGCACCGGTCGTGGTCGTTGGAGGCCTTGCTCCTCCGGCGGGGTGCGCCTCTGTCCCCTGAGGCACCGGATGCGTGTCCCCGAGCGGCTGGCGAGCCCTGCCTCGGTGCCCTCAAGGCCCCGTCCGTGGGCAGACATGGAGCGCGACGGTGGCTGCCCCAAGGCGGCGGCAGCGTGGCGGCGCCCGTGGTCGTTCTGGCGGAGCTTTGGCCGCGCGCATGCTGCTGCGAAGGCCAGCGTTTAGGATGCTCGATCCGGTCGTCCCTGGCGAGGTTGCAAGAGGCGCTGTGCGGGCGGAAGGACAAGCTGGGATTTGTTTTTTCCGATTTTTTCCCCGATCAGCAATCTAGCTCCTTCTTTTCTTTTCTTTTTCACGATCTGGAAATCGGTGCATGCACCGATTGGCATTGTGCTAGGCACTGTTTCCACATTTGTGTAGGCACCGCATGATACGCATGTGCTCCGTTTATGGGTTTTGCTAGCACCTAATGGTGCATGTACTCCGTTCATGTGATTTGCTAGCGTTTAATCCTTATGGCACAAAATGATTTTGATTTTAAGGGGCACCGCATTTTTTGAGTACTGAGACCGGGGCACCGAATCGACCATGGAAGATTTGTTCGGTGATTATTCTTATTTGCCTCGCATGTGGGATGTCAGAACGAGTCACATGTTTTAAAAAAATTGGATGGTACCAAATGAAATCATGTGGAGCCTGGCAAAAAGCAAGGGCTCAGTTTCCGTTTTTCTAGAGCCTAGCTACGAAAGATCTTGCCCCCATTCCCCTTTGGGAATTATGATCTGAAACAGCCCTCCAAAATGGAACCTTAGTGAGAAATTTGGCACCAATCTCAAAGAAATGGACGGTGTCGATAGCAACCTCACCAGTTATGCAACATACAAAAGTTGCGTCCTATATATATATAGGGTAGCGCTATTTAACTCCCTGGGAGTAGAATATTTATTCTACACCCACCCCGTATCTTTTAAACCGTAAAGTATTTTTACGTCACGTAAATTTTGCCATACTTCGTAAGTTTATAGGAACGTAAGAAAATATTAACATGACGTAAAAAATTATTTATATGGCATATAAAAAATATTACGTAAAATACGTATTTTTACCTATTTTTACACTCTAATAACTTATATATTGCATTTCTTATGTATATTCTGCACCTGGGTGCAGAATAGGGTTTCTATATATATATGCCCATGGTGGTGGTAGCTACGCATGCAGTTATAGCCATTGGATGTGGTTATGTGATTCGTGCTACTGTTTCCTTCCGTCCACCACCGTTTACCGTTCCCTTTCGTTTTCGTTGCGGTCGACAAAAAAACAAGCAAAAACATGACACCCGTGCTCGGCTACGCGCCACTGTTTCGAACTAAAAAAAATATTTTGTTCTCTGTTCCTGAGGCGGGCGGACGGAGATGGGCGTGAAGCTGAGGGCGGCGGGCTGATTTCCTGGCGGCGAGGAATCGTCGTCGAAGTCGAATGACGCCGCCAACCCGTCTCTATTCCCATCGACAGTGTGCAGTTTCTCAGGTATCGCACCGGTTACCGGCTCCCATTCGGAGGAATTCATGAGGTAGAAAAAAAGAAATCCAAGAAAAAGAGAAAACCAAGAAAAACAGAGAGAAATGTGAAATCAAGATCCGGACTAAAGAACACATGTGGATCTAGTGCACTGCAAAAAAAAATTCAAATGGAAAAACAATGGCAGCCTTCACGTGGTTTCGTGTCCCGGGCTTTCTGCATCACGCACTAATCGCCATCTAGCTCTGCACCGACCGGCGGCAAAAATCCATCAGCGCAGCGGGCGGCGGCACCGGCCCGGTTCTCCAGTTTTCCCAGATCCACCATGGGACCTGCTACTGAGCTCATCCGCGTCGGCTCCACGCGATGCAGGTGAAGACAAGGCCGCCGGCCGGCCACGGGGAAGTAGGTGGTTCGCGGGATCCCGGCGGCGTGCTCGTGGTGGAGGCCGGGGCGGATGGCGGCGCGCTCCTGTGCTGGGCTCGCGCGGAGCAGGAGGTAGGAAGGCGAGGGCGAGCTCGACGGCTTGCGCCGGGAAAGGAGCGGTCGCCGGCGCACACGTGGGTGAAGGAGGGGCGGCTCGCTGGAGAGGCGCGCGTGGGCACGCCGAGGCGGGAGGTTGGGGGCCCCGATGGCTCCCGATGGAGGTGGGGAGGCGCGAGCGGGCGGAGGTCGCCGGGAGGCGCACGGGGGTGGAGGTCACCGGGGGCCACGCTGGGGGTGAAGGTCGGGGCTCTCTCGGGATGGGGCGGCGCAGTTCGAGGAGGAAGGTGGGGATGGAGTCGTGGGTGGGTGATGGGATGGGGTGGGCTGGTTTGATCGGTCGCTTCTCAATCGGGTGTTTTTTTGCGGTAACGTTTAGGGTGAGTTAACGCCGTTAACCGGATGTGGGGTGGAAAATGCCCTATAGGACAGATGGATGGTTGGATGGCTATGCACAGCTACCCCCGTAGGCAGCCAGCTATTTTGCATATATATAGGGAAAATACTACCTATGTTGCAACATTGTGGAGGTGGTAATCAGTGTCGTCGTTGTGCTTTAAGATCTGTGCATACGTGTGGTCCAAAACTTGCCTCTTATACTTTATCTGATTTTTTAGAGACTCAATATTATTTCCTGTCTGGGGAGGATAGCCCACTAGCCTTACATCTAGCACTACAACTTTTTGATCCCGTGCCCACTTGCGGTGAAATTTCACAAAAATAACCCTTTGGGCAAAGTTTAGCAAAAAATAACCTATTTTCAAATCTAACCCTTTTTGGTAGCGCCCGGCGCTACCCTCTGTGTGGTAGCGCCACAGCCTCCGTCGCTACCCTCGTGCCAGCGTGGCAACGCGGGCCCCGTGTGGAAACGGCTAAGTCTGGGAGGGTAGCGCCATGCCCCTCGGCGCTACCCTTAAGAGGGTAGCTCCAAGCCCCATGGCGCTACCCTCCCAGACTTAGCCGTTTTCGACGTGCTCAGAGGGTAGCGCCATGGGGCATGGAGCTACCCTCTTAAGGATAGCGCCGAGGGGCATGGCGCTACCCTCCGAAGGGTAGCGCCGAAGGGCTTGTTGCCATGCTGGCACGAGGGTAGCGACGGAGGCTGTGGCGTTACCACACAGAGGGTAGCGCCGCATCGTTGGACGCTACCAAAAAGGGTTAGATTTTAAAATAGTTTTGAGAAGAGGTTATTTTTTGCTGAACTTTGTCCAAAGGGTTATTTTTGTGAAATTTCACCCACTTACGCAGCGCAGGCCACCCCACTGCCTCTCGACCCATCCTACCCATCCTCCCGTGATCCCCTCCCCCGTGCTCCTCTCTCTCAGTTCTCTTCTCATCTTAGGGCATCAACTATGTATATGGACAACTTCACCTTAAGATGGGTCCCACTAGACATACTTGTGGCATATAGATTTCTCTACTATGTATGTTGACAAACTTCACCTTAAGTTGGGTCCCACGAATCAGGAAAAGTATGCATACTATATTGTCAAATTCATCTTTAAGTTGTCAAATTTAATTGTTGTGTACACTCTATGGATAAAAGTAATATTATTTTATTCCTTATGGATGTCTATAAGCTTGTGGACAACCCATAAGCTTTTTGCTTGTGGACAACCTTATTGATAGGTGCCACTATGTATATAGTTATCCATAAGAGATACTTTTTGACAACCTTATAGACTACATAGTGGATGCCCTTATCCCCACCTCCCCATCCCTCACACCCAACCACCCATCTTATCCTCCCACCCCTCACACCCAACCACCGCACCTCCCCATCCTCATCCCGGCCGGATCCCCTCCCCCTCCATCGTCCGGCATCCTCCCGTGCCCGAGCTCCAGCGAGATGCGGAGGAGCCGGTGCTCCATGGCGCGGAGCTCCTCTCAAGCGCCGCATCCAGCTTCACCGGCCGGGTCGGCTCACCGTCTGCTCCCTACCGGGGAGCGTGTGGTCGTCGGGGAGCGCGTGGTCGCCGGTGACCGCCCCTTACCTCGTCCCTGACCGCAGCGCCCTGCACCGCCTCCACGGCCGCCACGGCCGCTCCCTGCATCGAGCGGAGCGCTCCTATGCGCGTCGAAGACGTCCAGCACCGTAGCCCGGATGCAGTAGCACCGGTGGCTGGACGAAGTGGCACCGGTGGCCGACGCCGCGGCACCGGATCCCGCCAGCCTCCGGTGCGTGTGCCTACGAGCCTCCGGGCACCTTGCTCGTCTCCGGCCGCCCTCCACCTCCTCCGTGCGGGCGCCTTGCTCGTCACCGGTCGCCGCTGTCACCCGGCGTCCTCCACCATGCACAGCTACGCCTCTATGGACGGACGGCCCGCACCAACGTCGACAGCCGCCCCGGGAGGGCCCCGACCACGCGCCGCCCAGGACGTCTGGCCTCACTGCGGCGGCCTTGCCTCGTCCGTCCAGGCGCAGGAGATTTTCTTTATTTGAGGCCGCTTCTCTGTTGTTGCTTTTCACTCTCCGTACAAACTTGTAATCAGTTCATACTTTTTGGGCACCGTCGGGTGTTGTAGTAGCACCATTTCTTGATGATTTGTATTCAGATAATTTTGTGATGATTTGTAGAAGGACATTTTGATTTGAGGAGAGCACCGTATGTGAATTGGTGTAGGTACCGAATGATTTCCTTCAAGCACCGTATGCGAAAAGTTAGTGTGGAGAAATAAACCGAAATATAACTTAAATCGTGTGCAGTGACAAAAACGAAAACACGCTCGTATAAAAAAAAGGTGCAGTCATGCATTTGGCACCACGTGAAAAGTCATGGTCCACTAGTTTCCATTTTTATCATGCAAGGCTTGAAAGGAGCGGTCCCCATTCCACTTTGGTAATTCCCTCAAATCAACTCACTGTGCAGTCATGCATTTGGCACCACGTGAAAAGTCATGGTCCACTAGTTTCCATTTTTATCATGCAAGGCTTGAAAGGAGCAGTCCCCATTCCACTTTGGTAATTCCCTCAAATCAACTCACTCAAAAATAGAACCCTTCCCAATATTCGGCACAGATCTCAAAGGAATGGACGGTGCCGATTGCATGCACCCTAGAACCCTTCCCAATATTCGGCACAGATCTCAAAGGAATGGACGGTGCCGATTGCATGCACCCTAGTTGTGACGCCAAAAAATGGGTACTATGTAGATTTAAGCGTTCCCGCTGAAATCCGCACAATAACGATTTTAGGTCGCCCACCAGACATAATGTGCACGCCGAAACATGCGCATTATGTGGGTGGAATTGTGATAACATTGCAACAGTTCCGATACATCTACAAATACAACAAAGATATAAATACAACAACGACTCGAACGAGTCAACATACAAATGTTACAATACAAAGATACAAATGACAGCGGATAAAATAGTATCCGACTACGGATAAGAAGCAAATTGGACTAAGAGTCCTGAAGATAAGCAATGGCGCCATATCCCTGCCCAGCCAAGCCGAAGGGATTCCCAAGCTAACGTCGTCTGACTTCAAACCTGTTGACTGCACATAAAGCATAACCCAAAAGAGGGTCAGGGCACTCTCTGGCAAGTAAAACCGACTTGCCTACTTTCTACACCATCTCCCAAAATATAGGGGAGGTAGACTTAGCGGCAGCAGCACTAGCAACCTAAAGAGACACGCTACAACTTTCGTCTAATTAGAGAGGGATAAGAGAGCGCATAAGTAAACAGCTACTACTAACACCAAACATAACCCATTTGAAGGGGTTACGGTGCAGAAAACAATAATTTTTCTAGGAAACGAAACCCTAACTAGCCAGGATCTATCTATCTAGTAAATGCGATAACGGTGGCGGAACGGGTTACATTACCTCCATGTAGACCGATAGCGGGGATTACGCTCCCGCACAAGCGTTGACGATGAAGTCGTACGTAGCCGACCTCGAGGTCGCGAAGAACTTGCCGCGATGTCAAAGTCGATGACGCCGGGGTGTTGACGATGATCTGCGTCGACGGGCGTCGGGCGGAAGAAGGCAGAGCGCCAGCACCGGGGCTGGTGCGCCGGCAGCAGAGGGGAAGGAGGCGCGGCGGCTGCAGCGGCGAGACGACGTCGCCCAGGCTACTCAAAAGGAGTTACCTCCGAGCACTCACAAACATACGGAGCTTAGCGACAACCCCCGGTCATTCAGATCCAGCTGAAATCGCAGGGGTAGATCTTATCTGGAATTCCGCAGAGCAACGGCGCTCTGCGGTATAGCTTGGGTGGAGAGAGATCCCCCCTTCCTCAGCTCGGTGCGGCTCCAACTTGGGAACCACGAGATCAAGAGAGAAATCGGGAATTAATTGTATTTTCCAATGAATTAATCCAATTAATATGCCTTGCTATATAAAGGGGGAAAGGGGTGTGCAAACCCCTTGGCTCCCCCATGTGGGACTAAACAAATGAGGAGGGGGGTGGTGCGCCCCCACCATGGGCTGGCCGAACTCCCCATGGGGCCCACCCCCTTGCTTGGTGCGGCTCCCCCTCTTGGGCCCTCTGAGGGCCCATGTAGGTGGGAGCCCCCTTTTTCCTTTATTTAATTAATATTAAATTAATATAAAAATCTCATTAATTCATAATTAATATATAATTCAATATCCCGTGACTCCGAAAACTCTTTCGGACCACCGGAACAACTTTCGGACATTCCTGGAACCATTCTAGACCTCTCCGGAACTCCTTCCGGACCACCGGAACTCTTTCCGGATCATTTCTCTCTCTCCAACAAATTCCTATAATATTCCAGAACCTATCTCCTGGTGTCGCTAAGACCTTAAGTTTGTTACGCTACGGTTCGAGAACACTCCAGACATGGTCGAGACACTCCGCTCACCAATGACCGTCAGGGATACCTGGAAGTATATGACGACCCCTGTGCATTCCACGAATATCGTCGTTGAACCATAAATATGATATTCATTCCCTTTGTCTCTGCGATACTACCTTGTCCGAGATATGATCGTAGACACACCGATGTCTTTGTTGTATCTCGTTACCGACGAAGGTTATTAACTCGTCTGCGATATTACATCTCCATGAGCTAGTCATAAGCTGCGCAGCTATATAGATGCAATATCACCGAGTGGGCCCAGAGTATCTTTCCATTACAAGAATGAACAAATCCCGCTCTTGTTCCTTACGTCTTGATGCTCTTTCGGAATAACCAATATGGACACCGTTATTGTCATGCTATATAAGACACAACGTTTGATGCTCTCAAAGCACCCCTACGAAGCATTAATAAGTACGGTCTCACGGTCTAAGGAATAAGCTATCATACTCTTATCTATTGCAAATGACAAACATCGTAATACGATCTTATTGCAATACTTTGCGTATGTCCATCACCTTATTCAACTAACAAGATGACCCCATTGTCAACCGACGTCATTGTCGTTGATCGGGAATCTCGATCAACTGTTGCCCAATGGACTAGCTCATATAGAGGCTTGCTAGGGACCTGGTTGTCTATGTATCACACGTGTATTAATAATTCCGATTAATACAGTTATAGCATAATACACAAACCTATTATAAACTTATGAGATAATGCAATAAATACTACTTATTTATTTGCCTCTAGGGCATATCTCCTTCACCATTCTCGAATTAACCCCCTCAACCAAGTATGAGGAAGCAATTCGGGAAACTCACACATTGAATAATTTTAGTTACCTTTCATTGTGAAAGTAATTCTATATTACTAGTCAAATTAATTAACATTATTTAGGTGTAAGTTGTCTAGATCTCATTAGTCGGCAACGCACCAAGTTGTCCATAACCGCGGACGCGGCTCATCGATAAGATTATACCCTGCAGGGATGCACTACTGGACCCATACTCGCATGATCAACCCAGTCAAAAACATTAGGGCCTTTCAACCCAACTCTTTTCCTTCACCGTAACAAGTCCAGGAACCACGGGAGCTATGCTGGTCCCGGCCAAAAGGGTGCGGACTCCCGCAGGACACACCCCTCCGCACCAACAGGCCGCGCCCTATATGCATGTAACAAGGCACACCGCCAAAGTAAAATACTACACTAGTATTATCAATGCATATGAGACAAATGGAAAACCCGAACTAGGTGTGGCTCCCGGACAAGTTGAAGTTCCCGTCAAAGTCGAGGGGGGCTCCATAGGGCGTCCCACAAGTGGTTAGCGCGCTCAGTCTTGGATTAGGGGAGCAAGATCCCAGTTCCTAGGTCGACACTTAGCAGAACAAAGCACCTCGCAAGGCCTTCCGCCGGTGTCTTATCTTTTAATTATAATACCCCAATATAATACAACATTTTATTAAGGTAGAATAATCTGTCAAGCTAAGCATATGAAATAAAAGACCAACTGACGACTCGCACAACCAACTCTATGCATGCACTACGACTCGCAAGGCTAACAGATAAACATACAACAGGTGATGGGATGTGGGGATAAAGCTGTATCGGCTGCAGGATAACATGTGATGGGATCGCGATAAAGAATCGTAAACTAGGGTAGCAGAGATCAACGGCAGGAATGAAAGACAATGTATAGGTAAACAAGCAAACTTTGCTTGCCTGGAATCCCGCATGGAAGCAGATCTTGTCGTTGCTCACACATCTCAACGTCTTATCCGCGAAGAAGCAACAAACACTTGGGGAGGTCAGGGGCGTAGAGGGCGGCTCGGGAGAGGTCGGATATGGCGCGGGGAAGGAGAGGACGACCAACTCGGCGACCGGAGGAAGTTGAGGTCGGCGTGGACAACTCCGGCGTCCCTGGCATGAGATCTTCAGCAGGGATGGAGAGGACGGCGAGGAGATTCCATTCCCGTGCTCGGGAGGGGCCGACGGAGACCATGGCGTCGGGTTGGGCGAGCTTACCAAGCTCCGGTCATGGAGGCTTTTGTTTGGGAAAACAGAGAAGATGGAGGGGGAAGTGGGCGGCGTCGGCGGCGGCGGCTGAGAGGGGAGGCTAGAGGGCTAGGGTTAGGGTTTGGGAGGAGGGGCCGGCTAAGTAGGAGGAGAGGGGAGGGAGCACATGGGGGGCTCCATGGCTCCACCGTGGAAAGGTGGGCACGACCTCCTCTGTCTCCGTACGAAGAAGAAAGAGACAAGGGAGATGGGTTGGGCTGGAAGGTAAGTGGGCTTCGGGCCTAGAAAAGGTTTTTCTCCCTCTGGTTTTATTTCTTTTATTTATTCTTTTCTGTTTTGCATTTAAAACAAATAGAAAAAGAATTTGTATAAAGAAAACTTTATAAAATAGTTTTTTTTAGGTAGGCAATTTAATAAATTAGTTTTTATCATATTTGCAAAATATTTGAATTACCCATTTTTAATTAATTTGAAAAGCATTTGAAATTAAATGTGGAAAAATGAATTTGAAGGGGTGTGATTTAAATTTAAAGGCAGTAATAAAAAAAAGAAGTGACAAATGCATGATGAAATGATGACATGAAGATGCACAACAGAAAACAAGAATCTAAAATGGGATAAATCCCGGGGCGTTACAATGCAACATACAAAAATCTTGTCCTATATATATATATAGGGAAAATACTGTGTATGTTGCAACATTGTGGAGGTGGTAATCGGAGCCGCACATGCTGCTTTGAGATATGTGCTTCAGGGCTGAAAAACTTTCCATCTTTTCATTTTGGTATTCTGGCACAGATCTCAAAGCAATGAACGGTGCCGATTACAAGCACCCTAGTTATGCAACATACAAAAACCTCATCCTATATATATATATAATATATATAATATATATATATATATATATATATCAACGTGGATTTTATGCCCATGGTAGTAGCTGCGCACGCACATGGAGCCCTAGATGTGGTATCATGATCCATGCTGCCGTTAACGGAGTTAAGAGCCATGGCGCGTCCTTCTCATCGAAGAGAGAGAATGATCGAAGAGAGAGAATGTGTAGTTCTGATTATTGGAGAGAGAAACTTGTAAAAACCTTGTCGAGACGGTGCCGATTTCTTCGCGACGTGCGCCCTGTTTAGTGCCTTCTTATTTAGTGTGCCACGGTTTTTCTTGGTAATGTTTTGCCGTTCTTAGTTAATAATTCTTGAATCATGAGGTGATGCTCATGTAAGCTTGCATGATTATATACGATGGGCACAAAAACATTATTTAGTTATCTAGAGGCTGAAATTTTGGTGGTTTACTAACAACCCAAAAAAGTAGAACCATTGATGAAACAACATCCAATATTTTCTGTAAATCAAACTTGGATGAACATGGGATTTGGATAGAAAAATATTACTATACAAGATATTTGGATCAGAGCGATCAGAAACACAAATATTTGCATGCAGATCTAGATCGGGAGATGGGAAAAAAGAAGAAGGAAATCCTCATAAAAAAACAGATGCCGAGCTAGTGTTGCGTGCCTCCACCTTGAGCATAGAGGGAAGCCAGATTGCCCAGAGATGGAAGCACGGCCGCCATCCCGCTCTCCCATACCGGATGCGAGGGGGCCGCCGACGTGAGACTGGGCTAGGTGGCCGGCGGAGGTAGACGCAGGATTCCAGGTCCAGGCGGCCAAAGAAGTCGGGAACAGCTGTGGACGCTGGCCTGGTCGTGCACAGTGGAATGGCACGGACGCTGCGTAGGCAGAGGGTGGGCGGGGCAGGTCGTGGTGTGCGTCTGGGATGAGAAAGAGTATATGCAAGTGTGAAAATACGCGAGGGAGAGAGACGTGGCCAGGTTCGGGAAAGGAGAAAAATGGTCGTGCGGGGGTGGTAGTGGCTGGGGTAATTTTTGAATCGATTGGAGGACGCAACGGCGTTAACTTAATCGTCTGGTGGAAACTTCTCTATAGGACAATCCAATGGCTGGTTGTAGGTGCATATCTACCCCCCATGGCAGCCCCATATTTCCCATATGTATATATATAGGACAAGATTTTTGTATGTTGCATAACTAACATGAGTGCTATCGGCACCGTCCATTGCTTTGTGATCCGTATCCCATTTCCCAACCGGTGCCATTTTGTAGAGAACATGTTCAGACTAAAATATGAAAGAGGAATGGGGAGAAGAACCTTTCGAACCTAGCCCCATCTAATAGGGAAACTGGTCCTGCCAACTCCACCCAAAATCCTTTCATCGCGTGCACGGCTGCAGCAGCGTGGTGGGCACTTATTTTCCATCGTGTTTAAACGAGGCAGCAATCTCAGCCAAATAATTTTATTTATTACTTTTATTATTACAATCATGCACGTAGAAGCAAATCATGCACACAAACAGAGCATCCCGCACACCTCTGCCGCAAACGGTGCCTTCTCAACCGCAAATGGTACCTGCGCATCTAGCCTCCGGTGCCGCAGCGAGAAAGCTCCGGTACCTCCCGCCAGCATCAAAATCATAGAACGGAGCTTCTATAGAACGAAGCCTAATAAAAATCATGATTCGGTAGCAGCATATAAGAAATCAAATCACCGGAACAGAGCCAAGTCAAAATCACCTTAACAAAAAGATTACAACAGTGCTACACCCAGATTATTCAGAAACATAGAACAAATCCTAGATCTTGAAACAAACGGAGCTGTTGCACAAATTCGGTGCCAAAATCATAAAAGGGAAAAAAGCATGAACAAAAATGAGGCGCATATTCGGTGCCCATTTTTAAGTCAATCGGTGCATATCCAAAAAACTATCGGTGCCTATCTAAAAATCAAACAGAGCCTGTACAGAACCACACAGAGCCTTTGCAATCGAAACGCTTGAACGTCCTTCGTAGAAGAGACGATCACGTCGGGAGAGGATTGCAGGTCTCCGGCCACTGCGAGCACCAGGGGGAGGAAGGTGCGCGGGTGGAGGCAAGGGCGCGGGTGGAGGCGTGCGGGGAGGCGATCTCGCCCGGACCACAGAACGACGACGGGGGCGCGCGCCCAAGGGAGGCTGCCGTACTCTGGTGCCACCGCATCCGGCGACCGGCGCCGCTTCATCCGGCCTGCGGTGCCGCTGCATGATGGCCGGCGATGCGCGTTGTGGACCCGTGGAGGCATCCGGTGCCACACCCATCCCCATTCGGTGCCGCCGGTGGTCAAGTTGGTGCGGTCGACCACGGGGAGCACCAAAGTGGCCGGGTACGGGAGGGAATCCGGCAGGGGGACGACGACCTCCACGTCCGGTGCCCTCCGCGTGCGTGGATGGACGGGAGCGTGGCGAGGACGGTGCCGCGAGTATGAACGGGACGGGGCTGGCGCTGAGGACGCATCCGGTGCCGGCGAGGAAACCGTCTACCGGGTATGTGGCTCGGGTCGGGGATGAGGCAGGAGGAGCCGACCTCGCAGTGGATCTGGGGAGCGCGCCGGCAGGAGGTGGAGGGGGGCCGCCGGCCGGACATGAGGCAGAGGTGGGCGCAATCGGCCGGAGTAGATTGGACCGGAGGGGATGTGTGGATGAGCCATAGTAGGTGGGGGATAAGATGAGAAGAGAGATGCGGTTGGGGTCACTAGAGGTCGGAGGGAAAGGTTAGGGAAGATGGGGACGAGGGGGAGATGGAGTCTGGGTAAGGTTGACTGCCCATGAGATGAGTGGGGGCAGGATAAGGTAGGGTGGGCATGTGTCTAGGGGCTACACGCTTAGGGTCGTGGGACCAAACTGGATTAAAGAGGAAATAGAGGTTGCAGCTAGAAAATGACAAATTGTAAAGAAGGAAAGTTTTGTCCAGCTCCGGAACCGAACATGTGTGGCATTTATTGCCCTCACCACAATTTGGACCACACATGGCATATATATATATATATATATATATATATATATATATATATATATATATATATATATATATATATATATATAGGTCAAATGCTTTCTACTCCCGGGTGTAACTACACCCACGTCTCGTATACCACCTTACGGAAGTATTTGTCATACTTTATCGGTTTGAGTATGTTCATATATTATATTTAAGATACCCCAAAATAAGTTTGATGAAAAAATTACAACTGTCATCATATTTTACACTATATACTCAAAATACCGTCATATATGCATATAAAAGAGAAGTATGTAGAATTTTTTTACATACTACCTAAAAAGAAGTATCTATAGTACTAAAATAACATTATATACTCCATACTACATCGTACATACCCCCCGGTATGGTAGATACTTCATACTCATGTGAAACACAAATGGGTGTAGCTACACCCAGGTGTAGTATGAATATGTCCTATATATATATATATATATATATATATATATATATATATATAGGAAAAATACTAGCTATGTTGCAACATTCTAGAGGTGGCAATGGGTGTCGTCCTTGAGCTTTGTGATCTGTGCACATGTGTGGTCCAAATTTTGCCTGTTTTTCTTTTGCTGATTTTCTAGAAACCCAACTTTATTTCCTGTTTGAGAAGACATAGGTGTGTAGCCCTGCAACTAGCCCAGTCACTTTTCAGCCCACAATTCCCTCCCGTGAGGCTGTGCCTCTTTTTCCCGTGACCGCACGGTCCGCACCCACGATATCTCCTCTCTCTCGTTCCCATCCCACATACCGCTCCTCTCTATCCCCGATTCCCCAACTAACCGCCCGCTCCCATGCCTCGCTCGCTCCCACGCCTCGCCGCCCGTACCGCCTCCCAACCGCCGCCATCCTCCAGCAGTGGAGCATGTCCTTGCGTAGCTCCCCGTCTCGGCCGGCTGCGGGCCGTCTTGGCCGGCCGTGCGCATCGTGGCGAGCGAGCTTTGACCGGGCCGAGCGGCGTCGGCCCTCCTCTGCCCCTCGAGTCACGCCGCCTCCCGGTGCATCTCGTGCGGCGACAGGCCTGGACCCCATCGAGCCCCGCCGCCTCCTTGGCGACTCGGGCCCCATCGGCATCGAGCTCGCGGGCGCCCGGCGTGAGCGGCGGCGGCAGCGCCGCGGGAGATGGCGAAGGCGGCGGCGGGGTCGCGGGAGACGAGGCGCCAGGTGTACTTGACCCCGTCGTGGGCGTCGAGGGTCTCCTCGTCGTGGTCCAGGGTGAGGGCGACGATGCCCCGACTTCTCCTGCGCCGGCCGAGCGAGCCGCTCCCGCTCGACCTCGCCTTGGTCTCGCCTCCACGACCTCGGCCGTGACCCATCTTCCCCGACCTCGGAGTCCCTCCGCTTCGCGCCGCCCCTCCCACCTCTGCCCGCGGCGGCAGGGTACCGAGCAGGCCGCGGCGCCGCCCGTCCCCACCTCCCGTTACGCCGCCTTGCCCCCGTCTTCCACGGCTCCGACCTGCAGAGGCTCGCCTCGACGCCTCCTCCTCGGAGCTCGCCTACCGCGTCCGGTGCAGCGGCGGCCTGCCCAAGATCACGCCTCGATCTGCAGCGCGCAAGATGCAGCGGCGGCCTGCCCCCGCGACCTCCAAGGTGAGGCACCGGAAGGCCGGATGTGGGGCACCGAAAGCGGAAAGAGGAGGCACCGGAGGATGGTGTATAGGCTCTGTTCTTCTTCGAGTCGGCACCGCTGGATTTATTAGTAGGCACCAAATGATTTTTACTTTGTTCATTCTCTATGATCTGGCATGTGTTCAAGATCTGAGATTTGTATAAGAATTGCCTTTGATTTTGTCCATACTTTAGTGCTTTGCCATTTTCTGCTGTGTTTGAGATGTTCTATTGATTGTCCATAGATGATTTTTTGGATGGGCACCGTATGTGAGGATTTCCTTTCTTAAAGTAGGCACCGAATTAATTTGGATGGGCACCGTTTCCTTTCTTAGTACTAGTTGGAGATCATCGACTGAATAAACTGCAAAGGGCAAAGGCATCAATAGGGCAGACTCTAGAACGTGGTGGCGGAAAGGCTGGTCTGCACTTGCTATATGCATGAGCTTTGAAATGAGCAGATGTTTGGATTTAGCTGCATGTAGCATGTGACCACGGTATTGGGACCACGGTGCGCAGTTCCTCTTTGGGCTGACCTAAGTTCGAAAGGCACTCATCCCCATTCCCTTTCGGTATATCAGCCTCTAGAAGATGAAACCAGATAGAAAATTCAGTGCGGATCTCAAAGCAATGAATGGTGCCGATTACATGCACTCTAGTTATGTAATATACAAAAATCTTGTTATATATATAATCTCTATTAGACACCCTGGGTGTAACCTGGGTCGCGTTGCGGTGTGGCTCACGGTCACGCCAGGCAACACCCGATGTAATTTATTTTGAGATTATTATGTCGCTGGTTTTTCTTATCGTGGCTTCCCCAATCCCCACTCGTCTCAGTTTGTGGAAACCGACGCCGTGCCCTTCCTAGCTCGTGAAATCTGGCGACCTCCGGTTCCCCGTCGTTGCGGCCCGGCGATTCCTTGCCTCTACGCCTTATCCTCCTCCTGCTGCCGACCCCAGCTCCTCGAGCTCACTTCCTTCCCTTTCCTCGCCGGCGGTCCAGAATCCAAGGCGCCGGGCGTGGGAAGCGAGCTGCGCCAAGGGCGCTTCCCTGTGGACAGCGACGGGTCCAAGAGCGACTGCGACTCGGCACTATTGCAGGCGGTAAGCGAGCACGCCGGTGTCGGGCGTCGCGGAGACTGGCCGCGTCCGGAGATGTCACGGCGAGCGGCTGCGATCTGTTGCGGCGAGCCATCATCAGCGCCTACATGTTGTGGGATCCTTCCACTCCGCCGTGCTCTACCGGCGTAATCTTCTGCGAGCGCCAACTTTTGTCGACTGCGTCTGGCGGGGACTGGCTTTCCGTTTTATATATGGCTGGGTGTGCTGGGTTCTTAGGCTTCGCCTGTTGCTTTCTGTGTAATTTTTAGAACTGGTATGTCTAAAAACTGAGATGGTTAGTAATTATGTGCAACAACAAAACTAATTAGGGCTCCCTCGTGATAACATACAATAGATTAGCCATATACTTCATGTAGTCTTGAAGGCTTGTTATTGCAGTTCTGAACCTTCATGGAATGAATCGTTGATTTTGTTTCCTTCTTGTGAAACTTACATCATTTCTAATCTGTACGGAAGCTCACAGATTTAGCATATGTGGAAAATTCTTGAAACAAATATATATATATGTTTACTCCATTGGCTTTGAATCTGTATGGAGGAACCTAATCATCCTTTATTTGATTATTTCTTAAGATTCATGTACGCTGTATTTCAGAGTTATCCACTCAAATATGATTAGTTTCTTCTTCTTTATTGTTACCAGTTGGCTGGTATATCCATCAGCTGGACTGCCGACTGGGATATAATCCAACAGTACTTATCCATTATAATCCAACAGTATTTATCCATTTTCTTGTTCTTATTACTTGGGTTTAAGCTGCATTAGTGCATCTTTTTTCTTTGTTTCCAACCTTTGATTGCCCTAGGTTGCTGGACTGCCGACTGCGTCCATTCTTCATATTTAGCACATTTTATGCTGCATTCCCTTGCCTTATCATATGAGTGGCGTGGACATGCAAGCTGGTATGCATCTACGCTTGGTGCACTTATCTATCATGTCTAGGCTTAGTTACATGGAACATGCTATGGCAACCAGCAACGATATAGGTGGTATTCATGCACTCTTGTTTGTCTCTCAAAACATTGTTGTAGAAAGGCTTTTTCTGTCATCCTAGATGTGCTCACAATTTAAACTTTTATGAATATGGATGATGTGTCTCGATAAATTCTTGCATCACTATGACAGAGAATACATTCAGCTTCGTTGTTTCATCGACCTGGTATTTTCAGCCAATCCAACTAATTACTTATGATATTATCCTTCCAGATCCAGTCATGCAAATTTCATTGATATTTTGTGTATTGCAGACAAAGGCAAACAGTACACGGCTGAAGATCTCTCCTACGTCATCTTGGAAGATTTCAACGAGACCATACCTTTACCTTATTTCTTGGAGAAGTTCAAGCCCATGACCAGCCATATTGAAAAACTTGCTTTGAAGATCGACGTGGGCATATTGTACGCATGCATCTGCTTCACCGTTTGTAATTCACATTTTTTTATGTCCCGAACAATTCCAAAATTGATGTGCTCTGTCCTTTTCTTACAACTTATAGTATCTTAAGAAGGGAGGAGTGGAATATATTTGCTAAAAATAAATTTTACTTTCATCCAATCAATCTGTTTTTTATACCCTAGGGAGGCTTTATTAGACACCCTAGTTTTATTTTTCACATACCCTAGGGAGGCTTTATTTTACACAACAAGTTTTGCCGGTACTTGTGTTGCATTAGAATATGCAAACAGTTATTTACATTGCCGTAAAACAATTTGATAACCAAACGGTGCAGCATCTATTGCCGCAATCTAGTATTCAGAGATATTTTTACCTTTCAAAATCGTAACTTACTTCCAGTTGGTGGATTATGCGTTCAAAACTAAGTCAACTTGTATTTTTATGTTGCACAAATCTTTGCTTAGATCGAAAGTATTGGCAACCAAAGCTAAAAGAATGTTTAAAAGATCACCTTTAGTAATCTTCGTTTCTCAAATGTTGTCACGTTACCACGTACCAGTTTTGAATTTTCCTTACCTAAGCGGGCTTTAAAACGACCCACAAGGCCCAGGCAGATCGTGGGTGGTGCATTTGAAAAACAAAATATCGTGGGTCGTGTGGACGTGAGGTAGTTGGACTGCTGTCCGATCTTAGGACGCCGTGACATATTATTACGTTGCATGCAAGGGCGCGGGCGCGGGATGGCAGGTTCAGACGCGGGTTTACTCAACACGGACCGAGCACGGTTCGGCCGGGTACCACAATATATATATGGTTTCATTTTGAGTGAACTCTTTTAATATAATTACCAAAAAGGAATGGGAACCAAGTGCTTTCGTGTCTAGGCATAGACTAAAACGGAAATGATGCAACATGATTCCCGGTTTGCTTTGTTTTTCGTGCCTCCATGTGAGGAATTGAACTTCTGAATAAACAGTCCATGATTATTTTTTTCTCTTTTTATTGGGTGTGCTAGCCGTGTTGTGTGCCTGCTCCATTGCCAGTGGCTCCGTGCCAAAAAATTCTCGTGCACTGAGACAGAAAAAAGAAACAACAAATCATGAGATCTTACACAAAAATCATCTCTGAAACACTTGTGACACACTAGACGTTTTCAGCTGCATAAGATTCGGCCTTTAACATAGCTCATTTTTCACTCATATACAACTCTGAAAACAGTACAACACAATACGTTCATTGATCTCACAATACAGAGCGCAACTAATCAGAAATCCTTCGGTGCCAATCCTTAAACCAAACAGTGCCTATCGAATCACCAATCGGTGCCTAGTCAGAACAAAACAGAGCGCATGGAGATGAGCTGCAAGCCTGCAACTGGAGCTGGGAGTCGAGACGGCGAAGACGCGCATGGCCGGCCGAGACGGCGACCTACCGCATCCGAGGCAGTCGACCGCCACGGTCGGCTCCCCTGGCTTCAGTGACACCGGACTCCATCGTCGCGCCTGCGCAAGGACGGCGCCGCACGGGCCCGGTGTCTGCGCTAGCTGCTGCGGGTTGATGGACGGTGTTTCGGTGCGGGTGGTAGATGGCGCGGGGACGAGTGCGAGGCGCTCCTGGCAGCGTGTCTCTTGGAGGGCGGAGTTATCCAGGGCAGACAGCCTCCGGTGCCGCTGCATACATATCTGGTGCCGCCGCATCCCGCGACTGCCGCATCCGCCGCATCCGGTGCCGCAGTGTCTTTCCTCCGGCCGGGGCGGAAGGCCGTAGGCGACGGCCGGGGCAGGAGCTAAGTCTTGGGGAGGGAGTCTTGGGAGGCGCGCGGCGGAGTCGACCATGGAGGACGGCGACCGGTGCCGCGGATGGAAGGGCTCCGGTGCCAGAAACCGCAACGGGACGGCGCACAGCCATCCGAGACGCCGACCTACGCGATGGCGGGTCTCCGGTGCGGGGAAATTAGGTAGGGGCGTGGCGCCATGGCGGCGGCTTGCGCCGGCATCTCGCTGGAGAGGGGAGAGAGGAAGAGGCCGCGGACGAGAGCTCGGGATGCGCCGGCAGTGGAGGCGCTGGAGGCCGCGGCGCCGGACCGTACCATGGGAGGTCGTGCGGTGGGGGTGAGAGTGGAGAGAGAGAGGTGCACGGGAGGTCCGGGATGGGAAGTTGGGAACGAGGAGACAGGGAGTCACGGGAGGGTGGGCAGTTGGGCACGAGATCCACGGGGTTGCCTGCGTCGGGGATAGCGGACACGGGCTCGAAAAGTGGCAGCGCTAGAAGCAGGCCTAGTGGCCTATGCCTCCCCAAACAGGAAATAACATAGCACATTCAAAAAATCAATAAAAGCATAAGAGGGAAAGCGCTAGAAGCACATGGACGGTGATTATCACCTCCACGATGTTGCAGCATATCTCTGTTTATCCCTATATATATATAGGGTAGCGCTATTTGACTCCGAATAGTTATTCTACACCCACCCCGTATCTTTCGAACCGTAAAGTATTTTTACATCACGTAAATTTTGCCGTACTTCGTAAGTTTATAGGAATGTAAGAAAATGTAAGAAAATATTAACATGACGTAAAAATTTATTTATGTGGCATATAAAAAATATTACGTAAAATACGCATTTTTACCTCTTTTTACAATGTTATAACTTATATATTGCATTTCTTATGTAAATTTTTTAGTTATGGGGCAAAATAAATATAATTATTTGGATCATAAACATATTTTTTTATAAAAAACAATATAAAAACTTTCAGGTGCAAAATAATTTATTATACACCTGGGTGCAAAATAGGGTTTCTATATATATATATATATATATATATATATATATATATAGGACATATTCATACTACCCTCGAAGGTAACTACCCCACGTGTGTTTCACACAATGTATGGAGTATCTATCATAACATTAGGTATGTATCATGTAGTATGGAGTATATAATGCTATTTCAGTACTATAGATACTTTTTTAGTAGTATGTAGAAAACTTCTACATACTTCTCTTTTATATGCATATATGACGATATTTCGAGTATATAGTGTAAAATATTAGGCCATTTGCAATTTTTTCATTAAAGTTGTTTTTGGGTATCTTAGATATAGTATACGAACATACTCAAACCGATAAATTATGACAAAGTACTTCCGTAAGTTGGTATATGAGACGTGGCGTAGTTACCTCGTAGAAACCATTTTACCTATATATATATATATATATATATATATATATATATATATATATATATATATATATATAGGGTAGCGCTATTTGACTCCCTGGGAGTAGAATAGTTATTCTACACCCACCCCGTACGTGACGTAAATTTTGCCATACTTCGTAAGTTAATAGGAACATAAGAAAATATTAACATGAAGTAAAACTTTATTTATGTGTCATATGAAAAATATTACGTAAAATACTCATTTTTACCTATTTTTACAATGTTATGACTTATATATTATATTTCTTATGCAGATTTTTAATTATGAGACAAAATAAATGTAATTATTTGGCTGATAAACATATTTTATTTTATAAAATTAATGTAAAAAAATCTCGGGTGCAAAATAATTTATCCTGCACCTGGCTGCATAATAGAGTTTCTATATATATATAATTAACATGTGCACCTAGGTGCCCATGCTCCTAGATGGAATACGGTAAGTTTTAGGTATGTACACCATACAAATGTTTTAGGTATGCATAAACAAAGATATGTTACAACATTCTAGAGTTGGTAATCGGTACCACACATTATGTCTCGTGATTCGAACTGACAAAACTTTCCCTGATTTCTAGTTATTCGAACTGACAAAACTTTCCCTGATTTCTAGTTTTGAGCATTAGATATTTCCTCTTCGAAACAACTGGTCCCACTATTCTGTACCATGGCAGACCGTGGGCAACTAGTCTATCCCGTGACCAGTTCTCCAAAAACAAAGTCTATCGATTGACCCTCCAGTCCTCTCCCTCTCTTATCTCTTTCTTTTCCGATCCCTTCCTTTTCCTCTGGTTTTCTCTTTCCTTCACCGATCCATCCCACACCCTTCTCCTGCGCCTCCATCCGCCACCATGCTGGAGACCGCCGGATGTCTCCTTGACCCAGCTCCTCCTGCACCCGCACGCCATCTGATGGCGCCGCCCCGCGCGCCTCCCCGACGAAGTCGCCGTCCCCGGCCGCTGCTGCGCGCATCCCCGGCAGCCTCTGGCTTGTTCGCTGCCGCCGCTGCACCGTCCTCGCCACGCGCGGCTCTGCCTCCTTCTTCCTCAGCTCCGACCGAGCCGCTCGCCGTCCGCCGCCGGCCGCCTTCCCGCGAGCCGCGCGCCGTATGCGTGCCCGCCCGACACCGTCCGTCTTCCCTCTCCCTCGCACAGGCACCGGAGCCCAATCCTCGCGGGCACCGGAGCTCGTCACTTGCCGCACCGGATTCCCGCCCTCTCCATCCTCCCTTGTTCGGGCGCTCCCTTGGCCCAGCGCGCCTCCTTCGAGCTGCGGCCCCGCGCTCCTGCGTCTGCCATGGAGTACACGCCGGCACCGGAGCCGGACGCACGGGTACCGAATTAGGCACCAGACGGGAGGTGTCGGGGGGCTGCCCCCCGGGTAGGGGCAGATCCCGGTATAATATAGTAAAGTGCCAACAGTACTTGGCCTTTGGCGACAACAAGGGACACCCCCTGGTGTGCCGAAAGGGCAGCTTGACCTTTGGGCACTGGAAGAGGGCAAAGTGCCTCCTGGCAGCCGCAAGGGTCAGCTCTGGCAGCTATAAATAGACACCCCCGGCCCTCACAATCGCAGCACAAGCATGAGCGGGTGGTTCCTCTAAGAACTAGCTTCTCGAAGATGTCTTTGTCGATAGGCTAAGACATCTTCGGGAGGCTAGGCCTAGAGATACTCATCCTGAGACGAACTCGGACGTATCCGGAAAGGGTCCCGAGTCTCGTGTTCCAAGCAGACTCCCGGAAGGAGGTGTACTCGGTTTTACCGGATAGGTTGTCCGGTAGGTGCTAACCGGAATGTATGTCTCGGTGTTGATCTTATGCAGAAGCTCACAGTGGCAAGCGAGGAAGTAGCCGGCGTGAGGGCTTCCGGTAGGCCGTCAACGGTCTAGAGCAGGCCTTCCCGTCTGTCGCGGGGTGAAGTACCGTTCCGCCTGACACGGAAGCATGGTCACCTCCCGCCTGACACGGAAGCATGGTCACCTCCCGCCTGACACGGGAGCGCGTCAGCCGGTACGATCGTGGTACGACAAGACCTGACATGCCTAGCCCGGCAATCCGGAAAAGGCTATCCGGGATGGGCAAAGACATGTCTTGTCTCTGACAAGGGGACAATGATGATGCAGGACGGCGCCTGCCGTCCTTAACGAGATGATGACGAGGGGGCTACACCGGATAGCCCGGCGACTAGGTCGCACTAGCCGGTGACGGCATGCCGGCTAGGCCTGTCCGGTGGGGGCCAAGCCAAGTTAGGGTTTCCGGCCCTCCTGGCCGGAACTCTATAAAAGGCGCCATAACTGCTCCTGAGAGGGAGAGACCCACTTCAGAGCCAAAGCTATAGTCACATTGACTCTTAGAGCATTTACTCCTTCTCACCTTGAGTTCATCTAGTTCTTTGTACTCCTTCCTTTGACAGATCTGGTAGCAAGTTGTAGTCCTTGTACCACCAGTATATAGAGAGGAAAGGCAGGAGTAGGGGTGTTACCTCCTCACGACGGCCCTGAACCTGGGTATATCGTGTGTGTGCTGTGTGCCTTCGAGCATTTGTTTGTGTTTGTTAGATCTTCCCCTTTGCACTTTGTTCTTATTTCTTGTTCTTGGGAGATCTCGGTTTTACCGGGATCTTCCCCGCGTGAGCTCTTCAGCTTGCTATCCCTCCCCGGATCCACCAACATCCATCGGCCCCACAAATTAGCCATCCTATGGCATCTGCCGTGACACCACCACGACAGTTGGCGCCCACCGTGGGGCAGACAGAGGCGTTGGCTGGTGTACACATCCGGACGGGCTCCCCCGTTCGTTTAAACGTTCGGGTTCTTTCTGGCCTAGTCGTAAGGCTAGGGGAGATGGACTTCGTCTGCGACAACGCAGGGTGCTTCCGGAACAGACCGTTTCCGGTAAACGGATGTCTCCTTGACTTCGGTGGTTTCACCACCTACGTGGCCACCGAGGTTGTGTGTAGCTACCCGGACGTGGTCCTGGAAGCTGAGGACCCTCCCATGCTCTGCGCTGCTCGGGGTCTGCGTGCCGGTCGCCCCCCGAGTTCCGTCGCAGTAATGATGGTCGGGGCAACCGAGGAGGAGTATCAAGATGCTGACGGCGATACCGACGGCCACCCGCGTTTGGCCAAACCCCCGCAGGAGAGGCCTGCGGCCCGGGATGGTGATCCGCAGTCATCCCATCCGCGACGCCGTCCGGATCCCCTCTCGGGACTCGTGGCTAAGTTGGCTGTACCGGTAGCTGCCGGAGCAGATGCTCAAGCCACTTCGGCCGAGTTAGAGGAGCAGCGGAAGTTGCTACTCGCTGAAGCACAGGAGATCGCCGAGATCCGCCGCGAGCTCAGCGCTAGCCTCCGGGAGTACAATGCAGCTCACGGATTCCCTAAGATAGACTCCCGGGAGAAGCGCATTGCAGATCTGCGCAAGAAAGGAAGAATAGTGAATGAGGAGCTGGCCGGTGGAGCCACCACCAGTAACACTGGAAGTCGGATTTCAGCAGGGAAGCCGGTGTACAGCTCACCGGCGAAAACCCTTAGGGCCGCCGAAGCCGCCATGGCCGAGTTGGTGGGGCTATCCGGTGAAGCCCTGCGCAAGCAGCAGGAGAGGGTAAACGAGCTGGTGATTGAAGCCAATCGTCAGAATCTGGCCTTCAAGAAGAAGAACCCCGGGGCAGGATCCCAGGTGCACTCAGCCAGACCCGACACTAGCCAGAAATCGGATGGGGAGGCCTCTTCCCCGCATCCGAGCAGAAGCAAGAGCAAGAGCAAGAGCCGGAGCCGGAGTCGAGGTTCCGGGAAGAATAAGCAGCTGCAGACCTATGATCCGGCCTTTGCCGGTATCCAGCAAGCCGGGCAGGCCAGACAACGTAACTCGGGACAGGCGGGAAGTACCCGTGGGGATGGTAACCTGGGTGTAGGAAACAACAACCCGGTTGGCCATGGTAATCCACCCCGGAATCCTCCTCACGATCAGGGAAACCTGCAGAGGGAGGTCGTCTCCGTTCCCCAGCAGGCTCTGGTCCCTGCGCAAGACAGGCTCAACGATGGCAACTCGAGGTTGCAGCAACTCGGATATCAGCCAGACGAGAACCCTTTGGGATCTCGGATAGGAACCAGGCAGCTGAACCCGGCAGA
The DNA here is from genome assembly GCA_026929855.1 of Poa annua. Classification (NCBI taxonomy): domain Eukaryota; kingdom Viridiplantae; phylum Streptophyta; class Magnoliopsida; order Poales; family Poaceae; genus Poa; species Poa annua. The sequence continues at coordinate 21,496,902 of CM049432.1, read as the reverse complement.
TGCCAGATTCCGGCTCGACCGGATTCACCAATCCGAGTTGGTGGAAGAGCAAGGACCTCCGGGACCTGCCTGCTTTGGACCTCGGATCATGCGGGAACCTCCTGTGCGGAACTTTCAGCTCAACCGAGGTGCCAAGACCTATGACGGTAGCAAGAAGCCGAAGGACTGGCTAACCGACTATGTAATTGCAGTAAGCATAGCCGGTGGAAACAGACGATGGGCGGTACGTTATGTACCGCAGATGTTGGAAGGACCAGCCCGGATATGGTTAAACAATCTGAGAACTGGCAGTATAGACTGCTGGTTAGACTTTGAAGAGGCATTCATCAGCAACTTCACCAGCACGTACAAGAGGCCCAACAGGCCTCAGCAGCTCGCCATCTGTAGGCAGAGGAGCAATGAGACCGACCGGGAGTACCTTACCCGGTGGAGCAATATTCGCAACTCGTGCGAAGGAGTGGTGGAGGCACAGGCCATCTCCTGGTTTGCGCAAGGATGCCGGCATGGCTCTATGCTGTGGCAGAAGTTGCAGAGAAAGATTCCAACGACTTTGGCAGAAACCATGCGCATCGCCGATACCTACACGCTTGGAGATCCCATGCAACCCCTGGTGGATGTCGGAGACTCCAACAGGAGGAATGCGGGACCTCAGCGTTCAGGACCGAGCAGGAGCCATGATCGCCAGGAGTTCGGCCACAAGAGGAATCAGCCCGAGTACCACCATGCTGCGCAGCATGTCGCAGCAGTAACCCGGGAGCAGGAGGATGCCGGCAACAGTCAGCGTCAAAAGACAAGTGGCCCGGCTTGGGGTCAGAGTCAGGAGGTGCAAAAGACCTGGGTGGAGCAAAAGAAGCCCCTGACGTATGAAGAAATGCTGAACAAGCCGTGCTGCTACCACACTCTGGAGGCCAACAAGCCCGCAAACCATTCTACTCGGCAGTGCAGCTGGTACCAGCGCACGTTGCAGGAGGGCAGTTTGGGGGCTATTCGGCAGAATGCTCCGGCATCTCGGCCCAATATCCCGAGACCCCCTCCTCCGAAATCAGGGGCCAATGCTGTGCGACTTCCCCCTCCTCCGAGAGGACCTCCACCTCGCCCAGTGAATGTGGTGCATACCCGGAACGACAACGGTAACCAAGCCGGACACCAGCAGAGCAACTACCGGGAGGCACATCAGAGCTATGTGGTCTTCGTGACCGAGCCCACTGACCGAAAGAGTGTGCGGAAGCGTGCCCTGGAGGTGAATGCTGTGATCCCGGCGGTGCCCAAATTCTTGCACTGGTCCGAGATGGAGATCACCTGGAGCCGGAAGGATCACCCCCGGGTTATGCCCAAGCCGGGAGCGTATGCCTTGGTAGTGTACCCAACTTTTGTCGGACCCAACCTCAACGTCCGATTCAACCGGGTTCTGATTGACAATGGCAGTGCCATTAACATCATGTACAAGGACACGATGCTGAAGCTGGGAGTATCCATGAACACCCTGCTGCCCACAGAGACAACCTTCCATGGCATTGTGCCCGGAGTCTCTTGCTCGCCCATGGGAAAGATCTGGGTTGAGGTGCTATTCGGAACTCGGGAGAACTGCCGAACCGAGAGCTTGGAGTTCGAGGTCGTGGACCTCGAGAGCCCGTATCATGCACTGATCGGCAGACCGGCCCTTGCCAAGTTCATGATCTCAACTCATGTGGGCTACCTCAAGATGAAGATGCCGGGACCTAACGGCGTAATCACCATCTCGGGAGACCACAAGCGCTCCATGGAATGTGCCTCGGCGGGATCGTGCTTGGCTGAGTCTCTGGTGATCGCGGAGGAGAAGAAGAGGATCCAGCAGGTGGTGGCGATGGCCAAGACATCCCAACTCGGAATGCCCGGGATGGTGAACCCGGAGCAGGGTGCGTCATTTCAGCCCTCCAAGGAGACCAAGAAGGTGTGTGTGGACCCCAGCAACCCGGAGCGACAAGTTATCATTGGCAGCAACCTGGACAGCAAATAGGAAGGCGAGCTCGTCGACTTCCTCCGCGAGAATCGGGATGCCTTTGCGTGGTCGAGCGACGATCTGCAAGGCGTCCCGAGGGAGTTGGCTGAGCACTCTCTATTTGTTAGACCGGATGCGAAGCCGGTGAAGCAACCGACTAGGCGCCTCTCGGATGAGAGAAGAGCTGTGGTCATGGAGCATCTGGCTATACTACTGGCCGCCGGATTCATAATGGAGGTGCTGCACCCGGATTGGATTTCGAATCCGGTCCTGGTGGAGAAGAAGAAAGATGATCCCCTCCTGCTTAAGGTGTGGCGCATGTGCATCGACTTCACCAACCTCAACAAAACATGCCCGAAAGATCCCTTTCCACTGCCCCGGATAGATCAAATGATAGACTCTACTGTCGGGAGTGAGCTTTTAACTTTTCTAGATGCTTATTCTGGTTTTCACCAGATACCTTTGAATCCGGATGATCAATTGAAAACTGCTTTCATTACCCCTTATGGGGCTTATGCTATCGTGTTATGACTTTCGGGTTGAGAAATGCTGGTGCTACATACCAGAGATGCATGCAGAAATGCTTGCATGACCAGATAGGCCGAAATGCCGAGGTCTATGTCGATGACATTGTCATAAAAACAAAAGAAAAAGCCTCATTAATAGATGATCTGAGGGAAACATTTAAGAACCTAAGAATATTCCGGATGAGGTTGAACCCGGATAAATGCACATTTGGTGTGCCGGCAGGAAAGTTACTCGGTTTCCTCATCTCAAGCCGGGGAATCGAGGTCAACCCGGGCAAAATTCGCGCTATTGAGAGCATGAAGTTGCCCGTGCGCCTCAAGGATGTGCAGAAGTTTACCGGATGTCTGGCATCCCTAAGTCGGTTTGTGAGCCGACTTGGGGAGAAGGCCTTGCCTCTGTATCAACTGATGAAGAAGAGAAAGACATTTGTTTGGACCCCGCAAGCTGATGCGGCGTTCAACGATCTGAAGAGAATGCTCTCAACAGCACCTGTGTTGGCATCCCCGTTACCCAAGGAACCAATGCTGTTGTATATTGCCGCAACCAACCGAGTAGTCAGTGTGGCAATGGTGGTAGAAAGGGAAGAAGGGGGCAAGCTGATACAGAGGCCGGTGTATTACCTCAGTGAGGTGATCTCGGAATCCAAGCAGAACTACCCGCACTACCAGAAGATGGCATATGGGGTGTACATGGCAGTGACCAAGCTCAAGCACTACTTTCAGGAACACCCGATCACAGTGGTATGCAAAGCTCCTCTCGCCGAGATCATCGGTTGCAAGGATGCTAGCGGCCGGGTAGCCAAATGGGCCATCCAGTTGTCTCCGTACGCTCCGGCATACGAGAGACGAGATGCCATCAAGTCGCAGGCGCTGCCGGACTTTTTGGTAGACTGGGCCGAGATGCAGTATGAACCTCCGATACCGGATTACAATTTCTGGAGGATGCATTTCGATGGCTCGAAGGCTAAGATCGGATTGGGTGCCGGAGTGGTCCTCACTTCCCCAAAGCAAGATGTACTGAAGGATGTGCTGCAGATCCATTTTCGGGCATCCAACAATGTCGCAGAATATGAGGCCTTGGTTCATGGACTGAACGTCGCCAAGGAAATCGGCATCCGCCGGATAGAGTGCTTTGGTGACTCGGATCTCGTAGTACAACAGGTGTCGGGGAATTGGGATGCCCTTGATGCAAACATGGCCTTGTACAGGTTTCATGTGCAGAAAATATCCGGATTTTTTGAAGGATGCGAGTTCAAACATGTACCCAGAGGAGAAAACGAGGCAGCAGATGTCTTGTCCAAGCTAGGATCATCCCGGGATGCAATCCCACCCGGAATAGCTCTAGAGCATTTGAGGAAGCCATCTATCCAACCCTCACCCGAATCGGATTCTATCTTCATCCTGAAGGAACCCGGTGCAGATGCAGTACCCATGGAAATAGATGTCGGAAGCATCACATCGAACCCGGGGACTGCGGCACAGTGCTCGGAGAGGCAAAGAAAGATGATGATAGAGGTGATGTCGGCAGAACCAATGGACATAGACGCTCCCGCATTCCCGGTTCGACCTATCCCGGAGTGGGCACAGCCCATTATGGCTTACATCTTGGAGGGAAGTCTCCCGGAGAATGAAGTGGAAGCCCGACAAATATCGCGAAGATCAAAAGCATACACTGTCATCAATCAAGAGCTGTACAAGAGAAGTGTCACTGAGTTACTCCAGAGATGTGTGGAACCGGCAGAAGGGCAAGAGATGCTGGTGGAAATTCATCAAGGGGAGTGTGGACATCATGCATCATCCCGGGCCCTGGTGGCAAAGGTGTTCCGGCATGGGTTCTACTGGCCCACTGCGCTACGGCAAGCAGAAGATATTGTCCGGAAGTGTGGGGGGTGTCAGAGATTTGCTCACCGGATACACATGCCGGCGTCGGCACTGAAAACAATTCCCATCACTTGGCCATTCGCAGTATGGTGTTTGGATATGGTCGGGCAATTCAAGCCGGCAAGAGGCAATATGACACATACTGGTAATGGTGGACAAATTCACTAAGTGGATAGAGGTCAAGCCAATCCGGAAGTGCGATGGACACACCGCTGTGCAATTCCTGAAAGACATCATCTTAAGATACGGATACCCACACAGCATTATCACAGATTATGGAACAAACTTTGCTGTGGGGGAATTCGCTCGATTTTGTGCTGAGAAGGGAATCCGGCTGGATGTAGCATCAGTTGCACACCCGGAAGCAAATGGGCAGGTCGAAAGAGAAAACGCCTTGATCTTGGCCGGTATCAAAGCTCGCTTGATCGAACCACTGTTGAGAACTCCGGGGTGCTGGGTAGAGGAGTTACCGGCAGTACTATGGGGTCTCCGGACTACACCGAATAGATCTACCGGGTACACGCCATTCTTCATGGTATACGGGGCTGAGGCAGTACTCCCAACCGACATACAATATGACTCCCCGAGAGTGACAATGTTCACCGAGACTGAGGCAAAGGAGGCCCGAGAAGATGATGTTGATTTACTCGAGGAGGCAAGAGAGTTGGCACTATCTCGGTCGGCAATTTATCAACAGAACCTCCGTCGCTATCATAGCCGGAAAGTGCACCCGAGGGAGATCTGGTGCTGAGGCTCATCCAACGCACGGCCGGAATGCATAAGTTGTCACCTCCATGGGAGGGACCTTTTGTGATAAGCAGGGCATTGCACAATGATTCTTATTACCTTGTAGATGCACAGGAGGCTAGGAAAGGTGTAATGGACAAATCTGGTGAGGAAACCAAGCGTCCATGGAATGTAGCTCTACTTCGCCCCTTTTACACGTAAAAGGTTCAGTTTATGTTGTATCTCAATTTTCAGTATTAATGGAAGTAAGGTACCCCGGGAGGAACCCGGGGACTGCCTGGTTATGAGCTTGTCTTGTTGTTATTTTTGTCAAATTCATTTACTATTTTGTACCGGCATCTCGGGAAGGAACCCGGGGACTGCCGGATAGCTGTTCTCTACTTTTCTTTTGTATGCCGGGAAAGTTCCGAGTTCGACTCTCAAAGTCAAGTAATGTATGTCATGTGAAATCATCTTGTGACTCGACTGACGAACGCCGAAATGGTAGTCAAGAGCAAAGAGAGGGAAGGTGGGAAACACGAAAACGGTCTCGGGGACTCGAAGCAGGAACTTATCCGGCATACCTGTTTTTATTAACTTTGTTGTTTTTTATGTCGGGAACTCGGTTAGTAGGAACTCGGATTGCTTTGAGTAATGTATGCTGTATGTGGAGTTTCGTGACTCGACTGTCGAACGCCGAAATGGTAGACAAGAGCAGAAATTACCTAAGTACGGTAAACATGAAAGGCAATTTGAGAACTCAAAGCGGAGTAAATTGACATAAGTGGTTCGAGTAAATGGTTCACTGAGAAACAAAAATAGTATGAGTGTATATTACATATGCCACCCGACATCCCGGGGATTTAACGAATCTACTAAGTTTTTCAAGCGGTAGGGGAAGTCGGCTTCTCGGCGGAGACCTCGGGAGCAGCGGCAGCAGCAGCAGCAGGAGCGGCAGCGGGAGCAACTTCGGCTTCACTTCCGGCAGCACTACTCGGGGCCTCGGGACACACCTCGGTCTCGGGGGCCTCGGGTCTTGGCGAAGTCGCTGCGTCCCGGGGAACCACCTTCTCGGGCGCAGCACCGGAAGCAGCGTCATCTCCTTCCGGGGCCTCGTCTTCCGCCTCGTCGGAAGCAGCATCATCTTCTTCGTCGTCCTCGTAATCTGATTCCGAGTCGGAAGGAATGACGCTAGGGGTGAAGGCGCGGATGCTTGCCCACGTAGCGATGCGGTGCGACACCTCTTGTCGGCGCTGGACCTTTTCCGGATCGGTCACCCACGGAGAAACCGTCCGCAGGCGCAGGATCGCCCCCAGATCGAGACCTTCGTACCAACTGAGTACTTGGGTCAAGACCTGGTCGGCGCCAGCCCGCGCACCGGAACGCTTCCAGGCGTGGATGCGTCTCCCGGCACCCCGGAGTGCGCTCGCGAGCTCGGGAATCGAGAGCGTCCCCCGGATACTCGGCCACAGTGCGCCGTGGACATGGACCGCAGCGCTGAGCAGATCCGTCTCGATAGACCGGAGGGGTACTATCCGGGCCTTCAGGGCGATGAGGTGATCCTCGATGTCCCAGGCATCCGAGATGGGACCCTTCCCGGCGCGCTTCTCGCGGGAGGCGGCAACAGCTTTGGCGGCAGCTTCGCGGGAGTGCTCGAACTCTCCTTTAAAAAGAAGAGCTGTCAAACGGCTTGGTCATAAGAGTAACAGCAAGAAAGAAAGCAAAAAGAAGACAAGAGGGATGTCGGTCCACTTACTGTTCAGATCCCGGTTTAATACTGTGAGCTCCGAGAGCCAAGTCTCAGACCGGGAACGGAGAAGAGCAAGCTCAATCTCGGCAGTGTGCGCGCGCTCCTCGGGCTGGTCCAGGGTCTCTTTCTGCTTCTTGGTCGCCTCGATGAAGCGCGTCTTCATGTCGGCCGTAGCAGCTTTGACCTTTTCGAGCTCGCCATTGAGCCGCACAATCTCGGCTTGCGCGGTGGCAAGTGCAGTTTTCTGGTCAACCGAGACCTTGCGCGCGGCATAGCGCTCCTCCCGCAGGCGTCCTTCGTATTTCTTGGACTGACCGAGATCAGCAAGAACCCGGTTGAAGATGTTGCGGCGTTTCTGGTTGCACTCCTGAAATCAAGACAGAGAGGGAGTTAGTCGGGAAAGGATGTAAGGAACCCGGTTGGGAGGATCTCGGGGACTCGGTGTCCGAGTCCTGGATTTTTCTCTAAGATTGGAACCTAGTGATCTGCTATTCGGTGGAATCTAGAGCACTAAGCACCAATCTCGGGGACTAGTGGTGATGGAGCAAATTTTCAAGCAACCTACCCGGTTGGGAGGATCTCGGGGACCCGGTGTCCAAGTCCTGGATTTTTCTCTAAGATTGGAACCTAGTGATCTGCTATTCAGGGGAATCTAGAGCACTAAGCACCAATCTCGGGGACTAGTGGTGGTGGAAGGAACAAGTATTTTTTGATAAGAGAAAGAGAACAAGTTTACCTCGGTCACCCGAGTAACATCCAGTGCGGCCACTTGGAGAGCGTGCAGAGCTTGGGCGTTGCGGCTTGGGCCCGCAGCATGCAAGTCCCCCGCGGTCTCGGAGGCATCGGCGGCAAGCCAGGCATGGTTGTATTCGTCAACAACCCGTATGCCGGAGCCGCCGGGCGCGCGAGTAGCGGCATCATCCCGGGATCCTGAAGGTACAAAGGAACTGACGGTTGCTCGCAACATCCGCAAGGCAGCAGTAGGGATCTCGGCGGGAGGCGGTGGTAAAGATGAAAACGTACCCGGGCGCAGCACTAAGTCCTGAGACGAGGATGTCGGGGCAGCTGCAGGCGGGGCAGAAGGTGTTTTCTGCCCAGCAATCTTGCCGCGAGACTTGGGAAGTTGGTCTGCTGGCCGGGAGGAGGCTGTATGCTTCTTCTCCGGGATAGTCTTGGTCGCGACTGGCCGAGAGGGGCCACTTGCCGCAGGTTGCCGGCGAGGGCTAACGATCTCTGCCTCCAGCCCGGGAACCCGGCGCGGACTCTCCGGAAGAAGAACTTCTCCCGAGGTGGTCGTGGCCTGCACCGGGGTCTCCTCGATCACCGGATGTGCATCCGGGGTCGCAACGGTAGCCGGTGCGGCACCGGAAGCCGCGGGATCACTTCCTCGGGTAGAAGGGCGAGGAGGTGAAGGAGAAGCCCGAGCCGGGCTGGGAGTCCGAGTCCCGGGAGGAGGAGGAACAGCAGGTGACGGGAGCTCGAGTGCATCCCTGAAAGAAAATGTCTTAGTAACAGTTATGGAGAAAACAAAATCAGATAACATAAGGCAAGGAAGACATACCCGGAATCCACAATGGGAGGACCCCTTTGCCGGCGCTGAGCAGGCTTCTCGGTCGTCTGCTTACTCGGTTTGCTCCTCTTGGGGGGGTTGCCAGGGTTATCGGCCCCCTCGGTGTCGGAAGCCGCGCGCTTCCGGCTCTCCGCACGTTTGGTCCCGGTTGTCGGTTTCGGAACCACAGCTGAGGCCCAGTTCAGAGGGAGAGCGTCAATAACATCGAGAATCTCGCAGTCAATCTCATCCTCATCATCCGAAGAAATGAAAACTGCCTCTGGAGTTGAAGGATTACCCGGGGCCTTAACGAAAGGGATAGCGAGATGGTCCTCGCCGTCGGGATCCTCTCTCGGCATCACGTCCAGTCTCGGGAAGTCCGGCGCGTAATTCCCGTTGACGTGGACAGCGTCTTCTTCGTGTTGACGCTCTAACAACTGCGCAAACAGATTAGGCCGTGTCGGTGTCCAGGTGAACGCATGTACGGAGGCGAATGCACGAAAGACAGATATGAGCACCTGGTCGCAGGGTTTTTTCCGAGACCCCCCAATGACACCCCAAGAGTAGTCCTCCGTCATCTCCGTCCGGGCAATAGCTCGAACGCGACGGACGACCCCGGCGTGGTTTAGCCCAAGGATACTGGTCCTAGTGGGGTCAAAGTTCCCAGACATGTGGCACATCTTGTGCACTCGGTTTTGAAGGGGGCAGACCCGGCGAACAATGAAGCATCGCAGGAGATCGTCCCCGGTCATCTTCTGATTTAGCACGTGCAGAACGTCGTGCATGCAGTTGACCTCATCGTTATCCGGAAGCGTCTTCCAGAGACGGAATTCGCGCGGAGGACCAATAACGAACTACGGCAGGTTGATGAAGTCCGGATTCGAGGATCCCGGACCATCTCCCGAGTGCTCCCGGTTCTTCACATAGAAGAAGCTGCGCTGCCACTTCCGGCAGGACTCTAGTCCCTTGACTATAGGGAATCCGGAGTCCGCGCGAGGGATGATGGTGGCCGCTCCGCAATCGACTAAGTCTTTGATCTTCTTATCCGGATTGGGGATGGCTTGGCGGCAGAGAATGAAATACTTGGCCCAGAGATCCAAGAAGGGCCAGATGCCGAGGTATGCCTCCGCGTATGTGGTGAAGACCGAGAGCATCATTATGGCGTTGGCAGGAAGATGGTGAGGTTGGAGGTCGTAGAGGTCGAGGAAGTCACGGAAGAAGGGGGCTTGCCGGAAGCCCAAACCCGCGCTCGAAGTGCGCGAGGAATACCACGTATTCCCCGGGTTGGGGTTCCGGTGCAACCTCCCCCTCCGGGAGACGGCTCTCGACTTCCGGAGGAATCCGGTGAGTCCGATACAGCCAGTCCAGATCGGACTGCTTGGTCTCGGACCCATCCCAGCATCCCCGAGTACGTTCTTCGCCCATGTCGGAGAAGTACGCAGGGGTATCCGAGCTACTCTGCAGGCGCAGCGGTGGTTAGTCGGAGTTAGTCTACCGGAAACTAGGATGTCGGAGCACAAACTGCTAAACACTACCGAGTTGATGGGGAACAAGATCTATCATGGGCCAGATAATCAAAACAAAAGGGAGGAAAATAGGGGCAGGCTAAAACTCTTACGAGGCAGTGCAAATGAATAATCTACGCCCTACCGCGGCAATACATCACCGCCGTGTGCCTAGTGCCCGCCGCTCGAGTTATGCTCACCGGCGGTGTCTCAACCGCGCTCGTGCTACGGCACGGCCGGAGTTGGACGGTGGCGCTACCGAAGAAAAACATCGGAGCGGAGAAGAAGAACTAACCGGTGAAGGAGGAGATCGGTGACGAGCGAGGCGGACGGCAACGTTCGAGCTCCGGCGCGCGGCGACGGCGACGGCGTTCGGTGGCAAGCGTAGCGGCAGCGATGCGCTCGAGGCAGAAGTGGAAGAAGAGCGAGGAAGAAGAAGAAGGGGAGGAGGCCGTTCCGGTCCCCTATTTATGGGGGGGATTCCGGAGCGGTTTCCGATTTTCCCGCCCACGATCTCCACGATCGTGGGTGGGATCTGTTTTGTGCCGCGAGCCACGTGGCACTATCCGGAGCGCCCGATCCGGCCACACCGAGGGCCACACGGCTCCAACGGTTGGATTCCGGATCGGCTGCGGCTCCCCGGCGCGGGAACCCAAGCGACGCCGTGCGTGCGCAGAAGCACTCGAGTGCGTCTCTGCTCAGACGGGACGTCGGGTGGGCCCTGGCTCGCTGTCTCGAATTCATCGGGAGGCCAACGGTCAAGATTCACTGAGATGGTGCTATCCGGCCGCAGGCTTCGCCTCCCGGTTAAGACAGTCTCGGTGGAAAGACCTCGGTAAGAAGATCTCGGGAAGAATCGATCTCGGCATGAAATAAAAGGATGGTGTCATGTGTTCTCGGAAGATAATTGTTGTTTAAAGCTGATCCCGCACATCATCCGAGGTCGTTGTGCAGCACCAGCTTCGGGGACTAGTGTCGGGGGGATGCCCCCCGGGTAGGGGCAGATTCCGGTATAATATAGTAAAGTGCCAACAGTACTTGGCCTTTGGCGACAGCAAGGGACACCCCCTGGTGTGCCGAAAGGGCAGCTTGACCTTTGGGCACTGGAAGAGGGCAAAGTGCCTCCTGGCAGCCGCAAGGGTCAGCTCTGGCAGCTATAAATAGACACCCCCGGCCCTCACAATCGCAGCACAAGCATGAGCGGGTGGTTCCTCTAAGAACTAGCTTCTCGAAGATGTCTTTGTCGATAGGCTAAGACATCTTCGGAAAGCTAGGCCTAGAGATACTCATCCTGAGACGAACTCGGACGTATCCGGAAAGGGTCCCGAGTCTCGTGTTCCAAGCAGACTCCCGGAAGGAGGTGTACTCGGTTTTACCGGATAGGTTGTCCGGTAGGTGCTAACCGGAATGTATGTCTCGGTGTTGATCTTATGCAGAAGCTCACAGTGGCAAGCGAGGAAGTAGCCGGCGTGAGGGCTTCCGGTAGGCCGTCAACGGTTTAGAGCAGGCCTTCCCGTCTGTCGCGAGGTGAAGTACCGTTCCGCCTGACACGGAAGCATGGTCACCTCCCGCCTGACACGGAAGCATGGTCACCTCCCGCCTGACACGGGAGCGCGTCAGCCGGTACGATCGTGGTACGACAAGACCTGACATGCCTAGCCCGGCAATCCGGAAAAGGCTATCCGGGATGGGCAAAGACATGTCTTGTCTCTGACAAGGGGACAATGATGATGCAGGACGGCGCCTGCCGTCCTTAACGAGATGATGACGAGGGGGCTACACCGGATAGCCCGGCGACTAGGTCGCACTAGCCGGTGACGGCATGCCGGCTAGGCCTGTCCGGTGGGGGCCAAGCCAAGTTAGGGTTTCCGGCCCTCCTGGCCGGAACTCTATAGAAGGCGCCATAACTGCTCCTGAGAGGGAGAGACCCACTTTAGAGCCAAAGCTATAGTCACATTGACTCTTAGAGCATTTACTCCTTCTCACCTTGAGTTCATCTAGTTCTTTGTACTCCTTCCTTTGACAGATCTGGTAGCAAGTTGTAGTCCTTGTACCACCAGTATATAGAGAGGAAAGGCAGGAGTAGGGGTGTTACCTACTCACGAGGTCCCTGAACCTGGATATATCGTGTGTGTGTTGTGTGCCTTCGTGCATTTGTTTGTGTTTGTTAGATCTTCCCCTTTGCACTTTGTTCTTATTTCTTGTTCTTGGGAGATCTCGGTTTTACTGGGATCCTCTTTTCAGCTTGCTATCCCTCCCTGGATCCACCAACGTTCATCGGGCCACAAATTAGCCGTCATATGCCATCTGCCGTGACACCACCGCGACAGGAGGAGCCCAGTTCATCCGGTTCCGATTCGACATTGCCGAGCTCACCTAGCGCGCCGCCGGCTCGCGAGCTGCCCTCTGGATGGCGGTGGCGTGCATCGAGCCGTGGCGCTCCGAGCTTTGGCTGGAGCCCGTCGTCGGCGGCTCAGCCCTGTGCTTTGTGCCGGATGCAGCCTCGTCTTCATCACCGGCGGTATCGGATGCGGCTGCCATCCGCCTGCCCGCCTGCCATGCCGCCTCCCCACCGGCGCCATCCGCCTGCCCGCCTGCCATGGAGTGCTCGCGCGGCGAGGGAGGAAGGATTCGGAGCGGGGCGCGCTGGAGAGCATGTGAGTAGGCCGCTGGGAGCAGGCCGCAGCGCGCTGTGAAGACGGCGGAGGCTCTGTTTGGTATATTCTACTAGGCACTGTTTCTACTCCGTGTAGGCACCGATTGCTTTCGAGTAGGCTCCGGTTGAGCGGCCCGCTCCAGCCATAGAGTTGTGTTGTTCGTTAGAGTTCTTGATGGATTTACTATTGTGCTATTATCTCTCCGACTGTACTGTGATTAGACTTGATCAGTGAAAATACGATTTCTTCCGTGCGCACCGTTGTTAAATAGACTGGGTACAGAAATGCATTTTCAGTGCCGTACTGCATTATTCATCGATTTATTGATCTGTGTTATTATTGGGTCACGCAAATGGTAGCATGCATGTACCGCTAGCCTACTACAAATGCTTCATGCATGGATTAAAACTAGACTCTCGTGCACGAGATTTTTTTGGCACGGAGCCGCCAGCAATGGAGCAGGCACACAACACGGCTAGTACATCCAATGAAAAGAGACAAAACATAATTATGTACTGTTTATTCAGAAGTTCAAATCCTCATATGGAGGCACGAAAAAGAAAGCACACCGAGAATCATGCTGCACCATTTTCGTTTTAGTCTATGCCTAGACACGAAAGCAGTTGCTCCCATTCCTCTTTGATAATTATTTTAAAAGAGTTCACTCAAAATAGAACCATACATATGTTTCTACCCTTAAAGGTAACTACCCCATGTCTCATATACCAACTTATGGAAGTACTTTGTCATAATTTATCGGTTTGAGTATGTTCGTATACTATATCTAAGATACCCAAAAATAACTTTAATGAAAAAATTGCAAATGGCCTAATATTTTATACTATATACTCGAAATATCGTCATATATGCATATAAAAGAGAAGTATGTAGAACCCCACGTGTGTTTCACACAATATATGGAGTATCTATCATAACATGAGGTATGTATCATGTAGTATGGAGTATATAATGCTATTTCAGTACTATAGATACTTTTTTTAGTAGTATGTAGAAAACTTCTACATACTTCTCTTTTATATGCATATATGACGATATTTCGAGTATATAGTGTAAAATATTACGCCATTTGCAATTTTTTCATTAAAATTGTTTTTGGGTATCTTAAATATAGTATACGAACATACTCAAACCGATAAATTATGACAAAGTACTTCCGGTAAGTTGGTATATGAGACGTGGGGTAGTTACCTTTGAGGGTAGAAACCATTTTACCTATATATATAGGAAAATGGTTCCATACACCTAGGTGTATGTACTCCTTTCCTAAAAATCAGCATTGAGACATATACCCCTAGCTAACCGGTCTAGCAACTAAATCGGATAGCGCGTGCGTTTTGAAATCCTGTTCAACTGAATCCTAATTTTTAGCACACACTCCGTACTCCTCTATAAAAGCTCCCGGAAATAACTCGATCTGTAGAATAACTCGATCCCATCTAACCAACTACGTTGCGTCGATCTCATCGAGAGCTACCGCCGCCGGCGAGCGGCGTCTACGACGATTACGGCGGCTCGTATCTACTACGACACTCTCTCCCTCCATCAACACCGGTGACAAGATCATCAGCGTTGCTTTCAAGTTAGCAGCCGCCGCCCGCCGGCAACCATCCATCAGCTCCCGTTGGCAATTCCGGCCGGCTCCGACATAAGAAATCGTTGCAGCTAGCGGCCGTGGCGGCATCATCCTTTGTCGTCTGATTGCAATCTGCATCAGTTCACCGTCCTTTCTCATCCGATTGCATCTGTTCGTTCATCATGCAAGCATGTGCTAAAGGTATGAAAACTTTTTCATGGGTTTCTTCTGATTCCTCGTTATCCCTTGCATTAGTTCTAATCTAATCTCATGCTCTCTGATCTGTAGCAGTACTACACGTGCCAATACGGTCTCTGCCGATCAAGATCGATGCAAGGGCCGACCGGTTACCGCGCTGCGCGTCGGTCTGTGACAAGCGCAAGGCGGCACGAACCAATCGTTCAGCACGCATACACAGCATGGTGCATGCTCGTCAAGGATGAATCCACATGCTTCATGCTTCGATGCATGCAGCATGCTCGTCCAGGAATTCCACATGCTTCATGCTGTGATGCATGCAGCATGCTCGTCCAGGAATTTCAAGCCTATAGTTTGGTTGTAAAATTTAATTTATGCATATACGTATAAACCATATTGTTCTTCAAAACAGTGTAGTATATACCCCTTTTTTTATAGTATATACTTCTCCAAACCATACCATATACCCTTGAAAAAAATGTGGTATATACCCTTTGAAAAAATGTGGTATATACCCTTTGAAAAATCTGGTGTATATAGTCCATCTCAAAACATGGTACATACTCCATGGAAAAAATGTGGTATATACTCCCATTGAAAAATGTGGTATAAGTATATACCCCAATGTAGAAAGTATGGTAAACTCCATCGTTGAAATTGGTGTAAATATCCGGTCACAAAAATGTTGTATATACTCCTTCACGAAAATATGGTATATACTCCATCGCATAAAAAGAGGTATACACCAAGCGATGTCGTGTATACTCGTTACAAAAAATGTGGTATACATATGTACAAAGTGTGATATACTACAAAGAAAATGGTATCTATTCGATCACAAAAATTCATCTATAATAACTACTATATACAAAATTGTATACCCAGAAAGTTAATACAAGCACGAATTTACCCAGCATGTGAATACATATACTACTCAAATTGAAGATATATGATTCCATACATGGGGCATGCGGAGGATGAGCCCGGTTCATGCCTTAATTTTAGGATCCGCATGCATGCATAGGCCTATACAAATTAGTTGCATGCATTGTCTAGTTCATTTTTTTTCTCTCTAGCGGGTTGTTAGTTAGTTGCTGGGAAAATCCATCTGTTTGATCATTTTAGGAATGGGAGTATGTACGTCTGGGAGTATATTATAGGACTCCTATATATATATATATATATATATATATATATATATATATATATATATATATATAGGACATATTCATACTACACCCGGGTGTAACTACACCCATGTGTGTTTCACGCGAGTATGGAGTATCTATCATATCGGGAGGTATGTAACATGTAGTATGGAGTATATAATGTTATTTTAGTACTAAAAATACTTCTTTTTAGGCAGTATGTAAAAAAATTCTACATACTTCTCTTTTATATGCATATATGACGGTATTTTGAGTATATAGTGTAAAATATTAGGACAATTGCAATTTTTTGACGAAACTTATTTTAGGGTATCTTAGACATAGTATATGAACATACTCAAACCAATAAAGTATGACAAATACTTCCGTAAGGTGGTATACGAGACATGGGTGTAGTTACACCCGGGAGTAGAAAGCATTTAACCTATATATATATATATATATATATATATATATATATATAGACAAAATGGTTTTTACTGTAGTTACTCTCTAACTATTTGGCCTCCACGTGTCCTGCACCGTACGGTCTTCTCATCCTGTTCTCGGGCGCGCAAAATCTATATCTCTAAACCCGTTAGCTCACATGTTGTTTGTTTACCGATTAGAAAAAAGTGGGAGGCAGTTACGGGGATGGCTGCCTATATAGTACGCACCACCGGTATCTTGTTTCAAACCTAGATGAATCTGATCAGAAGCTAGCCAAGGTACATGCTACCGATGGAAGTATGGAGGGACTTGATGAATTTGATCGAAGCCAGCCAAGGAAGGTGCGCACGTCATGATTCTCCTGGAGTAAGTACCACCCCTCTAATCTGATGAGTACTAGTAGTACTAGATCGTGTTTGATTGCAAATCTCTTACTGTGTAGTGTGTACTAGTTTTTTTTTTTGCTTGCTGTACGGCAGAATGATGGATGTAATTGAGATGATCGACGAGCTGAGTGTGAATCTTTCGACACTCATCATGGAATGGATGGAAGAGTACCAACGTCTTCTAATGGAGTGAGAATGAAGACTTGCAGGCCATATGCCCTGGAAGGCCACAACGTTAGGACATGTGGACAACAAATTGATAGAAAATGGAAGAACACTCGCCAGTTCAGTATTATATTTTTGTTCACTCTGAGATATTTGGTTTTTATAGTCGCTAATGATAAGCGGCAAATCAAAATTGTTTTCCCTTTTAAATATAATTTGTGTTCTTGGCTCGATATAATTTGGTATTACCAAAGATAATAAAGTCGTTGGATTTGTTCTTACCGTGTATTGAAGTATGTATGTAAATTTATTTTCTAAAATTAACTGGTAGTATGTGCCTTATAGTATACGTCGCATCAGGTATGGAGTATGGTTGTCATAATACAAGATAGACTTACCAAAAATTTGGTATGACATATGGAGTATATGTAGCATCAGGTATGGAGTAAGGACGTATACCACATATTAAGATGGTCGTATGTATGGTTAGATACTTACAATGGTGTATGGATCCTTGTATGGATTATTAATATTATGGTCCTAAAGTGGGTGGTACTTCGTATGAAAAAATAATGCATAGCATGGGTCTCCGTTTGGCTAGATGGAGATTAAAATATTGTTTTAGGTCATCACATACCTAGATGCTTTAAGATCAATCCAATCACACCGTGGTAACAGTTGGTAGTATAAAAACCTTTTTCAGGATGGGAGCTAGCGATCAGATGCACAGAAGAAATTAAAGGAGCATGATGTGCAGACTCTATCCTACCGGCCGCCGGGTGTGATGGATCGAAAAGCTAGCTGTCAGTTCATAACAAGATAACCAGGATACTCTTTATTCAGCAGATGGGTTTAAATTTCGAAAATTGTTGACAGCAACAAACACACATCGATAATGACCGAATAAACAAATGAAGTAAATTATTTAACCAAGTATATTATGCAAACGGGTAGGTACGTATAGCCCCATTAGCCCGTTTAGTGTTGCCCTCAGGATTGATTTAGCCGGTTCGGTAGCACCTCTCAGGGACACGTGGAGACCAAATAGTTAGGGGGTAACTACACCCGAGGGTATTATGAATATGTCCTATATATATATCTCTCTCTATATATAGGTTAAATGCTTTCTACTCCCGGGTGTAACTACACCCACGTCTCATATACCACCTTACGGAAGTAGAAAGCATAGGTTTGAGTATGTTCATATACTATATCTAAGATATACCAAAACAAATTTCATGAAAAAATTGTAATTGTGCTAATATTTTACACTATATACTCAAAATATCTTCATATATGCATATAAAAGAGAAGTATGTAGAATTTTTTTACATACTACCTAAAAAGAAGTATCCATAGTATTAAAATAGCATTATATACTCCATCCTACATGTTACATACCTCCCGCTACGATAGATACACCATACATGTGTGAAACACACGTGGGTGTAGTTACATCCGGGTGTAGTATGAATATGTCATATATATATATATATATATATATATATATATATATATATATATATATGGGAAATAGTGAGATGCCCATGGTGATAGCTGCGCACCAGCATCCAACCATCCATACGCGATATTGAGTGAACTTCCCCGGAGACATTGCAACCTCATAGTTAATAGACATTCGACGGAGCTTGCTATCAACGTCGTAACGAGAGAACGAATTCTTACACACATCTTTCACGCAACTAGACCGCTAGCCGATGACCATGCTTTTTTGTATACGGAAAATGAGATTCACGCTGCCACCGTGTAGTGGAGAGAAATCATGCTAGCCATAACTCATCAACACCGTCGGGTGGAGAGAAATCATGCTAGCCAGAATTATACATCAACACCGTGTTGTGGAGAGAACACATGCTGGCTAGTAATTATCACCACCGTGGTGTGGAGTGAAATAATGCTAGCCAAAACTAGACATCACCATGGTGGTGTGGAGAGAAAACACGCAGTGCACAACTTGATGTGTGATGGACGGTAGCGTTATTTCACGGTCCCCATGGTTGATTTGTGATGGACGGTCGCGTGTTTTCATGGACACCGGTTGACATCATTATCATGGGAAGCTTGGTAGCCCATGCCTGCGTAAATGATGTGATGCATCCGTGAAAGAAACTTCTCTGCCCGCTCGTCGTTCCAATGCGCTTCTTATCAGACTTACTTTACTCTCTGTATCCTACGGTAGCCAACATATGCGCAGCTATCCCCGTGGGCAAGAAATCCGCATTGATATATATATATATATATATATATATATATATATATATATATATATATATATATATATATATATATGGGGAGTAGAGTAAGTTTGATAAGCAGAGCACTGGAAGGACGAGCAGGCAGAGAAGTTTCGTTCACGGTGGCGTCAAACGCTCCGTTAAGCCGTTTCCTATGATGGAGCATGTCATATACGCGGTGCAGCACATCATTTACGCGGGGCATGGGCTTCCAAGCTTCATAATGGTGCCAACCGGTGTCCATGAAAACACGCGACCGTCCATCACAAATCAACCATGCGGACCGTGAAATAACGCTACCGTACATCACAAATCAACCATGCGGACCGTGAAATAACGCGACCGTCCATCACAAATCAACCATGCAGACCGTGAAATAACGCTACCGTCCATCACAAATCAAGCATGCGGACCGTGAAATAACGCTACCGTCCAACACGGCGTTATTTCACTCCACACCAATTATGGCTAGCATGATTTCTCTCCACCCGACGGTGTTGATGAGTTATGGCTAGCATGATTTCTCTCCACTACACGGTGGCAGCGTGAATCTCATTTTCCGTATACAAAAAAGCAGGGTCATCGGCTAGCGGTCTAGTTGCGTGAAAGACATGGGTAAGAATTCGTTCTCTCGTTACGACGTTGATAGCAAGCTCCATCGAATGTCTGTTAACTATGAGGTTGCAATGTCTCCGGTGAAGTTCACTCAATATCGCGTATGGATGGTTGGATGCTGGTGCGCAGCTATCACCATGGGCATCCCACTATTTCCCATATATATATATATATATATATATATAATATTAACGCGGATTTTCTACCCGGGATGATAGCTACGCACGTACACAAAGCCATTAGATCCAGTATCAAGATTCGTGTTGCCGTCCAGCTCCGTTTGTCATTCCCGTTTGGCACTGTACGAATGAAAATCGTTTTCGTTGCAAGTGGTATCCCTGCTCCACCAAGGTGGGTCCCGTACATGTATGCATGCATCCGTAAGATTGCAAGATTAAGTAAAATCGGTTGGACAAACCGGGTGATCAAATCTAAGTTTAAATCCATGTGTTTTGTTTTTGAAAATCAAATCCATGTTTTCTACCCCTAGTGTTTTTTTGTTTTTGAAACATCAAATCCATGTGCTTTTTGTCTTTTGACACAAAAAGAAAATCCATGCATTATTCTGAACAAATTTGATGGATTAACAAACAATTTTGGGATCCTTTAATTTTTTACATTCTTGTATAAACTTGACAAAATTCATGATAGACATCACTATGGATCCATGGATTAACAATAAGATCACGCATTAACAATTATTCTAGACCTATGCATTGTCAACAATGAAAATATTCGGATCCTCGACATTGACATTTTTTCTTGCTAAAATGCATTAACAACAAAATATCATACACCATCAGGCCATTGATCACAATCAAGCATTTTACAAAAAATGTAATAGGGAAAGAAACTAGGAAAAAACATTAAGACCATATTCTTCCACCGAAGAAACATGAAACTGATCTTAAATATTGTAAAGAGAACTGTAAAAAACGAATCAACAACCACCGGAGGGCCTCAAGTCCCGGAAGTTTTATGATTTGATGGCTCAAACGTGATATATTTTCTCCACTAAATCGTCAGCTCTACTAGTACGAACATGATTTGTGTTATTTACCATTCCGTAAAAGCAAATTAATTCCAGAGAAAGAGGGATCAGATCTGCCTAAAAATAATAGATACGAACAAAATGGATCTAGATCGGGAACATCCCTGAATAAAAAATCAAACATGGAAATGATTCCTTCAGAGTGAGGCAAAATCAAGATAGGAAGGGAAAACACAAATAGAAGTGCTATGTGTTCCACTCCACCAATCAGCTCCAGAGCAACCATAAACTGTTTGGCTTTTGAGTTAGCTCCAGAATCTGATTAGACGAGAGATTTTCCTAAAATGACTAGCGCCTTCCCAGTTTCTTTTATCTTTTGCGTTTTTTCTAAGTATTTGTAGTACATGAACGTGAGCTGTCTCAAACGTGATTTATTTTCTTGACCATCAGTAAAACAAATCATCAGAGTTCTTCAGTTCCAGACACAATTCATTTAGGCAAGCAAAATATCACATATTGATTCAAAATTAAAACACGTAGAGCTGAATACAGTTGTAACATGAGCATCGACTATGATCTGGAAAACTCCATTCTCATCCAACATCACAAACAAAAAACAACACGAATCTAAAAAAGAGGGACCGTGGCCACTCATTTATTGAACGAAAAAACGAAAATAATATCCGTGAGCGCTAGTTTAGATCAAATTACTGAGACAGAAAATCAAGGAAAAATCAAATCGCTCATGTGGATCTTGAGCATCGAATAAGGTCTGAAAAAATGGTGCCATGCACATGTAATTTTGCTTGATTATATGATCTCCACGGACAGACTACAAACTACTATACGGGACTGGAAAAAATTCTCGTACATGGGATCTGGATCGGGAACACCATATATAAACACAAATCAACATCGACCTGAGCTCAAGCGGTAAAGGTAAACCAGATCGAAAAAAGGAAGAAGCAAATCCAGATCGAAGAAAAAAACATATTCTACTTCCGCACGGTTGGCACGTCCTGCAACCTCCTAGAAGCTAGTGACGGCCGCGTGCTCAAACATCCTGAACGCCACCCGCCCGCTCTTCTTCTCCGATGGACACAACTCTTCTCTGAAGGACGCACGGGAGGCTTGGCGGGAGGGGAGGCCGGCGACAGCAACAAGCACCATCCCCTTTGCGCCGACTCAGGTCGATGCCACGAGCAGGTTGATCTCGGCGCGAGGAGCCACGCTGGAGGTGGGTGAGGGAGGCGGAGGATTAGGGGATGGTAGAAGTCAACGTCCTGGTGGAATTGTGGAATCGGGGAGGGAGAGTGGGGGCCGTGGGCGATTTTTTTTCATTTTTGAGGGAGCGTGCCGGGTTGCTTTGGTTGTGGTCGGTCCAAAAGACACCTTAACGTATGTGCGGTGTAAAATATCGTATAGAACTGATCAATGTTTGGATGCATATGCGTAGCTACCCATGAAGGTAGCCCACTATTTTCCATATATATAGAAACCTTATTTTGCACCCAGGTGTACAATAAATTATTTTGCACCCGAGAGTTTTTATATTTTTTTATAAAAAAAATATGTTTATGATCCAAATAATTACATTTATTTTGCCCCATAACTAAATAATCTACATAAGAAATGCAATATATAAGTCATAACAGTGCAAAAATAGGTAAAAATGTGTATTTTACGTAATATCTTTTATATGCCACATAAATAAATTTTACATCATATTGATAGGAACGTAGAACGTACGAAGTATGGCAAAATTTACGTGACGTAAACATTCTTTACGGTTCAAAAGATACAGGGTGGGTGTAGAATAACTATTCTACTCCCAGGGAGTCAAATAGCGCTATGTTTCACACGAGTATGGAACATATTGATACTACACCCGGGTGTAACTACACCTGAACGGATAGACGTCGCCTAGAGGGGGGGGGGGGGGGGTGAATAGGCGATTTAAAACTTTTTTCGAGGAGCCGGAATATCCGGTCCACGAATGACCCGGAAATTCCGGTATGCTTGATAAAGGCGGAATAAAACTGGAGGTTTACTTTAACAAGCATACAACCTAGATATAAATACTAGGCTCACCTATGTGCACCAACAACTTATGCTAAGCAATACAAGTATCAAGGTGATAGCAAGATATATGACTTTAAGCACGAAGGCTATCACAATGTAAAGTGCATAAGTAAAGAGCTCGGGTATAGAAATAACCGAGGCACGCGGAGACGAGGATGTATTCCCGAGTGACGAGGTGGTAACTCGGCAAATCCCAGGGTTGTGCACACCGAGTTGATTGATGGGGAGAGAGAGAGGTGTTGGTGATCACGACGGCTGACAAGGGTGGTAACTCGGCAAATCTCAGGGTTGTGCACACCGGGTTGATTGATGGGGAGAGAGAGAGGTGTTGGTGATCACGACGGCTGACAAGCAAGGTTTTACTCAGGTTCAGGCTCCCGGAGGATAACACCCTACTCCTGCTTGTCTGATTATTGATGCGAGTAGCGATTACAATGACGAGATTGCGATCTCGCTAGGGTTTGTGGTGGTGGCTATGAGCGTGTCCTCTAGGACGGGCAACCCTCCTGGCTTTATAGGTAGCCAGGTCTCGGGCGGTTGGTACAGATATGGCAGATTACAAGACCTAACCGAGTTGGACTAGGATACGTGGTACCCCGAGTGGGCCTTCAATAGGCCTTTCCATGCTTGGCGCGGCCCAGGTAGCCTTACGGTGGGCTGGTCGAAAGCTAGCCCCACGTCAGTAGCCCCCGAGTGCTTGGTCGAAGCGCAGTGTCGGGCAAAGGACTTCCTCCTCCTGGACGCGCCATTGGATTGCTTGATCCTGAGCTTGAACTTGATTCCTTCAGTCGAACAGGCCTCTCCCGATGGGAGTAACCTTTGCAGTCGAATTACTTTGTCTTGTTCTTCATGTGAAGCTTGCTTCTATTCGGCCTGTTGGCTTACTTGTAGATCTGATTCGGCTGCGGGAGCTTACTCCACTTTGTTCGTCACCCGAATAGACGTTTCGGGTTCCTTGACCAGCGCATTGTCTTCAGTTATTTCAGCTTAGAAGCCTACCACTCGAACCTTGCTTTCGAGTTATCTCGCTGTCTAGTTTTTTGGAGCCGTTGGCTTGATGACGTCACTGCTGACGTTTCTTTGCACGTCTCTGCGCCCGATGGGACGTGACGTGGCAGGGCCCACTGGCAGCGCTAACCGCGGTCAGCAGTTGTCACGTTCCTGAACTGGGCGCGAAATTTTCACGCACGATGATGACGCCTTGATTCTCGTGCCTAGTGGAGGAAGTTTGCGGCGACGGTTGGCCTCTTTGCTTGACACGTGGACGGCGGGATGAAGATGCTCTGAACCGCTGCGTGACGGAGGGCTGAGATTGATTTTGCTGAGGCATAAGTACTGCGCCGCAGCGCGAGGGCATCGTCTTCTCCATTCGTCCGCGCCTCCTTTCCTCTGCCTTCTGCCATTCTCGCCTTCACCAGAACTCCGTGCTTTTTGTCCGTGCACCTTGCGCTTCCTCGCGACGCCATGGGCAAGCCGAAGAGTGACGTTGGTTCCTCCGCCGCCGCCGACGAAGCCGGGCTGATGAAGAAGCCCGACGGCGACTGACAGAGGTCGTCGGTGAAGAAGGCGGAGGTCAAACTCCTCCGTGCTCAAGGTCTTCTTCCGCCTGCTGATCAAGTCCAGGTACGCGCTCCTAGCAAAGAAGTTTACCCCACACCCCGGGATGGGGAACGCGTATGCTTCGTGAATTTTCTTCCGCGGGGCTTCGGGTTCCCCTTGCACGATTTTGTGCGCGGTCTCCTGTATGCCTATGGGGTTCAGATCCATGATCTGACCCCCAATGGCGTCTTGAGCATTGCGGGCTTCATCGTGCTTTGCGAGTGCTTTTTGGGTGTCGCGCCCCATTGGGCGCTGTGGAAGTCCCTCTTCCTCGTTCGCAAGAACGTTGGGAAGAGCGGGTTGCCATTCCCCGTGGACGGCTTCGGAATCCAAGTGCGCGGTGACACCGCGTACTTCCAGATGAAGAAGTCGGACTCCATCCAGGGGTGGCGCAAGAAGTGGTTCTACGTCCAGTCGAGCCAGGATGGCCTGGTGGCATTCGACAGCGGACGTGGGCTGGGGAAGACTCAAGCCTGGACGCACCCGCTGACTGCGGGGGAGAAGGAAGCCGCGCGGCCTCTCCTGGGCCTGCTGCGCGATCTCACCAAGACTCTTGGGCGTGAGGCGGGTGGCGTCTTCTTGATGGCCACCTTCTTCCGTCTTCGGGTGCAGCCGCTAAGCGCTCGGTCCCACCCGATGTGGGCCGTCGAGGGCGCCAGCACCGAGCCACTTGACGATGAGGAGGTGGAAGCCAAGGTGAGATCCATCACCAACCTCCGAGTCACGGATACATGCAACGTCAAGTGCCCGGTTGCTGCTTACGGGGCATCGAACCCCGTTCCTGAGGTAAGTTCTTGACTTGTTCTCCTTGTTATTCTGTTTCTTGATTTCTTGCTTTTTGATTCGACTTGCGTCTACTTGCTTCAGGGTCGGTCCCTGCTGATCAGCCTTCCTCCTCTCCCTGAGAACGGACCCGACGTCGAGCCGAAATTTGTCGAGGAGGAGGATGATGATGACCTTCCGTCCGCTGTCTCCCCCAACGACGAAGTGGACGATGATGATGATGACGAGGAACCCGCGCGGAAGAGGCAAAAGCGCCGGAGCGGCGGTGACTCTGCGACTGCTTCGTCGCCCACAAGGGGTGTGGAAGCTGATCCAGAAGAAGTCGTCGCGACGTCGTCGGGTGCACGGTCACCAGGTGGCTGGAGCGAGCCCCTGGTTGTTCCCCCTGTCAGCTCCGCGCCACCGCGCGCGTTCGCGCGGCTGCCGTCTGTCTCCCTAGGGAGTGATGATGAACTCGAGACCACCAGGTTAGTACCTTGTTGACTTCGAGTTGTCTTTTGTAGTTCCAATCTTGCAGTTGGTCATTGTACTGTTGCTGCAGCCGTCGTTCTGGCGATGTCCACTCTCCTCATCGTGAGGTGGAGCATACGTCCGCCCCTTCGAACGAGCTGGTGACCCGGGTGGCAGTTGAGGAGCGCACGCAACCTGCTGTCATCGCGTCTTCGATTCGCCCTCATCCGCCGCCTTCCGTTGATGCCGAGCTTCTAGACCACGTAAGTCATTTGTACTTGTACTTGTAGTCTTGAATTTTCATCGGGTGCGCGATCAGCGCTCCCAATGGGAGTAGCCCCCGAAGGTGTGGGTGACTAGTAGAGTCGCCCGCAGCTTTATTAAGATTTTGCTTTTGTTTCAGCCCTACTACCACCAACAACTTGATGCAGCCGCTGCTTACGTTCGCCTGGAAAAGGAGAGGGACCAGCTTCGTGCTTCCCTTGACCAGGCTGATAAGCGGGTTACTGAGCTTGAGCTGAAGATTCAGAGTCAGGGTGAGCTTGAGAAGTCTCTCCACGAGTTCCAGGAGCGGGAGCGGATGCGGGTTGACCAAGAGAAGACTCAAGTCGACCGCCTTCTTTCCCTTGCCGTTGCTCTTGGGGGTAAGTTTCGGCTTGACGCCTACTGTGTTGTTGCTTTTGCCTTTGTCTGATGTTTGACTTTTTTGCACGGAGACATGCGGTGGAGCTCCTGAGGAGGGCTCGTCGAGTGACACCGTCGACTTGGCGACAGCTGTCGGCTTCCTGGACCGTGTCTGCGCGTATGCGTCTGATGCTCTGAGGAAGTGCAAAGATGCGCTGAAGAAGTCGACAGGAGCCCTTACGACGGTGCACCGTAACATCTTCCCAAGCGACCCGCCGCCGACTGCCGTGAACGCCCTTGCTGCTCCATTTGAGGATGACGCTGAAGGAGATATGCCCTAGAGGCAATTAATAAAGTGTATTCTTTATCATATCTCGTTTGTTCATAATAGGTTTTTGTGTCATGCTAGAACCGTATTAAGCGGAAACATTAATGCGGGTCTGATACGCAAACAACCAGGTCCCTAGTAGCCTCTACTAAGACTAGTTTCGTTGCGCGATTGATGATCGAGGTTTCCCGGTCATGGGGCATGGTGCCGGTCGGCAATGAGAGTCATATCGCTGGAGAGTGATGTGATGGACATACCCAGATTTGGAGAACGTAGTCATTACGCCTTTGACCGTGAGATCAACTCTTATTGATATCCCCGGAAGATACTTTGATTGCACCAAACGTCGTATCTTATTTAGTATGACAATAACGGTGATACTTTTGGGTATTGGAAAGGAGTATTGAGACGAGGGGTCAAGAGCGGGATTTGCCAGTCCGCATAGCAGGATAGATATTCTCGGGCCCACTCGGTGAGATCATGTCTAATGAGCTTGCAAGCATGTGACTAGGTCACGGAGACATGAGATCATGAACGAGTAGAAGATAGCGTCGTCGGTAACGAGGTCGGGATTAGGTATGGAGATATCTATGGAACGACACTCGGACGTGCTAAGTATCGCTATGGCAAAAGGTCTAAGACTTCACGTTCAGGTTTGATAGATGAAAGTCATTCGTTATATCTCAGGGATTAATTCATGGGGTCCAGGCCTACGGATTAGTCGTTGATCATTGAGGAGTCTTGATCATACCTGATATTATATCGAACCGCTAGGGTAACACACTTAAGGGGTTTCGACAAGACAACCGGAAAGGAAGGAGATCACCGGGAGCGTCCCGGGAGAGGTCCGATGGAGATCGGGCAGCGCCGAAAGAGTTTTCGGAGCTAGGAAAAATTATATATTATGTTTGATATTAATTAGTGTTATTAATATGCAAATATGATTTTATATATTTATTTTCGAATTTATTAAGGCAGATTTCCCTAAATGGGCCTTCCGGACGAAAGAAGGCCCAAGAGGGGGGGAACCCCCTTGGGAATTCGGTGGGGGCCGGCCTAGGTGGGCCACAAGGGGCCCACCAGGGGGCCGGCGCACCCCCTTGGCCGAACCAGGCTATGTGGGGATAGTCCCACATTGCCTGGCTGGCAAGGTTGGCTCCCCTTGGGAGCCTATATAAGAAGGGGCACCCCCAGCCTTTTAATTCACCAATTAATTCCTGATTTCTCTCTTGATCTCGTGGTTCCCAAGTCGGAGCCGCACCGAGCAAGAGAAAGAGGGGATCTCCTCCACCATAGCCCGCTGCCGCGCTGCTGGTGTTCCGGTCCAAGTCTTCCGCTGCTCGTCCTGGACTGGAGCTTCGGAGGCGTCGTTTCCACCGTACGTGTGCGACTCCCTGCGAGGTGTTGCGCTAGCGGTACTCGGAGGCCTGCTTCCTCTACACGACCTTGAGGTTGGCTTCGTCGGTCTGCATCGACAACGTTTGTGCGGGAACGTAATCCCCGCTTTCGGTCTACAAGGGTACGTATTCCGATACTACTATATCTGCATAGAATAGATCTTGGCTAGTTTAAGGATATCGTTGCTAGGAAAAGTTTTGTTTTCTGCACACGATCCCCCTTCAGTGGTATCAGAGCCGATCTATCGTAAGATATAGCTGTACGCTGTTAGAACACGTGCTCTGCACGGGGGCACCGTTCCTGTTATTTGCTACCCTCTAGCGTGCACTTGTGTATTCCAGCGGCATTGAGTTGATGAAGCGGCCCGGGCCGACTTTACGCGTACGCTTACGCGAGACTGGTTCCACTACTGACATACGGCTTGTACCGTATCTGTGGCTGGCGGGTGACAGTTTCTCTCTCTTTAGTTGGTCTTCGCATTTTCAATGGAGGGCCCGAAAGGGATGCTTAAACATGCAATTATTGGATCGTTGTTGTGGTCATAAGATTCGTAGGTATGAAGCGGTTCTATTTGCGAAAGCCCCAAGCCACGTAAAATATGCAAAAGATAAAGTAGAAGCGTCTAACTTTATTTTGCAGGGGCTATGTGATATGGTCAAGGTAGGTTTATTAAATTGTTTATAAACTGCGGGCGCCAAGAAGACCATGGCGCGATGGACTATATCACATTGCACTACATTTGATGTTTTGTTGCATCTTATTTTTGTGTGATTGTATGTTACACGGCGGTAGCTGAATAAGATGATCCCTACAAAATACCACTAGTTTTCTCCCTCCAACGCGCACCACCATTAAAGTTCTACGTTATGAGGCAAGCCGTGATGATCGGGTGTCAGACATATCTTCGTTCGCATACGGTGGGTGTAAGCCATGTTGCACAAGCGTCAGCGTGGAGGTCTTTGGTGGCGAGCCTAGCATACTCAGAGGTATGGCCTCGGAAAAGGAAAACCGAAAGGTCGAGCACGAGTCACAAAATTGGTGTGGCGGACGATTTTGTCTACTCTTGAAGTTGTGCCGCCGGCTTTGATGATGAGGGGTGGTGCAATGGATGGGGTCGTGTAATCGCTTAAACGACCAGGAGGGATGTTCGTTTGAGTGGGAGTTATGTTAGTTATTTTCTAAAATACTATAACTCAAAATTATTATGAACAAAGTCTTATGTTGTTGCAAATTCCATTGTAGATGTCTCGCCCCTCGTTTAACCTAGGTCTGTTCCTTGAGAAAGAAAAGCTTAAGACCAATGGGTCAAACTTCATGGCCTGGTTCCGCAACCTGAGGATCCTCCTCACTCCCCATAGGGTGGCCTACGTCATTGAGGCCGCCATAGGTGACCCTCCTGCAGATGATGCCTCTGAGGATGAGAAGAAGGTCTTCCAGACCCGATCGGAGGATTCTGCCTTTGTCCAGGGTGGCATGCTCTACGCAGTAGCGCTTTGAGAAGATGAGCGCCTTTGAGATCATCTCGGATCTTAAGGCTGTCTTTGCGCCGCAGGCTAAGGCTGAGAGATACGAGGCTTCTGAGCTTTTCTTCTCAGCCAAGATGGAAGAGCATAGCAGTGTGAGCGAGCATGTAGTCAAGATGTCTGGCTACGTTCAACGCCTGAATGCTCTGGAGTGCAAGATTCCCGATGAGCTGGCGATTGACAGGGTGTTGCAATCGTTGCCACCAAGCTACAAAGGCTTCGTCATGAACTACAACATGCAGGGCATGGCTAAGTCCCTGGGTGAAGTGTTCGTGATGCTCAAGACTGCTGAGGTAGAGATTAAGAAGGAGCACACGCTGTTGATGGTCAACAAGACGGTTGATTTCAAGAAGTCCGGTGGCAAGGGAAAGCAGAGCTGGAAGTCCCGGAGGGAGGCAAAGTTGGCTGCCAAGCCCAGGACTAACAGGTCTGGTCCCAGAGCTAGCGTGGAGTGTTTCTACTGCAAGGGAAAGGGTCACTGGAAGCGCAACTGCCCCAAGTATCTGGAGGATAGGAAGTCTGGCAAGACGGTCGACAAAGAGCAAGGTATATTTGATATACATGTTATAGATGTGTACCTTACATCCGCCCGGAGCAATACGTGGGTATTTGATACTGGTTCTGTTGCTCATATATGTAACTCTCAGGAGGAGTTACGGAATAGAAGGCGGCTGGCGAAGGATGAGGTGACGATGCGCGTCGGCATCGGATCGAGAGTCGACGTGGTGGCTGTCGGCACGCTCCCTCTGCATCTACCATCGGGATTAGTTTTGGTTTTAAATAAATGTTATTTTGTGCCATCCTTGAGTGTAAACATTATAAGTGGGTCTTGCCTATTACAAGACGGTTATTCATTTAAATCAGTGTCAAGCAATTGTGCTATTTATATGAATGATATCTTTTATGTTGATGCTCCCGAGACTAACGGTTTATTCTTGTTGAATCTCGATCGTAGTACTCACATCCATAACATAGAAGCCAAACGAATTAAGTGTAGTGATGATACCGCCATGTTTTTGTGGCATTGCCGTCTTGGTCATATTGGTATAAAGCGCATGAAGCGACTCCACTCCGATGGACTCTTGGACTCGTTGGATTTCGGATCCCTCGATACATGCGAACCATGCCTCATGGGAAAAATGGCCAGGACACCGTTCAAAGGTTTCGTTGAACGGGCGTCGGATTTGTTGGGGATCATACATACAGATGTGTGTGGACCGATGAGCATTTCGACACGCAATGGTTATCGTTACTTCGTCACCTTCACTGATGACTTGAGTAGATACGGTTATATCTATTTGATGAAACACAAGTCTGAAACGTTTGAAAAGTTCAAAGAATTCCAGAGTGAAGTTGAGAATCAGCTTAATAGGAAAATCAAGCATCTCCGGTCCGATCGCGGTGGAGAGTACTTGAGTTTTGAGTTTGGCACACATCTGAAGAGTTGTGGCATAGTGCCCCAACTTACGCCCGCCGGAACGCCGCAGCGTAACGGTGTGTCCGAGTGACGTAATCGTACTCTACTGGATAGTGTCCGATCTATGATGTCTCTTACCGATCTGCCAGTGTCCTTCTGGGGTTATGCGTTAGAAACAACCGCATTCATTTTAAATAGGGCTCCGTCCAAGTCCGTTGAAACGACGCCGTATGAATTATGGTATGGCCAAAAGCCTAAATTATCGTTTCTGAAGATTTGGGGTTGTGAGGCGTACGTTAAGAAACTACAGCCCGACAAACTCGAACCGAAGTCGGAGAAAGTCGTCTTTGTAGGATATCCGCGGGAAACCGTTGGGTACACCTTCTACAACCAAGCTGAGGGCAAAACTTTTGTCGCGAAGACCGGTGCCTTTCTAGAGAAGCAGTTTCTCGCGAAAGGAGTAAGTGGGAGGAAGGTAGACCTCGATGAAATCGTTGATCCTGAACTCGAGATTCCGAGTGGCGCAACGGAAGCAATTCCGGAAACGTCCTCCGTGGAAGGAGTGGGAGAAACTGTCGAGGAAGATGTTCTACCTCGTAGGTCTGGTAGATCTCGGATCCCACCAGAATGGTATGGCAACATGGTTTGCACCGTCATGCTAGTCGAGCAAGACGAACCTACGAACTACAAGGAGGCGATGGAGAGTCTAGAGTCCGAGAAATGGCTTGAAGCCATGAAATCCGAAATAGGATCCATGTATGATAACAAAGTGTGGACTTTGGTGGATATTCCCGAAGGGCGCAAGGCCGTCGAGAATAAGTGGATCTTTAAGAAGAAGACTGATGCTGATGGTAATGTGACCGTCTATAAAGCTCGGCTTGTCGCAAAGGGTTTCCGACAAGTTCATGGAATTGAGTACGATGAAACTTTTTCACCGGTAGCGATGCTTAAGTCTATTCGGATTTTGTTAGCGGTAGCTGCCTACTATGATTATGAAATCTGGCAGATGGACGTCAAAACGGCCTTCCTGAATGGAAACATTGAGGAAGAGTTGTACATGGTACAGCCGGAAGGTTTTGTCGATCCAGGAAGTGCTAACAAGGTGTGCAAGCTTCAGCGATCCATCTATGGATTGAAGCAGGCATCTCGGAGCTGGAATCTTCGCTTTGATGAGGTAATCAAAGGTTTTGGATTTATCCAGAATGTGGAAGAGACCTGTATTTACAAGAAAATGAGTGGGAGCTCGGTTGTGTTCTTAGCACCGTATGTTGACGACATATTGCTAATAGGGAATGATGTGGAACTTCTGAATAGCGTGAAGGAATATTTAAACAGTAAGTTTTCCATGAAGGACTTAGGAGAAGCGGCGTATGTTTTAGGCATAAAAATCTATCGTGATAGATCAAGGCGCCTATTAGCACTAAGTCAGAGTACTTATCTTGATAAAATACTGAAGCGTTTTCATATGGAGAAGGCAAAGAAGGGTTCTCTGCCGGTTATCAAGAATAAGATATTGCGTAAGGCGCAGTGTCCGGTGACGGAACTGGGTAAGGCCGAAATGACGAAACATCCTTATGCTTCAGCCATAGGATCGATCATGTATGCAATGCTGAGTACTAGACCAGATGTGGCATTAGCTCTAAGTTTGACAAGCCGGTTCCAGAGTAATCCTGGAATGCCGCATTGGGTAGCTGTTAAGAGCATTCTTAAGTATCTCAATAAGACAAAGGAAATGTTCCTTGTGTATGGTGGCTGCGATGAGGAACTTGGCGTAACGGGTTACGTACATGCAAGTTTCTGCTCAGACCCCGATGACTGTTAGTCACAGACAGGTTACGTGTTCAAGGTGAATGGAGGCGCCGTGTGCTGGAGAAGTGGGAAGCAACCCATAGTCGCACAATCTATAATGGAGTCGGAGTACATTGCTGCCTGCGAGGCCGCGAATGAAGCTGTGTGGCTGAGGAAGTTCGTCATCGAACTTGGAGTGTTCCCGAGCGTGCAAGACCCCGTGGTCCTCTTCTGCGACAATACGGGTGCCATTGCGAACGCCAAGGAGCCAAGGTCTCACTCCGCCGCCAAACACATTCTCCGACGCTTCCACGTGATACGTCAGTACGTACAAGGAGGCGATGTGAAGATTTGCAAAGTGCATACGGATCTGAATGTGGCAGATCCGCTGACGAAGCCTCTCCCGCTTGATAAGCATGAACAACACCAATTAGCTATGGGTGTTAGGCTTTTACCAAGTTGTAATCTAGATTAAGTTGTACTCTAGTGCAAGTGGGAGACTGAAGGAGATATGCCCTAGAGGCAATTAATAAAGTGTATTCTTTATCATATCTCGTTTGTTCATAATAGATTTTTGTGTCATGCTAGAACCGTATTAAGCGGAAACATTAATGCGGGTGTGATACGCAAACAACCAGGTCCCTAGTAGCCTCTACTAAGACTAGTTTCGTTGCGCGATTGATGATCGAGGTTTCCCGGTCATAGGGCATGGTGCCGGTCGGCAATGAGAGTCATATCGCTGGAGAGTGATGTTATGGACATACCCAGATTTGGAGAACGTAGTCATTACGCCTTTGACCGTGAGATCAACTCTTATTGATATCCCCGGAAGATACTTTGATTGCACCAAACGTCGTATCTTATTTAGTATGACAATAACGGTGATACTTTTGGGTATTGGAAAGGAGTATTGAGACGAGGGGTCAAGAGCGGGATTTGCCAGTCCGCATAGCAGGATAGATATTCTCGGGCCCACTCGGTGAGATCATGTCTAATGAGCTTGCAAGCATGTGACTAGGTCACGGAGACATGAGATCATGAACGAGTAGAAGATAGCGTCGTCGGTAACGAGGTCGGGATTAGGTATGGAGATATCTATGGAACGACACTCGGACGTGCTAAGTATCGCTATGGCAAAAGGTCTAAGACTTCACGTTCAGGTTTGATAGATGAAAGTCATTCGTTATATCTCAGAGATTAATTCATGGGGTCCAGGCCTACGGATTAGTCGCTGATCATACCTGATATTATATCGAACCGCTAGGGTAACACACTTAAGGGGTTTCGACAAGACAACCGGAAAGGAAGGAGATCACCGGGAGCGTCCCGGGAGAGGTCCGATGGAGATCGGGCAGCGCCGAAAGAGTTTTCGGAGCTAGGAAAAATTATATATATTATGTTTGATATTAATTAGTGTTATTAATATGCAAATATGATTTTATATATTTATTTTCGAATTTATTAAGGCAGATTTCCCTAAATGGGTCTTCCGGACGAAAGAAGGCCCAAGAGGGGGGGAACCCCCTTGGGAATTCGGTGGGGGCTTGGGGGCCGGCCTAGGTGGGCCACAAGGGGCCCACCAGGGGGCCGACGCACCCCCTTGGCCGAACCAGGCTATGTGGGGATAGTCCCACATTGCCTGGCTGGCAAGGTTGGCTCCCCTTGGGAGCCTATATAAGAAGGGGCACCCCCAGCCTTTTAATTCACCAATTAATTCCTGATTTCTCTCTCGATCTCGTGGTTCCCAAGTCGGAGCCGCGCCGAGCAAGAGAAAGAGGGGATATCCTCCACCATAGCCCGCTGCCGCGCTGCTGGTGTTCCGGTCCAAGTCTTCCGCTGCTCGTCCTGGACTGGAGCTTCGGAGGCGTCGTTTCCACCGTACGTGTGCGACTCCCTGCGAGGTGCTGCGCTAGCGGTACTCGGAGGCCTGCTTCCTCTACACGACCTTGAGGTCGGCTTCGTCGGTCTGCATCGACAACGTTTGTGCGGGAACGTAATCCCCGCTTTCGGTCTACAAGGGTACGTATTCCGATACTACTATATCTGCATAGAATAGATCTTGGCTAGTTTAAGGATATCGTTGCTAGGAAATTTTTTGTTTTCTGCACACGATCCCCCTTCAGACGCGACCACCCTCGCCGACTTCACTCGGGCGCAGACGGTACGCGGCTCCGAGCTCACCTTCCAGCTCCTCCTAGGCCACCAAATTCAGGGCGACTTTGATAAGGTCGTCAGCGGCTTCCCCCGTAGGCCTGATGGCCGGACCGCGTCCTTGGGTGGAGTTAAAGTGCGGGCTGCACAGCTTGCTGTGACGCTTGTGTCTACCTTCGAGAGGGCGCTGGCCAAGGCGACTGGGTCGGCTGCTGCTCGGAAGAGTCGCTCGCAGTCGGAGTCTGTTGCCCAGGAGTAGTTGTAGGGGCTTAACAGTCGCAGTTTCATGTACTGATAACTTTTGCTATGTAATTGATGTCGACCGATATTTTGTTGGAACTTCTGGCTTTTGACAGTGCTCTGGCTGAAATTGAATGTTTTCTCCTATCGTATTTGTCTATACTGATCAATCGTATATTGGTATTGATTCTGCACGTTCATGACAGACAGACTTGCTCGGCGGCACGTCTTCTGCTTCTGCGGCTGGTCCAAGTGGCGGTGGATCCTCTTCAGGTGCTCGCCGTCGCCAAGCTGCGCCGGTCCCTCTGCGAAGTTCGAACGACCAGCGCATAATCACTTACTTGAAGAACAAGGTGATTGAGGTTGAGGCTACCTTGAAGAATACCGAGCTGCTTTTGCAGCGCTCCAGGTCGCATTCGACTACGGGTTTTTCCCAACGCGAAGATTTTCTGATCGGGGAGATCGATCTCATCAGTCGGCAGCTTCAAGGTTGGTACCTTCTGCGGCTGCCTTTCCTTGTTGAAATTTGATGGTTCTGACTTCTAGCTTGTGTATGCAGACGTGAACCCAGATTGGGAGGCTGAGCGGGACCGCGTTGAAGAGTGTGTTACCCGGGAGGCGTCTGGCGACTCCCACGAAGCTCGCCATTTCTGGGTGAACAAGTCGTGAGGGCGCATCCTTGCCCGCATGCTCGACCGAACCTGGCGTGCGGCTGTCCTCTTGGAGAATTGCCGGAAGACCTTGTGGCACAATCACCGCGTCCACTTCCCGCATAATGGGCAGCTGCATGGGCTGTCCACCTTGCTCGAGAGGTTTCGTGACGGCGATGCTCTGAAGGAAATCGTCCACGCGCAGCTTGTCGCCGGGGCGAATGCGGCTCTGGCGTACGTTCGGCTGCATCGGCCTAACCTTCCGTTGGAGAGGCTGATGGGTGGACTGCCTGGCGATGCCGAGTACGCCGATACCCTGGCGGTTGCGCGCCAGATGATTGAGCATGTGCAGAAGCACAGCGAATGTCTTGTAGGCCCACTCGGGGCGCCGAAGGCCGAGCCTGCAGACTGAGAGTAGTTTTTTTTTTCTGTTGTATAGGGTTAGTCAATGTGGCGACTATGCCAATGTAAATGACAGTATACGAAATTAGAAGAGTTCTCGAGCAACGAGTGAAATTGTTTTCATTATTGTGCGAGTACTTGCTTCTGTTTTGACCTGTGTGGCTAGCCCCCGAGTACCTTGGGTGATGGCCTAAGCCTGCGTTGTGAACCTGTGTGGCGCAGCCCCCCGAGTGAGTCGAGTGGCGTCCTAGGATTCTTTCAAGTGAGACCTGTGTACCGCAGCTACCGATTGTACCGGGTGGCGATTTAGGGTTTTGGACTTGACCTGTATGGCGCATCCCCCGAGTAGCTCGGGTGGCGGCCTAGGATTTCTTTGGTGAAGCCTGTATGGCGCAGCCCCCGAGTAATTCGAGTGGCGGCCTAGGAATTTTCAAGTGTGACCTGTGAGGTGCAGCCCCCGAGTGCGTCGGGTGGCGACCTAGGATTTTGGACTTGACCTGTGCGGCGCATCTCCTGAGTAAGTCGGGTAGAGGCCTAGGATTTTTGAGTTGCGCCTGTTTGGCGCAGCCCCCGAGTGGTTCGAGTAGCGGCCTAGGCTTTTCAAGTGTGACCTGTGAGGTGCAGCCCTCGAGTGCGTCGGGTGGCGACCTAGGATTTTGGACTTGACCTGTGCGGCGCATCTCCCGAGTAAGTCGGGTAGAGGCCTAGGATTTTTGTGTTGTGTCTGTTTGGCGCAGCCCCCGAGTTTGTTCGAGTGGCGGCCTAGACTTTTATTTCAACCTGTGTGGCGCATCTCCCGAGCAAGTCGGATAGAGGCCTAGGATTTCTGAGTTGTGCCTGTTTTGGCGCAGGCCCCGAGTGGTTTGAGTGGTGGCCTAGGCCTTTATTTCAACCTGTGTGGCGCAGCCCCGAGTAAATCGAGTGGCGGCCTACGATTTTTTGTTTGTCTTGACTAAGAAGGTAAGGTGAACATCATTTTCTTCAAATCACTTTATTGATTGCTGCGAACAGGCCGCCTCATTAAAACCCTTCCAGTCCCCTCAGGTACCCTGGTAAGGGAAAGAGTGCGTCTGAAACCTGCCGCTTTGACATGCTATCCTTGTTACAATGGTTGATTCGACTAAGCATAGAACCGCTGGAGCTGTGCAATGTTCCACGGGTTGCTGCAGGCTGCTCCTGTCTTCGAGTCCTTTAGGTGATATGCTGCGTTGCCAATCGCCTCTGTGACGATGTACGGACCCTCCCATGGGGAGGCGAGCTTGTGCACTTTTTTCTGTTTGAGGCGAAGGACCAGGTCACCTGCGACGAACGCTCTTGGTCGCAATCTTCGTCCGTGATAGTTGCGCAGGTCTTGCTGGTATACTGCTGATCGCGCCAGAGCGATGTCGCGTGCTTCGTCCAATATGTCCATGCTGTCTTCGAGTGCCTCTTATGCATCTGACTCGTCGTAGGCGACGTGTCCAACTTGATGTCGCAGGGTAGGACTGCTTCTGCACCGTACACCATGAAGAATGGAGTGTACTGGGTGGATCTGTTAAGCGTGGTCCGCAGACTCCAGAGGACTGACGGTAGTTCTTCGACCCATGCGCCCGCTGCGCGCCTGAGTAGCACGCGTAGTCGCTTCTTGATGCCGTTGCAGACTAAACCGTTGGCCTTCTCTACTTGCCCATTGGATTGCGGGTGTGAGACGGATGCATAGCTGAGTTTGATACCTTGCTCTGAGCAGAAGTCTTTGAATTCTTCGGCTGTGAAGTTCGAGTCATTGTCTGTGATGATCCCGTTCGGCACTCCGAACCTGAAGATGATGGACCTGATGAAGTTGACCGATGTTGATGCAGTCGAACTTGTGATAGGTGCGGCTTCAATCCACTTAGTGAACTTGTCGACTGCAACCAGAAGGTGAGTGTGCCCTCCGGGTGATGATTTCTTCAGCGGGCCCACCATGTCTAGCCCCCATTGGGCGAAGGGCCAGGCTAGCGGTATTGTCTTGAGCTCTGATGCTGGCGCGTGTGGCTTATTGGCAAACTCCTGGCACCCTGTGCATTTCTTTACTAGATCTTCGGCGTCCTGCATGGCTGTTAACCAGTAGAACCTGGCTCGTAATGCATTGGCCACCAGTGCTCGACTACTGGCATGATTCCCGCAAATACCCGCGTGGATGTCGAGTAGGATGGCTTGGCCGTCGACTGGGTCTATGCACCTCTGCAGGATTCCCGAGATACTTCTCTTGTAGAGCTCCCCGTTGATGATGGTAAAGCTTTTGGAGCGCCTGATGATGCGCTTTGCTTCGACTGGGTCCGCTGGCAGCTTCTGATGCAGTATGTACGCCAGGTATGGTCCTGTCCATGTGGCTTCGATTAGCATGACTTCCATGGGGACCTTCTCTTGGCTCGGCAAGTTTGCATCGCCTTTTGCTTTTGTTGCGGTGCTTGTTGCGGCTTGAGTCTTGATAGATCTCTGTGTGATGCGCTCGAGGAAGACGTCGGGTGGAACTGGAACTCTGTCTGATCCCATGTTAGCGAGGACGTCGGCTTCTTCGTTGCTGTCGCGTCCGACGTGCCCTAACTCGCAGCCCTCGAAGTTGCCTTCCATCTGGTTGTACAGGTCTCGGTAGGCGATCATGTTGTCGGCGATGGCGTCGCAGGACTTCACGGTTTGCTGTACCACCAGGTAGGAGTCGCCGTAGATCATGAGGTGCGTGGCGCCGCAGTTCTTGGCCATCTTCATGCCGTGGATCAGGGCCTCGTACTCGGCTTCGTTGTTGGACGGCGTCGGAAAGTCCATCTGTAGGACATACTTCAGCTTGTCACCCTTTGGGGAGATGAGCACAACTCCTGCCCCGGCTGACTTGAATTTCTTGGAGCCATCGAAGTACATCGTCCATGCGTTGGACAAGTCGGAGACATTTGGTAGCTGGGCTTCTATCCGCTCGGTGGTGAATTCTGGGAGGACTTGGGCCTTGATGGACTTCGGGTGAGCATACTTCAGCCCCCATGGTCCTAGTTTGAAAACCCACTTGGCGACTCGTCCTGTCGCGCGTTGGTTTGTGAGAATGTCTGCTAGTCCAGAGGAGCTTACCACCGTGATCGGGTGCTCGGAGAAGTAGTGGACGACCTTCCTGGAGGTCATAAAAACTCCATACGCCAGCTTCTGGTAGTGCGGGTAGTTCTGCTTGGATAGGGTGAGGACTTCGCTGAGGTAGTAGACGGGCCTTTGCACTGGGTGAATGTGCCCTTCTTCTTCCCGCTCGACTACGAGTACCGTGCTTACCACCCTGTTTGTTGCTGAGACGTATAGGTATAGCGTCTCGTTTTCCAGCGGTGCCACGAGGACTGGAGAGGTTGTCAGGGTTTTCTTGAGATGGTCGAACGCATCCTGCGCCTCCTGTGTCCACTCGAACTTATCCGTCTTCTTCATCAGTTGGTAGAAAGGTAAAGCTTTCTCTCCCAACTTACTAATGAACCGGCTGGGAGCTGCGACTCGGCCGGCTAATCGCTGCACCTCATGGAGTTTGGTAGGTGCTGGCATTGTGAGAATGTTCTGCACCTTCTCGGGGTTCGCTTCGATTCCTCTTGCAGATACGAGGTACCCTAGTAGCTCTCCGGCTGGCACGCCGAACACGCACTTCTCTGGGTTGAGCTTGATCTGGTATACATCGAGTGCAGCAAAGACCTTGCGGAGGTCGTCGACTAAGGTATCCTCCTTTCGAGTCGTGACGACGATGTCATCGACGTAGACTTGGACGATCTGCCCGATGAGCCCTTTGAGGCACGCTTGCATTGTCCGCTGGTACGTGGCACCTGCGTTCTTTAACCCGAACGGCATCGTCTAGTAGCAAAAGACGCCGTCGGGTGTGATGAAGGCCGTTTTTTCTTTGTCCTCGACTTTCAGCCTGATCTGCTGGTAACCTGAGTAGGCGTCCAGGAAGGACAGGCGCTTGCAGCCTGCTGTCGAGTCGATGATCTGGTCTATCCGCGGGAGAGGGAAGTGATCCTTGGGGCAGCACTTGTTGACTGCGGTAAAGTCAACGCACATGCGTAGTTTTTTCGTCTTCTGTTTATCCACTAGGACCGGGTTGGCGACCCAGTCCGAGTCCTTGATCTCTCGGATGAACTTGGCGTGCAGCAGTCTGTCGACTTCCATGGTGATCGCGTCTCGCTTGGGTCCTGAGAAGCGTCGCATGGATTGTTTGACCGGTCTTGCGTCCTTGTGGACCTTTAGAGAGTGCTCGGCGAGTTCCCTGGGTATCCCTGGCATGTCAGAAGGTTGCCATGCAAAGATCTCCCAGTTCTCACGTAGGAACTCGACGAGCGCGCTTTCCTATGCGGGTGTCAGACTTGACGAAACCTTGACCGTCTTTCTGCTATCAGTTGGATGGACTTGGTGGGTGACGGTGTCGTCGTTCGTGTTGAATGATGCGTCCTTAGCTGGCTTCTTGCGAGATGGAAAGATGGTCTTGTCGTTGTCGGCTGATATGGCCTTGAAGTGCTCCTCGACTCCGAAGAACTCAGAAATCTAGGCGAACTCGCGATCACAGCTGTTGGAGAGCCCGAAGTCGCCGCGTACGGTGATTACTCCTTTCGGTCCGGGCAACTTGACCATCAGGTAGGCGTAGTGGGGTACTGCCATGAACCTGGCAAAAGTTGGGCGTCCGAGTATGGCGTGGTACTGCGACTTCCAGTCGACGACTTCGAAATCGCTCGACTCCTTCCTGAAGTGCTCGGGTGTGCCGAGGATGACGTCGAGCGTGATTGTTCCCATGGGCGTGATTGCTTGCCCTGGTACTATGCCGTGGAAAGTGGTTTCCGATTCCGGCATTTCTCTGTCGACCTGTTCATTCTTCTCAGGGTGTTGGCGAATATGATGTTGATGCCGCTGCCTCCGTCCATGAACACCTTCTTCAAGCTGTAGTCGCCGATCAGGGCTTCAATCACGAGTGCGGCGTGTCCGGGTCGGGTTATCTCGGATGGGTGATCTGCCCTGGAAAACGTGATGGGTGTCTCTGATCCGCGCAGGTAGTCTGGTACCGTGCGCGGGCTGTTCATGGCCTGAAGTACTTGGCGGGTGATGAGCTTTTGGCGCCTGTTTGAGGGGGGTCCCTTCTGGATCATGTTCAGCTGTTCCCGTGCGGGTGGATACGTGTCGGTTGTTGCCGACTGACCTTGTTGCTGTTGCTGCTGCTGCGACTGGGGGAATGCTCCGGCCGCCTGCACCTGGTTGTTGTTTGCGGGTGCCGCCTGGATGGCTAGCTGCGGGGCTGCCTGTATTGCTTGCACTGGAGCGATGATTTGCTGCATGGCTTGGTATATCTTCCTTGCTTTGCGACAATCCTTCAGCAGATGGCTGGAACCCCACTTGCCTGTCTCCGGGTTACGGAACGAGTGATGCTTACAAGGTTGCATCTGCTCCTCTGCCGGGGTTAGCGGGCGCTTCCACTCGCGTTTCTGGCCTCCGTCATTGTGGCTGATGCTGCTGCTGCCACGGTTGTACTGACTCGAGCTGGACTGTCGACCTTGATCGTACTGTCGACTGTTGTCGCATTTGTCATCACGGGGGGTTTCATATCCCGCCGCTACTAGCTCGATTGAATCGTGGGTGTAACGTGGCTTCTTCTTTTGGCGTGCCTCACGCCAGTTGCTCGTTTCGACCTCTTTCTTGGGGGAAGTATCGCGGACGTAGTCCTCTCCTTCGGCCCACTGGTTGGCTGTCTTCATGAGCTCTATTGTGGTCTTCGGCTGGAGCCTACCAAATTCCTCGCGGAGGTCGCGGCGAGCAACGCCGTGAATGAAGGCGTCCATCACCCGGTCTTCTGAGACGGGTTCCATGGTGTTGCGGAGGAGTGTCCACCGCTGGATGTAGGAGCGGAGCGACTCATCCTTTCCTTGCTTGCAGGCCAGCAACTCGATGTAGGTCGTTGGCCTTGCGAACGTTCCCGAGAAACTTTTTATGAAATTATCCTGGAATTCTTCCCATGTTCGGAAAGAGTCCTTGGGTTGGCTTGTGAGCCACCCGCGCACCGAGTCCGTCAGCATAAGCTGGATGTACTGCATTGCCGTAGTCGACGTCCCGCCTTGGCAGGTGCAGGCGATGAGGTAGTCCTCGAGACACAGTCGTGGATCTAGCTTCCCGTCGTACTTTGGGGTGCCTCCTGTCAGCTTGAAGCCCTTAGGCATGCGGGTGTCGCGGATGTTGAAGCTGAAGCATGCAGCCCCACATGGCTCGAAGTCGCGGTCGGCCTGGTCGTCGAGGTTCGCGGCTCCAGCCGAACGTTCTTTGCGGTTGCGGTCCACCGTCTTCTGCGTGAGGACGTCGCGAAGGTCCTTGATTGGTTGTCGCTGTGCTGCTGGGACCTCCGAGGTTGCAGGCTCGCGCGCTCGGTTGCTTGGTACCTTGGCCGCTAGAGCTTTTTCGATCTCCCCGATGGAGGCGATTTGTTGTCTGTGGAGCAGGGAACGTGCGTCTCCCTCCGGTGGTTGCGTGAGCCGGAGGTACGTCTCGACTGAGATCAGGGCGGCGTTCGCCGTCTTTGGGACGGGTATCCCGTTCTCATCCTCGGTGACGAAGGACGACTCGAGGTTGCGGGTGACCCTGGTTCGGTCAGCGTCTGTCAGGAGGGGAACGCGGGCTCTGTTTCGCCGTGCTCCTTGGTTAACTTCCGTGGAGGAGGTAAAGGAGAGGGCGGCTCGCCTAGTACTCGATGCATCTGCGTCCCTCTTGCGCCGGAGTAAGTTGGCTTTTTCGGCGCGGAGTCGTTCGCCTTCCTTGTGTAGCAAGTACTGGACCGCCAGGTGATCCTCTCTAGGTGCGTCGGGTGGAGGGAACGTGCCCTCGTCGACATGCTTCATGGCTTGGATTCTCATGTCCCGTGTGATGACGATTTTTGTCTGGTCCGGCATGATCACCTCTAGTGGGTATGCGGGTTCTTCATTGTCATCGGGTGGCGCTGTGCCCGCCATGAAGCATTGCTTGGGGTAGACTTGGGTCGGTGTGTTTGTGCTGCCACTGCTGCTTCCGTCATCCGAGCCTTGCTCGGGATCGAAAATTTCTGCAACGTGACGTGCGGCGCAGTCGTTGTTTCGCCTCCTTGCGATCGTCCACATGCTCTGAGGTTTCGCAGCCGCCAGAGCGAGTGCGATTGGCTTGGGGTAGTCTTGGCAGCCCCATGAAGACGAAGACGCGCGCGACGTGGCTGTCAGCCGCAAGCCTTTGGTCGTCCGCGCGGGTGTAGTAGTTCAAGTAGATCTCGATTTAACCGCCCGTGCGATCGGGATTGGTGTAGTAGACCCGATCCGCGCGGCCATTGCTGAGGTTGTCGATGCAGTCGACGCAGGTGCAATCTTCCCGGGCGCGACAGGAGCGATCTCCGCGGGTGCGGCAGATGCGATCTTCGCGGGCGCGGTAGATGCGATCTTCGCGGGTCTTGATGAGGGCGGCGGTAGATTCGCCGATGCGGGTGCTGCCGCGCGTGGCGCGGTTGCCGCGGACCTGAGTCTTCCGCGGCTGTCGGCGAAGCAGCACACGGAGCCGAAGGTGATGTGTATACCTTTGTCCAGATCGGCGTACACCGAGCGGCGAGCCGGAGGGTGGAGGACGTACTCGAAGGAGCCAAGGCGGATCGACTCCCTGGCGACGCGGACGTCGGTCTTCATTGCGGATGGAGCCGGAGCGACCATGATTCCAACACTTTTTTGAATTCCCACGGACGGCGCCAATTGACGAGGTGGTAACTCGGTAAATCCCAGGGTTGTGCACCCCAGGTTGATTGATGGGGAGAGAGAGAGGTGTTGGTGATCACGACGGCTGACAAGCAAGGTTTTACCCAGGTTCAGGCTCCCAGAGGATAACACCCTACTCCTTCTTGTCTGATTATTGATGCGAGTAGCGATTACAATGGCGAGATTGCGATCTCGCTAGGGTTTGTGGTGGTGGCTATGAGCGCGTCCTCTAGGACGGGCAACCCTCCTGGCTTTATAGCTAGCCAGGTCTCGGGCGGTTGGTACAGATATGGCAGGTTACAAGACCTAACCGAGTTGGACTAGGATACGTGGTACACCGAGTGGGCCTTAAATGGGCCTTTCCATGCTTGGCGCGGCCCAGGTAGCCTTACGGTGGGCTAGTCGAAAGGTAGCCCCACGTCACCGAGTTCCACCCAAAGGGTGTACGTCTCGTTTGGAGAGGTGTGCGCAACCACAACAAGTTAGCCGCAACGCCACAAAGGCTCACCTTCTTCTCCTGATGAACTCAACCACAAAAGGTTGCGAGTTCACCTTCCACTATTGATCTCCTTTGGGGCGGAGATCGAATCCCGTACAACTCTTGAGGCACACACCCACAACGTAATTGGGGGCTCCCAAGTCTTGAGGCACACACCCACAACTTAATTGGGGGCTCTCAAGTGACCACAAAAGGTCTTGACCACAAAAGGTCTTGGCCACAAAAGGCCGGCCACAAAAGGCGTCTAGGGTCCAAAGACCCAAGAGTAACAAGCTCACAAGTATCACCACCACGAATCCTCGTGGAGG
Organism: Poa annua; assembly: GCA_026929855.1. Classification (NCBI taxonomy): domain Eukaryota; kingdom Viridiplantae; phylum Streptophyta; class Magnoliopsida; order Poales; family Poaceae; genus Poa; species Poa annua. The sequence goes on along the minus strand of CM049432.1, from coordinate 21,452,570 downwards.
GCTCAAACCGATGCAAATGCAATGGCAAGAGCATACGAAGTGCTCAAGTCCTTCACTCTCAAATTCCAACACAACAACAAATGTTTATGGGGGAATAAGAGAGGAAGAACAAAGGAAACCACAAAGGAGTCAAATCCTTCACTCCCAAATCCCACAATTTCTAGAAGGCTATTCTGGGTGCACTCGGAAATTCCGGTATATGGAAATTTCCGAGCACAATTTCCGGCTGGAAATATTGCATCCCATAAATAGAGTAAAATCACCACACATGGCAAGGTGTGGGACTTTCCTCATGGTAGAACCGACAATATTTCTGCCACCAAAAACGCAACAAGTTGTCCAAAGTAAAACCGATTTCGATGAACTAGAGCTTGACATGGAGATGAACCAAGATCTAATTCCTCACCAACATAAAGGCCAAATAAGAACCAAAAAATATGATATGCCAAGTATGCAAAGGTTTGAGCTCTCAAGAATGATGCGATCAAGTTACTAACTTGAGAACCCCTCTTGATAGTACGTCTATCTATCCTATAGCCCTATCAAGATCATACCTTTGCCTTGAGCATTCCAATTGAGTTAGATGATGACTATCTTGATCTCTTCAAGTGGTTCAACTTTCTTGATTGTGCGTCCAAGCACATGCTTGATGAAGATTTCTCCAAATACTCCCCCATGCTCACAATGGCTCACAATGGGAGAGTCTCGCTTAGCTACAGAACTCCAATTTCATCTCAGGTGACATGCTAAGCGATCATTACTATATGGTAAGTTAGAATAGCAAAACAGGACATGGTCTTGTTTGGTTTTTCTTTCAAGGATTTTGTCTTTCTTGCAATTATGCGAACTTTGAATGCATCATTTCCTCATTTTATCCACTAATAGCGGCCAAATTGGCGTATTACCAAACCACACCCCGATTCATCTTCATGTATCCATTGCAAGCATCAAGCATAGGATCTCTTCAAGAAGCTTCTCTTGGTCTTGGTCTTGCACATCTCACCTTAATGACGATCACCACATGACGTCATCCTCCATGAGCTATATAAAATCTTCATTTGATGCAAGCCCATGGGAAGATACCTAACCTCATATAAAGATACCACACACACATATATATCATGGATTAGTTCACAAAGCTATGCGGACAAGTGTTTACCATCCCAAGAGATACATGATCGCTCTTGGTACATCTTGTAGCTTTGTGTGTTGATCAACATCTTGGTCAACCTTGTATCTTCCAACATTTCTTCACTAATATGATGTCTTGAATCCTTCAATACATACTTGCAATATGCTCCACTCAACACATAAGCTTCAAGATTCCAACACATGAACTTCACAATTCCATGGACATGATCTATAATGATATCTCAATGCAAACATTAGTCCATAGATATTGTCATTCAATTACCAAAACCACACATGAGGGAAAATGCTCTTTCAACACCCACGTGTGTTTCACACGAGTATCAAGTATCTATCATACCGGTAGGTATGTAACATGTAGTATGGAGTATATAATAATATTTTAGTACTATAGATACTTCTTTTAGGTAGTATGTAAAAAAATTCCACATACTTCTCTTTTATATGCATATATATGCATATATGACGGTATTTTTAGTATGTAGTGTAAAATATGAGAACAGTTGCAATGTTTTCATGAAACTTATTTTTGGGTATCTTAGTATAGTATATGAACATACTCAAACCGATAAAGTATAATAAATACTTCCGTAAGGTGGTATATGAGACGTGGGTGTAGTTATACTCGGTAGTAGAAAACATTTAACCCTATATTTTTCGTAAGGTGAAGCAGTTTCTTAGAATAACTTCGCGAGACTCTTAAGTTAACTTCGGATGTCAGAAAAATTAACTTCGGATATTTTCACTTGAACTTCACAGAAATTTTTCAAATGAATATTTTGGCTGACAATTTTTTCCTGAATTGTGAACTTCGGAAATTCACGTAAGTTGTCGTGGTATCGGCATAATTGATAGGAGACGGGGGTCCTCTAGCCTACGTATGGATTGTGGGGAAGAAGGTTGGAGTCGTCGAGGACGGGATGGGACACGGCGAGTTTACCCAGCTTCGGATCTCACAGCGGTGGCGAGATCCTACGTGCTGCTATAATTCACTATGAGGCAATAGCCGTGAACAGGTTCCAATGTGTATGATGCCTATTGAAGCGTCCGCCCTAAAGGCTCCCTGGTGGACGGCTTATATAGGCGGCCAGAACCCAGGGTACAAGGTAAGTACTTGTCCGGCAAGTAAACAGAGTCCTAGACCTAGCCGGCTTAGTTGCCGCCTTCCGTCTTGGGCTTGGTGGCTTGATGGGCTTCGGCCTTCCGCCTTCCTTGTACGTCAGCTATCTGGGCCGCCCGGCAGGCTTCGGCCTTACCAACCTTGGGCCACCCTGGACTAGCCGGATTGATCCATGTTGGTTATACCCCTAGTTGATATATCCCCAACATTAGCCCCCAGAAAGGTTGAAGTTCTCCAGGCGCCGGCTTCTTCTTGATTCTTCATCTGCCAAAGTTGGCGGCTGCAGGACTTGAACCATTCTGAAAATCAACGAGGCATGCGTGTCTTGATATTGACATGCAGCCGCCTTTATCCATCATGGGAAAAGACGGCTACTCGGCAATCTTACCGAGCATTCTTCTTGACGGTTTCCACCTAGCCGGCTCACGACAGTTTGAAAACGGCCTAGGCGGGAATCTCGCCATGATCACAAATTGCGGGAAAAGAGGAGGCGTGGAGATCGTGAAATCGTGCACTGCAACGGATGTTGGACACGTGTCCAACTAAAAACACCGTTGCACAGGGAGCAACGCCTGGCCCTATAAATAGGTAGCCAAACGGTCCATTTTCACCACCCTGCCTTTGCTCTCCGTGCCCTCTTGCCCTTCCACATCTCCGCTTCTTGCTTCCGAGCGAACTCTGGCGAGCTCATCTCCTCCGGCGACCTCTGCACGCGGCGATGTCCACCGGCCAGAACCTCTCCACGGCGTCGAGCGGTCCGGCGACCGAGACCGCGCCCGCGACGGCGCTGGGCGGCGCGATAAATCGTCCCGCGACGGCGGCGACGGGCAATGTCGCCACCGTCGCCCCCCTGACATCCACCGCGCGCGCGCCGGCGGCGGGTCCTTCGGCTCCTCCATCGACCACTGCGGCGACGACGACGGCGGGCGCCCCCGTCGACGAGGAAGAGGAAGCGGCGGACCTCGGGTCCCGCTACTGGCTACCTTCCATAGTCGACGAAGACGCCCTCCAAGATTTGGAGGCCGTCGGCTACCTCCCCACTCGGGAAGATTGCCGGTGGAGGGCCGCCTATGGAGATGTCATCCCGGCCCCGAGAGCCGGGGAGCGGGTAATCCTCACCTCCCATTTAGTTAGGGGAATGGCGCTTCCGCCTTCCGCCTTCTTTAGCGAGGTTCTAGATCACTATGGGCTCCAGCCCCACAACATAGCACCCAATAGCATATTAGTCCTAGCCGGCTTCACAGCTCTGTTTGAAGGCTACCTAGGTATTAGGCCTAGTTTAGACTTCTTCAGATATTGCTTCCGTTGCCGGCGACAGACGGTGCCGGACGGCGGGCTGGCAACCTGCGGCAGCGTCACCTTCAACTGCCGCCAGTGCCGCCAATGGTATCCTAAGATACCGTACCTTGAGTCCGTCAAGGGCTGGACCTCCACATTCTTCTACTGCCAAGATATGGCAGCTCCGGGCCGCCAAGTTGGCATCCCGGAATTCGTCAACACGCCACCTATGCCCCGGCCATGCGGGACGAGGCGGTGCCCAAGCTGACGGAGGAACTCCGCCTTATTCAAAGGCGGATTGAATTCCTCACGCGGACGATGGCTCCCCCTCTGCTGGATGGGGTCGACACCGTCATCTGCTGGCTCGGCCGGCAGATCCTCCCCCTGCGGTACAGCCCGCACAAAATGTGTCAGTATTCGCCTACTGACACGGCCTCTCTCCGCGTGAGCGAAGAGATGTTGCCGGTTGCCGACCTGGCGTTCCGGCTCCGCAGCCTTGTCAAGGCGGGGCTGGTGAAGGCGGTGGAGGGCGTGCCCATGCACACCCACGACAACCCTCCCCTCGAGGTAAATATCTTCTTCCTTGCCCCTTGTTTGATAGCTTCGCCGGCTAAAATTGAGCTCCATTAAACTTGTCTTCTTTTTCAGCTCTCCGACTTGGGGTAGGATGACCTGGCTCCCGACTTCTACGAGTCGGAAGCCGGGAAGACGAAGAAGCGCAAGGCATTCGGCGCTGCTTCCTCTACCGTGAATGCCGAGAGGAAGAAACGGATCGCATCGGCTACCGAGCCGGCTCTCGCCAACCTTGGCGAGAACGCGGGGATTAACATCCCCCGAAGGTACTCAATTCTGCCTTTAATAGACGACAAACTTCTTCAATACTGGCACTCAATTGACTGTGCTTGCTTTTTATTGACAGGGAAAGGGTCGCAACTTCCCGGTTGACGACCAGGCTTCTTGGCAAGGGTAAGCGGCCACAAGGCAGCTCGCCGGCAATTGTGCCGCCGACTCCTCAGCTCCAAGCCGACAGCTTTATGGGCGACGCTCGTCGTCAGCCCCCGGCTCCGGCTTCTGGCGCTCCGCCAAGGGCCTCTTCCACCGACCACGCGCCCAAGACTCCCCTACTGCTGGCTGAGGCTACGGCCGATGAAGCCGCTCAATCGCGCGCCGCCAATGAAGGGCTGCTGGAGTCGACTGCCGGCGGGTCTCGGAGGGCAGCCCCGACTGCGGGAGGCGGCAAGGTCAGGGACCCTTGGTCCACCTTTAAGGAGGCCAAGGAGTCAACTTTGGCTTTCGCCAACTTCGCCTCGCAGGCCTTCGCCGACTTGGAGGGCGACATGTCTGTAAGTTTTTACCACTCCGGCATATACATAGTCTTTCCCCCGAGCACTTAGATGGCAAGTCAAAAATAAAAGAAATTTTGACTGCCGGCTTAGTGGTTATTCGACAATATTTTTTATGCCTTTGTTTTGTCCTGCAGGGCCTTGTATCCGCCAACGTCGAGCTTGTCTCCTCCCGAGTCGAGATAAACCGGCGCTGTCGCGACCTGAAGAAGGAGTGCGAGGCTAGGGACCTGCGGATTGCCTAGTTGGAGGCGGCCCGCAAAAAAGATGAAGGTAGGGTTAATCCTCTTCGCCTTCAGCTATACTTTCGACTTGTGTTGCCGTCAATCATTTAGTTAGCGAATCCATATTTGTAGAACTGCTAGACCACGCCCAGGATATTCTGAAGGCGTCCACTGATATGCAAGCTCTTATGAATGAAGCTTCTGATTTGGCGGCCGCCAACTTGGAGTTGAAGGAGGCTCACCAGAAGGGGATGAAGGCCCAGCAGCTCAAATTTGCGCAGGAATCTAGCCAGCTCACTGGTGAGCTGGAAAGCCTGCGCAAGAAGTTGGCGGAGGCGGAGAAGACGGCTGCCGAGGAAATCTCCAAGCAGACTTCCCGCGCCCAAACTGCTGAGGATGCGCTGGCAACTCATATGATTGAGCTGTCCGCTTTCCATAACTCGGCCCTTGGTAATTGCTTACTCCTTATTTGATGTTGCCATTTTGCTTTAGCCTGAGCCAAACTAATGGCTTCGTTTTTGATACAGTTCCCGCCGGTTTAGGCGATGACAAGGTTGTCAGCCCCCGCCTGGATCGCCTTGCGCGTCTAGGCGAACTGATCACCGAGACTTTGGCGGCGTCCAAGCGGTTTGCCGCCAAGTTCTTCACCTCCTCCGGCAGCCAGGAACCGACCGAGTTCAGCGACGTGCCCGCTATCTTGGAGCAGGCGACCAAACTGCACAAGAGCTCGCTGAAGTCGGCGGCGCGGGGTGGTGCCAAGATCGCACTTGGGTTATTCATGGCGCACTACCCCGAGGCGGAGATAGAAGCCGTCACCGAAGGCATGCCGTCAACATACGAAGACGGTAGCGAGGTTGAGCCGGCCGCTGTTCTGGACAGTGTTGCCGGCTACGCCACGCGTGTTGCTGATATGGTTGACACTTCCATCTTCTATCGGCGCCATCATGTGCCTGGCGGAGAGGGAGCTGAAGCTGCCGGCGCGGCCGAGGCGGAGGGGAGTGATAGTTCCGGGGCTGAAGTTGTCAGCCCCCAAGCCTGATGTAGACGCTCCCCCGAGCCATATCTTTCTGTCCTTGCCTCCTATTAGCCTTATTTGTCGGCCCCTGAAACAATGCAACATTGACTTGTAATATTTGTATATACTTTTGTTGCTTCTTTGTTAAGCGGAAACTAGCTGACAACTTTTATTTTGTCTTTATTTATATGGCCCGCCTTAATTTTACCCTGACTTATATGTTTGACTTTTTGTATGTTGACGAAACCTCAGCCGGTAACTTTAGCTGAAACAACCAGGGCTAAACCATGCGTTTAGAATCAGAGACCAAAGCCAACATGTTGGTGTCAAAGACATACTACTAGGCGAACCACATATAAGTAATCAGAGGTAAAGGAATTAGGCGGCGCAAAAAAATTTATTTTTGCTTTGGGTTGGCTCGAAAGCTGCAAGTATCTACCAGTTTGAACCTTTGCACGGAGCTAGAAAATAGGTAACTTAGATACATAGGGGAAATATGATTGCAAGAAAGGACAAAAGATGGCATGCTTCTCAACACAGATGAGGAACCATAGACTTTTATTTCATAATCATATTTAACTTATTACAATTATAAATTGCTAAGTGTAGAAAGGACATAGCTGCTCAATATTCCAAGGCCGTCTTGTTTGCTCGAACGGATCGTCAATGCCTTTTTTGCGCTTGGTTCCCCTTTTTCCTGCCGCCTTCTTGCGCATTTTCTTTTCGTCTTCGTCGCGGATGTCGGCCAGGTAGTAGGAACCATTGAGCAGCGCCTTTGTGACTATAAACGGTCCTTCCCATGGCGGGGATAACTCGTGCAAGTCTTTTCTGTCTTGAATTAGGAGGAGAACCAGGTCACCTGTTCTTCGCACTCTCCGTCTATGATAGCGGCGAAGTTGTTGCTGGTACAAGGCGGAGCGATGGAGAGCGACGTCTCTTTCTTCGTCTAGCAGGTCTAGGCTATCCTGTCTTGCACCTTCTACGTCTTGCTCGATGTAGGCTTGAACTCTTGGGGAATCGTATTTCATGTCGGTAGGTAGCACTGCCTCAGGCCCATATACTAAGAAGAAAGGAGTGTAGCCGGTAGACCTGTTTGGTGTTGTGCGCAAACTCCATAGTACCGACTGTAACTCATCTGCCCAAGCGCCGGCTGCCCTGTGTAATGGAGCTTCGAGACGAGGCTTAAGTCCTGATAAGACTAGGCCGTTTGTACGCTCTACTTGTCCATTGGATTGAGGGTGTGACACGGATGCCAAATCAAGCCGGATACCCAGATCGCTGCAGTATTCTTCTATGTCGCCTTGAGACAGGTTGCTGCTATTATCAGTGATAATGCTGTGTGGAACTCCAAACCGAGAGATAATTCCCCAGAGGAAATTGGTGGCTGTTCGTGCGTCAAGTTTGATGATCGGTTTAGCCTCGACCCATTCGGTGAACTTGTCGACAGCGACCAATAGGTGGGTGTACCCACCGCGCGCCTTCTTGAAGGGACCCACCATGTCTAAGCCCCAGACCGCGAACGGACAGGTGATTGGAATCGTCCTCAGTTCCTGTGCCGGCAAGTGAGGTTGACGAGCGTACAACTGGCAGCCTTTGCATGTCTTTACGATGTTCTTGGCGTCTTCTTTGGCGGTAAGCCAGTAGAAACCTTGGCGGAAAGCTTTGGATACAATGGACCTGGCGGAAGCATGATGCCCGCAGGTGCCAATATGTATGTCCTTCAGAATTTCCCGGCCTTCTTCCGGCTGTATGCACCGCTGATAGATGCCGCACGTGCTTCGCTTATATAGCTCGCCTTTTATTATCGTGAATGCCTTGGCTCGCCTTATGATCTGCCTTTTTAGCACCTCATCGTCCTCCGGCAACTTTCTGTCGATTAGAAAATCGAGGTATGGGACTGTCCAATCCGGCTGTGTCAAGTAGACAGCGAGACTTGCCGCTTCTACCGGTTCTTCTGCATCGGGGTCCATCAAATCGGCGCCTTTAATAGACGGCTTGTGCAAATGTTCCAGGAAAATATCTTTTGGTACCTTTTTGCGTTCTGATCCCAGTCTTGCAAGTGTGTCTGCCGCCTCGTACTCAGCTCTTGGAACATGCCGGACTTCGTATCCCGCGAAGTTTTTTGCGAATTCGTCAACTTTGGCTCTGTAAGCCGCCATTGTTGCGCTTTTCGCATCCCACATTCCGCTTACTTGCTACGCGACCAAATCTGAGTCGCCATAACAGAGGATTCTTTTGACGCCTAGGTCGTTTGCCACGTGTAATCCATGAAGCAAAGCTTCGTATTCGGCAACGTTGTTGGTTGCTGTGAAGTGGATTTGTAACACGTAGCGAAGCTTGTCACCTTTAGGCGTGCGTAGAACAACTCCAGCCCCCGAGCCTTTGAGCATCTTTGATCCGTCAAAGTGCATGACCCAATATTCTGATTCGGGGAGTGTCGTTTCCTCCATGGCCTCTGTCCAGTCGGCGACAAAATCTGCAAGCGCTTGAGACTTAATGGCGGTCCGTGGTTTATAGACTATGTCAAAGGCGGCAAGTTCGATGCCCCATTTGGCAACTCGACATGTTGCCTCTGCATTGTTGATTATGTCTCCCAACGGTGCCTTACTGACTACTGTCACTGTGTGTTCCTGGAAGTAATGCCTAAGCTTTCTGGCGGCGAAGAATACACCATATGCCAGCTTTTGGTAATGCGGATACCTCTGCTTGGAGGCGGAGAACACTTCACTGATGAAGTAGACCGGTCGCTGCTCACACGTCGCGGCTTCGTTCTCCTTTCTTTCCACAGCCAAGACAACGCTGACAACAGCTCTTGTTGCCGCGATGTACAGCAGCATTGGTTCCTGTGATCGAGGTGCTGCCAATATCGGAGCGGATATGAGGGCCTCCTTAAGTTGTTGTAAGGCGGCATCTGCCTCTGCTGTCCACTCGAAGTTGTCGGATTTCTTCAATAGCCGGTAGAGAGGCATCGCCTTTTCCCCTAGGCGGCTTATGAAACGACTGACGGCTGCCGCCGATCCGGCTAGGCGCTGCACGTCCTTCAGACAAGTAGGTCTGGATATGTTTTGGATGGCGTTGATCTTCTCCGGGTTAACCTCGATCCCTCGTTCTGAGACGATAAACCCGGGCAGTTTGCCGGCTGGAACGCCGAAAACGCACTTGGCGGGATTGAGTTTCATCTGATACCTCCGGAGATTCTGAAACGTTTCTTCCAAATCCTCTAGGAGATCTGCCTTCTTTTTTGACATTACCGCGATGTCGTCTACATAGACGTGAACATTGCGGCCGATCTGTTCGTGCAGGCAATTTTGCATACAACGCTGGTATGTTGCCCCTGCATTCTTCAGGCCAAAAGGCATTGTAATGTAGCAGAAAGTCCCGTATGGAGTGGTGAAAGATGTTTTCAGCTGATCTGACTCTCTCATCTTGATTTGGTGGTATCCTGAGTAGGCGTCCAGAAAACAAAGCAGCTCGGAGCCTGCTGTGGAGTCTACGACTTGGTCAATTCTAGGCAGCGCAAAGGGATCCTTTGGGCAGCACTTGTTAACACCGGTATAGTCAATACACATCCTCAGCTCTTTATTCTTCTTTGGAACAAGTACAGGATTTGCCACCCAATCAGTGTGTACAACTTCTTTTATGAAATTGGCGGCCTTCAGCCTATTTATCTCCTTTCCTATAGCCTTGCGTCTCTCATCTCCAAAGCGTCTTGTTGCTTGCTTCACCGGCTTGGATCCTTTTATGACGTTGAGCGAGTGCTCGGCAAGTTCCCTCGGTACACCAGGCATGTCGGAAGGCGACCATGCAAAGATGTCACGATTCTCACGGAGGAACTCGACGAGCGCGCCTTCCTATTTGCTGTCAAGGTTGGAGCCGATGACAACTTGCTTAGACTTGTCACCTAGGATGAGGTCCGCCTTTTTGGTGTCTTCTGAAGCTTCGAAGGTTTTCTTGACATCAATCTTTGGCCTTGGCATGGAGTTGTCTGAATCCGCCCCGAGCAATGCGAGTTCTTCCTTGTGGATGACGGCTTCTGCGAAGGCGGCCATGCCACGCTCGCACTCCTTGGCTTTCTTGAAGTTGCCGGAAATCGTGATGGTTCCGTTTTCCCCCGGCATTTTAAGCTTGCTGTATATGTAGCACGGCCTTTCCATGAACTTGGCGAAAGCCGGTCGTCCGAAGATTGCATGATATGCGCTTTTGAAGGGGACAACTTCGAACCGGAGAAACTCTGAGCGGTAGTTCTCTTTTGGTCCGAAAGTTACCTTCAGCCTGATGCTCCCCATTGACTTTGCTTGCCTGTCGGGCACTATGCCATGAAAAGTGAGGTTGCTGTGATCCAGCTGGTCCTCTGATAGGTTCATGCGGCTTAGTGTGTCATAGTACAGGATGTTGAGGCTGCTGCCGCCATCCATAAGTACCTTTGTGAGTCTGAAGTTGTCGACAATGGGATCGACGACAAGGGCGTACTTGCCTAGGTGAGGAACGTGATCAGGGTGGTCGGACCGGTCCCACGTGATCGTTGCTTCCAACCCGTTCAAGTACTGAGGGACGTCCGGCATTGTCGTGTTGAGTTCGCGCATTTCCGCCTTATCCGCCTTAGCCGAAGGCGTGCCGACAAAGCACACAAGAGATTCTTTGACCTTCGGATACGGCTTCTTTTTCTTGGCGGCTGCGTCGTCTTCGCTTGAGATAGACATGTCGTCGTCATCCTCATCCTCCTTGTTGTCTTTCTTGTCGTTCTTTTTTGACTTCTTTGACTTCCAGCCGACTGTGGGATCCTTTTTGAAGTCGTCCATGAAACGGCACTCGCCAAGCATATGGTTGACCTTGCCCAGTGAGGCGTGGATGGGACATGGAAAAAGCTTTGCCTGTTCATAAGTGATTCGCGCCGCCTTAGGCCCTGAGCCGGCTTCGCGACTATCTTTCTTATTATTCCACTTCTTTTTGCCGGCGTTCCCTTGTAATGCTACGGCTACCTCATTGGAAGGTCCGGCTTTGTCATCTGCCGCCTGCTTGCGCTTGTTGTTCCGCTTTGGTATGATGTTGACGTCTGGGTCATCGTCCCGGGCGTCGTCATCCGCCGCCGCGTATTGAGCGGCCAGGTTGAGCATTTCACCAAGGTCCGTGATTTGCTCGCGGACGAGCCTATGACGGAGCAAGGACTTCTTCTGTAGGCCCGTGTAGAAGGCGTGGATAGCCTGTGCGTCCGAAACACCATGACAATTGCCTTTTTCGGATATCCAACGGCTGACAAAATCTGTCATGGTTTCGTCCGGCTTTTGGATACAGCGTTGCAAATCCGTGTAGGTATTTGGACGCTTGTATGTTCCTTGGAAGTGCTGGGAGAAAACCTTTTCCATGTCGTACCAACTATGGATGGACTTTTCAGGAAGGTTGTCGATCCAAGCTCTTGCCGTGCCTTCCAACATGAGAGGTAGGTAGCGGACGGCAATATAGCTGCTCCCGCCGGCAATTTCTATGGCCATGGCATAATCGGATAGCCATGAGTCCGGCTTAACGAGGCCGTTGTTCCTAGAACAGTTTTTTGACACTGATGTCATGTCCTTAGGGAACGGCTCTCTGCGGATGGCGTCACCGAAGCACTTAGGTCCAGAGTATAGCGGCTCCTTTCCTCTTGCTATGTCTTGTAGGCGGTGTTGTGCGTCTTTTGGATCGAGCTGCCGTGCGCCTCTGTTTGCGTCCGGCTCGTCCTGCGCTGCCCGGCTTATGCTGCGCCTGGTGAACGGATAGACGTCGCCTAGAGGGGGGGTGAATAGGCGATTTAAAACTTTTTCGAGGAGCCGGAATATCCGGTCCAAGAGTGACCGGAAATTCCGAGTAGCCGGAATATCCGGTACACGAGTGACCCGGAAATTCCGGTATGCTTGATAAAGGCGGAATAAAACTAGAGGTTTACTTTAACAAGCATACAACCTAGATATATAAACTAGGCTCACCTATGTGCACCAACAACTTAAGCTAAGCAATACTAGTAACAAGATGAAAGCAAGATATATGACTTCAAGCACGAAGGCTATCACAATGTAAAGTGCATAAGTAAAGAGCTCGGGTATAGAGATAACCGAGGCACGCGGAGACGAGGATGTATTCCCGAGTTCCACCCAAAGGTGTACGTCTCGTTTGGAGAGGTGTGCGCAACCACAACAGGTTAGCCGCAACGCCACAAAGGCTCACCTTCTTCTCCTGATGAACTCAACCACAAAAGGTTCGAGTTCACCTTCCACTATTGATCTCCTTTGGGGCGGAGATCGAATCCCGTACAACTCTTGAGGCACACACCCACAACTTAATTGGGGGCTCCCAAGTCTTGAGGCACACACCCACAACTTAATTGTGGGCTCTCAAGTGACCACAAAAGATCTTGACCACAAAAGTTCTTGGCCACAAAAGGCCGGCCACAAAAGGCGTCTAGGGTCCAAAGACCCAAGAGTAACAAGCTCACAAGTAATACCACCAGGAATCCTCGTGGAGGGCTCAAATCGATGCAAATGCAATGGCAAGAGCACACGAAGTGCTCAAGTCCTTCACTCTCAAATTCCAACACAACAACAAATGTTTATGGGGGAATAAGAGAGGAAGAACAAAGGAAACCACAAATGAGTCAAATCCTTCACACCCAAATCCCACCAAAAGCAACTAATGCTTATGGGGGGAGAAGAGAGGAAGAACAAAGAAGAAGAACCACAAAGGAACTCCAAGAACTAGATCCACTAAGTTCCCCTCACTTAGAGGAGAGATGGATTGGTAGGATTGCAGATCTAGATCTCCTCTCAACTTTCTCTAAAGAATATGGAAGATTCAATGGAGGGATTGAGAGGGAAGTGAGCTTTACAAGGTCAACAATGGAGTAGGAGAGAGGGGAAAGTCGTGCTGCCTTGGATTGACTGGGGAAGAATAAGGGGAGGGGTATTTATACCCCTCCAGGAAATATAACCGTTGGCTGTTTCGACACTCGGAAATTCCGGTATAAGTGACACTCGGATTTTCCGGTCATCCGGAAATTCCGGTCTAGAGAGACTCGGAAATTCCGGTCACCCGGAAATTCCGGTCTAAGAGAGCTCGGAAATTCCGGCTGGAGTCAGAAGCAAAACCAAACTTTTCCTTAGCCATTTCTGGAGGGCTTTTCTGGGGCACTCGGAAATTCCGGTAGACGGAAATTTCCGACTGGAGTCAGAACCCTTTTTCTCCTTTCCTTAGCCGTTTTCTTGGATGAGCTGGGGAACCGGAAATTCCGGTAGGGCGGAATATCCGGCCCCAATAATCCGAATCAGCAGAACACCGAAACGAAAACTGCTATAACTTTTGCAAATAAACTCCAAATGAGGTGAGACCAATTTTGTTGGAAAGATAGCGACGATGACTACCCAACAAAGTTGTCCAAAGTAAAACCGATTTCGCTGAACTAGAGCTTGACATGGAGATGAACCAAGCTCTAATTCCTCACCAACATAAAAGTCAAATAAGAACCAAGAAACATGATATGCCAAGTATGCAAAGGTTTGAGCTCTCCACAAGGATGCGATCAAGTTACTAACTTGAGAGCCCCTCTTGATAGTACGTCTATCTATCCTATAGCCCTATCAAGATCATACCTTTGCCTTGAGCATTCCACTTGAGTTGGATGATGACTATCTTGATCTCTTCAAGTGGATCATCTTTCTTGATTGCGCGTCCAAACACTTGCTTGATGAAGACTTCTCCAAATACTCCCCCATGCTCACAATGGGAGAGTCTCGCTAAGCTTCGTCTTCATGTATCCATTGCAAGCACCAAGCATAGGATCTTTTCGAGAAAGCTTCTCTTGGTCTTGCACAACTCATCTTTTCTTCACTAAGATGATGTCTTGAATCTTCAAGACATTCTTGCAATAAGCTTCACTCAACACATAAGCTTCAAGAGTCCAACACATGAACTCCACAATTCCATGGACATGATCTATAATGATATCTCAAAGTAAACATTAGTCCATAGAGATTGTCATTCAATTACCAAAACCACACATGAGGGAAAATGCTCTTTCACCTGGGTCCTTCTGCCTCCTCTCTCTTCTTGCTGCCGGTGCTACGCTGCGGAGACCGGCTTCGACCTCTCCTGGGAGGGTCGTTGCCGACATCTTTTCTAGGCGGCGGCCTGTTGTTCCGGCTACCGCCGTTGTCGCGTCTTGGCTGGGATGGAGGTGGCAGGTCTCCTCTGCTTCCTGTCCTTGAATTCTCGTCCCGCCTTGGCTTTGGCGGTGGCGTCTTCTTTGGAGGTGGCGTTGCCTTCCTTTTGTCGCCATGGCTACTGGAGCCAGACGGGCCTTCGGGGTCGGCGCCGGGTGCAGCTTTGCACTTTCCCGACTTAGACTCTAGGTCTCCCCCGCGAGCATCCGCCATGTGGCCGTAGGAATCAGCGCGAGCTTGTTGTTCTAGGGCCTTGCTCACGAAGTGTCTTGCATTGGCCAGCTTTTCTTCCGCCGTGTAAGTGTTGTCGTCCAGGGTATCTAGCGCGGCGGCCGCGTTGAGGACAGGGTGCAGAAGACGACATCTCCCCTTCTGTCCACGCGCTGTGGTGTCGTACGCCAGTCGAACCCTAGATCTTGAGCCGCTGTCGTCGCTTGCGTTGGCGGCTCTTTTCCACGACGGTTTTTTGATGACCTTTTCTCTTCGAAGAGCTGCCGGCTTGTTTTGGCCGACATCTTCTCCTGTTCTCTCTCGATCTTCTTCGCAAGGCTCTCAACGTGCTCCTCTCTTTTTCGCAGGAAGTCAGAGTGCTTAAGCATGTTAAGCCTAAGCTCTTCCACTTCGTCAAGTGGGGTGTCTTTATTCACCGGAGTATTCATGATCTCGTCTACTTCTTTGATGACGGAGAGAAAATCCGTGGGTTTGCTGCTGCCGCCTTTCTCGAGGCCAGTTTTCTTCTTTGCGCGCACCTTGTCGGAACTTTCGATGAGTTGGCCGGCAATGGTGTCGCCGGCATTTTTCGCCGGCTTGTTTTGCGCCTCCGAAGTAACTGGGGTTGTCTCGTGACCGACAACAACCATCATAGCCAGCTTGTCAAGCATGTCAGTATCCGTTGTGCCCTCTGAAGGAGCCGGATTACCACTGGAAAAGCGGGTTTTGATCTTCTCTTCGAAGAGACTAGCATCATCATCAGAGTCAGAGTCTACGTTGACTTGAACGGTAGATCTGGATCCGGCATCTGACATCGCATCCTCTTGTAGAGCAGGGAGGATTGACTCAGGATTGTTGTTTTCCGGTTGGGAGTCTGATCCCAGTCCGACAACTCCGACGAAGTGGAAATCAGATTCGGCCGACTCCTGGGAGAAGGCGGATTCAGATCCATCTTGTCGGTCGACTGCTTGGTCGAGGGGTTGGTGGGTGGGGTTGTAGAAACGCGGTAAGACGTACGCCTCTGGCGTATACCCGATGAAGACGTCGATCCCTCCGATCGGTACGATTGCGCATCCGATAAGTTAGTCGTCCGCCGGGAGCCAGGACTCATCCGAGTTGACGTAGTTGTGGCCGCCATACCTTGTGACGCGACCGACGGCGATCTGCTTGCCCACGCCGCCAAGTGTTCCCGCCTGGAACGTGACGCCAGGAACCTTATGCCCCACGGTGGGCGCCAACTGTCGTGGTATCGGCATAATTGATAGGAGACGGGGGTCCTCTATCCTACGTATGGATTATGGGGAAGAAGGTTGGAGTCGTCGAGGACGGGATTGGACACAGCGAGTTTACCCAGCTTCAGATCTCACAGCGGTGGCGAGATCCTACGTGCTGCTATAATTCACTATGAGGCGATAGCCGTGAACAGGTTACAATGTGTATGATGCATATTGAAGCGTCCGCCCTAAAGGCTTCGTGGTGGCCGGCTTATATAGGCGGCCAGACCCCAGGGTACAAGGTAAGTACTTGTCCGGCAAGTAAACAGAGTCATAGACCTAGCCGGCTTAGTTGCCGCCTTCCGTCTTGGGCTTGGTGGCTTGATGGGATTCGACCTTCCGCCTTCCTTATACGTCAGCTATCTGGGCCGCCCGACAGGCTTCGGCCTTACCGCCCTTGGGCCACCCTGGACTAGCCGGATTGATCCATATTGGTTATACCCCTAGTTGATATATCCCCAACATAAGTTAACTTCGGATTTTTTAAAGTTAACTTCACAAAAAAATTAAAAACAATTTTTTTGACTGACAATTTTTTTAGAACTCCGGCCGTGTGAACTTCAGAACTTCATGTAATTTTTTCAAATAAACTTGACAAAAAAAAATAACAAATGAAATTTTTGGTTGATGATTTTTTTCCCGAACTTCGACCATCCAGTGTGACTTTGGATTTTTTTCAAGTGAACTTTACTAATTGAATTTTTAAAGTGTGAACTGCAGTTTGTGAAAATTTTAACTCCCGTACAAATTATCTATATCAAAAATTGTTGTGAACTCCGGACAAATATTAATTGAACTTCACAACTAAAAAAGGCAACTTCATGAATCTTGTGATCCCACCCAAGCAAGCTACACTTTTCGAGGTTCAGAGCTACACTGTTGGAGGGGTTCAGAGCTTCCAGCGGATGCAGACATGCAGTGGACATCTCCAACGTTATCATGTCACAGGAAAGTAGCAGGTTATGTTGCATGTGCGTGAAGCCACGAAATAAAATGCGGCAGTTAACAGTGACGCTCGGGAGGTTCAGAACAACACACCATCTCCATCGAGATTCAGAGTGGCGCTCGAGCACGCAGATATGTTTCCTCTTTCCTGTGTTTGTTGAACTTCAGCGAGCTAGCATCGATCGATGCATTGGGTGCGCACTAGTACTACACAAAATTCAGCTAGTTAGCTAGTATCGATCGATTGGGCACGTACTAGTATGAGGAACTTCATCTACTAGTACAACACCTTTGGACTGCAGTGGCGCGCGCCAGGGAGGAGGCAGGGAAGCCGACGGCGTGGGCAGCGTGTGGCCGTGCAGGGATGAAGGCAGGGCGGGGCGTGAGGATATCGGCGAGGCGGTGAGGGATCCTTGCCGACGGAGGGAAAGCAAGAGGACGCGGGATCCCGGTCGGCGACGAGGACGCAGGGAAGCGCACGGGATCCCGGGGATTCCGGCCAGCGATGAGGACGCAGGGAAGCGCACGGGATCCCGGGGATTCCGGCCGGCGGCTAGGAAGAAGGAGGCTCACGGGATCCCGGCCGGCGGAAGCGGCGCGCAGGGGCGGCAGGCATCGGCGCGCGGGGGCGGCGGCCGGTGGAGGCGGCAGGCAGCGGCGCGCGGGGGCGGCGCGGCAGCAGCAGCGCGAGGGGATGCGGGTGAGCGTTGGAGGAGGAAGGTTTTTTTTTTTGAAATTTGGAGGAGGAAGAAGGTGGGTCGAGGGTGCGGATGGATTTCGGGATAAGAAGGTTTTTATTTGGCACTGTCTAATTCACGGCCAGCTGTGTTTGATTTCGCGCACAGTCAGATTTTCAACCACTAGCAATTTGCCACGTGTTTCTCTCGGTTAGAAACGAACCAACAAAAACGTGTGCGATGGAAATGAAACACAACCAGAAAACACTTTGCATGGGATGTCGTCTGAACTGTAGACGGCCCACCATGTCCAAAAGAAGCCCAAAAATGAAGCTTTCTATAGGCTTTCTCTTTTCTATCCCTGTTGTCTAGCACAAACGGCTTTTTATCCACATGTCCAAAACGAACCAAGGCGTAGCAGGTGAGACACCTTCCTCACGGAAAGAAAAGCGGGTCAATCTGTAGACGCGCCTGATGAACTTGTATGTTTGCGTATGAAGTTGTTACTACAAAAACGCAAAGTTTTGAGAAAATTCAGTTGAACTTGTATTTTTGCATATTCAATTGTTCATTTATCCATGTACTCTATATTTGTTTTGCAACAATAGAAGAAGAAAAGAAACATGAAAAATTCGATGCCTGAGAAAATAAATAAATGTGATCCTCCTCCTTTTCTGACCTTGGAGCCGGCTTTCCAACTTGAGTACACTTAAGCAGGCGGAGTTACCCACGATAACTTCCCTTTCCAAATAAGATAACCCACTTAAGCACCCCACCAATCAGAGACAAACATAAAAGAGAAAGAGATAGTCGAGGAGAAATGAGAAATGGCATATTTCAGATACAATATTCAGATAACATTAATATATATCAACCACAAAATTCAAATAAAGTGAAAAGTGAAAAGAAACATTTCATAAGACACAAAGACAAATTTGAGAGACAGTTTAGGATATACACATTTCCGATACATAGACATCTCAGAGAAGAGAAGGGACACAGTTCAGATACAATTTTCAGATAACAACTAATTATCTAAAAAAAAATCAAATAAGGAGAACAGAGGAGAAACGACACATTTCAGGAAAGCTTAGGATATACACATTTCAGAGACAAGCACAACTCAGAGAAGAGAAGGGACATATGTCAGATACAATATTTGGATAACCTAAATATCTCAAACACAAATTTCAATTAAAGAGAAAAGAGAAGAGAAGAGATACATTTCGGAGACAGATTAGGATATACGCAATTCAGACACGACTGAAGACTGAAACAAACTGAAGATGGTAGAAACAGAATGGGAAAACAGAGACACAGAAAGAGACACAAACAATTTAGATTGAACACCAAATCAACCAGTGAGAGCAGAGACAAAGAAAAGAGACTGACGGAAGGGATAGAAAAGTAACACACGACTGAAACAAACTTAAAATGCTAGAATTAGAATGGCCAGACAGAGGCAAGGAAAGAGACACAACAATTCAGATTGAACACAAAATCAACAAGGGAGAGCAGAGGCAAAGAAAAGAGACTGACGGAAGGGACAGATATATCCAACAATCAAAGAGGAAAGACAAAGAGACCCTCTTTCAAAATATGAGAGGAGTAAAATCCAGAGAAAGAGGTAAAATTCAGAGATGCAAACAGAAGCATAAATCAGAGACAAATAAGACCCAAATATCAAAGACAAAAAATACTCGACTATAAATCAAGACACGCATGACAGAGGCACACAAGAATAAGACTCAAATATAAAGAAGACTCAAAAGACAGAGGCAAAAGAAAATAAGAATCAAACTGAATCGACAGAAAAACAAGAGAAACAAATTTAGAGAAAGACACGATAAAAGAAAAGAAGAAGAATACAATCAGACAAAGATAATAAAAGACAAGAGTAGAAACAAAATTCAGAAAAAGACACTCACACAGACTAATTCAGGGCGAGTGGTGACTAAGAAACAAGAATCAAACTGAATCGGCAGAAAGAAAAGAGAAACACATAAAACATACAGAGACGAATAAAGTCAGACAAAGATAAGAAGCACATAAAACAGACACGATAAATAAAAAGAGACACATACTCAGAGAAAGATGAGCAACACGAGAATTCATAAACATATTCAGAAAAATACACGATAAATAAAAAGAGACACATAGGTCAGATAGTATACCAAAGAGAGAGGGACACAACATATGACAAGAAGCCATGATACCAAATGGAAGAATTGATGAAAGCACTGCAACTTCTTTGAACTTAAGAAATGAGGTCATGAGAACAAGGAGAGATAAATACTCGATTCAAAACAACCAGCCATGATAGTCAAATATTGTGATGCCGCGTCTTTATCATCAAGAGGAGGGACATCAAATCTTACACAACATAACCCAATGCTAGAGGTGGCAACTTGCCAACAACATACCGTTATAATAGCCATATTACAGAAAGTATGAGGAATGGGTCTGATTTCAAAATTCATACAAAAAGATGGAATCAACAAAGCAAAGACAATATTCAATTCAGGGGGCAATTTTGCAACAGTTTAGGGACAGAAATCCATCTTTCAATAAGCAGCAGCACATGCATCAATAAGGCAACAAAATTCATCCTAGGCAGCATTGTACTGAATCGTGAAGAACAATATCCACGAAGAACAAACGACTATCTACGCCATCATGTCGCTTCACTGGCCTGATCCCTACATGGCGAGAGGTGTGGAAACAAAATCCAATCAATACATAACTCAATACAAAAAATACGCTATGATTAATCTCAGCAGCAGGAAAACAAGAAATAGGCAAAGTAAGTACTATATGCCTTCAGGTTATCGGTTTTCATGTTGAAATGTAAAGCTGCAAGAGATGAATGCACAATGGCAGACATGGAAGGCCCCCATTCTCCTGTAGAACATAGAAATTGCACCTGCAAGGACAAGAAACCAAGCGCGCTCAAGACGACGTCAACAGGGATCACACAAGACCAAATCCTAGCAAATTGATAGGAACGTTTGGACAACACTTTTGCCACAACTAAAATAAAAAAAATGATTTTGACCAAACCAAACTGCATGTTCCTCAAACACCCAACAGGATCATATATTCTTGTTGCAAGCAATTAAGAACCTCAAAGTTCAGTCTCACACACAGGGTTCATGAAAAAAATGTGCTAAAGCTCAACCACAATACATAAATGGAATGATAGAATGCTATCGAGCATGCCATGTCAATTGCTGTGGGACTGATGATACTACAAAAATGAAAAAGCTTACATCGAAGATCATAACTTCCTATCTGTGCTGATCTTAACCATTGAGAAGGAGCATGCGTTATGAAATAAAGCCAAAAACAAGCTAGATACCATGAACATAACTGTAGCTGTAGATCTACTGCTACACAACACACAGGTAGGTATGGTTCATCAAATCACGGGAAATCTGAACTCAAATCAGTAACACAAAAAATCAGGGGCTCGCAGCCCCACAAGCTGAGCTACAACCTTTGACGACCTAATACCCATGCCTACGGCACCAACTCGAACAACAGACTACAACAAACAAGGCCGATACAAAACAACCATACAACGACTGGACAATTTTGCTCAACCGATCCCTAAAATATAACTTGCGTAGATCACAGAATACGGCCACGAGGCTACAGAATACCTCCTACCAGCGACGCATCTAACCTACTGCACCAAAATCAAAGAAGATGCTGGCGAGAAAATCACAACTCGGAGGGTGACACAAAACTAAGGGAGTGGGAGGCTGCTCGCATGCATACATCAGACAGACAAAACGACGAGCGCAGGGCACCTCCTACCGACGACCTCCGACGCCAAATCAGGTCGAGAATGACGAGAAAATCACAGCTCAGGGCACAAAGGGATGGATCTGGGGGAGTGGGGAAGCTACTCGCATGCATACCTCCGGCGCCAATTCAGGACGAGACATGCGAGAAATTCACAGCTCAGAGGAAAAGGGATGGATCTAGGGGAGCGGGGAAGCTGCTCGCATGCATACCTCCGCCACTGGTGACCTCGCCTCTCGAGTACTCCAGCTCTCGCCATTACCGGCCGCCCCGTGGATTCAAACACCAAAACTCTGCTTCCCCTCGCTACCTTCGCCTCCGCCTCAGTACCCAACTCTGTTTCTCCAATCTCCACCCCCGAAATGAGATAAGACACGTATCCGACACAGAAAACACGAAAAATACAAACAAAAAAGCCAAAATAGACAAGCCCAAACACAAAAAAAGCCCCACCCGCAACCTGGGCCAGCCATCCCAGCGAAGACAAAAAGCCCAATTGGGCTGCGTCATGAAGCGGACAGACTAGAGCGCTGGGCTGCGAAAAAGAGAAGAAGCTCACGCACGAATCATGACGACGAAACCGACGGATAAAGAAACGAGTGTGAGCCAAATGAATCACAGTCAGCTGTGAATTAGCAGAATCCTTTTAATTTTGGGTGGGGTTGTAGAATAAGTATTCTATAACTCTTTAGAGGAGTTGTAGAATAGTCCCACCTATATATATACGGTACTAGTAATCGTGCACGTGCAAATATGTAATCTTGAAAGTATGTATTCATCTATTTTGATTAAAAGCATAAACGCATAATATACGACTAAAAGTCACACTGCTGGTGAACAAGCAATTGACATTAGATTGCGTACATATTGACTAATAGGAAATATGTCCGTCCCTTGCAATGGGAGTAACTTCTAGAGCCCTGTAACATCAGACACTGTCAATTTTATGTAACCATGTCTCTCTTTCCAAACGCCTAACGTTCCATCGATGTATTATTACAAACCTAGATATGATTAATTTAGACTTGCTATTTACTGTATTTCCCTATAATGCTAGAGAAATGATATTTTTCAACTAAATTATGTCTAGGATTTAGAGATATTTATTGCCAGCAAATCAGCCATGTCTAGATTCTCTATATACTTGTATTGTTACAGCAGAAGTGCCAATGAAATTTTACATGTCAATTTCTGGGTCACACAAGAACACAGTCAATTTTGATAACTTGCGTGCTAGACTGAAATCAACAAGTAACACGATGACTTGAAAATTTCTCTCCACATTGATTCTTCCATAATCTCTCGTCTTGACTGAAAAAGGTTGAGAGTACATGGTGAGCAGAAGCAAAAGATCAAGGGAAGACTAATACATATCACTGCATTTCGTAATTTTTAGGTTGCTTATTTAACTTATCTCCTCCTGAGAACTTATGATTTGGACTTAAATTTCTCAGACCGGTACAACCAAAGATTTATGGAGGGAGCAGTTGATAGAAGAGCTAGAAAAGTTAAAAGACCTAGAAAAATTAGATTATGAAGTTCAAAAAATATCCTGGGTATTTATGGCCGGAGGTTTATTTTGCAGTGATCCTCTGAGGTTCTGACCATGGCCGACGACCTCCTTGGCGAGCGCCAGTGGCGGATCCACGTTGATTATTTTGTATAGCTATAGGTTTCTTTGTATAGCTTAAGGTTTTCACCATATGTGACACCCCTAAAATCTATTTTTCTTTGCACCTATTTCCACAACGATGCACCCTGGCTTGCGTTTGCTATAGCTCCGCCACTGGCGAGCGCCCAGGTGACCAGCTCCTTCCAGGTCACGCAGAACAAGGGAACTCCATATTCTGGGTAGCTCTGCAATAAACAGGCTGAAACAACATATCATCAAGCATCATAATGCAAATGATGCATTATCAACTATGTTGCATATGCAGGTATACCAACAGCCGAGATACTGAAGGAGATATGCCCTAAAGGCAATTAATAAAGTGTATTCTTTATCATATCTCGTTTGTTCATAATAGGTTTTTGTGTCATGCTATAACCGTATTAAGTGGAAACATTAATACGGGTGTGATGCGTAAACAACCAGGTCCCTAGTAGCCTCTACTAAGACTAGTTTCGTTGCGCGATTGATGATCGAGGTTTCCCGATCATAGGGCATGGTGCCGATCGGCAATGGAAGTCATATCGTTGGAGAACGATGTGATGGACATACCCAGATTTGGAGAACGTAGTCGTTATGCATTTGACCGTGAGACCAACTCTTATTGTTATTCCTGTAAGATACTTTGATTACACCAAACGTCGTATCTTAATTAATATGACAATAACGGTGATACTTTTAGATATCGGAAAGAAGTAGTTGAGACGAGGGTCAAGAGCGGGATTTACCAGTCCGCATGGCAGGATAGATACTCTAGGGCCCACTCGGTGAGATCATGTCTAAAGAGCTTGCAAGCATATGACTAGACATGAAATCATAGACGAGTAGAAGATAGCGTTGTCGGTAACGAGGACAAGCTAGGTATGGAGATACCTATGGAACGACGCTCGGACACGCTAAGTATCGCCATGGCAAAAGGTTTAAGACTTTACGTTCAGATTTGATAGATGAAAGTCATTCGTTATATCACAGGGATTAATTCATGGGGTCCAGGCCTACGAGTTAGTCGTTGATCATAGAGGAGTCTTGATCGTACATGTTATTATATCGAACCGCTAGGGTAACACACTTAACCGGTTTCAACAAGACAACCGGAAAGGAAAGAGATCACCGGGAACGTCCCGGGAGAGGTCCGATGGAGATCGGGCAGCGACGAAAGAGTTTTCGGAGGTAGAATAAATTATATATAAGATGTTTGATATTAATTAGTGTAATTAATGTCTAAATATGATTTTATATATTTATTTTCAAATTTATTTAGTCTGATTTCACTAAATGGGCCTTCTGGTCGAAAGAAAGGCTAAGAGGAGAAAATTCCCTAGGGGAATTCGGTGGGGGGCTTGGTGGCCGACCCAGGTGGGTCAAGAGGCCCACCAGGGGGCCGGCGCACCAGCCAATGCCGCACCAGGCATGTGGCGTTTAGTCCCACATTTGCCTGGTGAGAAGGTTGGCTCCCCTTTGGGAGCCTATATAAGAAGGGCACCCCTAGCCTTTTAATTGACCAATTAATTTCCCGATTCTCTCTCGATTTCGTGATTCCCTTTGTCGGAGTTGCGTCGAGTTGAGAGAGGGATCTCTTCCACCATAGCCCGCTGCCGCGCTGCTGGTGGTCCGGTCCAAGTCTTCCGCTGCTCGTTCTGGGCTGGAGCTTCGGAGGCCGTCGTTTCCACCGTACGTGTGTAACGCCCTGCGAGGTGCTGCGCTAGCGGTGCTCGTAGGTCTGCTTCCTCTACACGACCTTGAGGTCGGCTTCGTCGGTCTTCATCGACAACGTTTGTGCGGGAACGTAGTCACCGCTTTCGGTCTACAAGGGTATGTATTCCGATCTCCGTTCGTGCTACTATATCTGCATAGAATAGATCTTGTCATGTTTTAGGGATATCGTTGCTAGCAATTTTTTTGTTTTCTGCACCCGATCCCCTTCAGATATAACATAATAAACTCTTCCTACTTCTAGCCCTAGTAGCTAGTTTACAACTCAATCTCCTATAAAAATCCCCAAAGTGAAAATCAAAACTTGTAGAAAAAATCTTTCACTCATTTTGTATGAGATTAGGTATTCAGTTATGTCGAGCGTCGAGTGAACGCTTCCAAACATGCCAGTCAATATAATTTGAATAGTTGAAATTCCATGTCCAACAAAGATGTTTGAAAACTCATGCGCCCCCAGTCAAACTCATTGCAGCAAGCAGTGGTTGTAACAAACCAATTAGCAAACAACTACACCATGACCTTTTTTGCCCACTACATACAAACTCAAGCAGATTTAGTTCCTATAGCCGTGCACATAGATCTAAAAGTTGTAAAATGAACTTAAGCAGATGGAAATCATATAGCCATATGTATAATTCATCTACAAATAGCTTCAGTAATTTGGAAGAAAGATAGTAATGTACCAAATAATCAGCATCCAAGCTAGTAAAGTAGGTCTGAAAGAAAGAACATGAGTACTTGTTGCTCTAATATGGGAACACCTTCTGCAGTCAAAGAAGGTTGAAACCGAATCCAGC
Source organism: Poa annua (assembly GCA_026929855.1). Lineage (NCBI taxonomy): Eukaryota > Viridiplantae > Streptophyta > Magnoliopsida > Poales > Poaceae > Poa > Poa annua. The sequence continues at coordinate 21,427,163 of CM049432.1, read as the reverse complement.
AATAAGAGAAGCTTTCTGGCACTCCACGCAATACAAACTTATGTGCACTTTCAGCTCCTTTTTTCCTCTAAATCTCTTATTGTGACAGAAACAAGACACATAAATTAGAGAATGAACATGTTTCTGAAAATTTCACAATTGCCCAAGATGAGAGTATGCCTGAAGAACAAAATCACCTAGCTACTATGTGTCGATATGTAATGTAATTAGGTATCGTTGAGACAAAGTGAAGATTAGTATGACTGTAACGCCCCGGGATTTTTCCCAATTAGAAAATTGTTTGTTTTTCTTTTTGCATCAACATGACATCATCATGCATCATTTGCATTTGTCAATCTTAATTTAATTTATTGCATTTAAATTCAACTTCATTTAAATTCTTGTCCACTTTTAAATTCCAATGCCTTTTCAAATAAATTCAAATAAAGTTTCAAATTATTTATAAATAATCAAAACAGTAATTAATATGACTAATTTGAAACTATTAAAAATTGTTCAAAAGTTTTATTTATGTTTCTTTTATGATTTGTTTTAAAGATACAACAACAGAAAACAATAAAAGAAAAGAAAACAGCAGAACAAAAAAAAAGGGGGGGAGGGGGAAGGGACTCTCCCGGGCCGAAGTGGGCCAAGAGGCCCATCTCCGGCCCATATTCTCCTCTCCCCCTGTCGTCTTCCTCCCCCGTACGGGAGGAGACCTTTACAGCGAGGCTGCCATGCCCCCACTGCCCCGCGCCTTTCCCCTCTCCTATAAGCGTCCCCGCGCCGCGACGCGCAACCCTAACCCTAGCCCTCTCGCTCGCTCGTAGCGCCGCCTCCCTTCCCCTGTTTCCCACCTAAAATCGCCGGAGCAACGACGACGTTTTTCCTCGCCTCCGGCGCGTTTCCGGCCGCCCCCTTCCTCCTCCGCGCACTAGAAGCCGCCCCCTCCTCCTTCTTCTTCCTCGTCGACACGGACGGGCCCGGGATCAAACGTGACGCCGCCGCCTCTTCGTCCCCGACGCCGGCCGCCGCGCGGCCGCGACCTCCCCGGCATCGTCCTCTCTCCTCCGTCGCCCCCGAGCCGCGTCGCCTCGCCATCCGATGCCCCGAGGTGAGCCTCTTCTTCTCTGCCGCCTTCCCCTCCTTTTTCCCGCTCCGTTCGCCGTTACCCACCGGCGCCGGAGTGCGCCCCGCCACGGACGCGGCACCCCTGCACGCGCACGAACACGGGCACACTCTGCCCGTCCTCCTCTTCGTCACCGAGCAGGCACACGCAAGAACCCGTGGCTCCCCGCACCCCACACGCACTCGCTCAGTCAGCGCCGCCCAAGAAAAGGTCGCCGGCGCGCGATCTCCCGCCGCTGCTCACCGTCCGTTTCGTCAGTCATTTGGGTTCAGTTTCGTCAGACTTTTGCTTGCGCGGTTCAGTTAAAAATCGGCCCGACGCAGTTCACAGCAGCAACACGCATCAAGCCCAAGTGGTTAACACCACCGATCCCTGCTCACCCGCGCTCCGAGTTCGAATCCCCGGGGCTCGTGGAATAAAAATCCCCCTTTTTCCATTTGTTGCTCCTACTGACATGCGGGCCCCCTGCCTTTCTGGTTTCCACCCAGAGGTCCCCAGAGACTATGTTTCCATCACAGACAGGTCCCTGTTTTTTACAGAAAGAACCCTAAAACTAAATTGTTAATAACTTTTAATCTATAACTCTAAATAAAATAATCTTTATATGGTTATTTATCAGAAAAATGCAATGAATATTAATATGCCATTTGTATGCCATTTTGCATCTTTTATTTTAATTGCTTAGTGTAATTTATTTGTTGCACCTATATAATTAAATATGGAATGTGTTGGGCTTTACTTAATAATTGTCCTATTCCATTTAATTTAATTACATCACCCATGCCATGTGTTGACCTGTTAACCAACATTTAATATTGCTGGTAAATAAATAACTTGCACCTAAATATTAATTGCTCGGGTTGTTTTCCCGCTTAATTTGGATTACCTGCATTGTATTGCATCTTGCCATGTCATGCATCATTCTCATATGATCATGCTGGATCTTTGCCGTAGTTATAAGATGCATCTTTTACGCCTTCCAGTGTTTGTTGCTTCTTCGCGGATAAGACGTTGAGATGTGTGAGCAACGACAAGATCTGCTTCCATGCGGGATTCCAGGCAAGCAAAGTTTGCTTGTTTACCTATACATTGTCTTTCATTCCTGCCGTTGATCTCTGCTACCCTAGTATTCGATTCTTTATCGCGATCCCATCACATGTTTATCCTGCAGCCCATACAGCTTTATCCCCACATCCTAATACATGTTGCATGTTTATCTGTTAGCCTTGCGAGTCGTAGCGCATGCTTAGAGTTGTTTGTGCGAGTCGTCTGTATGTCTTATTTATTTCACCTGCTTAGCATGATAGGTTATTCTACCTTAATAAAATGTTGTCTTATATTGGGGTATTATAATTAAAAGATAAGGCACCGGCGGAAGGCCTTGCGAGGTGCTTTGTTCTGCTAAGTGTCGACCTAGGAACTCAGTTCTTTTCCTCGGATCCAATTTTGAGCGCACTAACCGCTTGTGGGAGGCCCTATGGAGCCCCCCGCGACTTCGATCTAATCCGCCTCTTATCCAGGGCGCCGCAAGTAGTTCGGGCTTTCCATTTGATGCATGCATATGGTTACCTAACGATCTCATGATGATGGAGTAGTCGATTCTCATATAGGGTGGCACGTTCTTAGAGTGCTATGAAGGTCGTATCCCGCGGGCACTGGACCTGATTAGCCGTGCACACAATCATGCGGTTCCCTGGATGGGTTGTAGAGAAGAGATTTGCCGTGTTGAGATGCCCTACCTTCTGGCTTGCTTTTGGGGTTGGTCGAACGAGTACGGGTCCAGTAGTGCACCCCTGCAGGGTATAATCTTATCGATGAGCCGTGTCCACGGTTATGGACGACTTGGTGATGATGCTGGCTAACAAGATCATAGACAACTTACACCTAATCATTGTTAATTAACCTGACTAGTAATATTGAATTACTCTCACAATAACTTGTAACTAAAATTGTTCAATGTGTGAGTATTCCCGAATTGCTTCCTCATACTTGGTTGAGGGGGTTAATCCGAGAATGGGTTATGTTTGGTGTTAGTTGTAGATGGTTATCTTATGCGCTCTCTTATCCCTCTCTGATTAGACGGAAGTTGTAGCGTGTCTATTTACGTTGCTAGTGCTGCTGCCGCTAAGTCCACCTCCCCTATATTTTGGGAGATGGTGTAGAAAGTAGACAAGTCGGTTTTGCTTGCCAGGGAGTGCCCTGACCCTCTTTTGGGATGTGCTTTATGTGCAGTCAACAGGTTTGAAGTCTGACGACGTTAGCTTTGTAATCCCTCCGGCTTGGCTGGGCAGGGATATGGCGCCATTGCTTATCCTCAGGACTCTTAGTCCAATTTGCATCTTATCCGTAGTCGGATACTATTTTGCTTCCGCTGTCATTTGAATCTTTGTATTGTATCATTTGTATCTTGACTCGTTCGAGTCGTTGTTGTAATTTTATCTTCTGTTGTATTTGTGGATGTATCGGAACTGTTGTAATGTTATCACAATTCCACCCACATAATGCGCATGTTTCGGCGTGCACATTATGTCTGGTGGGCGACCAAAAATCGTTATTATGCGGATTTCGGCGGGAACGCTTAAATCTACATAGTACCGATTTTCGGGCGTCACAAAGTGGTATCAGAGCCAGGTTTCGATCCTGGGACCTGTGGGTTATGGGCCCACCACGCTTCCGAAACTCCAGTCCAGGACGAGCAGCGGAAGACTTGGACCGGAACACCAGCAGCGCGGCAGCGGGCTATGGTGGAAGAGATCCCCCTCCTCTACTCGGCGCGGCTCATACAAGGGAACCACGAGATCGAGAGAGAAATTGGGAATTAATTGGTGAATTAAAAGGCCAGGGGTGCCCCTTCTTATATAGGCTCCCAGGGGGAGCCAACCTTGCCAGCCAGGCAATGTGGGACTATCCCCACATGCCTGGTGCGGCTAGGATAGGTGCGCCGGCCCTAGGTGGGCCCCATTTGGCCCACCTAGGCCGGCCAAGCCTCCCCCACAAAATTCCCTTGAGGGTTTTCCCCCCCATGGGCCTTCTTTCGACCAGAAGGCCCATTTAGGGAAATCAGCCTAAATAAATTCGAAAATAAATATATAAAATCATATTTGCATATTAATTACACTAATTAATATCAAACATAAAATATATAATTTATCCTATCTCCGAAAACTCTTTCGGCGCTGCCCGATCTCCATCGGACCCTTCCCGGGACGCTCCCGGTGATCTCTTTCCTTTCCGGTTGTCTTGTCGAAACCCCTTAAGTGTGTTACCCTACCGGTTCGATATAATAACAGGTATGATCAAGACTCCTCTATGATCAACGACTAACTTGTAGGCTTGGACCCCATGAATTAATCCCTGTGATATAACGAATGACTTTCATCTATCAAACCTGGACGTATAGTCTTAAACCCTTTGTCATGTCGATACTTAGCGTGTCCGAGCATCATTCTCAGATATCTCCATACCTAGCATGATCTCGTTACCGACATCACTATCTTCTACTCGTCCGTGATATTATGTCATCTGGTGACCTAGTCACATGTTTGCAAACTCATTTGACATAATCTCACCGATTGGGCCCTAGAGTATCTATCCGGCTATGCGGACTGACAAATCCCGCTATTGACCCCTCGTTTCAACTACCCCCTTCCGATACCCAAAAGTATCACCTATCATTGTCACACTATATAAGATATGACGTTTGGTGCGATCAAAGTATCTTCCAGGGATAACAATAAGAGTTGATCTCACGGTCTTAAGGCGTAATGACTATGTCCTATAAATACTGGGTATGTCCATCACATCGTTACACCTAACGATATGACTTCCATTGCCGACCGGCGCCATGCCCTATGATCGGAAAACCTCGATCATCAATCGCGCAATGAAACTAGTCTTAGTAGAGGCTACCAGGGACCTGGTTGTTTATCTACCACACCTGTATTAATGTTTTCGCTTAATACTGTTATAGTATGGTGTAAAACATATAATGAACAATTGGGATATTGCCAATAAACTGTGTTTATTAAGTGCCTCTAGGGCATATTCCCTTCAGTCTCCCACTTGCACTAGAGTAACACTTAATCTAGTTTACAACCTGGTAAAAGCTCAACACCCATAGCATCTTGGTGCCTGCTCGCCTCGTGGAAGAGGAATACAGTCAATAGTTCTCACACATTGAGACCTATATGTGCTTTGCAACACTTCTATGTCACCTAGTTTGACATAATCCCGTATCTTACGAAGACGGTGAAATATATCCCAGTGGATGGAGTGAGACTCGAGCATTCGCGTAACATGCGCCTTAAAAGTCTAAGAGATCTATTAAGTGGACCACCTACGCTCGGAAAACTGCTCAGTCCAATCACACTTGCTACTTCTTAAGTCGCGATATATTTCTATACCTATGTAGATTATGCGACAGTGCATTCATATGCGACTTCGCAAACTAATCCTGTCTATCTTCAAAATAAAGGACATCTCCTATATGAGATTTCTAGTCGTATGGGTCAGTGTAATAACTTGCATCATCGTAATCGCTTTACGGCAAGTTGCCATTCCACTCTTACCCGTTACTAGAAAACCTATTTTCAGTTCTCATAGACACTGAAGAATAAACTTAACGTTTGTTCATTGATCCACACAAGGATCACTCTAGAACCTGTTCTTTAACCAAGAACTCGGGTCACACTAAGTCGAGCTTTCAGTCTGATGGACTCTATGACTGATACATAGAGAATGTCGAACATCATTTTCTATCACTGAAAAAGCCAATATTAACTTAATCTTTTACCTAGTCATACAAGCAAGAACCTCTTTCTTCGCTTGTCCTTTTCTGAAACACTTCAGAATCCTGACTTAGGAAATATTCCGACTTAATGTTATTAAGCCTCTTATGATCTATACAATTATAAATCGGATGCCTAATACTCCTAACTTCATTTCATAGAAAATTTAATCACTTAAATAATCCTTTACACTCTACAAGAGGATCTGTGTCATTATATGTCGTTACATACAAAATCATGAATGACACCTAGCTCCCACTCAAATATGCCTTCCGCATATAAGATCAAGGAAAAGCTACTTAGCTCCCACTCAAATATGCCTTCCGCATACAAGATCAAGGAAAGCTACTTTGCTCCCACTCACTTCTTTGCAAATGTAGGTTTCTTCAACTATTTTGGACAACTCCAAAATCCTTTGATCACATTATCAAAGTGAAGATTCCAGCTCCGATATGCTTGCTTCTGCCCATGAATGGACAACCGCAGTTTGCATACATGTTTAGCATCCTTAGGATTACAAACCATTCTTAATGACACTATTAAGAACCATGGTTTTCTCATCCAACTATCAATTTCTCATTCGAAATTATAGTAATTGCTAAATGACCCAGAATAGAATTAGGCTTCGCCACTTGAGACAAACTCTCATGTGGTCTGTCGGAACTGTTTCACGACAAATCGAATCTGCTCAATGTCTACTCTCTCATAAAATTCCATATACTATTAACACCCTAGATGCCATCAAGAAGATCTCCCAAGTCAATACCTGGTAATCGTATATGGATTTTATTTCGGATCATAAATGACTCATAGCCATTTCTCGGACTTAGAACCACCATCTCTTATTTGTAGTTCGTAGGTCTGTCATATTCCATTAATATGACCTTCATAACAAGATTGTCGTAACACACAGTGTGGAACACAACCTTGTATGCCTACGCTCTTAGTATGAGCTCAGAACATCATGATCTTGAATCATCATCTTTTTCAAGCTGTGGAGCCTGACACCGAAAACACTTTCGGTTGCGCCACTCTGATGTCTGGAGAGGAAGTTCACCAACTTCGTCTTGCTCTACTTTCTTTCTCACTTATACCCTTGGACAAGAAACTATTTCTTTCGCAAGGTATATCCCGGAAAAGATTTTGCCTATGTCGTGAGACATGTACCCAACTAACTCTTTAGGTACGGTACACTACAAAGATTAATCCATTTTAGGTTTGATCACATCGAAACACTAAATTGCTGAAACGACAATCCAGGCTAAAAGCCATGCCATCACTCGTATGGTATTGTCTCCATGGATTCAAATGATTTCCCTATTTGCTAACGTGAGTGTTTACGTTTCTACCATATGACTCTAATGATCACAATAATTCGGTAAGATATTCATTTACCACACACTATCCGATAGGGTGCAATTACGACGTCCTAACACACCATAACACTATGGTGTTCCATGCGACGTAATTTGTGGAACTCTTCTCACAAGTCTTCCAATGATGTGCCAACATTATAACTCAAATCTTTATTCCTCGATATGCATCGCGGGAATTTGATTTTCTTGTTAAGTCTATTTTCTACTTCATTATGGACTTGTTTGATTGAATAAAAATTTCCAGGCCAACATTCCCCGAGTGGATATCCATATATCTATTCGAATGTTCATGAAGTCTATGAAATAAAGACTTCCACTACACGTTAAAGTACTTCATTGATTCACATACACCGAAATGCACGATTCTCAACAAGCTATACTCATTCAGTGAAATTCATGAAATAAAGGCTCCACTACCCGTCAATTACTTCATTGAACCACATACATCTCCATGTATGACTATCAATAAGTTATATGCCCGTTTTCCGAAAACGGTGTCACGGTTATTTTGCAAGTGTCAAAAGATCAAATCTTAGAACTTGTAGATCCATCCGGTATGGAGCTAATGCATTGACTATAACATTGACATGACTAAACGGCAGTGCCACACATATGTGGTGTCTTTATTAAGTTTGTATCATTTGGCATTAATATTAAGAATGTGGGAGCTTCTACCATCTAAATTCAAATCGGCATATGATCATTACTTCATAAATATAGGACACCAATTTGTCACTAACATGTATGAACAAGTGTCTCGCTAGAGGAGACACACTTGTAACGATCATACTAACAGGCGATCATAAAGAATTTATTCCAATGGCAGAACTAGAGGGAGAGTGTCTATGGCCGTCACAACAACTTGACTGCCATTATCAACACGCAATGTCGCCTCATCCTTTCAAGCAATTCAAGCAGTAAACCTGGTTTTCACAAAACATGACTAGTTCAAAACTTAGTCACTACTGCGAGTTCTTGCTTAGCTAAAACATTCATAACATGTATATCATATATACACCATCATCATTGATGACTTCCGGCGATCTGTTTCATTTTCTTGATACTTCCACCGTAATCAAGAACCATGAAGGTGAATGATTCCCCTTGCATGACATAGTCTATGACAGAGGATTTGCACTTGGCAACGATGTCTGTCATCCAGTGATCGAACTGAGCGAGCCGTCTCAATGTTCATTAAGTATGAACATATGTCATTAAGTATGACCGCCACGTGCTCCCTCAATGTGTGTATTCTCTTCCATCTTGGTTGAGAAGACAATCAGTCAACGCACTGATAAACTTCATCAACCCAACTATAGAGGTACCCCGAGTTTAACGACCATATGTTCGCGATCCAATAACTCGTACCCACCGTTGATTCTCTATGGCAGAGATCATAGCATGCACTGGACTATGATGAGATCATCCGCACAAAATCCGATAATCCAAATTATCTTTTGTCAGCGGGATCTCCGGGGTTATCTCCTAGCGGGTATTGTAACACAAAGAGCTAATGGTTTAAACAAGGAGTATCCTCAAGCTAAAGCATAAAACTATGAAGTTTGGACCCAACCTTTTAAGTTTCTCAATCGCAGGAATGCGCCTAATTTGAAAAGATGCTATCACAATGGTTAATATCTACAAAGGTTTGCAAAACAGACTATGCTCATTATATTCTGAGTTCTAGTATTTTAGAAAATAACTATCCGAACTCCCACTCAAACGAATATCCCTCCTGGTCGTTTAAGCGATTACACGACCCCCATCCATTTCACCACCCCTCATCATCAGAGCCGGCGGCACAACTTCAGGAGTAGACATATGTCCGCCACACCAATTTTGTGACTCGTGCTCGACCATTCGGTCTTCCTGTTCCGAGGCCATATTTTTGAATATGCTAGGCTCGCCACCAAAAACCTTCACGCTGACGCTTGTGCAACATGACTTACACCCACTGTATGCGAACGACGAGATGTCTGACACCCGATCATCACGGCCTGCCTCATAACGTAGAACTTTCTTGGTGGTGCGCGTTGGAGGGAGAACACTAGTGGTATTTTAAAGGGATCATCTTATATAGCTACCGCCGTGTAACTAATATATACTATATATACAATCACACAATATAAGATGCACACAAAACATCAAATGTAATGCAATGTGATATAGTCCATTGCGCCATGGTCTTCTTGGCGCCCGCAGTTTATAAACAATTTAATAAACCTACCTTGACCATATCACATAGCCCCTGCAAAATAAAGTTAGACGCTTCTACTTTATCTTTTGCATATTTTACGTGGCTCAGGGGCTTTCGTAAATAGAACCGCTTCATACCTACGAACCTTATGACCACAACAACGATCCAATAATTGCATGTTTAACCATCCCTTTCGGGCCCTCCATTGAAAATGCAAAGGCAACTAAAGAGAGAGAAACAGGCACCCGCCAGCCACAGATACGGTACAAGCCGTATGTCAGTAGTGGAACCAGTCTCGCGTAAGCGTACGCGTAAAGTCGGTCCGGGCCGCTTCATCAACTCGATGCCGCTGGAATCACAAGTGCACGCTAGAGGGTAGCAAATAACAGGAACGGTGCCCCCGTGCAGAACACGGGTTCTAACAGCGTACAACTATATCTACGATAGATCAGCTCTGATCCACTGAAGGGGATCGTGTGCAGAAAACAAAAAATTTCCTAGCAACGATATCCTTAAACTAGCCAAGATCTACACTATGCAGATATAGTAGTACGGCGGAGATCGGAATACATACCCTCGTAGACCGAATAGCGGGGATTACGCTCCCGCACAAGCGTTGACGACGAAGACGACGCAACCGACCTCTAGGTCGCGGAGAACTCGGCACCTCGCAGGGCGTCACACACATACGGTGGAGACGACGGCCTCCGAAACTCCAGTCCAGGACGAGCAGCGCAAGACTTGGACCGGAACACCAGCAGCGCGGCAGCGGGCTATGGTGGAAGAGATCCCACTCCTCTACTCGGCGCGGCTCCGACAAGGGAACCACGAGATCGAGAGAGAAATTGGGAATTAATTGGTGAATTAAAAGGCCAGGGGTGCCCCTTCTTATATAGGCTCCCAGGGGGAGCCAACCTTGCCAGCCAGGCAATGTGGGACTATCCCCACATGCCTGGTGTGGCTAGGATAGGTGCGCCGGCCCTAGGTGGGCCCCATTTGGCCCACCTAGGCCGGCCAAGCCTCCCCCACAAAATTCCCTTGAGGGTTTTCCCCCATGGGCCTTCTTTCGACCAGAAGGCCCATTTAGGGAAATCAGACTAAATAAATTCGAAAATAAATATATAAAATCATATTTGCATATTAAATATTAATTACACTAATTAATATCAAACATAATATATATAATTTATCCTATCTCCGAAAACTCTTTCGGCGCTGCCCGATCTCCATCGGACCCCTCCCGGGACGCTCCCGGTGATCTCTTTCCTTTCCGGTTGTCTTGTCGAAACCCCTTAAGTGTGTTACCCTAGCGGTTCGATATAATAACAGGTATGATCAAGACTCCTCTATGATCAACGACTAACTCGTAGGCCTGGACCCCATGAATTAATCCCTGTGATATAACGAATGACTTTCATCTATCAAACCTGGACGTATAGTCTTAAACCCTTTGTCATGGCGATACTTAGCGTGTCCGAGCATCATTCTCAGATATCTTCATACCGAGCATGATCTCGTTACCGACATCACTATCTTCTACTCGTTCGTGATATTATGTCAGCTGGTGACCTAGTCACATGTTTGCAAACTCATTTGACATAATCTCACCGAGTGGGCCCTAGAGTATCTATCCGGCTATGCGGACTGACAAATCCCGCTGTTGACCCCTCGTCTCAACTACCCCCTTCTGATACCCAAAAGTATCACCTATCATTGTCACACTATATAAGATATGACGTTTGGTGCGATCAAAGTATCGTCCAGGGATAACAATAAGAGTTGATCTCACGGTTTTAAGGCGTAATGACTATGTCCTATAAATACTGGGTATGTCCATCACATCGTTACACCTAACGATATGACTTCCATTGCCGACCGGCGCCATGCCCTATGATCGGAAAACCTCGATCATCAATCGCGCAATGAAACTAGTCTTAGTAGAGGCTACTAGGGACCTGGTTGTTTATCTACCACACCTGTATTAATGTTTTCGCTTAATACATTTATAGTATGGTGTAAAACATATAATGAACAATTGGGATATTTCCAATAAACTATGTTTATTAAGTGTCTGTAGGGCATATTCCCTTCAAGCGCGTCTCTTCGTGGGGAGGTGATACCGGGCAGTTTTTTTAGATGAAGATGTGTTAAACGCGTTTGATAGGTCGGGTGGTTTTCGATCGTTAGATCTCTCTAGTGTGTGGGTGAGATTGTTTGGATCTGTCTCTATGTGTGACCTATCAAACGCGTTTAACACATCTTCATCTAAAAAAAACTGCCCGGTGTCTCCACTAATATAAAAAGACTCAGAGAGGCAGATCCAAATCATCTGAGGCATATATTAGAGAGATCGAACGATCGAAAACCACCCGATGTATCAAACATGTTTAACATCTCTACTAATATAAAAAGACACATAGAGACAAATCCAAACAATCTCAGCCATATATTAGAGAGATCGAACAATCGAAAACCACCCGATGTATCAAACGCGTTTAACACATCTCCATCTCCATCTCCACAAAAAAAAATCGTCTGTATCACGCTCCCCACGAACAGCCGCCCTCCACGGTCTATTCTACAGCTCCCCGTCTGCTGCCGACGAGCCCTCGCTCCTCCAATCTCAGAGACGGAGGCCGTCGCGCGCGACCACTTGCGGATGCAGGGGAGATGGAAGGCTGAGGATCCACGCGCACTGCATCGGTCTTCCCTGTCCTGTGTCGTGGGTCGCCGCCATTCACATCGAGGAAGCGGGAGCAGCGCCACGCCGCCGGTGTCCTCAACAGTCAACGTTGCTGTCCCGCATTAGCGCGGCGGCGTAGACTACGAAAAGAAGCCAGAGGAAGGACGGCAGGGACGGGGACGAGAAAGATGAGCATGTCGCGGAAAGGGACAAGCTCCGCCCGGGGCTCTGCTCGACGACCATCTCTGAGAAGACCAATGGGAGTTACTACTTACTACGGCGTCAAGCTGACACTGTGAGAGGCCGCTGTGCTGCTCCCCAACAAGTAAGTGCAGTTTTTCACCAGAACGGGATAGTGGAGAGGACCTCTAAAGCTTCGCCAATTTCGCCTCAATTCGTAATGTGCTGATGATTTTATGACTGATTGATCAAAATGTGACGGAAATTTGCAGCGTGCAGGGAGGCGTGGAGGGTGTTTCTTCTCTATGGCCATACTTTTTCCCCAAGACTGCAACGACAGAGGTCGAGTCCATCTTCTTCAGGTTATTGTTGCTCACCACCACAATTCATTTTTCTTTCATCTCCACTGTTGTGATCCAGCAACGAACCTTGCAGATCCATGTTCCTTGACCTGATGCTCTGAATACACAACGTAGAAATAATTTCTTTGTTTTCATGCAGTCTGACGTGTTCATTTTGGCAGAACAAATAACTGATGATGCGGTCAGCTTTAATAGGTATGCCCTCATTCAATAACTTGAGTTTGATATATAGGACTGGATCAATAAGAACGCGATGATCTACTGTGTATAGTTGTTGCAGATTGATTGTGGTAATAGATTTCTTTTGAAAACTTAGATTTGCTTTGTGGGGTTCATGTAGTCTGGATGTTAATTTTGTACCTAAATTTTAAAACAAATGCTTTGTTAAAGTTCTCTGAAAATCCATCTACTGAATTGTGATATTGTATTATTTAAGTATTAGGCTCTGCTATTTATCTAGCAACGTGTTCCCACCACTCAGACTCAGAGTCGCCAATCCCCAACGCAACCCCTAACTCCCTCTCGGCGTCACCCCTGACCATCCTCCAGCCATGGCAAGGTAGCGCCCCCTCTCAAAACATCTCCACAAGACTGATGTTTCTACCTACCCCAGATCTTGAAGTCAGAGTTATGTTGCAGCTACTATAAACTTGAGGTAAGAAGATCTAAAATCTCTGTTGGTAGCAACCGTCCCCATTCGAGAGTAATGTGCTCCATCACTAGCTTGTCCACATGGGAGTTATTCACCCTGATGATTTGATTTTTGTTTCAGCTATGTAATCACAGATCAACAACGTACATACATCTGCAGCAACAAGTGTTTTGAAATTTTCAGGGAAACCTTATTATGCCTGTATTGGCAGAGCCATACTAATCTTCTATTTGTCTCAACGATACCTAATTACATTACATATCGACACATAGTAGCTAGGTGATTTTGTGTTCTTCAGGCACTCACATCCTATTTTATTTACATGGAAATCGTGAGAGCGTGTGTTACGCGTAAATTAGATGGTAGTACTATTCTTTTTCAAAATTGTGCATGGTTTTTATTAGGCCACGGAGCAATGTTTTATTATTAGTCTGTCATTAATGCCATTAATGAGCACTTCCGCTTTCTTCAGAATACTGCCCAGGCTGCCTTCTTTCCAGATCATCAACATCAGAAAAAAGCTTGCCACTATTTTGGGTAATATGAATCTTCATATGTCTACTATTGATGCACTTTAATGTCTGTAGTTTTACATACGATGTGTATAGTGCCTGATTTATGTGAGTAGACGAGTAGCATTACGAGAATACAGATCTTCAAAAGTGTTGCTCAGCTATGAAATTGAAGTGTGCTATTCGTAAGAGAATAACATTGTGAAATTGAAGTGTGCTTTTCGTAAGAGAATACGGATCTTCAAAAGTGTTGTTCGATTTTGCAAATTACTTCTCTATTGAAGATTTGAAGGGGTATTTGATGGTTTTGGATCAGGTTTAGAGTTCAACATAACCTTCAGCTTTACACCATTTGGTATCCCTTCATATGTTTTTAGATGATGAAATTTTCATGGTGTCTTTTAAATATTCGTTGCAAATCTTATCGCATGTATTTGTTGGCGTCATTATTTTCTCTCTCACCATTGTTTGGTTGCTTCCTACCTTTTATTGAAGTAGAAATATTGCATTGTGGAGTCAGACAAAAGAAAAACCTTTCTATCCTACACTGTAGAATATATAAGATAATGTTTATAACATGTGTAATTCGTTTGGATGCAATTGTAAATGGGAAAGAAACATGTGATATGTTTGATGGTATTGAGATATGGGATTTTGGGAGCTCATATACTAATGTATGTGCATGAGACCATTAGGTGAATAGGTGGTACGATGCCTATGATGTTGATATGGTAAAATCTCATACTAAGCGTTTGGAGACGACTAGGTAAATTATTCACTCAACAGAGATATATGTTGGCGATGGATTGAATTCATACGTTGTAGACACTTTGTCGAATGTAAATTTACATGTACATATTTGTTCAGTGAAAATTACATGTACTTATTTGTGCAGTGAAATTTGAAGCTGTGAATTTTGAAGCTCTAACAATATGTGCATTGCACATGCAACTTTACTAGTAAACTAACAAAATATCCATGCGTTGCTACGGGTATCGGGTATCGGAAATAAATTATGTATACACCAATAAAATAAGTGTTCTAAATTCAGAAGGATGTCAAACGATATGACGCATAGGTTCTGTTCATACATCTATAAATACATAGTGGAACCTCTCCAGATTCTTTCCTTTTTGTAACGCTGCAAGTTAGTTATTAAGAACTACAGAAGTTGACGTACCTATAATCATCTGAAGTATTTTTCTGGCGCAGGACTATTTAATAAACGGTAGAATGTCTTCGCACATCCCTATTGGCCTCATATTGCGTAGAGTTTTTTTGCACATTCCCAAGAAGTAAATACAAATTTAAAATTTTGACACCACATTATGTCCTCTAATATAGTATTTGTAAAGTAAAATCAAATGATAGCAATTATTATATGTTTTGGGCGATGGATTTGAAGGGAATGGTATCGTTAGATACTAACCGTCTCGCTGGCCCGGGGAGAAGTTGGGGGCAGAGCGGCACGGCCGCTTGGCAGGCGGGAGGGGCACGGGCTCGACATCGTGGCGTGGCCTGGGGAAACCGTTGCGGCAAATCCATCGTGGCGTCGGCAGGACCTCCGCCTATAAATGGTGCGGGTGGGAATGGGGATTTTGGTGCGGATGATGCTATGGTGTCAATTAGTTTGGGTTTAAATGGTTTCAATCGCTAATTGGGCTGGAGCGGTGTGGGTTTGCTAGAAAAACGGATTGTGCGGTGTGGCGTGGCTGGAAAAAAGAACACGCAAACGGGCTTCCTTCTCGTCCCTCGGTCGCAGCCGCGGGCTGCCGCCATGCGCCCTTCGAGTTCCGGTGCGGACGTTGCCGTGCACCACCATCCACCGCCGCCTTGCGGTCGTATCAGACGAGGACGTGCGCCGCCGTCCAGCACCATCTATCCGTGCGGGGCACCAAGGAGGCGAGCGCGGCCGTCCATCTGCACACGAGCGCCGCCGCAGCTCCGGCACGGACGTTGCTGTGTTGTCGTAACAGGCAAGGGGCGCGCCGCCGTCCAACACCATATTTCCGTGCGTAGCGACAAGGAGGCGAGCGCGGTCGCCCGTCTGCACACGAGCGCGGCGCTCTGCCCAGCTCGAGGCGTGATCCGCTGCTGCTCAGCTGTGGTAGGCGTCGACGCTCCGGCACGGACGCTGTCATGCTGTCGTACCAGGCGAGGACGCACGCCTCCGTCTGCAGACGAGCGTTGCCGCCCAGATCAGGCATCCATGATGAAGGAGCTGCGCTGCTCCGATGCAAGATGCATCCAGTACACGACAATGGCTTCCCGGTGGTGCTGACGTGCAACGACGAGGGCGGCAGTGTCGACGATGTGCCGATCTTCCCCTCGATGGGCTGGAACGCGAATGGCAGGCCGAGCGAGGCCACGAAGTCGGCGAGGCGGCGGCCAATGGCCTAGAGGGCGTCGAGCGAGGCGTAGAGCCCTACTGTGCAATCCCACACCAAACCCAACCCACGCCTCGGTGTCTCGGCGTCGTGCTGAGGCCTGACCGACGATTGAACGACGGCGGCCGCGTTGGCTGGGCGTCCGAAAATTGGGGAAGGCCGAAGTTGAATCATGGCCGGCGTTTTCTCCTGGGCCCTTGAGCGCGGGGACGCTGTGCCATCCCACCCGAGCTCCATCACCACAGAGGTGTAGGGCTGGCCGGTTAGAGGAATTGGGGACCGGGAAGACATTGACGATAGCATTGACCCCGTTTTTCTTGTATGGTTACTAGGGATTGCGGGTTGTTTTTAATAAACTTAAGGAACGACCGACAGCTTAAGCCATATTATATAGTAAAGATAGAGATAGAGATGTACAACAAACACACATTAAACAAGTATATTCATGTATATACATGACCAATTTTCAAGATCTCACGGGAGCTAGCATGCGACTCTTGTAGTTGGTCGGCAAGGAGAATCTGCTAGAACGACGTGATACAGAAGAAACCAGGTCTGGGAGGACCTTGGACACGGGCGGCGACCGAGCGCACGCTCGGACGCAAGGAGCTTGGACGGGGACGGCCATGGACGGTGCATCCTTCCTCGGTTGAAGACGGGACAGAGGAGGATATGTTGGCGGTGGGCTGGACGGAAACGAGATGGCATGGGACGTCGGGCTTTGGAACTCCGGCCGGCGGTGCATGACGGAGAGACCGGCGGCGGCGGCCTGAAACCCTAGCAACGTCCTGCTACTCGAGTCGGGCGACGCAGAGGGACTCGGGAGCGAAGAGTGCCAGTTTTCCCCTTTTTTGTCTGTTTCCTTGTGGTGGCAGTTGAGTGTAAATAACGCGAGATTTAGGGACAGCTTCAGATACCGATTTGGTTTTTAAGTTGCAAGCTGAAGCAGTGGGAAGTACCTCCGGAGGTGCTTCTCTACTTGTAGTGTAAATCGAATAAGCGCTTAAAAAAATCAGGGTCTAAAAAATAAGGTGTTTAGTTAGGTTTATGTTTCTGAATGCCTAGAAGCCATATAAGCTAAAGCTCCAGCCCAAATAAACAGGGACTAAACCCGAACCTAAGCGCTCCTAGGGGCGCTGGGCTGACTGGAGATGCCCTTAGCACCACCAAAATCAGAGAGCGTATGAATGAAGTTCTAAAAAAACAAATCAGCGTGCGTTCTTTCTCTCGCGGATAGACCGTTCCCCGGGCTCCCGTGTCCGCTCGGCGTGGCGCCATGACCCCCGCCCTCCTCCCCTCGCCTCCTCATCCAAAACCACCGCTGCGGCACCACACTCCAAACCCCGCGCGCCCTCTCTCCAAGTGCGCCGCCTCACGCCGCGACTTCAGCATCCACACCGCCGCCGCCGCCGCCGCAATGAGCCGCGTCGTCGCTGCTGCGGCCGAGGAGGTGCCCCCTTTGTCGGCACCTCCCTCTCTGAACGGCGGTTCCGCCCCGCTTTTGGGCGGCATCGCGAACACGAGGTCGTGGTCGCAGTACTACGGCAGCGGCTTCTCCATCCGCGTGCCGCCGTCCTTCGACGACATCTTGGAGCCCGAGGTGGGTGACCGGTCTCAATTCCACTTCTTTCCTTCCCCTAGTTCGGGTTTCCTTGGCAATTTTGTGACCGAGCTCAAGATTTCATTTCGACTGCATTTTTCAGGATTTCAACGCCGCGATGACCTACTACGGCGACAAGGCCAAGGTCAGGGCATACGCTGCTCGGTTCGCGTCTCCAGATAGGTAGGTAAGTAAGATCCATTTCTACTTTGCAGCTAAGTTATTTTTATAATACAAAATATTAAAAGATGGTGCCCGCGCAAGTATCCTAGTTTGAATAAATGCTGCAAGATCAATTATTATTTATATTCTGTGATATAATTATTGGTATCTACTGTAATACAAACAAGTGCTGCAAGATCAATAAATATTTTTCAAAATCGGATAATTGGAAGCAGTAGATCAAATCAATTGTTCTTTTTGTCATCTGTAAAAAAGATACCTTGCAAATCCATGCTGTTTAAGATTCCCGTATGTTCCAGGTTGCAGAGAAAGGGGCTTTAGAGTGATTAGAAATGAAAATTCTAACATTTCTGTTCATTATAGACAACGGTTTGTGACGTGGGGAAAGATTATGGAATCCTGCCAAGAGGCTATGGATGGTTTTAATTTTTTCGGCAAAGGAAAATTTTACGTTGAAATTTGAAAAATTCATCATCGCTTGGAGATGTCAATAAACAGCAATGTTGATGTAATATTGAAGAATGACACTTCAACAAAACAAGTTTATCTAGCTCACTCCTAGTAATACAAATCAAATAAATTACTAAAGTACAACAGAAAATGCATAGAAATTAAGAAAAGAATACTTTGGTATAAATAAGGCATTCCTTACATAATAAAAAAGGGTAAAAGCTGGCCAACGGAAATGAACCTCTGGTGACAAAGATAAGGCATGAATGAATTATATGTATAACATCCCTTCGAAGTTTCAAACCCACTTAACTCCTGAGACATTTTCGGTGCCATGGAGCTAGACCAGTACTCTATGGGATCTTACGGAGCCTGTTCATGAATGACATCCCCGAGGTAGAGCACTCAATGGGCTAGGGTGGCCCCCATTTCGCTTTACCAACCCCAGGGAAACTCCGAATACTGCAGAAATCCAGGGAATCTTAGAAATGCTATGTTTTCCACCCTAGGGCGTTTACCCACTCCAATAACAGGCAAGGAGCTAGGAGGAAAGGACAGAGCACTGAGGTTCAGCATTTCGTTTAGTGAATGGCAGAGATAAAGGCAGCTGCTATTGATGCAATTGGACGGTCATGTCAGAAACCTAAGATTCGTGAATAAAGTGATACTAGTTCGAAGTTTGGTTGTAAAAAACTAGTGAATGGCAAAGCATAACATATATTATGTTTTTTGCTTCCTTACTTTCACCAAGAATACTGAAAAATGGCACAACATAGAAGTGAGAATAAAGAACAAAATCTAATACCTAAAATCTTTAGACCGCTCTTGTTTTTTTTTTGCTATGGAAAGAGAGAAAAAAATTAAAGGGCACGATCAGCCATCAGCTCCTCAGCAATCTCAGGGGGAGCAGAATGCAGCCAGACCTCGGTTCTTCCTCCGATCCTACCCATCTTTGCTAAGGCATGGCTAACCCAGTTCGCATCACGGCTTATCTTCTTCACTTCGATCTCTCTTTCACAAATCATTCTCCGGATGGTACCAATCCGCATGGCGTGCCGCGACAAATTGGAGAGCTTTCATGAATTAAGGCAATGCCATCCGCGCAGTCAGACTCCATAATGATAGCATTTGGAGACCAATGCATAGCTAAGGCCAGTCCTTCCTCAATTGCCGCCAGCTCTGCCTCCAGGGCGTCTTCGCAGTACCGCAGTTGTCTGCACACAGCAACAATAACCTCCCCGGTTGCATTGCGAAGGACCATACCCGCACCCGCCCTTCCATCAGATGTAAAGGCACCATCCACATTCAGCTTTTCTTTCCCCACGCCAGGCAGAATCCACTTCTGTTTAACCTTCTGACGACCATCAAGGCAGTGTTTAGCTTGCTTGAACCCCTGCTCCAGGGAGGTAACGTGTTTGCCTTTCTCCACATTGATCACCTTGTTCTGCCGTATCAGCAGCAAGGAGTCCAGATAGCTCATCAGGAAACGTTTGGAACTCTCCATCGGGGCCGGCTTCTTCTGGTGTGTCAGTTCATTGTGATTGTGCCATACTCTCCAGAGGGTCATCAACAACATAGCTCGTTTAGACCGCTCTTGTTAGCTATGTATCAACATTTTAAATCTGAGAGGGTGTGGTTTAGTGAAGAGTGGTGCGAAAGCTGCGCACGAGCATCCCGTTGCAGGCATATGATGAGCATGTATCAAATGTGTCTGCTTTGATATAAACCGTATCTAGAAGTGCCATTTTGGGCACTAATTTACTCTGCAATGTATTAAAAAGATCAATAATAACCCCATATTTCCAAGGACGTTAGAGGATCAACACACATAGTTTTCATGTAACTCAAACTAAATACTTTAAGTCGCCAGCACTAAAAGTTGCAAACTTTTCACTTCACATATATTTTAAAGACGAGCCTTACATAGGTCACGGGAAGGGCTGTTGTGTGGATATAGAAAGTGATAGAGTGTGACGCCCGAAAATCGGTACTATGTAGATTTAAGCGCTCCCGCCGAAATCTGCATAATAACGATTTTAGGTCGCCCACCAGACATAATGTGCACGCCGAAATATGCGCATTATGTGGGTGGAATTGTGATAACATTACAACAGTTACGATACATCCACAAATACAACAGAAGATATATAAATACAACAACGACTCGAACGAGTCAAGATACAAATGTTACAATACAAAGATACAAATGACAGCGGAAGCAAAATAGTATCCGACTACGGATAAGAAGCAAATTGGACTAAGAGTCCTGAAGATAAGCAATGACGCCATATCCCTGCCCAGCCAAGCCGGAGGGATTCCCAAGCTAACGTCGTCAGACTTCAAACCTGTTGACTGCACATAAAGCACAGCCCAAAAGAGGGTCAGGGCACTCCCTGGCAAGCAAAACCGACTTGCCTACTTTCTACACCATCTCCCAAAATATAGGGGAGGTGGACTTAGCGGCAGCAGCACTAGCAACCTAGAGAGACACGCTATAACTTCCGTCTAATCAGAGAGGGATAAGAGAGCGCATAAGGTAACTAACTACTACTAACACCAAACATAACCCATTCTCGAATTAACCCCCTCAACCAAGTATGAGGAAGCAATTCGGGAAACTCACACGTTAACAATTTTAGTTACCATTTATTGTGAAAGTAATTCTATATTACTAGACAGGTTAATTAACAATGATTAGGTGTAAGTTGTCTAGATCTTGTTAGCCAACATCATCACCAAGTCGTCCATAACCGTGGACACGGCTCATCGATAAGATTATACCCTGCAGGGGTGCACTACTGGACCCATACTCGCATGATCAACCCAGTCAAAAACATTAGGGCCCTTCAACCCAACTCTTTTCCTTCACCGCAACAAGTCCAGGAGCCACGGGAGCTATGCTGGTCCCGGCCAAAAGGGTGCGGACTCCCGCAGGACACACCCCTCCGCACCAACAGGCCGCGCCCTATATGCATGTAACAAGGCACACCGCCAAAGTAAAATACTACACTAGTATCGATGCATATGAGACAAATGGAAAACCCGAACTAGGTGCGGCTCCCGGACAAGTCGAAGTTCCAGTCAAAGTCGAGGGGGGCTCCATTGGGCCTCCCACAAGTGGTTAGTGCGCTCAAAATTGGATCCGAGGACAAAATCTCAGTTCCTAGGTCGACACTGAGCAGAACAAAGCCCCTCGCAAGGCCTTCAGCCTGGTGCCTTATCATTTCATTATAATACCCCAATATAAGACAACATTTTATTAAGGTAGAATAATCTATCAAGGTAAGCATATGAAATAAACGACCAACAGAGGACTCGCACAACCAACTCTAAGCATGCACTACGACTCGCAAGGCAAAGAGATAAACATACAACAAGTGATGGGATGTGGGGATAAAGCTGTATAGGCTGCAGGATAAACATGTGATGGGATCGCAATAAGAATCGGATACTAGGGTAGCAGAGATCAACGGCAGGAATGAAAGACAATGTATAGGTAAACAAGCAAACTTTGCTTGCCTGGAATCCCACATGGAAGCAGATCTTGTCGTTGCTCACACATCTCAACGTATTATCCGCGAAGAAGCAACAAACACTGGAAAGCATAAAAGATGCAATTTACAACTACGGCAAAAGATTCAGCATGATCATACGAGAATGATGCATGGCATGGCATGGCAAGATGCAAAACAAATGTAATTAATCCAAATTAAGCGGGAAAGCAACCCCGACAATTAATATTTAGGTGCAAGTTATTTATTTACTCAGCAATATTAAATGTTGGTTAACATGGCAACACATGGCATGGGTGATCTAACTAGATTAAATGGAATAGGGCAATAATTAATTAAAGCCCAACACATTCCATATTTAATTATTTAGGTGTAATAAATAAATTACACTAAGCAATTAAAATAAAAGATGCAAAATGGCATACAAATGGCATATTAATATTCCTTGCATTTTTCTGATAAATAAACATATAAATATTATTTTATTTGGAGTTATAGAATTAAAGTTATTAACATATTAAGTTTAGGGTTGTTTCTGTAATTTGTAGGGACCTGTTCGTGATAGAAAACTTATCAGTGAGTGCTTATGTGTGAAAAGCAGAGAAACAGGGGGCTCGGGGCAAAATCCCAGGCGCCTCTGTCACTGACCGGTGGGACCCACTGTCAGCGACTGGTAGAAAAATAAATAAAAGAGTGCCATTTATTAACCACGGGGCAGAGGGGGATTCGAACTCGGGATCTCTGGATAGCATGGATGGAACGCCGCCACTAGACTGCTGTGGTGTTTGTTGATTTTTAACTGAACCGTAGTGTTATTAGC
Source organism: Poa annua (assembly GCA_026929855.1). NCBI lineage: Eukaryota > Viridiplantae > Streptophyta > Magnoliopsida > Poales > Poaceae > Poa > Poa annua. The sequence continues at coordinate 21,404,354 of CM049432.1, read as the reverse complement.
GTGTAGCACTGACCACGGATCTGGAAAATAAATGAAAGAAAAGAGGAGTATGCGTGACGGGGATTTGATCCCGTGACGCGCTAACGAGCTAGGCGGATAGCTGCGCTCGCCAATAGGGCAGGGTGATGTTTCTGATTGGATAGGAGCCCGACTTTCAATAGAGGTGAGCGTGCGAGGTTAACTGAAACTCGAGTTTCAGATTCACAGACCGATGACGGAAAAGAACGGCAACGCGCTGTGGTTCCCAGAGGCGTGCGCGACCTGCAGTCTGCAGCGGGGGTGCGTGTGAGTGTGTGTGCTGGAGGCGTGGATGGTGCAGGGGACGTTGAAGATGGACGGGAGGAACAGGAGCGGCCGAAGCAGCTTGAGCACGATCTCGCTGCGAAATCCATGGCAGACAGCGGTAGGTCGTGGATCAATTCGACGACTCCCATACGGATATGAGAAGACGATCGGGGAAATCGAAAGGGGAGCTCACCGGGAGGGGGATCGGTGTGGTTGTACGTCTCGGGGACGAACGAAGACCGTGGATTTTGGCGGGGAAGAGCTCCGGCCGACGGGGAAGAAGATCCTGGCGGCGGCGTCCTGGGCGTTCCGCATCAATCTTTTCGGTGCAGAGGACGAAGACGAGCCTGCGCAGCTCCTGGCGTCCTCAGCTAGGCTCGAGGTGGTCCATGGCGACGGCGCCCTTGCGCTCTCACTCTCGGGAAGGAAACAGAGAAAAGATGAAGAAGAGGGAGAGGAAGAGAGGGGACGGTGGCGGCGCCGGGGAGGGGAAGGAAGGAGAGAGGGGAGGCTAGGGTTTGGGAGGATGGCCGGCTAAAAGAGGGGAGGGGGAGTGGTTGGAGGTGGGGCATGGCCATGGCGTCACCCATGTGCATCTCCTCTGTTGAGACCGTACGAAGGAGGAACGAGGGAGAGTGGGCTTGGGCTAGAAGGAGAGATGGGCCAAGGTGGGCTCCGGCCAAAAAAAACGTTTTTTCTCCCTGTTATTTATTTCCTTTGCTTTATTCTTTGCTGTTTTATGTTTTTTAAAAAAATAGAAAAAGGAAAGATGTATATACTTTTGGAAAATATTTATAGTTTAAAAAATACACAATTTAATATATTAGTTTGAATATTTGAAAAGAATTTAAATATCACATTTAAATTAATTTGATTTGCATTTAGATTTAAAAGTGGCAAAGAATTTAGATGGAGTTAAATTTAAATGCAATTATTTTAAATTAAGATTGACAAATGCAAATGATGCATGATGATGTCATGTTGATGAAAAAAGAAAAACAAACAATTTTCTAATTGGGGAAAAAATCCCGGGGCGTTACATAGAGTGAGCCCCATCGGGAAAAATCGAACAGCCCAGAGGTCGACATGCCATTTGTTTAAACCAATAGAATTTATGAGATCTTGGATCAATATTCAGCCCTCAATCTCATTTCATGTGTAGTCTACATATATACTATAAAGCTCAGTCACGTGTTTATAAAGTTGTACGCTTGTATTCTGATAGTCTACTAATTTTAGGCTAATTATGTGCAACTTTGATGACCTAAAATATTCGAAAATTCCAAACAACAGAGAATTGGAAAACTGAATAACTTAGACTAAAATTAGATGCCCAAATTGAGAAAATTAATTATATTTTGTGCATGTTGCCGGTCAATATGTTGTTTTAAACTCTTCAGGAGTTCTGTTGGATCGCATCTGCGTCTGTATGGATGAATGCATCCAGCTGCTTACCCATGCTGAATAGAAGTGCAAGTCCAGCTCTTGATCATATCATGCCCACCGGTGCTCTTTGTGCATTGGGGCCGGTCACAGAAGCGGCAGCATTGCAGGCATGCAAGCAGAACAGAGCAAATTAATTATATCTAACACATGTGTCCGTGGCTGTGGGCCTGGCTAGCGAAATCAACGGAATTTATTGTTGATTTAGTATTCTTCTTTAACCAGATAATGTGCATATTGGATTACAACTCATTCAAACGCACAATGTTCAAGTGATTTCATGGGTGTGTGACGACTGACGACGATGTGACGATGGAGCGCCCTGTTGTCTCTATTGTAGAGTATATCGTGGAGGTATAGGGAAAATGAGTTGATGGCATTGGTGGTTTTTTTTTCCAAATATAATGTTAATTCACTATTTTAAAAAAGTTGGTTGTTATCTGTTGACCTGCTAAATTCATCGCTAGATGTTTTGCTTTTTTGTGAAATTTCTAGGATGTATATATATTTTTGGTTAAAATTTTACGTACTTTTAGTATATAAGAGATATGCTAAACATGGAGAGCGCTCTTCCTGTTCTTAATGTAGGTCTGAACTTGTAAGCGTGGTAATCAAGCCATCAAATCAGCTCAAGATCACATTCCTAGAGGTCTGTGGAAGAACTTGCTATTTTTCATAATTTACTTTCATTGCTCATACTTAACATTGGGTTTGTTTATATGTACAACGCTACAACATTTGTCCTGTGTTCCCCACACACCAAACAAAATTCTCCTCCGTAACAGTAAAATAATGTTATAGCATATTTGGGTTGGAGAATAATTGTGAGCTTTCAAATCTTTGACTGCATGTTTTTCTATTTATGCATTTCTAGTAGTATTCTAGAAAATAGAGCTTACATTCTCATGTTTGTGGGAACATACATGCTTCGGGCATTACTGATCATGACTCCCAACTGAAAGTAGTGTATCCAGTAGTGTTTGCACTAGTTTTTGAGAAAACGCAAAAGACTTTTGCGTTTTATTATATTGGAAAGATAGGGTTTTAGGGTCCTCCTAGGAGGTTACAACATGAAAGGGAAAATAAAACATCAGTGTACATCCCAAGTCTGGGGGAGGATGGCGCGCAGGCCCAGAGCGCCAGCGCGTGCCCAAAGCGCGGCTTCATCCTTGATTGTGGCGACCAAGGTGGCGATCGAGGGTGTTGCAGCGTTAAAGACGCAATCATTGCGGTGCTTCCAGGTCATCCACGGGATCAGCAGTGTCGCTGAGGCGAGTCCCTTGTGCATTGCCTTGGGCGTATGCTGTCTCGCCTTGCGCCACCAAGTCGTCAGGCTGTCTTTGTTGGCGGGGACGCGGCAAGTGAGGCGAAGCTAAGAGAGGATCTCGTGCCAAACCTGTCTGGAGAAGGGACACTCCAGGAGCAGGTGTTGGATCGTCTCTGGGGCTTGGTCACAAAGTGGGCACCGTGGCGGGTGCGGTAGGCCGCGTCGGGCGAGTCGATCAGCAGTCCAGCATCGTCCCAGGTTGGCAAGCCAATGGAAGAATTTGACACGCGGGGGTGCCCAATAACCGGACAAATTCCCAAGCGTTAATCATGGTCTTTCGCAAGGAAATAATCATGGAGTGTTAGCTGTCTAGAACATAATAATTAATATAATAATTTTTAGGAAGTGAGCCGAGCTTAATTGGTTGGGGGAGTGGATGTACAAACCCAGCATCCAAGTTCAAGTCCTCACGGACGCGAATTTAGGTTCCTCTTTATATTTCCTGAGGACCAGGCTTGATTATTAATCAAACATAAAAATCCTGGTACTCATGCTTACATGGCTGTGCATCCTTAGTTGGTGCGGAGGATTGAGGATCAGGTCTTCCTGGTACTCATGCAATTTATGCTGAGGACCAGGCTTCATTATTAATCAAAGATAAAATCCTGGTACTCATGCTTATATGGTTGTGTGCATCCTTAGTTGGTGCAGAGGTCAGGAAGTGAAATTTTCCCCCAATTTTAGATCCCGGAACTGACCCGAAAAACGGATCGCCCTCGTGTTGTCCACCTGGGCGACTCGGGGTGAACCACTGGTCACGCCGTCGTCGGCCTCCTCTACCTGTCGTTCTCCCGCCGCCTGAGGTGGCTGGGAAGAGACCATGGTGGATGCGAGAGTCAGTCTGACGTTGGCCTCGTCTTCTCCGGCGTTAGCCACCTTGGCGGCGAGGTGGTGTACGGGTGGCGGGATGTGGTGGCGGCAGCGTTCTTCGTCGAGCTGCAGGCGGCGGGCTCTGACTTGGCTCGATCAGGTGTTGTCTTGGTGGTGGTTGTGCTGCTGCTGCTGCTGCTGCTGCTGCAAGGAGTAGAACTCTGTAACGGGACTTTTTCTTTTTTAACTCCTTTTTTTGGGCTGTGTGCATCCCTAATGCTATTAGGGTATTATGTTGTTGTAGAGGCTTAATTGGTATCTGCACGATATTAATATATACACTTTTTCTAAAAAAGCTGTCAAGAACAGGTTGTTAGGCGTCACACCTCGTGAAAGAGAGGGATGCACAGAGGAGCACTATAGGTGTCGCGCCCAGTATGAGATGGATGCGGTGGTCGCATCAGTGTGTTGGTGGTGGCAGCTTGTCTGACATGACAATAAGTTCTCAGAGGTCATGTGTGCCCCCTGTGTCTAGCCTCCCCATCAAGGTGAGTTTACGGTCCTTCTTTCACAAGGACATGGTGAGCGGTGAGGCCCTCGTGATGGGTTGCAATGAATCAAGCCCTTGATGTACAACACAGTTTGAAGACCCCAAGTGTAACAGTTGATACAAGATGCTTGTGAAATGTGATCGACTCAACTGCCATGGTAGATGTTCCAACTGTTCATGTGGTCAACATTGTCTACACTTTGCCGATACAGCATGTGATGGGTTCTGCACGTGGCAGCAAGAAAAGCCATTTGGAACTTCTCGTCCCAGTTGTTGTAGGTCCTTCATCTTAGTCGTTGTCAAGTTCTTGAAGGTCCTCTTGCCCTTGCTGCAGGTGCCCTCATATTGCTCTCCAGTTGGTGCAGCCTTTGGGGATAACACATGTATTAAGTATGGAGGGCTTGGTTAGCTTGGATGTTGCTAGCTCCAGTAGCTCGAGCCACAATGCTGCGTACAGTGTGTCTTCCTAATCATTTTTATCTTGCTAGTCGTGCTACTTGACTTGTAGGAACACTTGTGCTCCGTGACATCTTCCAGAGCATCTGAAATACCTGAGGAGCTGAGCTAAACATTGGTGCTGATGAGATTCTGCTGGCCAACAACACAGCACTTGACCATGTCCATCTCTGTTTGGTTGATGCAGCGATAGTGAGGGTGAGGAACTGCTCCTCGTACACATCTACCAGTTCCCGTTGCCACTGATTGTACACACTGGTCTGGGAAGCGGTCTTACCTGATGTTCTGAAATCCTCCCATGAGGCCGCCAGCCCTCCACCACCTCCTTGTGAAATTAACCTTCTCGTGTCAACGAAGGAATGCTTCTTCCTTGTGTTGAAGTTCAGGAACTCGCTTGTGTAATCAGGAATTCCGCTTCCCTCATTGACCTCTTGGCGCCATCTTCGCCCCCAGAGCCATTCTTGTCCTCGCCCGTCACTGTTGCTTATGCACTGACATCCTGAGTTGTCTTCTTGTGGTTGAGAATGTTGCTTGAGGCCTCGTGATGTCCTTGTACTCCTTCTTGTTCGCCTAATCTATCTTGCAAACCATACTGTCTATCTTCTCCTCAGAGATCTTCTCACATATGGTGACACATCATATTGAACAGTCTAGTTCCAAATGCTTGGTGCCAAGCTGTCACAAGACAAATTCTGGACAGTGTAACTGTGGTAGGCTGGTAGTGTAGAGCATGGTTGTTGCACGTCGTGGCCTGCTGTGGCATCATTATATAGGACATCATTATAGACATTTATATAGGACAACACCCTGACCTGACCCACAAGTTATATGTTGACTCATGTAAAATATCTCTACTTTTTTTCTATTTTTAAATGTTTTTTTATCAATCTCAGGCTTACTTAACCAACTTATCTTATACCTGCGAAGTAAATCTTCTAAGCTGGTAAGGAATGAAACTAGAGAAAATAATACTCCCACCGCCCCTAAATGGGTTGCACATAAACTCAGTTAAAAAATTCAACCATTTTTATATTTGACCAAATATATAGAAGAAAATATCAACACATACAATATTAAATGAATATTTTATGAAAATATATCTTATGATGAATATACGGATATTGATTTAGTTTTGTAAATGTTCATATTTGGTATATATGCTTGGTCAAAGTTGAAAAGGTTGACTTTTTTACGGAGGGGGTAGGGTTTATCGCTAGGCCTTTACTGTCAGCTCCTCATGTTCTTTGTCACAGCAGCAGTAGTGGTGGCTCCACATGACAACCAGCTAGAGTGAACATTGGTAGCGGATAACATATGGAAATGGAAGTATTTGACAACAAAGGCGCATAGATATAGTTATAACATTCTTCTATGCATATATGAAACAAATTGTGGGAACATCTTTTATCAGATAGCTGTGTTACTGTTGATTTCACTCTTCTGTATCGCTATATCCTTACATGGAAGGCCTGCACTTTTACTCCCTCTGTTCCTTGATGTAAGGTGTATAGTTTTTTGAAAAAAAATCCATAATATAAGGTGTATTTGCTATTTATAGAAAATTTGACCCATAAAAAAATGAGACCTAGTCTCAAAAGAAGGATTTAACAGATTGTATTTATTTTGTGCCTATTAAGAACTCATCTCTCTGACATTTTTTCCATAAAATAAATAAATCCATCATATACAAAATATGCATATCTTAATATTTGTGCAGAAACTATACACCGTACATTCAGGAACAGAGGGAGTATAAGATATTACGGAAATAGAAAAAATCACCATGCTCTTACACTGATATTTGTTCACAGGCCAAGGATATAACGGAGTTGGGCACTCTCAAGGAGGCGTCAAAGCTATTTGTACCTGGTGGTTTCTATCATCTTAACTTGCAAGCTGCGCCATTTTTGTAAATAGAATTGTGCCTGTAACATGGAAATTGGCACGGAGTATTTAAGCTTTCAAATATCTGACTATGTACTTAAAAAAGCTTAGTAGATAAGACAACAGCACAAAGCTGGCCTTAGCTCACTGTGGGGTGTAACTCTACATGTGCAACACATCATGCTTACAATTGAAATTGATTATGATCACACTGTGCATAAAAGTTTCAAAAAATAAATAGCTAACAGGAAAAACAGAGTTAACTGCTCCGGTGAGTTGTGAAATGTGGTTGCATCCTCTTATTTTTATCTTCTGTTTGACATTTTGCTTTTTTTTTATCTTTGACATTATATAATTTTGTAATTGGCTGATGCAACAGTTTTTGTAGCATAGTTGTGCTCCTTACTGAATATATGAACTCAAAAACTTTGGTTAACAAATTTGTCCCGTACACTTGCAAATTTTGTAACAGAAAGTATGAAGTTAATCTCTTAGCATGTCCAAATTTGGTAATAATTTTTATATTCATTTCATAGGCGGTGCAAAAATATACTCAGCTCGAACAATTAAAGTAAAGGATCAGGAGGATATTAGGTAATTTCTGCTTAACTTTCAAGGGAATTTTACAACGGGCAACAGCTCCTGCAGTTTCAGTTAACAAGAAAAATGTTTTGCAGGACATATTACTTCTACGAATTTCGTTTTGACAAACAACATGTTGCTCTAATGACTACCGTTGATAGTGGGAAGGTATCTGCTTGTCACTTTCTATTTACATTTCTGGACAAATAAGATATGCTAATGTTTCTTTCTTTACATCACGCAGTTTTGTAGTAATAAATTGGTTTTCTTTTTTATACGTATGTTTTATGTTGCCCCTTTCTTGACCCTTAGTCCTGTCCTCACAACAGCATTCTAATTCTGAAAATTATCCTGGTAATGTCCCCAAGCATTCATTTTTTGATGTCACATGCACGAATAAACATAAAATAACCAATTAACTGTTTTAATGTAGATTACCCGCGAAAAAACTGTTTAATGTTGATAATTCATTTTTTCTATACTTGGTCAGTTGGCATCCCATCTTTTGGGTGTATCTACAATTGCAATGACAATAATGAGATGGTCTATGCCAAATAGCTGAGGACAGTAATCATGATCTGTTGTGACTCTGGGATGCTATAACATATGATGATTGTTTGGGTGATATTTCTTTGCCTGCGGTTAGTATATGAAAATTCTGCTTGATATTGCTTTCTAACAAATAAAGTTCCCTGGTTGTGTTCTCTTTCTCTTTCTGTTTTACTGGACTCGCGGGGATGGAGGCCATGTAAAGCAAAATAATTGATGTAATACCCAGTATAAAAAATTCATTCTTGCCAAAAACAAGAAGTGCTGAAAATACTGATATGTTCTGCTGAAAGAATGTTATAGCTTGATCTTGTCAGAATAATCTCTTGTGGAGAAACATAAGAATAATCTCTTTGGGAGAAACATAAGATCTAAATTCCATGACCTTACGAAGACAAGTTGTATCTTTTTTTAAGGAAGCAAATATGTTCTTATATATCTTGGAATTGTCGTCATTTTGCATTGCTTTATTTGACATGTATTCTCATGTGATAACAGACATATATCGCTGCTGCCACTGCTCCAGAGACGAGGTGGGAAACAGATGGCGTGAGATTGCGCTCGGCTGCTGTATCTATGTCTCTTGCGTGAATGCGTGATTTTCCATTTATATTAAAACTGCGGTGTTGCAGCATGCTAAGTAGAGATACCCCATTTTATTCAATAACCGACTCCCTGTTCAGCACAACACTCACTCAGAGCAATTTCACCTTTATGATGGTAGCTGTCAGACTGAAGCTGATCAAGCATATTTAATCTACATCATCTTGGGTAGAAATATCTTTTTTTTTCCTTGAAATCTCAGTGACTCCTATTGCAACATTTACGGGAGGCAGTGGCAGGTCCATAACAGTGTTCATCATAATTCTAGATTCAATTTAGATTTCAACATTTAGGTGAAGACATATCAAGTTTAAAGTAGCAGTCGTCATTAATCTGGATTCAACTTAAGTTAACCTCACATTACAGTGTGGACAAACCAGTCCAAAATATATGAGACTTGAGTAACTGCAAGGACATAATACATCAATGTGATGTAGGTCTTTTTTAGGGTATAAATGCATGGACAAATGCAATGATCTGATTTTGACCTTTTCTTAGAGGTGCCATCATATAATTTGTATTGAGTTAGGACACAAAGAATAGAGAGAATGTTGTCTTCTCTTCAATTTTATGACCGTTTGGACTTTGGAGCTTAAGAAATGACTATTCTCTCCATTGTTGAGATGCCATCAATAGAATCCGCTCTAGATGCGTTATTAACCTCTCTACATAGTAGGTTCCTGGTACAAGGCGTCTGGTGTATTCGGTGCACCTGAGATCAGAACATCCAGGAATGGTAACGGAAGTGTTATTATGGGCTCAGAGATGGTACTGATTTTGCTTCGTTGGATGTGTGTGTATGAGAGGTAAAACACAGCTTCAGTGATGCTTGTTGGGATTCACTTTGATCCCTCCAGGATGTTGTCCATTATCCATTTCTGAAGCAAACAGGGAAGTGCATATGAGTTGGCGCTTCAGCAAATCCTTTCTTATGGTGCCATTCTTGACAAGATTCCAATCTAGACAAACGAACCATATGCTCCGTACTGTTGCTGTTCAAGACATGATCATTTAGGCCGGCTGCAGAGTTACACATGTATTTGTCTGTTGACAGTATTAGTAGCAAAGGAAAGCCATGAGTTGAGTCTTTGCTTCTTCCAGTTAGGCCATTCACAAGCAACATGCTGGTTTGGTTGCCCTGCACAAGCAACCCTTAACTCTGGCAGCGACAGGATATCACAAACCTCCATGGCAACTTTATTCTGGAGTCCGGACAGGATACATCACATTATTTTGCGAGTTTACATAGAAAAAGCAAGTCTTGCTGCAGCCATTGTGCCATGGCTAGGTATCTATAAGCATCGCAGCACCATACAAGAGCGACAACACTGCCATGCATACAACTATAGTCTAACGGTAACCACTAGAGGTTATGCCTGAAGAAACATGATGATAAATATCACAGGTGGTTCATCCTTTCGGGGAGATTGATGCCAGCTCGCACTAGGAGGACGGTTGCTCTTTTCACTGCCGACGAAATTACCTCCTCCTACACCACAAAATGATAAAATTAGTAGTGGAAACATCACCAATATTGTATCTTAGCTATGCTTGTGGGTCTGTAGCAAATGAAGCTGGTTATCAGTTCCATATCTGCGCCCATCCGAAAATTGCAGTTTTCCAGCACATGAATATTGCAACTTTGTTTTTTTCTGCCACAACTACTTGCTGATCTGCTGAGCAGCCAAGGCGGCAACACGACATCTATTGTCGAAATCTGCTCTGTTCCTTCATCTTTTCATACTTTCACTACGACATGATTGTTCAGCAGAAAAGTGGAATGCTTGTTATTAAAGTTATGAGTCTTTTGAACAGCCTTTTTTAATGAGAAGAGTCCAGCCCTGGCTCCATTGCATTACAACCAAAACCAGTGCTGATGCTCCCTCCGTTCCATATTACAGGACACATAACGTTTTTCATGCTTGTTACACAATTTTAGGTGTATAAACTTCGCTAGCGATTTTGTTCCTAAAATGCCCCCATAATAGCACTACAACTCCTAATCGTGCAGCTTGCCTTTTCTGGTCAACTCAAGCAGTTAATGCGCCGCTGTTGCTGCGATTCAACATTGCCCATTCAGACCCATTCAGACGCATCATGCGCTGCATGCAGGTCACGGCGAGCAAGCTCACGAGCTGGAGTGCGCGCACTGTAGGCACCATCCGAGACAAACTCAGCGATCTCCCGCGAGCTGTTGCTGCGATTCAACACTGCCCAGGAGCTTCGGCAGCTGACACCTCACGAGGATTGGCTGCGCCGTCAGATCAAGCTGTCCTACCTAGGGCTTGCCTCGGTCGAGCGGACTATGGCCCGGCAGCGTGCACGCATTGCGTTTCTCAAGGACGGCGACGCGAATACGACATTCTTCCACCAGCAATGCACCTACCGCAAGCAGAAAACGAGGATCCATAACCTAACGGTTGATGGCACCGTGCTGACTGATGCAGATGACATGGCCACAGCGGCATTCGCGCATTTTGATTCCCTCCTTGGGACCGATCTGCTGCGAGACTGCTCCATCGACCTTGAGCACCTCATCGAGCCCTCCGACTTTGATGCCCTCGATGCCCCCTTCAGTGAAGACGAGATTTGGCAAGCTATCAAGCGCCTTCGAGCGCGGAAATCACCCGGACCTGATGGCTTCACGGCGGACTGCGATCCTGCTGGCCAGTCGTCAAGTCTGACTTCATCACTGCCTTTCAGCAGCTGTATGAGCTCCGTGGGCGCGGGTTTAGCCGGCTCAACCAGGCGCTGCTCACGCTGATTCCAAAGCGAACCGACGTGGCCACTCTAAGTGACTACAGGCCCATCAGCTTGATTCACCTAGTGGCCAAGATCTTCGCCAAGGTGCTCTCCCTCCACCTCGCGCCACGCCTCAACGACCTCGTCAGTCCCATCCAGAATGCATTCATCCCTGGCCGCAGTTTGCACGACAACTTTGTGCTTGTGCGACAATCTGCGCGACTACTTCATCAGCTGGGTGCACCGCGTGTGCTGCTGAAGCTGGACCTGGCAAAGGCCTTCGAGCCTTTCCTATATGAGGTGCTACGAAGATATGGGTTCAGTGACTGGTTCCTCGGATGGCTTGCCGTGCTACACTCATCGGCGAACACAAGGATCCTCCTGAATGGCGTGCCAGGTCCGCCTATTTGGCACCGCCACAGCCTCCGCTAGGGTGATCCCCTGTCGCCGCAGCTGTTCATGCTCGCCATGGACACGTTGGGACATCTATTTCGCCGCGCGATAGAGCTCAACGTCCTTCAGCAGCTACACCCGTGCAGAGACATCCCGGTCATCTCACTATATGCCGACGATGTAATCTTGTTCTGCCACTCGTCGCCGGAGGATACACTTGCTGTGAAAGAAATCCTGCAACTCTTTGGACGCGCATCTGGCTTGCGTGTCAACTTCCAGAAGAGCACCGCCACACTTATCAGATGTGACGTCGACACAGCGGTACCCGCCATAGCCAACCTGGGCTGCCCACTTGTTGATCTCCCGATCACCTACTTGGGCATCCCACTGATGATACGATGCCCCACCGCCGCACAGCTGCAGTTTTTGGTGGAGAAAACTGCAGGGAAGCTACCAACTTGGAAGGCTCATCTCATGGATCGTGATGGCCGCATAGCTTTTGTTAAAGCGGTCCTTAGCGCGATTCCCATACACCAGCTGCTTGTGCTCGCGCCATCAAAGAAGGCCCTCAAGCTTCTCGTGAAGATCCAAAGAGGATTCCTTTGGGCTGCGCATGCTGACGCCAATGGTGGCCACTGTCAATTGGCAGAGAGTTTGCCGCCCTATTCAGCTTGGCGGACTGGGTGTTCGGGACCTCGCCTTGCGCATACGCTGTCTATGGTTCAGCAAGATGGACGATGGCAGAGCATGGAGTGGACTAGACCTCCAGTTTACGCAAGAGGAACAGACATTCTTCTTTGCGTCCACGTTCACAATCCTGGGCAATGGTCAGCGAGCACGCTTCTGCGAAGATCGATGGCTTCATGGGCGCGCCATCTCTGAAATCACGCCCCAGCTCTATGCCGTCATCCCCAAACGGCGACGCAAGTCCAGGACAGTGACCGACGGCCTACTCGACCACCGTTGGGCAACGGACATTCAAGGCACCCTAGGCATCCACGAAATTGGGCAATACTTGTTGCTGTGGCATGCAATTGAGAGTGTCGTGCTCACGGCTGAGCCTGATCGCCTGTATTGGAGGCTGACCGCGACATGCACATACACTGCCAACTCGGCCTACCTTGCCACCTTCTATGCCTCAGCCTCCTGCCCAGCGTTGAAGCTCACCTGTAAAGCTTGGGCACCGCCACAAGTGAAGTTCTTCCATTGGCTTGCCAATCTTGGGCGCTGTTGGACGGCTGACAGGCTTGCTCGCCGTGGACTGCCACACCCAGCCTGCTGCCCGCTATGTGACCAAGCACCGGAAACAATCCAGCACCTCTTTTTCAGATGCTCCTTTTCCAAGCAGGTGTGGCTTGAGATCCTATCGGGGCTGCGACTCACTTGACGTGTGCCTGATGACGAGGAAAACTTGACAGAATGGTGGAGTAAGGCACGTCAGCACACAGCGAAGCCGATGCGCAAAGGACTTGCCTCTGCGGCGTTGCTGATTCCTTGGATGACATGGAAACACCGCAATGACTGTGTGTTCAACGCTGCAACCCCATCAACCAGCGCCTTGGTGAGCAAGATCAAGGATGAAGCTGCACTTTGGGCTAGAGCCGGTGCATTGGGTATGCCATTCTCCCAAACACTTGGGATGTACACTGATTTTCTAGTTTTTTGGCACTGTACCTCCTAGGAGGTTTTAGCAACTCTCTCTTTCCAATGTAATGAAACACAAATGTCATTTGTGTTTCCTCTAAAAAGCAGTTAATTTTCCCTATAATATGGAACAGAGAGGGTACATGTCTGCAGGGAGACACAAACTACAACCCCAATAAAAGAAAATATTCTTTCGACAATGGTACCATTGACAGAGAAATGTGGCATGAAACTGCCGTTTTGCCTCATAGCCTTTTTGCAAAGTGGAAGGTTTCAACTTTCAAGTTGTAGAAATAATCTTGGCATGTTTTGCCTCCATCTCAATATTAATTAATTAGGTAAAGATAGGAAGAGAATTACCTCATTTAAATTCATAATCTTCTGATCCTTCATAATCCATTGACCATTGCACATAACAGATTCAATATTTTCTGACCTCATGCAATAAACAATGTTGGCAATGCTGTAATAGCAGAAATATAAAATGACACGAATTCAAATTGCATTCCTTGTTGCCACATTTTGTTTACAACAAAAACTAAGTTGAGTATGTGTAAGTTATTTTTTGCGTTTATGCCAGAATACAGAGTTGAAGTTCATTAACTTCACATGTTGCATTGTAGGTAGGCCACAGAACTAAAATATACGGAGTATATATTAGCAAAGCATATGTTATATGACAATCCTGTATGTAAAACGTTAAGAGTAAATATAGTAGTTTAATATTGAGAAAGACAAATAAATAGCAGTGGTGCATACCTGTCATGTAACGGAAGCATGGACCATTTAAACGGATTCACCACTATCAAGTCTGCCTGCGAAAAAGATCTAAAGGGTAAAATAAGAACTGAAAGACCCGAACCATTTGATTATACTAGACAACCATAATCTGGACTTAATATTCTTATGTGGTTCTGTATGACAATATGTTATATCAGCGAATGTGCTCAAAAAGATAATTAACGATGAGTTCTAATATAAGATGATCAAACAGTAGAGATGAATCCATTTCCAAACTGAATGCACAAACCAAAGCTGATCAAACGCCGCATATGACAAAAATAGCAGGCTCAGGGCGCCACCTTTTTGCCAACCTCCAGCGATCCTATTTCATTATCCCACAGAACCGCTTTTGCACCATTAATGGTAGCCATCTTCAGCACAGTCTCAGCAGGAAGTACGGTTGGGTTTGTTGTACCACTGATGTAGGTCTCACGCCCTTTGTTAATGAGGGAGGCTAGGTACATCTCATCAACTGTATAGCACAGAGTAATGTTGTAAATTATCAAGTGGACTGCATCCTTTTAAGCATAGCATCTGCACAACTACCATAAAAACTAGCATGTTCGACAGGTACATGGAGACAGAACATAGTAATAAAAAACTATAGCGAGGATAAATATAGCACGACTATTTTTCAGAGAATAAATGAATATGCCTTACAACGCACTATGGAGTGACTTATAAATTATACATGTATAGCATGCAAAGAAATATTGAAGTATTTAAAAAGAATTATGAATGAACTGAAGAGGAAAAAATATTAGATGCAAAACTCAACAGAACCCCCACTCATTAAGTCGCTGTTGGTGGGTATCAAATATCATAGGTGAAGAAAACAAAGAGGAAAACTAGACAGACTCATAATAAGTTTTGTGGAGAAATTATAAGCAGACCGATGCTCATTCTATTATTGCTTGGTGCTCCATCAGTACCAAGGGAAACACAAACACCAGAATCCAGCATTTCCCTAATAGGAGCAAACCCCAGCATCCGCATGGCAGATGCTGGGCAATGAGAAACCTTGACACCAGCCTTTGAAAAATGATTTATCTGCATGTGAGAATCTCAAATGAAAAGTTTGCTTAAGTTATACTTTTATTTCAGTATCACAATCTTACAGAAGGTAGAAATGGTAAGAAATTTGATCTAACAAATTGGAACAAACTAAATTACTCTAGACCTAGTATAAAGTAAAGACTCTGATTTCACATTGCTTTATTGATCGTGGGAGAAGCCCAATATATAAGAGGGATAACTTGGCTCACAAGGCGACTCAAATGAGATAAATCTGGACTCTGAAACTGAATCTAAGCAGGACTCTGAACCTAATACGAATCTGAACCTAAATCCTAACCGCTTTGGGCTGCACCAGGAGGTGGTGCGGCCAGGGCTGATTCCCCACATAACACAAATTATTATGTAGCAAAAGAAGCATGTATAGCTGCGGCAAAAGGTTATATGCTGATTCTGTAGTGATGACTTCTGCATAATTGAACATACACAGGAGCAACCTTCCTACAGTTAACAGCCATAGAGTGTAACCTAGTCATAAATTTTGGTTATTCCATACGTTTTCAGAGTTCATAATGTGAACGGTATCTGTCTCAAAAAAAAAACATGTGAAAGGTATTGTTCGATTTTCGAAAAGCTTACTCACCTCAGGCTCATTCAACCAAACAGAGTGCGCAGCCAGTAAATTGCTCCTCAGAAAATCAATTTTCTCTAAATATGTAACTGTCCCATGATCGATTTCCTTGGTCCGCATTACAAGCTGATTTTCATACGGTATTTCCGCAATATGCTGCCAAAATAATGAAAACTAAAGGTTGAAGCAATTTAGTAGAACTAGGCAGCAAACTTCTACTGGACAGAAAAATACTGCTAAATTAGAAAGAAATTCTCGGAAACTCAAATCATAGTCGAAAACAAGAGACAAGGATAACTGATCTCCAGTGTATAAGGAGAGAAGCAAATGGCAAACTGCATTTATGCGCAAAAGATGCTCTTAGCATTGACTCTCCTTTCTTTGCTTTCATATTATCCCTGGTTTTCTGATTGACAGTAATTAGTCGGAATGTAATCTCTGTGAGGATCAATAGCGAGCTGTGACTTGTCCACAGAAGGGACAAAAGAGAGAAAGAGGACGTAAACTTTGTTGCAAAAATAAATTTCTTTATGTAATACCATATGGATTCCAGTATTCAATTCCTGTGCAGCATCCCTTGTTTCAAGCAGTAACCGGTCTGTCGCATTCATGATCTGTCTCAACCCAAACCATATCCTGATACGTCCATCAGCTGTGTTATGATGCTTTCCATATAAATCCTTCTGTGACTGCATAAAGGAAACACAAATCATTCACATCACATAACAGCCAAATATCCAAAAGAGTAGTCACGTACTTATTAGATGGATCTTATTTTGGGCAAATGTAAATAAAATATGAATTAGCCTTATTATGGTAACGATCAATCCCCGATATCTATACCACAGGGAAAACAAGGAACATTGACCAATAAATGATACAGAAGGTAACAATTTTTGGTAACCTGTTTTATTCCTTCCCTACTTTCTTCTGTCCCTGCAATTTTGCTAAACCTTTTACTCTACTTCAATCATGCCTTCCCTATTACTTTTGCAAACTTAGGAATTGTTCATATTTTCTGGTTAACTTTTCATGGACATGGATTTTCCTTTAGGTACCAGCACACATCTAACTTGGCAGTAAACAACTAAACATAGCATCTAATGTACCACATGTACTTAGAGTTACTTTGTTCCAAAATGAAGACTAGTGTACTAATACTGTATCAGTATGCAGATATTGATACAATGGAATCTGCTCCATAAGCTTTTGCTACTGAAAATCATGTACTACTAGTACATAACAGAATAAACACCAATCAGGTCAGAGACAGACAACTTGAAGAGCTGTGGAGGGCACAGTTTAACGGACGGATTAATTTTAGAATAGCCGATCAAGGTGAGATCACAGCAGGACATTAGGGGCTAATTTTGCTTTATTCATTTCCTTTGACCGGATATTCACCAGCTGTGCCATCTAAAATAGGGCCACCCTAGCAAGGTTTTTGAGTCGACAAGTCGACGAATCGTTCAGGGGTAGCAACTCTTGACTAGTCGTGACTAGTCAAGACTCATGGTAGACTAGTCGACATGAGTCGTTCAGCAATAGGTATTATAAAATTGCCATATTATATGTATAATTGTATATAACTATATACTTATTAATAGTCTATAATTGCTGGCCTCCTCTTAGGATCTTTGAATGGGTCATATTGCTCATCAGCCATCGGTCCTCCCAAAAGCGCGCGCGTTGTCCATTGCCCAGTAGCGTGATCGTGGATGTGAAGAAGAAGGCGCGTTCCTCCTGGGTGAATTGGAGGTCTAAGCCGCTCCAAGCCCTGTCTTCGCCCATGTAGCTGAACCAGCCATCGGGTACGTAGAGCGAGGCCTGTGCGCTCTAGGTCACGTACTCCCAGTCCGCCTAGCTCAACTGGTCGGCAGACTCGGCGCCAATTCACGTGGCAGTTGCCGCCATTGGCGTCCGCGCGGGCAGCCCATAGGAAACCTCTCTGGATCTTCTCACAGAGCTTGAGGATTCGCTTTGGAGGGGCTAGTACGAGCAGCAGGTGGATTGGTATCGCGCCCAGGACAGCTTTGACGAAAGCTAGGCGACCCGCATTGTCCATGAGGTGAGCTTTCCAAGTAGGAAGCTTTCCTGCCATCTTGTCGACGAGGGGTTGTAGCTGCGTAGCGGTGGGACGTCGTAGCGTTAGCGGAATGCCCAGATAGGTGATCGGCAACTCGACAATTGGGCAGCCCAGGTTTGCCGCGACGGGCGCTGCGATTGCATCAGCGTCCTCGCATCTGATCAGCGTGGCCGTGCTCTTCTGAAAATTGACCCGTAGTCCAGATGCGCGTCCGAATAGCTTCAGGATCTCCCTGACAGCCGCTGTGTCATTTGCCGAAGGGTGGCAAAACAGGATCACATCATCGGCGTACAGGGATATGACGGGGATCGCGTGGCGCGGGTGTAGCGGCTGGAGAACATGTAGCTCGATCGCGCGGCGGAACAAGCGACCCACCGTGTCGACCGCAAGCACGAAAAGCTGCGGTGACAGTGGGTCGCCTTGGCGTAGGCCCCGGCGATGCCAAATTTGCGGCCCTGGTACTCCATTGAGGAGAACCTTGGTGCTCGCTGAGGAGAGCAGGATAGCTAGCCAGCCGAGGAATCGTTCCCCAAAGCCATAGCGGCGCAGCACTTCAAATAGGAACGCCCAGGACATGGAGTCAAAGGCTTTGGTCAGGTCGAGTTTGAGCAGAACTCGTGGGGCGCCCAGTTGGTGCAGGAGGCGTGCCGATTGCCAACGAGCACGAAATTGTCGTGGAGACTGCGCCCTGGGATGAAGGCGTTCTGGACTGGGCTCACGAGCTCATTCAAACGCGACGCAAGACGTAGTGAGAGCATCTTGGCGTGTCGTGGTATCGGCATAATTGATAGGAGACGGGGTCCTCTAGCCTACGTATGGATTGTGGGGAAGAAGGTTGGTGTCGTCGAGGACGGGATTGAACACGGCGAGTTTACCCAGCTTCGGATCCCGCAGCGGTGGCGAGATCCTACGTGCTGCTATAATTCACTATGAGGCAATAGCCGTGAACAGGTTACAATGTGTATGATACGTATTGAAGCGTGCCCTAAAGGCTCCCTGGTGGCCGGCTTATATAGGCGGCTAGACCCCAGGGTACAAGGCAAGTACTTGTCCGGCAAGTAAACAGAGTCCTAGACCTAGCCGGCTTAGTTACCGCCTTCCGTCTTGGGCTTGGTGGCTTGATGGGCTTCGGCCTTCCGCCTTCCTTGGACCGTCCGCCTACTTCCTTGTACGTCAGCTATCTGGGCCGCCCGGCAGGCTTCAGCCTTACCACCCTTGGGCCACCCTGGACTAGCCGGATTAATTCATGTTGGTTACACCCCTAGTTGATGTTGGCGGTTGAAGTTCTCCAGGCGCCGACTTCTTCTTGATTCTTCATCTGCCAATGTTGGCGGCTGCAGGACTGGAACCATTCTGAAAATCAACGAGGCACGCGCGTCTTGATATTGACACGCGGCCGCCTTTATCCAACATGGGAAAAGACGGCTACTCTGCAATTTCGCCGAGCATTCTTCTTGACGGATTCCACTTAGCCGGCTCACGACAGTTTGAAAACGGCCTAGGCGGGAATCTCGCCATGATCACAAATCAAGGGAAAAGAGGAGGCGTGGAGATCGTGCGATCATGCGTTGCAGCGGATGCTGGACACGTGTCCGACTAAAAAGCGTCGTTGCACAGGGAGCAACGCCGAGCCCTATAAATAGGGAACCGAACGGTTCATTTTCGCCGCCCTGCCTTTGCTCTCCTCGACCTTCTGCTCTTCCACTTTCCCGCTTCTCGCTCCGAGCGTACTCCGGCGAGCACTCTCCTCCGACGACCTCCGCGCACGACGATGTCCACCGGCCAAGACATCCCCTCCACGGCGTCCAGCGGTCCGGCGACCGAATCCGTACCCGTGGCAGCGATGGGCGGCGCGGTATCCCGCCCCGCGGCGGCAGCGATGGGCGGCGCGGTCGCCTCTCTGGTTCCTACCGCGCGCGCGTCGGCGGCGGTCCCTTCGGCTCCTCCATCGTCCACCATGGCGACGACGGCGAGAGGCGCTCCCGTCGACGAGGAAGAGGAAGCGGCGGACCTCGGGTCCCGCTCCTGGCTTCCCTCCATAGTCGACGAAGACGCCCTTCAAGACTTGGAGGCTGTCGGCTATCTCCCCACTCGGGAAGACTGCCAATGGAGGGCCGCCTTCGGAGATATCATCCCGGCTCCGAAAGCCGGGGAGCGGGTAATCCTCACCTCCCACTTAGTTAGGGGAATGGCGTTGCCGCCTTCCGCCTTTTTTAGCGAGGTTTTAGATCACTACGGGCTCCAGCCCCACAACATAGCACCTAATAGCATCTTAGTCTTAGCCGGCTTCACAGCTCTGTTCGAAGGCTACCTAGGTATTAGGCCTAGTCTAGACTTCTTCAGATATTGTTTTCGTTGCCGGCGTCAGACTGTGCCGGACGGCGGGCTGGCAACCTGCGGCAGTGTCACTTTCAACTGCCGCCAGGGCCGCCAATGGTATCCTAAGATACCGATACCATACCTTGAATCCGTCAAGGGCTGGACCTCCACATTCTTTTACTGCCAAGATATGGCAGCTCCGGGCCGGCAATTCGGCATCCCGAAATTCGTCAACGCGCCGCCTATGCCCCGGCCATGCTGGGACGAGGCGGTGCCCAAGCTGACGGAGGAACTCCGCCTTTTTCAAAGGCGGATTGAATTCCTCACGCGGACGATGGCTCCCCCTCTGCTGGATGGGGTCGACACCGTCATCTGCTGGCTCGGCCGGCAGATTCTCCCCCTGCGGTACAGCCCGCACAAAATGTGTCAGTATTCGCCTACTGCCACGGCCTCCCTCCGCGTAAGCGAGGAGAGGTTGCCGGTTGCCGACCTGGCGTTCCGGCTCCGTAGCCTCGTCAAGGCGGGGATGGTGAAGGCGGTGGAGGGCGTGCCCATGCACACCCACGACAACCGTCCCCTCGAGGTAGATACCTTGCTCCTTGCCCCTTTTTGACAGCTTCGCCGGCTAATCTTGAGTTCCATTAATACTTGTCTTCTTTTTCAGCTCTCCGACTTGGGGGAGGATGACCTGGCTCCCGACTTTTACGAGTCGGAAGCCGGGAAGACTAAGAAGCGCAAAGCATCCGACGCGGCTTCCTCCACGGCGATCGCCGAGAGGAAGAAACGGATCGCAACGGCTACCGAGCCGACTCTCGTCAATATTGACGAGAACGCGGGGATTAACATCCCCCGAAGGTACTCAATCCTGCCTTTAATAGACGACAAACTTCTTCAATACTGGCACCTAATTGACTGTGCTTGCTTTTTATTGACGAGGAAAGGGTCGCAACTTCCAGGTTGCCGACCAGGCTTCTTAGCAAGGGTAAGCGGCCTCAAGGCAGCTCGCCTGCTACTGTGCCGCCCACTCTCCAGCCCCGGGCCGGCAACTTTATGGGCGACGCTCGTCGCCAGCCCCCGGCTCCGGCTTCTGGCGTGCCGCCAAGGACCTCCTCCACTGACCGCGCGCCCAGGACTCCCCTCCTTTTGGCTGAGGCTACGGCCGATGAAGCCGCTCAATCGCGCGCCGCCAAGGGGGAGTTGCTGGAGGCGACTGCCGGCGGGTCCCAGAGGGCAGCCCCGACTGCAGGGGGCGGCAAAGTTAGGGACCCTTGGTCCACCTTCACGAAGGCCAAGGAGTCAGCCTTAGCCTTTGCCAACTTCACCTCCCAAGCCTTCGCCGACTTGGAGGGCGACCTGTCTGTAAGTTTTTGCAAATCCGGCATATACATAGTCTTTCCCCCGAGCACTTAGATGGCAGGTCAAAAAAATTTGACTGCCGGCGTAGTGGTTATTCGACAATATCTTTTATGCCTTTGCTTTTTCCTGCAGGGCCTTGTGTCCGCCAACGTTGAGCTTGTCTCCTCCCGAGTCGAGATAAACCAGCGGTGCCGCGACCTAAGGAAAGATTGCGAGGCCAAGGACCTGTGGATTGCCGAGTTGGAGGCGGCCCGCCAAAAAGATGAAGGTAGGATTGATCCTCTTTGCCTTCAGCTATATTTTCGACTTATGTTGCCGTAAATCATTTAGTTAGCGAATCCATATTTGTAGAACTGCTAGACCATGCCCAGGATATACTGAAGGCGTCCACTGATATGCAAGCTCTTATGAATGAAGTTTCCGATTTGGCAGCCGCCAACTTGGTGATGAAGGAGGATCACCGGAAGGAGATGGAGGCTCAGCAGCTCAAATTGCGTAGAAATCTAGCCAGCTCACTGGTGAGCTGGAAAGCCTGCGCAAGAAGTTGGCGGAGGCGGAGAAGAATCTCCAAGCAGACTTCTCGCGCCCAAACTGCTGAGGATGCGTTGGCGGCTCATATGGTCGAGTTGTCCGCTTTCCATAACTCGGTCCTTGGTAAGTTTTCACTCCTTACTTTGATTTTGCCATTTTTGCTTAGCCTGAGCCAAACTGATGGTTTTATTTTTGATGTAGTTCCCGCCGGTTTGGGCGACGACAAGGTTGTCAGCCCCCGCCTGGATCGCCTTGCGCGTCTATGCGAGCTGATCACCGAGACTTTGGCGGCGTCCAAGCGGTTTGCCGCCAAGTTCTTCATCTCCTCTAGCAGCCAGCAGCCGACCGAATTCAGCGACGTGCCCACTATGTTGGATCAGGCTACCAAGCTGCACAAGAGCTCGCTGAAGTCGGCGGCGCGGGGTGGTGCCAAGACTGCACTTGGACTATTCATGGCGCACTACCTCGAGGCGGAGATAGAAGCCGTCACCGAAGGCATGCCGTCTACATATGAAGACGGCAGCGAGGTCGAGCCGGCCGCTGTTCTGGACAGCGTTGCCGGCTACGCCACGCGTGTTGCCGATATGGTGGATACTTCAATCTTCTACCGGCGCCACCCTGTGCCTGTCGTAGGGGAAGCTGGAGCTGCCTGCACGGCCGAGGCGGAGGGGAGTGATAGTTCCGGGGCTGAAGTTGTCAGCCCCCAAGCCTGATGTAGACGCTCCCCCGAGCCATAGCTTTCTTTCCTTGCCTCCTTCTAGCATGATTTGTCAACCCCTGAAACAACGCAACTTTGACTTGTAATATCTGTATATACTTTTGTTGTTGCTCTGCTGGGCGGAAACTAGCTGACAAGTTTTATTTTGCCTTATTTATATGGCCCGCCTTAATTTTACCCTGACCTATATGTTTGACTTTTTGTATGTTGACGAACTTCAGCCGGTAACTTTAGCTGAAACAACCAGGGCTAAACCATTCGTTTAGGATCAGAGACCAAAGCCAACATGCTGGTGTCAAAGACATACTACTAGGCGAACCACATATAAGTAATCAGAGGTAAAGGAATTAGGCGGCGCAAAAAGTTTATTTTTGCTTTAGGTTGGTTCGAAAGCTGCAAGTATCTACTAGTTTGAACCTTTGCACGGAGCTAGAAAGATATGTAACTTAGGTACATAGGGGAAATATGATTGCAAGAAAAGACAAAAGATGGCATGCTTCTCAACACAGATGAGGAACCATAGACTTTTATTTCATAATCATATTTAACTTATTACAATTATAAATTGCTAAGTGTAGAAAGGACGTAGCTGCTCAATATTCCAAGGCCGTCTTGTTTGTTCGAACGGATCGTCAATGCCTCTTTTGCGCTTGGTTCCCCTTTTTCCTGCCGCCTTCTTGCGCCTCTTCTTTTCGTCTTCGTCGCGGATGTCGGCCAGGTAGTAGGAACCATTGAGCAGCGCCTTTGTGACTATAAACGGTCCTTCCCATGGCGGGGATAACTTGTGCAAGCCTTTTCTTTCTTGAATTAGGCGGAGAACCAGGTCACCTGTTCTGAAGCTTCGCTTCCGCACTCTCCGGCTATGATAGCGGCGAAGTTGTTGCTGGTACAAGGCGGAGCGATGTAGAGCGACGTCTCTTTCTTCGTCTAGCAGGTCTAGGCTATCCTGTCTTGCACCTTCTACGTCTTGCTCGATGTAGGCTTGAACTCTTGGGGAATCGTATTTCATGTCGGTAGGTAGCACCGCCTCAGCGCCATATACTAAGAAGAAAGGAGTGTAGCCGGTAGACCTGTTTGGCGTTGTGCGCAAACTCCATAGTACCGACTGTAACTCATCTGCCCAAGCGCCGGCTGCCCTGTGTAATGGAGCTTCGAGACGAGGCTTAAGTCCTGATAAGACTAGGCCGTTTGTACGCTCTACTTGTCCATTGGATTGAGGGTGTGACACGGATGCCAAATCAAGCCGGATACCCAGATCGCTGCAGTATTCTTCTATGTCGCCTTGAGATAGGTTGCTGCCATTATCAGTGATAATGCTGTGTGGAACTCCAAACCGAGAGATAATTCCCCAGAGGAAATTGGTGGTTGTTCGTGCGTCAAGTTTGCTGATCGGTTTAGCCTCGACCCATTTGGTGAACTTGTCGACAGCGACCAATAGGTGGGTATACCCACCTCACGCCTTCTTGAAGGGACCCACCATGTCTAAGCCCCAGACCGCGAACGGCCAGGTGATTGGAATCGTCCTTAGTTCTTGTGCCGGCAAGTGAGGTTGACGAGCATACAACTGGCAGCCTTTGCATGTCTTTACGATGTTCTCGGCGTCTTCTTTGGCGGTAAGCCAGTAGAAACCTTGGCGGAAAGCTTTGGATACAATGGACCTGGCGAAAGCATGATGCCCGCAGGTGCCAATATGTATGTCCTTCAGAATTTCCCGGCCTTCTTCCGGCTGTATGCACCGCTGATAGATGCCGCACGTGCTTCGCTTATATAGCTCGCCTTTTATTATCGTGAATGCCTTGGCTCGCCTTATGATCTGCCTTTTTAGCACCTCATCGTCCTCCGGCAACTTTCTGTCGATTAGGAAATCGAGATATGGGACTGTCCAATCCGGCTGTGTCAAGTAGACGGCGAGACTTGCCGCTTCTACCGGTTCTTCTGCATCGGGGTCCATCAAATCGGCGCCTTTAATGGATGGCTTGTGCAAATGTTCCAGGAAAATATATTTTGGTACATTTTTGCGTTCCGACCCTAGTCTTGCAAGTGTGTCTGCCGCCTCGTTCTCAGCTCTTGGAACATGCCGGACTTCGTAGCCCGTGAAGTTTTTTGCGAATTCGTCAACTTTGGCTCTGTACGCCGCCATTGTTGCGCTTTTCGCATCCCATGTTCCGCTTACTTGCTGCGCGACCAAGTCTGAGTCGCCATAGCAGAGGATTCTTTTGACGCCTAGGTCGTTTGCCACGTGTAACCCATGAAGCAAAGCTTCGTACTCGGCAACGTTGTTGGTTGCTGTGAAGTGGATTTGCAACACGTAGCTAAGCTTGTCGCCTTTATGCGTGCGTAGAACAACTCCAGCCCCCGAGCCTTTGAGCATCTTTGATCCGTCAAAGTGCATGACCCAATATTCTGATTCGGGGAGTGTCGTTTCCTCCATGGCTTCTGTCCAGTCGGCGACAAAATCTGCAAGCGCTTGAGACTTAATGGCGGTCCGTGGTTTGTAGACTATATCAAAGGCGGCAAGTTTGATGCCCCATTTGGCAACTCGACCTGTTGCCTCTGCATTGTTGATTATGTCTCCCAAAGGTGCCTTGCTGACTACTGTCATTGTGTGCTCCTGGAAATAATGCCTAAGCTTTCTGGCGGCGAAGAATACACCATAAGCCAGCTTTTGGTAATGTGGATACCTCTGCTTGGAGGCGGAGAATACTTCACTGATGAAGTAGACCGGTCGTTGCTCACACGTCGCGGCTTCGTTCTCCTTTCTTTCCACAGCCAAGACAACGCTGACAACAGCTCCTGTTGCCGCGATGTACAGCAGCATTGGTTCGTGCTGCCAATATCGGAGCGGATATGAGGGCCTCCTTAAGTTGTTGTAAGGCGGCGTCTGCCTCTGCTGTCCACTCGAAGTTGTCGGATTTCTTCAATAGCCGGTAGAGAGGCATTGCCTTTTCCCCTAGGCGGCTTATGAAACGACTGACGGCCGCTGCCGATCCGGCTAGACGTTGCACGTCCTTCAGACAAGTAGGTCTGGATATGTTCTGGATAGCCTTGATCTTCTCCGGATTAACCTCGATCCCTCGTTCTGAGACGATAAACCCGAGTAGTTTGCCGGCTGGAACGCCGAAAACGCACTTGGCGGGATTGAGTTTCGTCTGATACCTCCGGAGATTCTGAAACGTTTCTTCCAAACCCTCTAGGAGATCTGCCTTCTTTTTTGACATCACCGCGATATCGTCTACGTAGACGTGAACATTGCGGCCGATCTGTTCGTGCAGGCAGTTTTGCATACAGCGCTGGTATGTTGCCCCTGCATTCTTCAAGCCAAAAGGCATCGTGATGTAGCAGAAAGTCCCGTATGGAGTGGTGAAAGATGTTTTCAGCTGATCCGACTCTCTCATCTTGATTTGGTGGTATCCTGAGTAGGCGTCCAAAAAACAAAGCAGCTCGGAGCCTGCTGTGGAGTCTACGACTTGGTCAATTCTAGGCAGCGCAAAGGGATCCTTTGGGCAGCACTTCTTAACACCGGTATAGTCAATACACATCCTCAGCTCTTTATTCTTCTTTGGAACAAGTACAGGGTTTGCCACCCAATCAGTGTGTACAACTTCTTTTATGAAATTGGCGGCCTTCAGCCTATTTATCTCCTTTCCTATAGCCTTGCGTCTCTCATCTCCAAAGCGTCTTGTTGCTTGCTTCACCGGCTTGGATCCTTTTATGACGTTGAGTGAGTGCTCGGCAAGTTCCCTCGGTACACCAGGCATGTCGGAAGGCGACCATGCAAAGATGTCACGATTCTCACGGAGGAACTCGACGAGCGCGCCTTCCGATTTGCTGTCAAGGTTGGAGCCGATGACGACTTGCTTAGACTTGTTGCCTGGGATGAGGTCCACCTTTTTGGTGTCTTCTGAAGCTTCAAAGGTCTTCTTGACATCAATCTTTGGCTTGGGCATGGAGTTGTCTGAATCCGCCCCGAGCAGTGCGAGTTCTTCCTTGTGGATGACGGCTTCTGCGAAGGCGGCCATGCCACGCTCGCACTCCTTGGCTTTCTTGAAGTTGCCGGTAATCGTGATGGTTCCGTTCTCCCCCGGCATTTTAAGCTTGCTGTATATGTAGCACGGCCTTGCCATGAACTTGGCGAAAGCCGGTCGTCCGAAGACTGCATGATAGGCGCTTTTGAAGGGGACAACTTCGAACCGGAGGAACTCTGAGCGGTAGTTCTCTTTTGGTCCGAAAGTTACCTTCAGCCTAATGCTCCCCATTGACTTTGCTTGCCTGCCGGGCACTATGCCGTGAAAAGTGAGGTTGCTGTGGTCCAGCTGATCCTCTGATAGGTTCATGCGGCTTAGTGTGTCATAGTACAGGATGTTGAGGCTGCTGCCGCCATCCATGAGTACCTTTGTGAGTCTGAAGTTGTCGACAATGGGATCGACGACAAGGGCGTACTTGCCTGGGTGAGGAACGTGATCAGGGTGGTCGGACCGGTCCCAAGTGATCGTTGCTTCCGACCAGTTCAAATACTGAGGGACGTCCGGCATTGTCGCGTTGAGTTCGCGCATTTCCGCCTTATCCGCCTTAGCCGAAGGCACGCCGACAAAGCACACAAAAGATTCTTTGACCTTCGGATATGGTTTCTTTTTCTTGGCGGCCGCGTCATCCTCGCTTGAGATAGACATGTCGTCGTCATCCTCATCCTCCTTGTTGTCCTTCTTGTCGTTCTTCTTTGACTTCTTTGACTTCCAGCCGACTGTGGGGTCCTTTTTGAAGTCGTTCATGAAACGACACTCGCCAAGCATATGGTTGACCTTGCCCAGTGAGGCGTGGATGGGACATGGCAAAAGTTTTGCCTGTTCATAAGTGATTCGCGCCGCCTTAGGCCCTAAGCCGGCGTCGCGACCATCTTTCTTATTCTTCCACTTCTTTTTGTCGGCATTCCCTTGGAATGCTACGGCTACCTCGTTGGAAGGTCCGGCTTTGTCATCTGCCGCCTGCTTGCGCTTGTTGTTCCGCTTTGGTATGATGTTGACGTCTGGGTCATTGTCCCGGGCGTCGTCATCCGCCGCCGCGTATTGGGCGGCTAGGTTGAGCATCTCACCAAGGTCCGTGATTTGCTCGCGGACGAGCCGATGACGGAGCAAGGACTTCTTCTGCAGGCCCGTGTAGAAGGCGTGGATAGCCTGTGCGTCCGAAACACCATGACAGTTGGCTTTTTCGGATATCCAACGGCTGACAAAATATGTCATGGTTTCGTCCGGCTTTTGGATACAGCGTTGCAAATCCGTGTAGGTATTTGGACGCTTGTATGTTCCTTGGAAGTGCTGGGAGAAAACCTTTTCCATGTCGTACCAGCTATGGATAGACTTTTCAAGAAGGTTGTCGATCCAAGCCCTTGCCGTGCCTTCCAACATGAGAGGTAGGTAACGGACGGCAATGAAGCTGCTCCCGCCAGCAATTTCTATGGCCATGGCATAGTCGGCTAGCCATGAATCCGGCTTAACGAGGCCGTTGTACCTAGAACAGTTTTTTGACACTGATGTCATGTCCTTAGGGAACGGCTCTCTGCGGATGGCGTCACCGAAGCACTTTGGTCCAGAGTATAGCGGCTCCTTTCCTCTTGCTATGTCTTGTAGGCGGTGTCGTGCGTCTTTTGGATCGAGCTGCCGTGCGCCTCTGTTTGCGTCTGGCTCGTCCTGCGCTGCCCGGCTTATGCTGCGCCTGGGTCCTTCTGCCTCCTCTTTCCTCTTGCTACCGGTGCTACGCTGCGGAGACCGGCTTCGACCTCTTCTGGAAAGGTCGTTGCCGACATCTTTCCTAGGCGGCGGCCTATTGTTCCGGCTACCGCCGTTGTCGCGTCTTGGCTGGGATGGAGGTGGCAGGTCTCCTCTGCTTCCTGTCTTTGAATTCTCGTCCCGCCTTGGCTTTGGCGGTGGCGTCTTCTTTGGAGGTGGCGTTGCCTTCCTTTTGTCGCCATGGCTACTGGAGCCAGACGGGCCTTCGGGGTCGCCGCCAGGTGCAGCTTTGCACTTTCCTGACTTAGACTCTAGGTCTCCCCCGCGAGCATCCGCCATGTGGCCGTAGGAATCAACGCGAGCTTGTTGTTCTAGGGCCTTGCTTACGAAGTGTCTTGCATTGGCCAGCTTTTCTTCCGCCGTGTAAGTGTTGTCATCCAGGGTATCTAGCGCGGCGGCCGCGTTGAGGATGGGGGTGCATAAGACAACATCTCCCCTTCTGTCCACGCGCTATGGTGTCGTACGCCAGTCGAACCCGAGATCTTGAGCCGCTGTCGTTGCTTGTGTTGGCGGCTCCTTGCCACGGCGGTTTTTTGATGACCTTTTCTCCTCAAAGAGTTGCCGGCTTGTTTTGGCCGACATCTTCTCCTGTTCTTTCTCGATCTTCTTCGCAAAGCTCTCAACGTGCTCCTCTCTTTTTCGCAGGAAGTCAGAGTGCTTAAGCATGTTAAGCCTAAGTTCTTCCACTTCGTCAAGTGGGGTGTCTTTATTCACCAGAGTATTCATGATCTCGTCTACTTCTTTGATGACGGAGAGCAAATCCGTGGGTTTGCTGCTGCCGCCTTTCTCGAGGCCAGTTTTCTTCTTTGCGTGCACCTTGTCGGAACTTTCAATGAGTTGACCGGCAGTGGTGTCGCCGGCATCTTCCGCCGGCTTGTTTTGCGCCTCCGAAGCAACTGGGGTTGTCTCGTGACCGACAACAACCATCATAGCCAGCTTGTCAGGCATGTCAGTATCCGCTGTGCCCTCTGAAGGAGACGGATTACCACTGGAAAAGCGGGTTTTGATCTTCTCTTCGAAGAGACTAGCATCATCATCAGAGTCAGAGTCTACGTTGACTTGAACGGTAGATCTGGATCCGGCATCTGACATCGCATCCTCCTGGAGAGCAGGAAGGATTGACTCAGGATCGTTGTTTTCCGGCTGGGAGTCTGATCCCAGTCCGACAACTCCGACGAAGTGGAAATCAGATTCGGCCGACTCCTGGGAGAAGGCGGATTCAGATCCATCTTGTCGGTCGACTGCTTGGTCGAAGGGTTGGTGGGTGGGGTTGTAGAAACGCGGTAGGCCGTACGCCTCTGGCGTATACCCGATGAAGACGTCGATCCCTCCGATCGGTACGATTGCGCATCCGATAAGGTAGTCGTCCGCCGGGAGCCAGGACTCATCCGAGTTGACGTAGCTGTGGCCGCCATACCTTGTGACGCGACCGACGGCGATCTGCTTGCCCACGCCGCCAAGTGTTCCCGCCTGGAACGTGACGCCAGGAACCTTATGCCCCACGGTGGGCGCCAACTGTCGTGGTATCGGCATAATTGATAGGAGACGGGGGTCCTCTAGCCTACGTATGGATTGTGGGGAAGAAGGTTGGTGTCGTCGAGGACGGGATTGAACACGGCGAGTTTACCCAGCTTCGGATCCCGCAGCGGTGGCGAGATCCTACGTGCTGCTATAATTCACTATGAGGCAATAGCCGTGAACAGGTGACAATGTGTATGATGCGTATTGAAGCGTGCCCTAAAGGCTCCCTGGTGGCCGGCTTATATAGGCGGCCAGACCCCAGGGTACAAGGCAAGTACTTGTCCGGCAAGTAAACAGAGTCCTAGACCTAGCCGGCTTAGTTACCGCCTTCCGTCTTGGGCTTGGTGGCTTGATGGGCTTCGGCCTTCCGCCTTCCTTGGACCGTCCGCCTACTTCCTTGTACGTCAGCTATCTGGGCCGCCCGGCAGGCTTCAGCCTTACCACCCTTGGGCCACCCTGGACTAGCCGGATTAATCCATGTTGGTTACACCCCTAGTTGATATATCCCCAACATGGCGAACACCTTAGCGACTAGGTGGATTAGGCTTAGGGGCCTATAGTCGCCGAACGCGCTTGCGTCCGATCGCTTGGGGATCAGGATCAACAGCGCTCGGTTCAGCTTGCAGAAACCCCTGCCGCGTAGGTGGAACAGCTGCTGGAACACGGCTACGAAGTCGTTTTTGATGACAGGCCAGCAGGAGCGCAGGAATTCAGAGTTGAAGCCGTCCGGTCCTGGCGCCTTGCGTGCTGGTAATCGCTTCACGGCTTGCCAAATTTCGTCCTCACTAAAGGGAGTTTCGAGGTCCTCGAGGTTGGCAGGCTCGATCAGGTCTTGCAGATCGATGGTGCAGTCGCGCGGTAGGTCAGTCCCCAGTAGGGAGTCAAAGTGTGCGAAGGTTGCTGCTGTCATGTCGCTGGGATCGGTGAGCAAGGTGTCGTCCGCGGCGAGGGAGTGGATCTTGTTCTTCTGCTTGCGGTAGGTGCACTGGCGGTGGAAGAAAGATGTGTTAGCATCTCCATCTTTGTGGAACGCGATGCGCGCACGTTGTCGCGCGAAAGTGCGCTCCAGCGAGGCCAGGCCGAGGTAGGAGAGCTTGATCTGCTTGCGTAGCCAGGACTCGTGCAGTGTGAGCGTCCTTTGTTCCTGGGCAGTGTCGAGTCGCAGCAGCAGCTCGCATGAGATCGCGAGTTGGTCTCTGAGGTTGCCACGGATCGTGCACTCCAGCTTGTGAGCTTGCGCGCCGTGGCTTGCAGGCGTCGTGCGATGCGACGGAAAGGGTCAGCGTCGTCTACCGAGTGCCACGCTGCCGCGACCACGTCCTGGTATCCATCAATCCGCGTCCAGTACTCCTCGAATTGGAAGCGGCGCTGGGCAGTTGGCGTGGGCGAGAATCCAGTATGAGGGGGCAGTGGTCAGAGACTACCGAGGCCAAGCAGTGGAGGTGGCACTCGCCATGCTGCGCTTCCCAATCGGCGGTGCAGAGCACTCGATCAAGGTGGACGAGGGTGGGCGGGTCCTGCTCGTTAGACCAGGTATATCGACGGCCGTTGAGGTAGATCTCCTTGAGGGCCAAGTCATTGATAACACGCCAGAACCTTCCCATCATCCTTCTATTTAGGTTCCCATTATTCTTGTCTTCGTCGCGGTAGATCAGATTGAAATCGCCACAGAGCATCCATGGCCCAGGGCAGGTTGCGCGGACATCGCGGATTTCCTGAAGGAACGCGATTTTGTCATTGTCAAGCTGTGGGCCATAGACAATGGTGAGCCACCAAGGTGTTGCAGCAGTGGACGCCGTCGCGACTTGGGCCGAGAGCGTGTTGGTGGTGAACGATTGGCTTGAGATCGTCACCTCCCTGCTCTTCCAGGCCAGCAAGATCCCTCCGCGTGGCAGGTAGACATAGTCGTCAAAATCCGAGCCTAATGCTTCTAGGATGGTGGCGAGGTAGATGGATTCCATCTTTGTTTCCTGGAAACAGATGATGGAGGCGTCCATGGTGGTGATCAGCGATCGTATCGCGATGCGGCGCGCGCGAGAATTCAGCCCGCGCACATTCCAGATGATGATTTTCAAGTTGTGATCCATAAAAACAGGTTCGACGGGGTACAAACAGTCTGGGGCTATGCCTCAATCGGGCTCCCCGTGATCACCGTGGTGACAGGCGCGATGGCGGGGTCTGCGGGCAGCACGCGACCGACCAAGGCAGCCATGGCCTGTAAGACAGCTAAGGGGATGGGTACAGCGAATACGCCCTCATAGGCCTTCATTGCTTCTGGCGTGATCACTTGATCAACGTCCACGATGTCGAGGGTGCGCAGGAGCTGGACCTGCGCGCGGCGCTCTGCGGTTGGCCTATGGTGGCGCTGTGTGCGGCAGAGCGGCCACGGCGCGGGATGGAGAAGTCCAGCGGCTGACGGCGTTGATTGCGTCCTAGCGTGGGCAGAACCGCACAGAGCGGCTTGGTGGCCGCAGTCAAACATTCGCCCAAGGTCATAGGGCTTGACGTGGCAGCAACAGTGCGAGGCCGGGGACGTCGCATGGTGATCGGCGGCGAGGCGAAACGCGTCGGGTCGCGGTTCGGGGCTGGGGTGATCGCCTGATTCCTCGCGACGGAGGTTGATGTGCCTGGTGTCATGGGCGCGGTCGTGGAGATGGGCTCTGCACTTGATGACCTAGCTGTGTTCAGCCCGCTGGGCGACACGGGCCTCTGTAGGATTCTGAGTTGTTCGCGGGCTCGTTCCGCGTGGTCAACATCAGCAATGGAAGCGCGAATTTGAATTGGCGTGTCATGTTCTCGTGTCGTGGGTGCAGCTGGCCGGGCAGGGTCTGGCGAGCGGTGGGCAGCGCTGTCGCCCGACAGGAGATCGTTCTCGGAGGCAACGAGATGCGCGTCTGGCTGCGAGTCGGGGACCTCGCTGGTCGGAGACTGGGCACTCAGATCCCGGGGCGTGCTCTGATAGGATGGCGTGGAGGGTACACTGCTGGTCTTGTCTCCCACATTGGTAGGCGACAGAATGGGCGTGGAGGTGGTGAGCTCAGCTGCCGCAGTGTAGGGAGGACCGTCCAACCTTGTTGCGCCAGCTGCTGGAGAGACGTGCTCCTCTGCCCGTTGGGAGGGGCTGGTCTGTTCGGGATCAGCTGAAGCAGCTGTAGCAGCAGCAGCAGCTTTGGCTAAGGCTACCTCGATCCGAGCTCGCTTTAGCTTCCCTCCACGCTTTCTTCTTTTGGCTTTGCGCCAAGGGGCGGTCTGATCGTCTTGTCCTGTGGGCCAGGGTGCCATGCAGCGGGCAGCAGGTTGTACGGACGGTGGCGAAGAAGCTTGTGCGGCGGCGCGGGAGCTCGTCCAAAAGGCGTTGGTGGAGACGCCGTCGGCGCGCTGGCGACCTTTGGGCAGGGCCCAGTTTAGGTCATCCATGGCCTTGCCATCGGCGCGTCCATCCGGTGCCTTGTTCGTGCGGCGGCGCTTGCGGCCGCGGCGTTGCTGTTGTTGGCGGCGAGACACAGATGGGTCGTGGTCATCCGCGTCAGCGTCGTCTCCGTCCGGGTCCGGTTCGTTCCCCCGAGCACGGCGAGCATGGTCACGGTCGAGCTCCACCCGAGCAAGCGAGATGCGGATGGGGTAGGTGAGGGTCCTGATCGTCGGGACGGAGGAGTGGTAGGGGCCAGGGACTTGCTCGACAATCTCCAGGATGGCCTCGCGGCGGATGGACGAGGGGTCGTGCGTGCGGCCGGCGAGCCGAAACGTGGCGAGGTCGGCGCGGGAGCGCGTCAACGGGTGGAGGCGCTCGATCCAAACGCTTGCGCCCAGGATGTGCTCCGCAGTCGCTAGGTGCCAGGCTTGGGCGGGGATGCCGCGGAGTTCTAGCTCGACGCGGTGTTCGAACCCACCAGAGCCAGCGTGGGCTAGCTTGCACCATGGGCGGAGTGACAGCATGAAGCGCGTGCAGCGCACGAAGTGGTCGCCGTTGATGCGGTCCATGGATGCGCGAGAGCCGAAGATGATGATGAAGTCCTCCGGATGGTGCGTATGGACGGAGAAGTCGCCGTCAGTGAGCCGGAACATGCGACACATGACCTCGGCCACCTCGTCGGTGGTGACGCGCGGACGCGTTCCCGTGATGGTGGCGACCATAGCTGGCGATAGCACTTCCTCCGCATCCTCCATCTCAACGGTTCGCGACAGGATGATGCGTACCGGGGTAGCATCAGGCGTCGGCCGGAGTCGAGGGTGCGGCCAGCGGCGGTGGCGTTGCGCGCGGGGAGGTCGGAGGTGTAGCGCGGCCAGCGTTCCGGTGGTAGGCTTCGCATCCGCGGGAGTCGTGGCCAGAGATTAGGCAGCGCCGGCAACGTATGTCGTTGGTACACTCTGCGGACACAGTGACGGTGGTCAAGGCAGCGGAAACAGAGGCCGGTGAGGGGCTGCGCTGCACGGGTGGTGTCAGGGCTGGGGCGCGGCGCGGCCGGCGTTGTTGCTTGCGCCTGGGCTGTTGGAAGCCGTCGGCGTCCACGTCCACCTCGCGTGAGACGCGGTGGACCTCGGAGCGGGGTCCGAGACGTGCCGAGGCCGGGATGCGGGTCGCGGCCGCAGCATGGGCTGGGGCCGGCGGCGCGGCCGGGGCTGGTCGATGGGGAACCGGAGGAGTCTGCGCGACGGCGCTGTAGGAGCGAGTCGAGGTCTCGCCGTCCGATTCAACCCAACGTCGCTCGTCGGAGGACACGCGCCCGCCGGAGTCGGTGGAGGGGGTGGGGCTGGCGAAGTCCATGGCGGAGGCTGGCGGAGGTAGGGGCTGAGGTGGGAGGGAGGGCTGCCGGTGGGGAACGACGGCGGCGGCGAGGTGGTTGGGGCTAGGCTAGGCTAGGTGGGAGCGGGGCGGAGGACATCTCGTTTGGACTCAAGTTTCGCCGAAATTGCACCGAGCCTCTACGCCCTAATCCCCAAGCGCCGCCGCAAAATCAGGACGGTCACCGATGGCCTATTCGCTCACCTGTGGGCGACGGACATCCAAGGCCAGTACCTAATGCTTTGGCGCAGACTTGAGCAGATCACCCTCAGAGAACTTGCCTGTGGCAAGATGGTTAGAAGGATGGTTGTATCCCCCAGCCCACCAGAGTTCAAACCCCAGGTTTGACGCTGGTGTTTCTCATTTAGCCGGAATATTCTTTCAGTGGGAGGCGACGTTCCCGTCGACAGCGAGGCGCCTGTGGTGACTTCGTCAATCTCAAGACCCGTCGGTTCAGTCTCTCGGAGGTGCTCATAGGGGTAGGGTGTGCGTGTGTTCGTTCATAGGGGTGAGTGTGTGCGCGTGTATATGAGCGATTGCGTTGTACTATGTTTCTCAAAAAAAAAAACAAATCACCCTCACGGACACGCCGGATCGCGTGCACTGGAACTGGACCTCCTCCAGCACGGCACAGTCCGCCTACCTCGCCACCTTCCAAGGATCGACTTCATACCCAGCATGGAAACTATCCTGGAAATATTGGGCACCCCCACGTGTCAAATTCTTCCATTGGCTTGCCAACCTGGGACGATGCTGGACTGCTGATAGACTCGCCCGACGCGGCCTACCGCACCCGCCACGGTGCCCACTTTGTGACCAAGCCCCAGAGACGATCCAACACCTGCTCCTGGAGTGTCCCTTCTCCAGACAGGTTTAGCACGAGATCCTCTCTTGGCTTCGCCTCACTTGCCGCGTCCCTGCCAACGAAGACAGCCTGACGACTTGGTGGCGCAAGGCGAGACAGCATACGCCGAAGGCAATGCACAACGGACTCGCCTCAGCGACACTGCTGATCCCGTGGATGACCTGGAAGCACCGCAATGATTGCGTCTTCAACGCTGCAACACCCTCGATCGCCACCTTGGTCGCCACAATCAAGGATGAAGCCGCGCTTTGGGCACGCGTTGGCGCTCTGGGCCTACGCGTCATCCTCCCCCAGACTTGGGATGTACACTGATGTTTTATTTTCCCTTTCATGTTGTAACCTCCTAGGAGGACCCTAAAACCCTATCTTTCCAATATAATAAAACGCAAAAGTCTTTTGCGTTTTCTCAAAAATATTGCTCATCAGCTTCTGCTAGAGCTTGAGCTAAACGAACAACCTGGGCTATAAACAAGAAAAATAACTTCACTCAATTGTTTGTTCGCCTAATCGAGCCCTAAGCATGTGGTCGATCTAGGTTTTCACAGGGAGCTGGGCAACTTTGAGCCGCGTTTGACTCAAAAACATGGACTAGCCGAGACTAGTCGATTGAGTCGCTCGACTCAACCGATGAGTCGAGTCGAGATGCTGAGTCGGACTTTGAATTGCGACTCATCGACCAGTCGTCGACTAGTCGCGAATAGTCGAGCGACTCAAAAACAGAGCACCCTAGCAAAGTAATGATAACTAATACTCCTGAAGTACTAATATATGATATCGGGAGTATATGAGATTTTAACAAAAAAAAACTAATACTATATGAGATGCACTTTATAACTAGATAAAAACATCAGATGCTACATGTGATTAACATGACCAGCTTCTGTGGTCCAATTAACGTGCTGGCTAGCTGCAGGGCCTCCTGTAGGCTGCTGCTTCCACGACCAAGCTGATGCTGCTACTGCGCATGCCGGCTAGCTGCAGGGCCTCCTGAAGGCTGCTGCTTCCACGACCAAGCTGATGCTGCTACTGTGCATGCCGTGTGACTCATGTCATATTGCACATGTGACATGTATATGTCTAGATTGATAAAGTAAAGACATGTCCCCATGTACGATGATACATGCCTGGAAGGTGAAGGCGGAATTAGAGACGTGGGATGCAGTCACCCCATATATGGATCAGACCACTTCAAAGTATGGAAGAATAATGGAACCGGATGTGCTACGTGTTGAGTACAAACACTTGAGTCAAATTAATTTATTGAAAGCAAAAGAGAGTGTTGAGCAGCAGGTGACTATGTTCAAGAAAGTGTTCAGGAGGGTAGGAAATAACCTGAATGCAGTCATCAGTGGAACAAGAACTCCAATTTGGAGGTAATCCATCACCGCAATCCATTGTTGACTTTGTCAAGCATGCACGTAATCCGAGCAATTCAACTGCCCGTGCCATTTCTGAAACATACTGCCCACCTGCTTCGGCAAAACATGTTACCTGTCATTAAATGACCAAACAAAAAAAACTCAGGTATCTTGGGACAGTGGATGAGTGGAAATCATCAGGTGGAAAATAGTTTAAGCATATCAGACATTCAGGAAGCTGTGTAGAGGCCAACCATATTCAACAGGTAGTATGATATACTATAAAGAAAACATGTGCTATTCCTTTTTCCGAAAATTTGTTATTTGTGAATTATCTCTAGATGAACACAATACAAAATACTGATTTTAATGATTACAAATCAATTATGCTCGGTATCACCTAAAGGCATTCCCATCTCTCAGAAAAAACACCTCTTCTATCTAATGTTCAAACCTTTAGAGTGCAGAACAATCCATATACCATCACAAGAAAGATATGACATAATTCTAAAATAAACACAAATACTACTTACCCCACATTGAAACCTACACAAGGAGCAAACTATTTTTTTTTGAAACGACAAGGAGCAAACTATAAACCCATGAAGATACAAGCAGGATACACTACAAAACTAAACAAGCCTGAAGCCTTAGATCAGGTTTTTTAACGATTAGCAGCACAAAGAAATTGAACTTCATCAGCCTAGAAAGTGATATCTACTCATTATTTAATCTTTTAGTCCCACTGAGTACAAGCAAAATGAGACTTCTCATCCGTCCCATAATAAAGATGTTATTACAGCCAAGATGGGAGTATACTGGTTCTAATAAGCTCTTATATCATGGGATGAAGGGAGTACTAAATACTGAGAATTCGAAAACCCTTAGTCTAACATAGCATAGCATAGCATAGCATAGTTCACTTCGACATACTAAGGGTGTACAGAACAGACAGTAGACAATCATTGGGTGGCAGGGTGCTCCGCCAATCTGTCAAAGATTTGCGGGGGTTCTAAGAGCTGACACCACAAACCCCATACCATTTGCTGGCGAAATGGAACCACCCTTGGTAGTGAAATTCCCGATTCCGGGCATCAGCAAACACATCGGTAGTGCAGCACAATCCATTGAAAACTACTACGGTA
This sequence comes from Poa annua, assembly GCA_026929855.1. NCBI lineage: Eukaryota > Viridiplantae > Streptophyta > Magnoliopsida > Poales > Poaceae > Poa > Poa annua. The sequence goes on along the minus strand of CM049432.1, from coordinate 21,366,193 downwards.
GTGATTACAGACAGGGAAAGTGATGGTAGTGGGGGTATTGACTGACCCCAGATCGGATGAGCTCGATACCGCAGAGGAGCGTGGAGGCGTAGGAGTCCTCCTCCGTCATGTGGGACTCGTAGGGCCAGATCCTGCCGTGCAGCCAGGTCATGAGGTCGACGTCGTCGGCGATCCCCCGCGCGAGCTGCTGCGAGGTGTGCACGTGCGTGTTGACGAACCCTGCCAATCCCCCAAGAATGAATCAAGCAGCATAACTGAGAACACGCCCCAAAATTGGCCTAAGATATTGGGAGGAGTCGCGTCGCGCAGCGCAGGCACCAACCGGGGAGGAGGATACGGCCCGCGAGGTCGAGGGTCTGAGCGGCGCGGGGGAAGGCCGCGAGGACGTCCGCCGAAGGGCCCACGGTGGCGATGCGGTCGCCCACCACGGCGACGGCGCCGTTCCGGAGGACAACGAGGGCGCCGTCCATGGTGACGACATACGCGTTGTGGAGGACGGCGGCTGTCGATGCCTCCTCCGCCATTTTTGCGTCTCCTCCCCGGACGGCGGCAGTGAACCGGAGTGAAACGGCGGATACTGCTTGCTTCTTATTTTTTGAGTGACTGTGAGACTGCTTCCTTTTCTAAGGGGGATCCCTTAATAATGTTCCCATCGGACTGTAGTAGTAATATTAGTTTTCTTGTTTTAGTTTTGTTCATGATCACTAATTCGACCAATAAAACATACTTGTATTGGATGTCACTAACATCAGAAGTTCATTTGATGTGAATTTAATGGTATAATTATGTGATATATGATCCATATTTTGATGATCAAGTTAAGGGTCCAACTTAGCTCTTGAAAAAGAGGTATTAGCACCAGGCATACAACAACTTGTCAGGTGGGAGCAGAATCATACAAGAACTTGAAAATGGAGTTGGAGTGCTACATAAACTTGTCAGGTTGGAGCAAATTCATACAAATCTACTCAGCACATGACACGTTTCTGCAGCCACGATGGACATTTTTTTGCAGAAAAGCCCCGGAATTTAAGAACTAATTTTTTAATTCACAAACGCTGATTAATCATTAAGGTCCTCATTTTCTTTTTAATTTGCACATAAATCTCTGAAGTCTGGGTATAGAACGAAAGGAGTCCAATTGATTCGTCGTGTTCTTCTCGCTTTTGAAGGTCGCGAAGGCTACACCACTCCTTCTGGAATCTCGTCGTGCCTCGTCGGCGACGCTAATAGTGGGTGATCCCGTGTATCGTAGGTACGAAGGCTCCAGAGTACGGTAGGTGTCTCGACTATTGTTATTCGTGGGTCGAAGTAGTGTTGTCGGGTGCCATGATCGAAGGTAGTTGTGCTCAGGAAAGCACTTGGATTTGGGTTGATCATTACACATGATGGTGTTCCCTTCGCTATTGGGCAAGAAATCGGAGCGAGTTTCAATGATTTGGGAGATTTTCTGTTATGGACGCCGTACGTGTTGATTCACATACTCCTGGAGGGTTTCCGCAAAATTATACCCTTGTCACATGCGCGCGCAAATCCGACGTGGCACACACATGTCATGTTCTGAGTAGATTTGTATGAATTTGCTCCGACTTAACAAATTTATGTACCACTCCAACCACATTTTCAAGTTCTTGTATGTTTTTGCTCCCACCTAACAAGTTGTTGTATGACTGGTGCTAATAGCTCCTTGGAAAAGTATGCACGTCACCTAAATAGAGATGGACGGAGTAGAACACATCAAAAAATATACGGTAGATTTCTTTGATCTTCTGCTCTTGGACAAGGAGCAGCACAAGGCGGCAATATCGGACCTAGGAGGACTCAAACTGACAAACTTAATACACCCTCCGTTCCAAAATAAGTGTCTCGTGTTTAGATAATTTTGATACAGAGGGAGAGGGAGTACTACAGAGAGTACTACAGAGTTCCAAACGATACTACCTGACCCATTTTCAGCACCTATGTTAGGATGATGATCTCTCTAAGAAGAGAAATAGGAAGGCTTTTGACTGTACAATTTGGTTTGTGTTCGTGATAGCGAATCCACTTTTCTTAGGGTATCTCCAGTCGTTGCCCCCCCTCCCCGCCTGTAACGCCGGTTTTTAGGCCGCCGCGGCGTGGAACAGCGTGAATTCGGAACCCGGGGGCGTGATTACCAACCGTGAACCCAGGCCGCCCCTCGGACGGCGCGTCGGTCTCATTTTGGCATACAAATTCACACGTTTACAAATTCCCACACAAATAAATAATCAACCATGCAAATAAATAAAACAAATCGTACTAGACATCGGCATTGCCGTTACCCTTGCGCGCCCACAAGTTCTGCACCAGATCATTTTGTAGAGCTTGATGTGTTCCAGCGTCTCGAATCTCCTACCGTGTGGTGAGGAAGTCTGTTCATGATGTCGGCACCTGATGATCAACATCGGCTAGAGGACCCTGACGGTAGTATGGTATCATTTTCTCACTGTCAGACACCGGGACATCCCGCTCACTCTCAATGATCATGTTGTGCAAGATCACACAACATTGCATCACCTCCCACATGTTGGATTTTGACCAAGTCATAGCTGGGTACCGGACAATGGAAAATCGAGACTGTATCGCACCAAATGCTCGCTCGACATCCTTCCTGCAAGCCTCCTGGCACTTGGAAACCCAAGATTTCGCGTTTCGGGTTGGGGATGGTCTTCAGTTCTTCACAAAATGTTGCCCACTTGGGGTAGATGTCATCTGCAAGATAGTAGCCCTTTGTGTATTGGTGTCCATTGATCTCATAGTTCACTGGGGGAGCACGGTCTTCGACAAGATCAGCGAAGACATCCGAGCACTGCAACACATTGATGTCGTTGTGAGTTCCAGGCATACCAAAGAATGAATGTCAAATCCAAAATCATATGAAGCCACGGCCTCGAGAATCACCGAGCACTCTCCTTCCTTTTCATTGTACATCCCCTGCCAATCAAATGGACAGTTCTTCCATGCTCAATACATGCAGTCGATACTACCAAGCATCACAGGAAAGCCTCTTGCTTCATTCTGTGCGAGGAGGCGAGCAGTGTCTTGCGCATCGGGTGACTGCAAGTACATTGGGCCAAAGACTGCAAGCACTGCCCGGGAGAACTTGTTCAAGCACTCAATGGTCGTGGATTCGCTCATGCACAGATAGTCATCATGTGCATATGCAGGAGCATCGTATGCAAGCAACCTCATGGCCATCGTGCACTTCTGAATAGAGGTAAACCCTACCGTGCCGGTGCAGTCCTTCTTCAATTTGAAGTAGGTGTCGAACTCTCGGATTTCTTGCATGATCTTGAGTAAGAGCTTGTGGTTCATCCTGAAAGGGCGTCGGGACACCTTCGCGTCCTGGGTGGGATCATTGGCGAAGTAGTCGGAGTAGAGGATGCAGTACCCCTCGTACCGCTGCCTCGGCTTGCTCTTGCGGCGACCCATTGTCGATCCAACACGCTGCGACCCATCCTAATTCTCGGCGAGCAAGCCGGCGAGGGAGGCCAAGATCACCAGGTGTTCTTCGTCATCGACGACGGCCTGATCTTCCTTGTCGAAGAGCTCGGCGAGTATCTCCTCGTCGGAGTCCATTGTTATGTCGACCTTTCGCTGAACACCTTGAGGGCGGGGTGGTCGCCCTTCCGCCCTGAGGATCTCCCCGGAGGCAGGATCGTGGCAGAGGGGGTGGGCGGCGCCGACGGTGTGGTGTGGTGCGGCGGGGCTAGACAGCTGTAGTGGTGGCATGGCAGTGCAAGGAGGGGTGGTGGCGGCGTTTCGACGGCTACACGGGAAGGAGGGAAAGGCAAACCAAGGGTATGGGGAAGGCAGTGTCTCGCCGACAGCATTGGCCCACGCGTGCTTTTCCTTCCCCCCCAGGCCGAACCCAGTGGGCTGGCTTTCGCCTGGGGGCGCCGGCGCTAATTTCCGCCAAAACGGCGCTAACTGGACTTCTGGGGGGGGGGGGGGGTGACTGGTGGAAAAACGACGTATTTTGCTTTCGCCGGCGCCAAAAAGGCCTCCTGGGGGAGCGCTGGGGGGCAACTAGAGATGCCCTTAGTGAACTCCCTCCTGATAGCAGTGGCGGAGCCATGGGTTCAACTATGTGTAGTCAATGTAAACTTGTGTAGTCAAATACACATATTTGTAATACTCTATCCGTCTAAACAAACTTGTGACATCCTTTTATGGATGGAGATTTTTTTTTGCATATTTTTGCCTATATTAGCCACAAACTGTGTGTCAATTGACTATACAACACATGTGTGCTATGTTATTGCCTGGTAGTACATATTCTTATGACTTAAATACAAGAAAAACTTTTAGAACATCGTCCATCCATCGAGGGACATTGAATCTTCTTGTGTTATCTTTGAAATCACCTATCAAGCTCATACAAAAGATTAATCGTTGTCATATAGGTTGAGAGATCCCGATCCGTCGTGACCAGCAGCTGTAGGAGAATGCTAGGTAGGTTCGGGTCATGCGTTGTGACTTGGAGAATTACTTATGAAAGATCTCGTCTCGATCTTCTCCTTTCCTTCTCACTAGATGAGTGACTAGGTAGTTTGGGTTGCTTGTGTCTTGTGGTGAAAGTGCACAATCTCTTGAGAGTTAGAACTAAGTACTTAGCCGTGTCCCCGGTTACGGACAATTTGAGCGACAGTAATAGGAAGATGTTGAACATCTTCTCATCCCAACTTCTTATTAAAATTTGATGGGTGAATAAGGATTTGAGAGCTCACTGATACAACAAAAACTTTTAGAACATCATCCATCCATTGAGGTACATCGAATCTTCTTGTGTTATCTTTGAAATCACCTATCAAGCTCATATAGAAGATTAGTCATTGTCATATAGGTTGAGAGATCTTGATCCGTCGTGACCAGCAGCTGTAGGAGAATGCTAGGTAGGTTTGGGTGATGCATTGTGGCTTGGAGAATTACTTGTGAAAGATCTTGTCTCGATCTTCTCCTTTCCTTCTCACTAAATGAGTGACTAGGTAGTTTGGGTTGCTTGTGTCTTGTGGTGAAAGTGCACAATCTCTTGAGAGTTAGAACTAAGTACTCACCCGTGTCCCCGGTTACGGATAATTTGAGCGACAATAAAAGGAAGATGTTGAAAATCTCCTCATCCCAACTTCTTACATTAAAATTTGATGGGTGGATAAGGATTTGAGAGCTCACTGATGTCTATTTGTGGTGCTTGTTGTGAGTAGTTGGTCAAAGGTGTTCACTGAGATATATTAGTGGTACTCTTTTTTTATAAATGAAAATTGTTTTACAAAGTGATGGGCTAAAAATTGCTTTATGCAAAGTAGCCTCGAAGTTCCACCAAAGCCAAATATACATATAGTTCATAAGCTACCATTTATAATCACATAAATTTCTTTGCCAATTTAATTCAATTATGTTGATCCAAGAGTTTTAGTTGTAACCCACCGTTGCAGGTTCATCAGATGATAGGTAGGTTTAGATATGGTTTTGAGTTTACAACCAACTTAAGATAATGGAGGCTCATTACTACTTTTATTACGATGTGTTTAATTTTGAGTAATACTATTATGCTCGACTTTAGGGTTATGCAAATTGTATATGATATTATAAAATTTGTACTATGCGATGTGAATAAAAGTATTTAACGTATTTGCATACGACGTTTCATTTTTAATTGTGATGCTACAAAATTCATTCAAGGACTAACACATTAACAAAAGGTATTTATCTTATAGTAAAAAAGGCGAGATCACTACAAATACGACATTCAAAATTCAGAACACAAGGAGTCAACATTCGGGTGAATGCCCCGAAAAAAAACTTTCGACGCAATGAGGCGTTCGCCAGTAACACTCTAGAGGAGAATCACACTCAGTGGCGGACCTAGCGTCCCGACGGCCCGGGCTTCCGCCACCCGACACCACATAATTTGACAGCTATTTAATAAAAAATTAGCATTTTAAGGCTCTAAATACAATGTTTGCCCGGGCTTTAAAATATTTCTGGGTCCGTGATACGTCCAAAATGTATCTACTTTCCCGAACACTTTTGCTATTGTTTTATATCTAATTTGTGTGTTTTGGATGCAACTAACACGGACTAACGCTGTTTTCAGCAGAATTACCCTGGTGTCTCCTTTTTGTGCAGAAATATCAACTTTAGGGAAAAAACCCGAAAGACAACCATAACTTATTATCTATCTGAGGAGGACCATGAACCACGAAGACCAAGCGGAGAGGAGGCACGAGGCCTCCACATCACCTCCTGGCGCGGGTGGGCCCTAGCCGCGCCAGCAGGTGGTGTGGCCTACTCGGCCGCCTCCTCGCGACCCCCTCGCGGCTACAAGACCCTCCTGACCTAAAAACGTTCGGGGGATAGCCACTTTTCCAGAGAACATCACCGTACGCCGCCGCCATCGCGAACCCTAGTTCGGGGACCAGAAGTCTCTGTTCCGGCACCCTGCCGGGACGGGGAATCGAAGGGGATCATCGCCATCGTCATCTCCACCTCTCCATCAACCATCCATGTTTCCCCCATCTATGACTGAGTAATTCACCGCTGTAGACTTGAGGGGATGGTAGGGATTGGATGAGATCACTCATGTAATAGCTGTAAGATTGTTAGGGCATAGTTCCTAGTATCCGTTATCGGTGTTCTTACGTCATTGTTGTAACTTGTTATGCTTAATGCTTGACACTAGGGCCCGAGTGCCATGATTTCAGATCTGAACATGTTATTGAATTATGATGATAATTATTGTTTTGGATCATATCTATGAGTTGTATAGACACGTTATTGTCCGGAACCGATGGCCTCAAAGTGAGAACAATTGGGATAACTGGAGGGAATGGCTATGATGTGAGGATCACATGTATTTACGGCGTGTTAATGCTTTGCTCCGGTACTTTATTAAAAGGAGTACCTTAATTACCAGTAGTTTCCCTTGAGGCCGCGCCGCAAACGGGTTGGCAGGACAAAAGATGATGTGCAAGTTTCTCATTCCGAGCACGCAAAACTAAATTGGAACACATGTTTATGATTAGTTAATGCTTGGATGCTTTATATTATTTATCTGCAAATGCCTATGCTATGTTATTACATGAATTATCTTATCCATGCAACGACCCGTACATCCATCCCTGTGCCTACAATATTTTAATCCTGCTGTCTATATCAATCACAGTCGTTGTCTTAATTCTCCTGCTACTGTTATTTAACTATTGTCTCTACTATAAAAATGTTGCAACTGATATTCCATCTCGAGCAAGTCTATTCACAGGTGCAGCTGATCTGAAAAAGCATCTGTTAAATCTTATAAATATTCTTTGGCTTCCCTTGTGTCGAATCAATAAATTTGGGTTTTACTTCGCTCGAAGACTGTTGCGATCCCCTATACTTTTGGGTCATTAAGACTATTTTCTGGCGCCATTGCCGGGGAGCATAGCTTTATTTGTAAGTCCACCTGAGTGTGATATTGTTCGCTGGAATTTATTCATCATGGGAAGAAATACTGATAAGAAGTTTCCCATCGTGCCATCCACTACAAGGAAAGGTACAACTTTGAACTCTGCTGCTGCACTTGATTCTCCGTATGTGTTGAGTAAGCTTGTTTCACCACAACAACCTGAACGTTCTATTACTACTGCTGAATCTGAAGTTACATAGGATGATGCTTCTACTATTCTTGATGAAACTGGTTCATTAGGTCCTTTTTAGATGCTAGTATTGCTAAATTTAAACAAATTGAAAATGCTGAAATTCCTAATGAAAATGCTGAAACACCTCTTTATTCACCTGAATTTACTCGTGATACTTATGATGAACATGATGATATGTATGTGGATCTTGATGATGCTCTTGTTGAAGAAATTAATTCTATGAAATATGTTAGTGCTATTAAAAAACTTGTTGAAAAACTAGCTATTAGATATAATTTATCTCCTGATGCTAAATTTGCTACATCTCCCGTAAACATTAAAGATAAAGCTCATTTCTCTTTTCTATCGTGACAACTCCTCTTCCCCCTTATTTACCCCCTTGCCTTGATGGAAATTGGCTTATGATTTCTCTCTTGATTTGGCTCATATAGCTATTGTTGAAAGAGAACCTTTCTGTGGAACTGAAAATGAAAGTGTTGTAGAACATATGAATGTTTTGTCTGATTTGAGTGGAATATTTTTCTGAGGACATTAAAAGACGCACTTACTTTGTTGCTAAAACTTGGTATAATAATTTATCTCCTGGTTCCATCACTAGTCCTAAGGGTTTGCTTGATGCTTTCTTTCAAAAATATTTCCCTGCTAGTGCTCAACATCTTGGTTAAAAATCTATAATTTTAATCAAGATGAAGGTGAGAAATTGCCCAAAGCTTGGACACGCTTTTGTTGCATCTTGAGAGGGCAACCGAACCATGACTTGGAGAAAAATGATCTACTTGATATATTTTATAGTGGACTAACTGTTGAATCTAGGACATACCTGGTGAAGGGAATATGCCCTAGAGGCACTTAATAAACATAGTTTATTGGTTATATCCCAATTGTTCATTATATGTTTTATATCATGCTATAACTGTATTAAGCGGAAACATCAATACACGTGTGGTAGATAAACAACCAGGTCCCTAGTAGGCTCTACTAAGACTAGTCCATTGTGCGATTGATGCTCGAGGTTTCCCGATCATGAGACATGGCGTATGTTGGCAATGGAGTCATATCGTTAGGTTGAACGATGTGATGTACTTACCCATAATTTGTAGGACGTAGTCATTACGCCTTCGACCGTGAGATCAACTCTTATTGTTATTCCTGGAAGATACTTTGATCGCACCAAACGTCATATCTTACAGAGTGTGACAATGATAGGTGATACTTTTGGGTATCGGAAGGGAGTAGTTGAGACGAGGGGTCAAGAGCGGGATTTGTCAGACCGTATAGACGGATGGATACTCTAGGGCCCACTCGGTGAGATTATGTCAAATGAGTTTGCAAACATGTGACTATGTCAGCAGCTGACATAATATCATAGACGAGTAGAAGATAGTGTTGTCGGTAACGAGATCATGCTTGGTATGGAGATATCTATGAACGAGTCTCGAACACACTAAGTATCGCCATGGCAAAAGGTTTAAGACTCGACGTCCAGGATTGATAGATGAAAGTCATTCGTTATATCACAGAGGTCATTTCATGGGGTCCAGGCCTACGAGTTAATCATTGATCGGGGAGGGTCTCGATCATGTTTGTTATTATATCAAACCGCTTTGGTAACACACTTAAGGGGTTTCGACAAGACAACCGGAAATGAAAGAGATCACCGGGAACGTCCCGGGAATGGTCCGATGGAGATCGGGCAGCGACAAAATAGGTTTCGGAGCTAGAATAAATTATATATAATATGTTTGATATTAATAAGTGCAATTCTTGTTTAAATATGATTTTACATATTTATTTTTGAATTTATTTAGGCTGATTTTCCTAAATGGCCCTTCTGGTGGAAAGAATGCTCATGGGGGGGAAAACCCCAAGGGAATTTGGTGGGGGAGGCTTGGCCGGCCTAGGTGGGACAAATGGGGCCCACCAAGGGCCGGTGCATCATCCATAGCTGCACCAGGGAATGGGGGTAGTCCCACATTGCCTGGCTGGCAAGGTTGGCTCCCCCGGGAGCCTATATAAAGAAGGGCACCCCTGGCCTTTTAATTCACCAATTAATTTCTCTTTTCTCTCTCGATTTCATGATTCCCTTTGTTGGAGTTGCGCCGAGAAGAGAAGGGGTCTCTCCACCATAGCCCGCTGCCGCGCTGCTGGTGTTCCAGTCCAAGTCTTTCGTTGCTCATCCTGGACTGGAGCTTCGGAGGTCGTCGTCTCCCCCGTATGTGTGTAACGCCTTGCGAGGTGCTGCGCTAGCGGTGCTCGGAGGCCTACTTCCTCCACCCGACCTCGAGGTCATCTTCGTCGTATTCGTCGCGCCGAGTTCTTCGTGACCTAGAGGTCGGCTACGTCGTCAACGCTTGTGCGGGAGCGTAATCCCCGCTGTGCGGTCTACGAGGGTATGTATTCCGATCTCTGTCGTACTTCTGTATCTGCATATTGTAGATTCTGGCTAGTTTAATATTATCGCCAAGAGGAATTTTTTTGTTTTCTGCCTGCGATCCCTTCAGTGGTATCAGAGCCAGGTTTATGCGTAGATATAGCTGTACGCTGTTAGAACCTGTGTTCTGCACGGGGGCACCATTCCTGTTATTTGCTACCCTCTAGCGTGCACTTGTGATTCTAGCAGTATTGAGTTGATGAAGTGGCCCGGACCGACTATACGCGTACGCTTACGCAAGACTGGTTCCACTACTGACATACGGCTTGTACCGTATCTGTGGCTGGCGGGTGTCTGTCTCTCTCTCTTTAGCTGGCTTTACATTTTCAATGGAGGGCCCGAAAGGGATGCTTAAACATGCAATTATTGGATCGTTGTTGTGGTCATAAGGTTCGTAGGTATGAAGTGGTTCTACTTACGACAGCCCCATGCCACGTAAAATATGCAAAAGATAAAGTAGAACGCGTCTAACTTTATTTTACAGGGGCAATATGATATGGTCAAGGTAGGTTTATTAAATTGTTTATGAACTGTGGGTGCCAAGAAGACCATGGCGCATGGACCATATCACGTCACATTACATTTGATTTTATTGTGTGCATCTTATATTGTGTGATTATATATTAGAATATATTAGTTACACGTATCGTCGTTCGCATAAGTGGGTGTAAGCCATGTTGCACGTGCGTTCGTTGAAGGTTATTGTGGCGAGCCTAGCATATGCAGATATGGCCTCGGAACACGGAGGCCGAAAGGTCGAGCATGAGTCACAGAGTTGTTCTGATCGACAATTCATTGTCCACCCTTGGAGTTGTGTTGCCGGCTCTGACGATTAGGGGTTGCACAATGGATGAGGGTCGTGTAATCGCTAAAACGACCAGGAGGGATGTTTGTTTGAGTTGGAGTTCTGATAGTTATTTTCTAAATTACTAGAACTCAAAATATAATGAACAAAGCAATGTTTTGCAAAACCTTTGTAGATATTGACCATTGTGATAGCTTCTTTAAAATTAGGCGCAATCCTACGATTGAGAAACTTATAAGGTTGGGTCCAAACTTCATAGTTTTGTACTTTAGCTTGAGGATACTCCTTATTTGAACCGTTAGCTCTTTGTGATACAATACCCGCTAGGAGATAAACCCGAAGATTCCGCTAACAAAAGGTTAATTTGGATTATCAGGTTTTGTGTGGATGATATCATCATAGACAAGTGTATGCTATGATCTCTGCCATAGAGAATCAACGGTGGGTACGAGTTATTAGATCGCGAACATATGAGATTATCACTAAACTCGGGATACCCCTAAAGTTGGGTTGATGAAGATTATCAGTATGTTGACTGTTCTTCTTCTCAACCAAGATGGAAGAGAGTGCACACATTGAAGGAGCACGTGGCAGTCATACTTGATGAACATTGAGACGCCTCGCTCAGCTCGATCACTGGATGACAGACGTCGTTGCCAAGTCCAAATGCTTTGTCATAGACTATGTCATGCAAGGGGAATCGTCCACCTTCATGGTTCTTGATTACGTTGGAAGTATCAAGAAGATGAAACAGATCGCCGGAAGTCATCAATGATGATAGTGTATATATGATATACATGTTATGAATGTTTTACCTAAGAAAGTACTCGCAGTAGCGACTAAGTTTTTGATACTAGTCATGTTTTATGAAAACCAGATTTACTACTTGAGTAGCTTGGAAGGATGAGGCGACATTGCATGTTGATAAAGGCAGACAAATTGTTGTGATGACCATAGACACTCTCCCTCTATATCTCCCATTTGAATAAATTCTTTTATGATCGCCTGTTAGTATGATCGTTATAAGTGTGTCTTCTCTAGCGAGATAATTGTTCATATATGTTAGTGACAAATTTGTTGTCCTATATTTTTGAAAGTAATGATCATATGCCGATTTGAATTTAGATGGTAGAAGCTCCCACATTCATAATATTAATGCCAAATGATACAAACTTAATAAAGACACCACATATGTGTGCCACTGCCGTTTAATTCATGTCAATGTTATAGTCAATGAATTAGCTCCATAACGGATGGATCTACAAGTCCTTAGATTTGATCTTTTGACACTTGCAAGATAACTAAGACACCGTTTTTGGAGAACGGGCATATAACTTACTGATAGTCATGCATATAGATGTCTGTGGATCAATGAAGTAATTGACGGGTAGTGAAGACCTTTATTTCGTGAACTTCACTGAACGTTTTGAGTATAACTTGTTGAGAATCGTGCATATGGGTGTATGTGAATCAATGAAGTACTTTAACGTGGAAGTCTTTATGTCTTAGACTTCATGAATATTCCGAGTAGATATATGGATATCCACTCAGGGAATGTTAGTCTGGAAATTTTTATTCGATCAAACAAGTTCAGAATGAAGTAGGAAATAAATTTAACAAGAAAATCAAATTCCTACGATACAGATCGAGGAAATAAAGATTTGAATTATAATGTTGGCACATCATGGGAAGACTTGTGAGAAGAGTTCCACAAATTACGTCGCATGGAACACCATAGTGTTATGGTATGTTAGGACGTCGTAATCACACCCTATCGGATAGTGTGTGGTAAATAAATCTCTTATCCAATTATTGTGATCATTGGAGTCATATGGTAGAAACGTAACATTCACGTTAGATAATAGGGAAACCATTTAAATCCATGGAGACAATACCATATGAGTGCCGGCATGGTTTTTAGCCTAGATTGTCGTTTCAGTAATTTAGTGTTTCGATGTGATCAAACCTAAAATCGATTAATCTTTGTAGTGTACCGTACCTAAAGAGTTAGTTGGGTACATGTCTCACGACATAGGCAAAATCGTTACCGGAATATACCTTGCGAAAGAAGTTTCTTGTCCAAGGGTATAAGTGGGAAAGAAAGTAGAGCAAGGAAAAGTTGATGAATTTTCTCTCCAGACATCAGAGTGGCGCAACCGAAAGTGTTTTCGGTGTCATGCTCCAAAGTTTGAAAGAAGCTGATGATACAAGATCATGATGCTCTGAGCTCATACTAAGAACATAGGCGTACGAGGTTGTGTTCCACACTATGTGTTACGACAATCTTGTTATGAAGGTCATGTTAATGGAATATGACAGACCTACGAACTACGAAGAAGAGATGGTAGACCTAAGTCCGAGAAATGGCTATGAGTCATATATGATCCAAGATAAAATCCATGTACGATTACCAGGTAATGACTTGGGAGATCTTTTTGATGGCATCTAGGCTGTTAATAGAATATGGAATTTTATGAGAGAGTATATACTGATAAGGATCGATTTGTCGTAAAACAGTTCCGATAGATTCAAAAGTTGACCACAACGAGATTTTGTCTCAAGTGGCGAAGCCTAAATCTATTCTGGGTCGTTCAGCAATTACTATAATTTCAAATGAGAAATTGATAGATGGATAAGGAAACCATATTTCTTAATAGTGTCATTAAGAAAGAGTTGTAATCAGTACAATAATGGTTTGGTGATCCTGAGAATGCTAAACATGTATGCAAACTTCAGTTGTCCATTGATGGGCTGAAGCAAGCATATCGGAGCTGGAATCTTCACTTTGATGATGTGATAAAAGGATTTTGGAGTTGTCCAAAATAGTTGAAGAAACTTGCATTTGCAAAGAAGTGAGTGGGAGCAAAGTAGCTTTTCTTGATCTTATATGCGGAAGGCATATTTGAGTGGGAGCTAAGTAGCTTTCCTTGATCTTATATGCGGAAGGCATATTTGAGTGGGAGCTAGGTGTGGTTTGTGATTTTGTATGTAACGACATATTGAATGAAACAGATCCTCTAGTAGAGTGTAAAGGATTATTCAAGTGATTAAATTTTCTATAAATGAAGTTAGGCGTATTAGGCATCCAATCTATAATTGTATAGATCGTAAGGGGCTTAATAACATTAGGTCAGAATATTTCCTAAGTTAAGATTTTAAAGTGTTTCAGAATAAAACAAGCGAACAAGATTGTTCTTACTTGTATGACTAGGTAAAATATTAAGTTTATCTTGTCATTTTCAGTGATAGAAAATGATGTTCGACATTCTCTATGTATCAGACATAGATTCAGTCAGACTAAAAGCTCAACCTGGTGTGACCCGAGTTCTTGGTTTAAGAACGGGTTCTAGAGTGATCCTTGTGTGGATTAATGAACAAACGTTAAGTATATTCTTCAGTGTCTGTGAGAACTGAAGATATGTTTTTTCGTAAAGGGTAAGAGTGGAAAGACAACTTGCCATAAAACGGTTACGATGATGCAAGTTGTGACACTGACCCGGTACGACTAGAAATCTCATATAGGAGATGTCCTTTGTTTTGAAGAAAGACATGGTAAGCTTGCGAAGTCGCATATGAATGCACTGTCGCATAATCTACGTAGGTATAGAAATATATGGCAACTTCAGAAGTAGCAAGTGTGATTGGACTGAAAAGTTTTCCGAGCATATGTGGTTCTCCTTAATAGCTCTCTTAGACTTTTAAGGTCCATGCTACACAAATGTTTGAGTCTCACTCCATCCACTGGGATATATTTCACCGTCATCGTAAGATACGGGTTGATGTCAAACTAGGTGACATAGAAGTGTTGCAAAGCACATATAGGTCTCAGTGTGTGAGATCTATTGACTGTATTCCTCTTCCACGAGACGAGCATGCACCAGGAAGCTATGGGTGTTGAGCTTTTACCAAGTTGTAAACTAGATTAAGTGTTACTCAAGTGCAAGTGGAAGACTTAAGGGAATATGTCCTAGAGGCACTTAATAAACATAGTTTATTGGTTATATCCCAATTGTTCATTATAGATTTTATACCATGCTATAACTGTATTAAGCGGAAACATTTATACACGTGTGGTATATAAACAACCAGGTCCCTAGTAGCCTCTACTAAGACTAGTCCATTGTGCGATTGATGATCGAGGTTTCCAGATCATGAGACACGAAATCTGTTGGCAATGGAGTCATATCGTTAGGTGGAACGATGTGATGGACTTACCCATAATTTGTAGGACTTACTCATTACGCCTTCGACCGTAAGATCAACTCTTATTGTTATTCCTGGAAGATAATTTGATCGCACCAAACGTGATATCTTATATAGTGTGACAATGATAGGTGATACTTTTGGGTATCGGAAGGTGATACGTCTCCAACGTATCCATAATTTCTTATGTTGCATGCTATGTTATATCATATTATTACATGTTTTATATGCATTTTATATAGTTTTATGCATTTTCTGGGACTAACCTATTAACAAGATGCCAAAGTGTCAGTTCACTGTTTTTTGCTGTTTTTGGTTTCAGAAAAGTACTTAAGGAAATATCCACCAAATTGGAAATAAATCAACCAAGAATTATTTTTGGAATATTTGCGTTCCAAGAAGCCGGAGAGGAGACGAAGACGATGCCCGAGGAGCCCACATCATGTCCCAGCGCGGCTCCCTTTATGGCCGCGCCAGGAGGTGGTGTGGGGCCCACGGAGGTCCACCGCTTTCGCCCTTTCGCCTACATATACCCCTTCGGCCAGAAACCCTAGCACGTTAGACAATTTTTCCTCCACGGGTCCCGAACGCCGCCGCTATCGCCGACAAGATTCGGGGGACAGAAGTCTCTGTTCCGGCACCCTGCCGGGACGGGGAATTGCCCCCGGAGCCATCTTCATCGACTCCACCACCATCTCCATCGCCGTTACTGACTCCTATGATGAGGAGTGAGTAGTTCTCCCCCGGGGCTGCGGGATCTACGGTAGCCATGTGGTTTATCTCTCTCTCCCATGTGATCGTTATGTGATCATGAGCTTTGTAATCTAGTTAAATATGTGATGCTACTCTTTGTCTATTTTGCACTCTAGAGGTTACTTTAATATGAATTTCGGGGTTATACACGTGTGTAATGGTGACAGTGTGTGCACCGTGTGTGATTCCCTTTATGACATTGTTGGTGTTGGTTTATTCCGACTTTGAGGCTGCTCTTGTAGCCCTACACAATGAATGGTGTTTGTTATCCAACATGAGAGTGTTTAAGAGTAGTGTTTATTTATTTAACTTTGATGTCATTGTTGAGAATGTCCACTGGTGAAAGTAGGATCCCTAGGCCTTGTTTCTAAGCATCGAAACACCGTTTCCAACAAGTTCCGCTACATGTTTGCTTGCTGCCATTTTTATTACAGATTGTAATTACTACTTATAATCATACATATTACTTGTATTTCACTATCTCTTCGCATAACTATTGCAGCTATACATCTGACAAGTGTATTGGGTGTGTTGGGGATACAAGAGACTTCTCGTATCTTAATTGCAGGGTTGCTTGAGAGGAATATCTTTGACCTCTACCTCACTGAGTTCGATATACCTTGGGTGATCCACTTAAGGGAAACTTGCTGCTGTTCTACAAACCTCTGCTCTTGGAGGCCCAACAGTTTCTACAAGAATAGAAGCGTGCGTAAACATCAAGCTATTTTCTGGCGCCGTTGTTAGGGAGGTGAGCGCTTGAATGTATCTCCTTTAGATTCTGCAGTTATTACTTTTTGTTTCTTGTTTTTATTTTCACTAGTTAGGCTAATGGAAAAGAACAAAAAAAATTGAGATCTATATGAAATTTATCTTGAGCTAGGACATGATACTTTTGAAGAGAAAATTAAGAAACCTATGCAAATTTGTTTGCATAATAGTGGTAGTAATGTTATTAGAATAAATTCTTTGGATACTATTATTGCTAAGGTTGTGGAAAAACCTAAGCTTGGGGGAGCTAGTTTAAACAAAAATGATCTTTTTTGCTCCTCAGCTTTGGAGGAATTATTTTGCCTTGATAATGTTGTGCCTCCAATATGCGATAATTCTTATGATGTTTGTGATATTCTTAAGCCACCTGAAGAAATAGTGCCATTTAAAATACCTATAAAAATTATTAAACGTGTTATGAATAACCGCTATGTAGGGGATGGAACTGTCCATCCTGGTGATCATTTTCTATTTTTTTAATGAATTATGCGAGTTGTTCAAGTGTGTAGGTATTTCAATGGACAAAATTAAGAAGAGAATATTTTCTATATCACTTGGTGGAAGAGCTGCGAGTTGGTGTAAATTGTTGAAGGATATCCACTCTCTTGAATGGGAGAAGGTTGTATCTCTCTTTTATTTTAAATTTTATCCTCCAAGTGAGATTCACAAAGATCGTAATTCTATATATAATTTCTGGGCTCTTGAAGGAGAAAGCATTGCTCAAGCCTGGGGAAGGCTGAAAACATTAATACTCAAATGTCCTAACCATGAGCTTCCTGGTAATATAATTGCTAATAATTTTTATGCAAGACTTTCAGGACATTGCAAGGATTATCTAGATGCTTGTTCGGAGGGCTCTTTCACAAGTAAGAAGGTTGAAGCTAGATGGGATCTTCTTGAAACAATTTAAAATAATGCTGAAGATTGGGAGAATGACAAAGGTAAAGAATCAGGTATGAACTATGAATATGATTGCATTAAGTCTTGTGTTGAAACTGCTGGTTTTCAAGAGCTTAGTGCTAAATATGGTCTTGATTCTCATATTATTGTTGATTATTTTAGAACCTTTGCTTCTCATATTAATGTTCCTAAAGAAAACTGGGACGTGTATCATGAACCTTTCAAAGACACTTGTATGGAAAATGAAATAGTTGTTAATGATTGCAATAAATATGCTAAAACTTCTAAAAATACTATTTCTTATAAGCATGTTAATTTTTGTGGAATACATAGACCTTGTGGAATTAATCAAATTGAAGATGAATATTGTATCCATCACAGGAATGAAAATACTAGAGGTTGGTATACAGTCTTAAGTGATCTTGGTAAAACGATTTGTGCCACCTATCCTTTTATTTGCAAACTTTGCTATGAAGAGGGTCATTTCGAATTTCAATGCTCATGTTCTCATAAAGATATGGCAGGAGATTTTAATGATAACATGATCACCCCTAATCAACATGATGAACTTACATTATTTTTTGAGTGTGAAGAGATATCAAGAAAAACTTCTTTGTTAAATATGAGTGATATTGATATGAATGATTTGTTGGATTGATGTTATCTCTATTGTGTTAATAATTTCCATGCTAACACCTACATACAAAATATTATAAAAGATGAGACTTTACGAAAGTATGATAGGACTAATATGTGTTTTCATCTTATTAATGAAAGAGAGGAATCCTCCCAAATTTCTTCCATTGTTTCTAATACTAAACCAGATTATGTGGAGAAGCTTCCTTTCAAGCCTCTCCCTCCTAAAGAGTAAAAGAAGAAGAAAAAGGGAAAGAGGAAGAAGAAGAGGAGTAAAAGGAGAGAGGAAACGATATCTTCTCCCAAACTTGTTGCTTATGTTACAATTTATACTTATAATTCTGAATTTGATGATTCTGAACTTGATGATGTACATATGTCTGTTATTTATATTAGTGATCATGATTGGCATAAGCACACTTCTTTTGATATTGAAGATCTTTGGGATAATAATTCTGAAAATGATGATGTTAATAATTGCTGCACTATTAATACTATTCATGTGCCTTCTCATGATGATATAGAGAGCTCTGAGCTCGGGGATGAGGTGTTTGAAAATCCTTGTGCGACTAATGATTATATATTTGATACATCCCCTTCTAGTAAAAATGATGACATGTTTGCAAGTAAACACACTTTAGAGGATAACTATTCTATTGCTAATGATGACACTATGCCTCCGGTCTTTGATAATTATAAAGAATACTATGACATGGGTTATAACTACAATTATCCTTTTGAAACTTGTCATAATTATAGAGCAATTATTCAAACCAATCCTTTTAATATACAACTTGTCTATCATGTTGAAGTTCTTTATGACGATCCTACTCCCCTTGTTATTAATGAGAAGAACTTTTCTTATGAGGGAGATAGTGATACTTTTATGCATATGGATCATGATAAGAATGTTTTATGTGATGATTATATTGTGGATTTTATCAATGATGCTACTGAAAGGTTTTATGAGAGAGGAAAACACGGTTGTCAAAGTCTTCAAGTTACTAAAACACCTCTCCTTATGTTCAAAGTTTTGAAGTTCTATTTGTTTCATGTTGCTATGATAGTTGCTTTATGTTTCAACAATTTATCCTATTACAAGATTCCGTTGCATATGAAGTGGGTTAGAATTAAATGTGATGATGTTTACCTCTTGATGATCTCCTATGTTTTTCAACTCTCATTGTTATGAGAGCATCATATGAATCTCCTTACCTATCTCAAAGGCGTTAAACAAAAGCGCTTATGGGAGACGACCCACTTTTATTTTCTGTTATTTTATTTTGTTTTGCTTGTGTCAAGGACTTGTCCTACCTTTGAAGCAACTCCTTTGTATCTTTATTTTTTTGCAATGTTGTGTCAAGTTAAGACTGTAGTTGAAAGTTGATGCTTAAATTCAATTATTGTGCTGAAACAGATTTCTGCTGTCCACCGTACAATTCATATCTCCCTACTGGAACGGCAGAAACATCTGCCCTTTTTTGTGCGCAATCCTCGGATATATACACAACTTTCATTAGTTTTGAGTTTTCTGATCTGAGCAAGTTAAGTGCCTCGAAAATATTCGTCTTTACGTATTGTTCTGTTTTTGACAGATTCTGCCATTTTATTTTGCAATGCCTCTTTTGCTATTTTGATTGGATCTTTTTATCCTATTAATTATCAGTGTATGTAGCTAATGTCCAGTAGTAATGGTAGCATTTGTGTTCCTACAGAATATCATAATTTTTTGTGCACTAACCCTCTAATGAAGTTAGTTTGGTGTGGAGGAAGTTTTCAAGTATCAAGAGAGAAGGATGATATAATGTGATCAAGAGGATTATATTGTTGTGCTTGACACTTAAATCATCTCTAATATCTACTTTGCACGATTGATTGCTATCTAGTACTATATCATTGAAAGCTTTGCTTGCTTCACCTACTTGTTTATTCATTACTCGTTTGATATCAATATAAACTACAACCCTTATTCATTTGATCTCAGTTTACATGCCTTACATTATTACATGATCAAGATGGTGTTTAAGCATGTCACTTCAGAAATTATTCTTATTTTATCGTTTTTGCCTACTCGGGACGAGTAAAACTAAGCTTGGGGATGTTGATACGTCTCCAACGTATCCATAATTTCTTATGTTCCATGCTATGTTATATCATATTATTACATGTTTTATATGCATTTTATATAGTTTTATGCATTTTCTGGGACTAACCTATTAACAAGATTCCACAGTGCCAGTTCACCGTTTTTTGCTGTTTTTGGTTTCAGAAAAATATTTAAGGGAATATCCGTCAAATTGGAAATAAATCAACCAGGAATTATTTTTGGAATGTTTGCGTTCCAGGAAGCCGAAGAGGAGACGAAGACGATGCCCGAGGGGCCCACATCATGTGCTGGCACGGCTCCCTTTCTGTCCACGCCGGGAGGTGGTGTGGGGCCCACGGAGGTCCACCGCATTCTCCCTTTTCGCCTACATATACCCCTTCGGCCAAAAACCCTAGCACGTTAGACGATTTTTCCTCCACGGTCCCGAACGCCGCCGCCATTGCCGACCAGATTCAGGGGACAGAAGTCTCTGTTCTGGCACCCTGCCGGGACGGGGAATTGCCCCCAAATCCATCTCCATCGACTCCGCCACCATCTCCATCGCCGTTGCTGACTCCTATGATGAGGAGTGAGTAGTTCTCCCCCGGGGCTGCGGGATCTATGGTAGCCATGTGGTTTATCTCTCTCTCCCATGTGATCGTTATGTGATCAAGAGTTTTGTAATCTAGTTGAATATGTGATGCTACTCTTTGTCTATTATGCACTCTAGAGGTTACTTTTGAAGGAGATATGCCCTAGAGGCAATTAATAAAGTGTATTCTTTATCATATCTCGTTTGTTCATAATAAGTTTTTGTGTCATGCTAGAACCGTATTATGCGGAAACATTAATGCGGGTGTGATACGTAAACAACCAGGTCCCTAGTAGCCTCTACTAAGACTAGTTTCGTTGCGCGATTGATGATCGAGGTTTCCCGGTCATGGGGCATGGCGCCGGTCGGCAATGAGAGTCATATCGCTAGAGAGTGATGTGATGGACATACCCAGATTTGGAGAACATAGTCATTACACCTTTGACCGTGAGATCAACTCTTATTGATATTCCCCGAAGATACTTTGATTGCACCAAACGTCGTATCTTATTTAGTATGACAATAACGGTGATACTTTTGGGTATTGGAAAGGAGTATTGAGACGAGGGGTCAAGAGCGGGATTTGCCAGTCCGCGTAGCAGGATAGATACTCTCGGGCCCACTCGGTGAGATCTTGTCTAATGAGCTTGCAAGCATGTGACTAGGTCACGGAGACATGAGATCATGAACGAGTAGAAGATAGCATCGTCGGTAACGAGGTCGGGATTAGGTATGGAGATATCTATGGAGCGACGCTCGGACGTGCTAAGTATCGCTATGGCAAAAGGTCTAAGACTTCACGTTCAGGTTTGATAGATGAAAGTCATTCGTTATATCTCAGGGATTAATTCATGGGGTCCAGGCCTACGGATTAGTCGTTGATCATTGAGGAGTCTTGATCACACCTGATATTATATCGAACCGCTAGGGTAACACACTTAAGGGGTTTCGACAAGACAACCGGAAAGGAAGGAGATCACCGGGAACGTCCCGAGAGAGGTCCGATGGAGATCGGGCAGCACCGAAAGAGTTTTCGGAGCTAGGAAATATTATATATATTATGTTTGATATTAATTAGTGTTATTAATATGCAAATATGATTTTATATATTTATTTTCGAATTTATTAAGGCAGATTTCCCTAAATGGGCCTTCCGGACGAAAGAAGGCCCAAGAGGGGAAAATTACCTAGGGGAATTCGGTGGGGGCCAGGAGGGCCGGCCTAGGTGGGCCACAAGGGGCCCACCAGGGGGCCGGCGCACCTCCCAAGCCGAACCAGGCTGTGGGGGGTTAGTCCCACATTGCCTGGCTGGCAAGGTTGGCTCCCCTTGGGAGCCTATATAAGAAAGGGCACCCCCAGCCTTTTAATTCACCAATTAATTCCTGATTTCTCTCTCGATCTCGTGGTTCCCAAGTTGGAGCCGCGCCGAGCAAGAGGAGTCGGGGATCTCCTCCACCATAGCCCGCTGCCGCGCTGCTGGTGTTCCGGTCCAAGTCTTCCGCTGCTCGTCCTGGACTGGAGCTTCGGAGGCGTCGTCTCCACCGTACGTGTGCGACTCCCTGCGAGGTGCTGCGCTAGCGGTACTCGGAGGCCTGCTTCCTCTACACGACCTTGAGGTCGGCTACGTCGGTCTTCATCGACAACGTTTGTGCGGGAACGTAATCCCCGCTTTCGGTCTACAAGGGTACGTATTCCGATCTCCGTTCGTACTACTATATCTGCATAGAATAGATCTTGGCTAGTTTAAGGATATCGTTGCTAGGAAAATTATTGTTTTCTGCCCACGATCCCCTTCAGTGGTATCAGAGCCGATCTATCGTAAGATATAGCTGTACGCTGTTAGAACCCGTGCTCTGCACGGGGGCACCGTTCCTGTTATTTGCTACCCTCTAGCGTGCACTTGTGTATTCCAGCGGCATTGAGTTGATGAAGCGGCCCGGACCGACTTTACGCGTACGCTTACGCGAGACTGGTTCCACTACTGACATACGGCTTGTACCGTATCTGTGGCTGGCGGGTGACAGTTTCTCTCTCTTTAGTTGGTCTTCGCATTTTCAATGGAGGGCCCGAAAGGGATGCTTAAACATGCAATTATTGGATCGTTGTTGTGGTCATAAGATTCGTAGGTATGAAGCGGTTCTATTTACGTAAGCCCCAAGCCACGTAAAATATGCAAAAGATAAAGTAGAAGCGTCTAACTTTATTTTGCAGGGGCTATGTGATATGGTCAAGGTAGGTTTATTAAATTGTTTATAAACTGCGGGCGCCAAGAAGACCATGGCACGATGGACTATATCACATTGCATTACATTTGATGTTTTATGTGCATCTTATTTTGTGTGATTGTGTGTGTTACACGGCGGTAGCTGAATAAGATGATCCCTTCAAAATACCACTAGTGTTCTCCCTCCAACGCGCACCACCAATAAAGTTCTACGTTATGAGGCAGGCCGTGATGATCGGGTGTCAGACATATCTTCGTTCGCATACGGTGGGTGTAAGCCATGTTGCACAAGCGTCAGCGTGGAGGTCTTTGGTGGCGAGCCTAGCATACTCAGAAGTATGGCCTCGGAACAGGAAGACCGAAAGGTCGAGCACGAGTCACAAAATTGGTGTGACGGACGATTTTGTCTACTCTTGAAGTTGTGCCGCCGGCTTTGATGATGAGGGGTGGTGCAATGGATGGGGGTCGTGTAATCGCTTAAACGACCAGGAGGGATGTTCGTTTGAGTGGGAGTTATGTCAGTTATTTTCTAAAATACTATAACTCAAAATTATTATGAACAAAGTCTTATGTTGTTGCAAATTCCATTGTAGATGTCTCGCCCCTCGTTTAACCTAGGTCTGTTCCTTGAGAAAGAAAAGCTTAAGACCAATGGGTCAAACTTCATGGCCTGGTTCCGCAACCTGAGGATCCTCCTCACTCCCCATAGGGTGGCCTACGTCATTGAGGCCGCCATAGGTGACCCTCCTGCAGATGAAGCCTCTGAGGATGAGAAGAAGGTCTTCCAGACCCGATCGGAGGATTCTGCCTTTGTCCAGAGTGGCATGCTCTACGCCATGGAAGCCGACCTGCAGAAGTGCTTTGAGAAGATGAGCGCCTTTGAGATCATCTCGGATCTTAAGGCTGTCTTTGCGCCGCAGGCTAAGGCTGAGAGATATGAGGCTTCTGAGCTTTTCTTCTCAGCCAAGATGGAAGAGCATAGCAGTGTGAGCGAGCATGTAGTCAAGATGTCTGGCTACGTTCAACGCCTGAATGCTCTGGAGTGCAAGATTCCCGATGAGCTGGCGATTGACAGGGTGTTGCAATCGTTGCCGCCAAGCTACAAAGGCTTCGTCATGAACTACAACATGCAGGGCATGGCTAAGTCCCTGGGTGAAGTGTTCGTGATGCTCAAGACTGCTGAGGTAGAGATTAAGAAGGAGCACACGCTGTTGATGGTCAACAAGACCGTTGATTTCAAGAAGTCCGGTGGCAAGGGAAAGCAGAGCTGGAAGTCCCGGAGGGAGGCAAAGTTGGCTGCCAAGCCCAGGACTAACAAATCTGGTCCCAGAGCTAGCGTGGAGTGTTTCTACTGCAAGGGGAAGGGTCACTGGAAGCGCAACTGCCCCAAGTATCTGGAGGATAGGAAGTCTGGCAAGACGGTCGACAAAGAGAAAGGTATATTTGATATACATGTTATAGATGTGTACCTTACATCCGCCCGGAGCAATACGTGGGTATTTGATACTGGTTCTGTTGCTCATATATGTAACTCTCAGGAGGAGTTACGGAATAGAAGGCGGCTGGCGAAGGATGAGGTGACGATGCGCGTCGGCAACGGATCGAGAGTCGACGTGGTGGCTGTCGGCACGCTCCCTCTGCATCTACCATCGGGATTAGTTTTGGTTTTAAATAAATGTTATTTTGTGCCATCCTTGAGTGTAAACATTATAAGTGGGTCTTGCCTGTTACAAGACGGTTATTCATTTAAATCAGTGTCAAGCAATTGTGCTATTTATATGAATGATATCTTTTATGTTGATGCTCCCGAGAGTAATGGTTTATTCTTGTTGAATCTCGATCGTAGTACTCATATCCATAACATAGAGGCCAAACGAATTAAGTGTAGTGACGATACCGCCATGTTTTTGTGGCATTGCCGTCTTGGTCATATTGGTATAAAGCGCATGAAGCGACTCCACTCCGATGGACTCTTGGACTCGTTGGATTTCGGATGCCTCGATACATGTGAACCATGCCTCATGGGCAAAATGACCAGGACACCGTTCAAAGGTTTCGTTGAACGGGTGTCGGATTTGTTGGGGATCATACATACAGATGTGTGTGGACCGATGAGCGTTTCGACACGCAATGGTTATCGTTACTTCGTCACCTTCACTGATGACTTGAGTAGATACGGTTATATCTATTTGATGAAACACAAGTCTGAAACGTTTGAAAAGTTCAAAGAATTCCAGAGTGAAGTTGAGAATCAGCTTAATAGGAAAATCAAGCATCTCCGGTCCGATCGCGGTGGAGAGTACTTGAGTTTTGAGTTTGGCACACATCTGAAGAGTTGTGGCATAGTGCCCCAACTTACGCCTGCCGGAACGCCGCAGCGAAACGGTGTGTCCGAGCGACGTAATCGTACTCTACTGGATAGTGTCCGATCTATGATGTCTCTTACCGATCTGCCAGTGTCCTTCTGGGGTTATGCGTTAGAAACAACCGCATTCATTTTAAATAGGGCTCCGTCCAAGTCCGTTGAAACGACACCGTATGAATTATGGTATGGCCACAAGCCTAAGTTATCGTTTCTGAAGGTTTGGGGTTGTGAGGCGTACGTTAAGAAACTACAGCCCGACAAACTCGAACCGAAGTCGGAGAAAGTCGTCTTTGTAGGATATCCGCGGGAAACCGTTGGGTACACCTTCTACAACCAAGCTGAGGGCAAAACTTTTGTCGCGAAGACCGGTACCTTTCTGGAGAAGGAGTTTCTCGCGAAAGGAGTAAGTGGGAGGAAGGTAGACCTCGATGAAATCGTTGATCCTGAACTCGAGATTCCGAGTGGCGCAACGGAAGCAATTCCGGTAACGTCCTCCGTGGAAGGAGTGGGAGAAACTGTCGAGGAAGATGTTCTACCTCGTAGGTCTGGTAGATCTCGGATCGCACCAGAATGGTATGGCAATATGGTTTGCACCGTCATGCTAGTCGAGCAAGACGAACCTACGAACTACAAGGAGGCGATGGAGAGTCTAGAGTCCGAGAAATGGCTTGAAGCCATGAAATCCGAAATAGGATCCATGTATGATAACCAAGTGTGGACTTTGGTGGATATTCCCGAAGGGCGCAAGGCCGTCGAGAATAAGTGGATCTTTAAGAAGAAGACTGATGCTGATGGTAATGTGACCGTCTATAAAGCTCGGCTTGTCGCAAAGGGTTTCCGACAAGTTCATGGAATTGACTACGATGAAACTTTTTCACCGGTAGCGATGCTTAAGTCTATTCGGATTTTGTTAGCGGTAGCTGCCTACTATGATTATGAAATCTGGCAGATGGACGTCAAAACGGCCTTCATGAATGGAAACATTGAGAAAGAGTTGTACATGGTACAGCCGGAAGGTTTTGTCGATCCAGGAAGTGCTAACAAGGTGTGCAAGCTTCAGCGATCCATCTATGGATTGAAGCAGGCATCTCGGAGCTGGAATCTTCGCTTTGATGAGGTAATCAAAGGTTTTGGATGTATCCAGAATGTGGAAGAGACCTGTATTTATAAGAAAATGAGTGGGAGCTCGGTTGTGTTCTTAGCACTGTATGTTGACGACATATTGCTAATAGGGAATGATGTGGAACTTCTGAATAGCGTGAAGGAATATTTAAACAGTAGGTTTTCCATGAAGGACTTAGGAGAAGCTGCGTATGTTTTAGGCATAAAGATCTACCGTGATAGATCAAGGCGCCTATTAGCACTAAGTCAGAGTACTTATCTTGATAAAATATTGAAGCGTTTTCATATGGAGAAGGCAAAGAAGGGTTCTCTGCCGGTTATCAAGAATAAGGTATTGCATAAGGCGCAGTGTCCGGTAACGGAACTGGGTAAGGCCGAAATGACGAAACATCCTTATGCTTCAGCCATAGGATCGATCATGTATGCAATGTTGAGTACTAGACCAGATGTGGCATTAGCTCTAAGTTTGACAAGCCGATTCCAGAGTAATCCTGGAATGCCGCATTGGATAGCTGTTAAGAGCATTCTTAAGTATCTCAATAAGACAAAGGAAATGTTCCTTGTGTATGGTGGCTGCGATGAGGAACTTGGCGTAACGGGTTACGTAGATGCAAGTTTCTGCTCAGACCCCGATGACTGTAAGTCACAGACAGGTTACGTGTTCAAGGTGAATGGAGGCGCCGTGTGCTGGAGAAGTGGAAAGCAACCCATAGTCGCACAATCTACAATGGAGTCGGAGTACATTGCTGGCTGCGAGGCCGCAAATGAAGCTGTGTGGCTGAGGAAGTTCGTCATCGAACTTGGAGTGTTCCCGAGCGTGCAAGACCCCGTGGTCCTCTTCTGCGACAATACGGGTGCCATTGCGAACGCCAAGGAGCCAAGGTCTCACTCCACCGCCAAACACATTCTCCGACGCTTCCACGTGATACGTCAGTACGTACAAGAAGGCGATGTGAAGATTTGCAAAGTGCATACGGATCTGAATGTGGCAGATCCGCTGACAAAGCCTCTTCCGCTTGATAAGCATGAACAGCACCAGCTAGCTATGGGTGTTAGGCTTTTACCAAGTTGTAATCTAGATTAAATTGTACTCTAGTGCAAGTGGGAGACTGAAGGAGATATGCCCTAGAGGCAATTAATAAAGTGTATTCTTTATCATATCTCGTTTGTTCATAATTGGTTTTTGTGTCATGCTAGAACCGTATTAAGCGGAAACATTAATGCGGGTGTGATACGTAAACAACCAGGTCCATAGTAGCCTCTACTAAGACTAGTTTCGTTGCGCGATTGATGATCGAGGTTTCCCGGTCATGGGGCATGGCGCCGGTCGGCAATGAGAGTCATATCGCTAGAGAGTGATGTGATGGACATACCCAGATTTGGAGAACATAGTCATTACACCTTTGACCGTGAGATCAACTCTTATTGATATTCCCCGAAGATACTTTGATTGCACCAAACGTCGTATCTTATTTAGTATGACAATAACGGTGATACTTTTGGGTATTGGAAAGGAGTATTGAGACGAGGGGTCAAGAGCGGGATTTGCCAGTCCGCGTAGCAGGATAGATACTCTCGGGCCCACTCGGTGAGATCTTGATTAATGAGCTTGCAAGCATGTGACTAGGTCACGGAGACATGAGATCATGAACGAGTAGAAGATAGCATCGTCGGTAACGAGGTCGGGATTAGGTATGGAGATATCTATGGAGCGACGCTCAGACGTGCTAAGTATCGCTATGGCAAAAGGTCAAAGACTTCACGTTCAGGTTTGATAGATGAAAGTCATTCGTTATATCTCAGGGATTAATTCATGGGGTCCAGGCCTACGGATTAGTCGTTGATCATTGAGGAGTCTTGATCATACCTGATATTATATCGAACCGCTAGGGTAACACACTTAAGGGGTTTCGACAAGACAACCGGAAAGGAAGGAGATCACCGGGAACGTCCCGAGAGAGGTTCGATGGAGATCGGGCAGCACCGAAAGAGTTTTCGGAGCTAGGAAATATTATATATATTATGTTTGATATTAATTAGTGTTATTAATATGCAAATATGATTTTATATATTTATTTTCGAATTTATTAAGGCAGATTTCCCTAAATGGGCCTTCCGGACGAAAGAAGGCCCAAGAGGGGAAAATTCCCTAGGGGAATTCGGTGGGGGCCAGGAGGGCCGGCCTAGGTGGGCCACAAGGGGCCCACCAGGGGGCCGGCGCACCTCCCAAGCCGAACCAGGCTGTGGGGGGTTAGTCCCACATTGCCTGGCTGGCAAGGTTGGCTCCCCTTGGGAGCCTATATAAGAAAGGGCACCCCCAGCCTTTTAATTCACCAATTAATTCCTGATTTCTCTCTCGATCTCGTGGTTCCCAAGTTGGAGCCGCGCCGAGAAAGAGGAGTCGGGGATCTCCTCCACCATAGCCAGCTGCCGCGCTGCTGGTGTTCCGGTCCAAGTCTTCCGCTGCTCGTCCTGGACTGGAGCTTCGGAGGCGTCGTCTCCACCGTACGTGTGCGACTCCCTGCGAGGTGCTGCGCTAGCGGTACTCGGAGGCCTGCTTCCTCTACACGACCTTGAGGTCGGCTACGTCGGTCTTCATCGACAACGTTTGTGCGGGAACGTAATCCCCGCTTTCGGTCTACAAGGGTACGTATTCCGATCTCCGTTCGTACTACTATATCTGCATAGAATAGATCTTGGCTAGTTTAAGGATATCGTTGCTAGGAAAATTATTGTTTTCTGCCCACGATCCCCTTCAACTTTAATATGAATTTCGGGGTTATACACGTGTGTAAAGGTGACAGTGTGTGCACCGTGTGTGATTCCCTTTATGACATTGTTGGTGTTGGTTTATTCCGACTTTTAGGGTGCTCTTGTAGCCCTACACAATGAATGGTGTTTGTTATCCAACATGAGAGTGTTTAAGAGTAGTGTTTATTTATTTAACTTTGATGTCATTGTTGAGAATGTCCACTGGTGAAAGTAGGATCCCTAGGCCTTGTTTCTAAGTATCGAAACACTGTTTCCAACAAGTTCTGCTACATGTTAGCTTGCTTTCATTTTTATTACAAATTGCAATTACTACTTATAATCATACATATTAATTGTATTTCACTATCTCTTCGCATAACTAGTGCACCTATACATCTGACAAGTGTATTGGGTGTGTTGGGGACAAAAGAGACTTCTCGTATCTTAATTGCAGGGTTGCTTGAGAGGAATATCTTTGACCTCTACCTCCCTGAGTTCGATATACCTTGGGTGATCCACTTAAGGGAAACTTGCTGTTGTTGTCGGCCCAGTGGGAACTGGGGTATGGAGATCCCATTCCCCCAGGCCTCGCACGCTGGCCAGACAGACAAAACGACTAAGGACCAGGCATCACCGCCTGGCGGGACCCTCGAGAGGCAATTCCCCTCGAGGGCCTGATGTAGTGTACCTGCACTTAAGATATGGCAGGTACCTGTGTATAGTGCAAATCCCTGGATCGATTCGTTTGCACACACAGTTACGATGTAATATCACAACAAAGTATCAAATTATTACAACGCAGATCCAGACTTAGAAAATATTCATTACAATTTGCATAGCATAAAGCTAGAAGTGAACGGAGTAAACAACAGAAAATTATTCTTCATGGAGTCCCCAATCATCATCATGTGCCACAGGCGAGCATGTTGGTTGAAGACTCGAAACCCTTAGCGAAAATCTTACTCGTCATCAGAACAGTCTACAAAAGATATATATTTGCAACAACGTGGGTCAGAACCATTTAAAATGGAACTGACAAGTGACACTGTGGTGGACTTAGAGGAAAAACTCTAATATTCTATATGCATATTTGGCTGGTGGAGTTCAAGGCTATTTTGCATAAAGCCAATTTTTCCTAACTCTTTGGAAAACACTTTTCTTCTATTCGAGACATCCGTGGTATGAAACCCCCTGTCTCATTCTACCCTTGTTCGCCCATCAAGTTTTATATTTTTGAAGTTGGAATGGTGGAATCCTCCGTTGACGTCCTCGTTCAGCTGCTCAATTGTCCGTTTCCGGGGACACAGCTAAGTACTTAGATTTTAACTCTGCAGAGGTTGTGCACGTTCACCATTGTACCCATTCAACCCAGGTTATCCTTTACACACCATTTGTGATAAGGAAAGGAAAGAATGAGACGAGATCTTTCAGAAACATTTTCCCTCCCACTCTGGCCTGACTCGCTCCACCTACAAATCCTCTACCACCACCTGTCAGGCCGGGAAGAGTCCACGCAACTTAGTTGATCAAGCCAGAGCCCATATTGGCAATGACTGCACGAGAAGCAATCTTCACTTGGAGTTCTTCAGATTCCTTTGCTCCTGGGTGGCCATCCACAAGTGAATATTCCACAGGTAAATCCCGTGGGAACAACACTCAACTCATACAACCAAGCAACCAATTCCACCCAGGTGTTTGATTTAAAACTTAGTAGGCTTTATCTTTTTCATGAAAATAGTTTTTGCATAGCATCACTATTCTACTAAGTATTTTCATAGGAACCTAGACACAGGAATAAAGAGGTCTAACATGGCTTGCATAGCAATACTATCCTACACATGCTTATAGAAAATAATCTACTCATGCATAGAAAAATAATAGGACTTTTATGGGGGTGTGCCACTTGCCTTGGCAACCGGGAGTGCAGCAGTTACAGTTGCAAAGATTCTCGTTTCCCTCCGAATAGTCTAATAAAGAAATAAAGAGCCACACATAAACACACAAGCAAAGGTTCATACAAAGAAAAATATATGCTACGCATGAGATGAGATGCAACAATTTATTTCCAACGTCAAGAAACAAATAAATGTATCTCTTTGGATTTTCATGATATATGCATGAATAAATTTTTAATTTGTTTCTATTTATTTAATCATGAATAATGGGTAATGACAAGGACTTTAGTTTACTTAAATAAAATTTCAAAATCAAATTTTGTAAAAATGACATTTGGGCAGAGGGCATCTAAACAAGTTGTTAGCAATTTGATTTATTCAAAAAAAAAATTCTAACTAAAGTTATGTCAAAAACACTTAAACTACTCTCAAAAATATTTGAAAATTTTGAATGTGTAAAAACATAAAACTAATGAAGCCAAAGTGTTCTACTGGTTCCAAGGATCTCAAATATATAAAAATATTTAAATTTGGTTAAACAGATAAAAAGTAATGATGAAAACAATATGCATGGTGTTTTCTGCAAAACTGCCAAATTAAATAAAACGGGGAAAATAATTTACACGTCAGCGCTGACTGGGCGCTGACTGGGCATGCTGACGTGGTTAAGTGATTTGATCTGGGCCATCAGATCTGGATCTGGCGGTCCAGATCAATCGTACCGTTTCGCTTATAAAGATCTAATCCTAACCGTAGGATCGAGATCGTACGACCTACACGCGTTGAGCAAAAACTGGCGGCGCTAGGTCACCGGAGGACCTCGCCGGAGCAGCGCGCGCGGCGGCGACACGCACGGCATCGCACGTTCTCGACGTTCTACTGTGTTCCGAGACGAGTGGGTCATACCTACGGGTAGAGGGCGTCGAGGCGACGTCGTTGGCGAAGTGGTGGGGGTCGTAGCTCCTCCTGCCTCCTCTGGTTGCTCGCCGGAGTTGCTGCGGGCGGCGGCTTGCTTCGGTCGCGGACGTCCTCCTCGAACTGCTGCGGAAAAGAGTGAACGAAGTTGTCACAGGGAGGCGCACGGCTACGAGGAGTCGAGAGGGATACCAGGGATGACCAGAGGAGCTCGGGACTCACCGGAGTTCAAGGTTTTGGCCGGCGGCAGTCGCGGCACGGCGGCGGAAAAATGTGGCAGCCTGGGAGCTCCCGTGCTGCGGTTTCTAGGGCAAAACGAAGAGGAGCTCGGGGGCTATTTGTAGGCGTATGCGAGGCAATGAATCGTGTACTTAATTGCTCGAATTAACGAGGAGGAATCGCCGGCCGGAGGTTACCATGGACGTGCGCGTGATTTTGGGGAAGAAGACCGGGTCGGGGATGACAGGTGGGACCCACCTGTCAGTGGCAGGAGAGAGAGAGGGAGATGGCGCTGGGCTGCTGGCGGGCTGGATTGCGACGCGCGCGCGGTAGGTAGCAGTGGGCTTCGGCCCACTGGTTGGCCCGGCTATATTTTTCTTTCCTTTTATGTTTTTAAAACTTTTGTGTATAAAACAATTTCAAAACTATATTAAAACTTCTCAGAAAAATTCATAAAAATATAATTTGAAAAGCTTATGAAAAATAGATCCTTTTGTCTAAAGTAAAAATAGAATAAAAAGGAACATTATTATAAATTCAAATAACAATTTTAAGGACATAAAGTCAATTAAAAACATATATAAATAATTTAATTCAAATTCTATGTGATTCATATGACAAGTTTAATGATGATGATGCATGGATGCAAAGTTTTAATTTTTTTTTGAAAATTGGGATGTTACACCTGAAGAGGAAACGAGGGCCTCAAGGGATCCCTCGCCTCAGGGGACCCTCCCGAGGCGACAGCTCGCCTCGGGGGAGTCCCGCAGGAATCTTCCCTCAGGTCTCCCCGCGCCTGAAGGGAAACGTTGCGGCCAAGGAAGTACGGCAAGATGCACATGGCCTCTACCATGCCCACGTGGTGACGCAAGCACCCCCGTTGCCGTTTTGGTGATAAAGGGGTCAATAAAGCGGCTCTGGCTGCTGCGCCGCTGCCAGGACCTTCTACTCTGACGATAAAGCGGGTGGACTGCGCAACCCTCCAAAGGAGAACGTCATCGTAGGCTCCACCTCAGAGACTGCCCTCTCTACAGGCAGTACAACGCGGTCGGCTCCCAGTCGGCCACCGCTCCCACCTTTATCAACAATGGACCGCGTCCATGGACGAACACGCTGCGGGGGACTCCAACTCCACCCTGTCTCTGCCATGTGGGAGCCACCTTGAAGGCCAAGACGAAGGAGAGCGCCAGAGGCATCTATAAAAGGAGGAAGACATCCATCGTAGCACGTGTGGACTCTTGGCGTGCTACAACCCTTGTAAATCCTAGCAACACTTGGTAGGATAGCCTCTGACTGGAGGAGGAAGAAGATGATCGCTTCCCTCCTCAGGCAAGAACTGCCTCAAGTAGACTTCCGGCAAGCTCTATTGTACTGTAACCCATCATCTAATACAGACAAGCAGGAGTAGCGGTCTTACCTCCTCACGAGGGCCGTGAACCTGGGTAAGGGCCGGTGTCTTCCTCTGTCGTGTGCGTGTCTTCTTCGGGTCCGGCGAGCAACGTCGCGGAGCCACTCGAGGGTCTAGACCTCCGCGTTCAATCCCCTTCACGAACTACTCTTCTGGAAGTGACTACCCCCGATTCTTGGGAGTCATAACTCGACATTTGGCGCACCAGGTAGGGGATTGAGGCGCGTCAACAACCTTCGAGTTCGTCTCCGCGCCATGGTGAACACCCGCGCCACCCGCGTCGCCCGCGTCAACCGACGTGCGCCTGGGGGAGGACGCGCGCCGCTAGGCACCGCGACCACCCGCGCACGGCGGAGCCGACCCCGACATGAAGAGCATGACCCTTCTGGCCCTCACGCAGAGGCGCCGGAGCGCAACTCCGACCACCAGAAGGACGCGCAGTCGTTGCACCCGACGCAGCGCCCGAGCGGCTCGGGCCCGGGGAGGACAGACCCTGCGCCTCACACCGCGCTGCTCATGGCGCAGGAGCTTCTCTGCTACCAGCCCACCGCTGAGGCCCACGAACAGTGGCTCCAACGCCTCAACCACCTCGTCGGCATCGCTACGACGTGCCCCGCTCCGTCGCAGTCCAACCTGCGCCCCTCTCTCGCGGGTACGGTCGCGACAAACGCGCCTCCGCCACCTCCGGGGCCTGCACCGGCTGCGGCGCAGAGGGCTGCTTCGCACGCGTCCTCGCCGCACGATTGCTTGATCGTGCAGCGCACCGCGCACGACGCTCGCGTGGGGATGGAGCTCCAGCGAGACCGCCAGAACAGGGTCGTGGAGGAGATTGGCCAGGCGGGTCAGCAGAACCGCGGCGTGCTGCAGCACGGGGTCTCTACGTACGCCTCAGGCTGCATGGCGTTCACCGGTTCTCTGCGTCGCGTGGTCTGGCCCCCGAACTTCAGGCCTGCTCTCCCCAAGGGCTACGACGGCTCCAACAACCCCATCGAGTTCCTGCAGCTCTACACCACCTCCATCCAAGCTGCGGGTGGAGATAACAAGGTCATGGCCAATTGGTTCTCCCACGCGCTTCGCGATTCTGCGCTGTCGTGGCTCCTGAACCTCCCTGAGGACTCCGTGAACTCCTGGGAGGAGCTCTGCAAGCAGTTCGTCTCCAACTTCAAGGGGACATACGAGCGCGCCCTCACCCACAACGATCTGCGCGCCGTAGTGCAGAAGAAGGATGAGACGCTCCGCATGTACATCCAGCGCTTCAGCCAAGTGCGCAACAAGATCCCGAACATCCCTGACACCCAAGTCATCGCCGCGTTCCGCGAGGGCGTCACTAACAGCAGGATGATCGAGAAGCTGGGCATCCACGACAAGCTCACCTCTGTGGTCAAGCTTTTCGACCTGGCTGACAAGTGCGCCAAGGCTGAAGAGGGACTCCTCTTCGTCAAGATGTCCTCAAGAGGGGACGATCACGCTGAGGGGTCCAAGAGCCTGAAGAAGAAGAAGGAGCCCAAGCGCAAGGCCACCACGGTTCTCGCGGCAGAGCCTGACGCGAAGGGCACCCGCAGGGACTCCCCCGAGCCTGGAGAGAGAAGAGACGACCACCGCCCTTTCTGCATCTACCACAACAGGCACGACCACTCTACGGAGTCCTGCTTCGACCTCAAAAGGTTGATCAAGGAGCGCGAGCAAGCAGAG
The DNA here is from genome assembly GCA_026929855.1 of Poa annua. Taxonomy (NCBI): domain Eukaryota; kingdom Viridiplantae; phylum Streptophyta; class Magnoliopsida; order Poales; family Poaceae; genus Poa; species Poa annua. Next base: position 21,330,767 of record CM049432.1, on the reverse strand, counting down.
GGCAGTGGTAGCCGTGGCCGAGAACGTGGCTACCGCGGGAGCGGACGCAAGAGCGGCTACCAGAAACCATCTGGAAATCAGGCCAACGCCGCAGAAAAGAACGACAACCTCCCCGACGAGGAAGATGGCGGCTACCAAGCCCCGAGAGGCTCCATTGCCTGCATCCTCGGGGGAGCGCAGGCGCCAAAGTCGAACAACCAGTTCAATCAGTTCGCCCGCGAGCTCAACGCCGCCCTCCCAAGCACGGAATCCTCCAGGCCGCTCAAGTGGTCGCAGTACACCATCGCCTTCGACGCTCAGGACCACCCCAAGTCCACCAAGACTGTTGGAACCCTCCCGCTGGTCTGCACCCCCACCATCGACAACGTGGCTGTCTCCAAGACTCTCATCGGTGGCGGAGCAGGCCTGAACGTTATCTCCATCGATACGTTCAGAGCGCTTCAAGTGCCCTACGAGCGGCTCATGCCCTCGAGGCCCTTCACGGGGATCACCAGCGGCTCGATCGAGTCTCTAGGCCAGGTCAGGCTTGCCGTCACCTTTGGGAGCAAGGAAAATTACCGCACCGAGCACATCGATTTCGATGTAGCCCACATCAGCCTGCCGTACAATGCCATCCTCGGCTACCCCGCGCTCGCGAAGTTCATGCCCGTCACGCACCATGCCTACAACATGGTCAAGATCCCCGGCAGCGCTGGCACGATCACCATCCGTGGGCATGTCCTGGACGCTACGCGCGCCGTTGAAACGGCCTACAAGACCGCCGCCATGGCTTTCCCCGCAGAAGAGGATCTATAGCCTCTCGAGAGACCCAAGAAGAAGAAGCAGTTGTTCTCCCAGGAGGCAGCAGCTACATAGAAGATCTCTCTGAGCTCCAGCAGCTCGGGGGCTGAAGGCTCGGGGGCTAGCGTCACCATTGGCGCCGCGCTGCCTCCCAAATAGGAAAGCGCGCTCGTCGCCTTCCTCCAGGCAAATTCTGACATGTTCGCATGGACACCGTCAGATATGTCTGGTGTAGCGAGGGAGGTGATTGAGCACCACTTGGCCGTGTGCCCAAACGCGCGCCCCGTCAAGCAAAAAGCAAGAAAGCAAGCCCCCGAGAAGCAAGCATTCATCGTCAAGGAGGTCGAGAAGCTCAAAGCGGCAAAAGTCGTTCGCGAAGTCGCGCATCCCACTTGGCTCTCCAACGGCGTGGTAGTCCCAAAGCCCGCCGGAGGAGGCCGCCTCTGCATCGACTACACTGATGTAAACAAGTCCTGCCCCAAAGACCCTTATCCCATGCCGAGTATTGACCAGATTGTGGACTCCGCGGCAGGCTGCGACCTCCTCTGTTTCCTTGATGCCTTCTCTGGTTATCACGAGATAAAGATGGCTAAGGAGGACGAGGAGAAGACGGCTTTCCTCACCCCGTGCGGTGTGTATTGCTACGTCTGCATGCTCTTCGGCCTAAAAAATGCCGGAGCCACTTTCCAGAGGTTGATGAGGATAGTGTCGTGGTGGTGTCACGGCAGATGCCATAGGATGGCTAATGTGTGGGGCCGATGGACATTGGTGGATCCGGGGAGGGATAGCGAGCTGAAGAGCTCACACGGGGAGGATCCCGGTATAACCGAGATCTCCCAAGAACGAGAAACAAGAGCAACGCGCGAGGAGGAAGATCTAACAAACAAGAACAAATGCACGAAGGCACACAACCAACACACGATTTACCCAGGTTCAGGGCCCTCGTGAGGAGGTAACACCCCTACTCCTACCTTTCCTCTCTATAAGTGTGGTACAAGGACTACAACATGCTCTTAGATCTCTCGAAGTGAAGAATACAAGGAACTAGATGAACTCAAGGTAATAAGGAGTAAATGCGACTATAGCTCTGGCTCCCAATTTGGTCTCTCTCCCACAGAAGCAGTAATGGCGCCTTTTATACAGTTCCAGCCAGGGGGGCCGGAAACCCTAAACCGACCTGGCCCCACCGGACAGGCCTAACCGACATGGCGTCACCGGCTAGTGCGACCTACTCGCCGCGCTATCCGGCGTAGCCCCTTCTTCATCATCCCGGCAAGGACAGCAGGCGCCGTCCTGGAACATCATTGTCCCCCTATCAGTGACAGGACATGTCTTTGCCCATCCCGGATAGCCTTTTCCGGATTGCCGGGCTAGGCACGTCGTGTCTTGTCGTACCGTTGTAGTACCGCCTGACGCGCTCCCGTGTCAGGCGGGAGGTGACCATGCTTCCGTGTCAGGCGGGAGGTGACCATACTTCCGTGTCAGGCGGGAGGTGATCATGCTTCTGTGTCAGACGGAACGGTACTTCCCCCCGCGACAGACGGGAAGGCCTGCTCTAGACCGTTGACGGCCTACCGGAAGCCCTCACGCCGGCTACTTCCTCGCTTGCCACTGTGAGCTTCTGCATAAGATCAACACCGAGACATACATTCCGGTTAGCACCTACCGGACAACCTATCCGAGCCCTCACAATAGCAGCACAAGCATCAGGCGGGAAAGCCTGCTACAGACCGTTGACGGCCTACCGGGATCCCTCATGCCGGTTATCTTCTTGCTCGACCTCGTGAGTCCTTCCTGCACAAGTCCAGGACCGAGATATATGTTCCGGTTAGCACTTACCCGGATCGCCTATCCGGTAAAACCGAATACTTCTCCTTCTGGGAGTCTCCTCGGAGCCCAAGACCCGAGATCCTTTCCGGATGCACCCGAGTTCGTCTCAGGATGAGTATCTCTAGGCCTAGCCTCCCGAAGATGTCTTAGCCTACCAGCAAAGACATCTTCGAGAAGCTAGTTCTTAGAGGAACCACCCGCTGATGCTTGTGCTGCTATTGTGAGGGCTCGGGGTGTCTATTTATAGCCGTTAGAGCTGACCCTTGCGCCTGCCAGGAGGCACCTTGCGCTCTACCAGCACTCAAGGGTCAAGTTGCCCCTTCAGCACACTAGGAGGTGTCCCTTGCTCTCGCCAAAGGTCAAGTACTGTTGGCACACTACTGACTTACTCCGGGATCTGCCCTACCCGGGGGGCAGCCCCCGACACTAGTCCCCGAAGCTGGTGCTGCGCAGCGACCCCGGATGATGTGCGGGATCAGCTTTAATAACAACTATCTTCCGGGAAAACATGATACTATCCTCCGATTAGACGCCGAGACTGGTTTTTGCCGAGATCCTCATACCGAGATCGTTTCAACCGGAAGGCGATGCCTGTAACCGGATAGTGCAGCCCGAGTGAATCTTGACCGTTGGCTCTGTATTGAATTCCAGATCATGAGCTGGGTCCCACCCGATGTCCTGTCTGATCAGAAGTGCAATCGAGTGCCTCTGACCGAGCACGCCGCCGCTCGGGTTCGCGTGCCGGGAGCCGCAGCCGATCCGAAGTCCAACCGTTGGGGCTGTGTGGCCCCCGGTGTGGCCGGATCGGGCGCTCCGGTGAACGCCACGTGCTGCGCTGCACAGAATGGATCCCACCCACGATCGGAGAGATCGTGGGCGGGAAATTTGGAAACCGCTCCGGAATCCCCCCATAAATAAGGGACCAGAACGGTCATCTCTTCTTCTTCCTCCACTTCACATTTCCGCCATCGTCGTCTCGAGCACGCCGCCGTAGCCGTGCCCGGAGCTCGAACGCCGCCGCTCTCGTTGGTCGCCGGAGCCCTTCGCTTCATCATCGGTTCGCGCCCTTCTTGCCCATCACCGGCCTCACTTTCTCCGGTGAGTCCTCCTCTTTGCCCCGATGAACCTCTTTTATGGGAACGATACCTCGCGCTCGGCCGTGCCCTAACGCACGCGCGGCTGCGCCGCCGCCGTCGAGCACGATTTACGCGGCGCGCACGAGGCGCGCAGCGGGGACGAAGACGCGCCGTAGATCTTAGCCTTTTGCCTGCACTAGGCTATGTTTGTGTTAGCCCGAGCGTATTTTCCTCGTTTAAGTTTTGATTTACTAGCACGCGGTAGATCTTATTTGCCAGGAATCCGGTTGTCTTTAGGAGTTTGTGATCCGACATCTTAGCTCCCGGTAGACTAATTCCGACTAACTGCCGCTGCGCCTGCAGAGTAGCCCGGATACATCTGCGGACTCCTCCGGCATGGCTGAAGAAAGTATTCGGGGGAGCTGGGATGGGTCCGAGACCATACAGGAGGACCTCGACTGGCTGTACCGGACTCACCGGATTCCGCCAGAAGTTGAGAGCCGTCTCCCGGAGGGCGAGGTTCAACCGGAACCCCAACCCGGGGAATACGTTGTATTCCTCACGCACTTCGAGCGCGGGTTTGGGCTTCCGGCTAGCCCCTTCTTCCGCAACTTCTTCGACACCTACAGCCTCCAACCCCATCATCTCCCAGCTAACGCCATCATGATGCTTTCGGTCTTCACCACCTACTCGGAAGCATACCTCGGCGTGTGGCAATTCTTGGACCTCTGGGCCAGGTACTTCATCCTTCGCCGCCAAGTCATCCCCAATCCGGATCAGAAAGTAAAAGACTTGGTCGACTGCGGAGCGGCCACCATCATTCCCCGTGCTGACTCCGGATTTCCTATAGTCAAGGGACTAGAATCCTGCCGGAAGTGGCAGCGCAATTTCTTCTATGTGAAGAATCGGGAGAGTTCAGGAGATGGTCCGGGATCCTCGAACCCGGATTTCATAAACTTGCCGGAGTTCGCCTCTGGACCTCCTCGCCAATTCAATCTCTGGAAACGGTTCCCAGATACCGAAGAGGTCAGATGTATGCACGGCGTCCTCAACGTGCTGACTGACAAGATGACTTGCGACGATCTCCTGCGCTGCTTCATTATTCGCCGCGTCTGCCCCCTCCAAACCCGAGTGCACAAGATGTGCCATATGGACGGGAACTTAGACCCCACCAGGACCAGTATCTTTGGGTTGGACCGTCCTGCGGTTGTCCGGCGCGTTCGAGCTATTGCTCGGACGAAGATGCCGGATGACTATGTTTGGGGTGTCATCGGGGGATCCCGGAAAAAACCACTGAAACAGGTGCTCCTGTCTGTCTTTCGCAAACTTGCATTTGCACCCGGGTTCTGCTGGAAACCGACATGGTTGTCATGCAATGATTTGTTCGTGCAGTTATTCGAGCGGCAAACCGAGGAGGACGCGATCCACGCCAACGGGAATTTCGCGCAAAACATCCCGGCACCGGCTAAGATGCCGAGAGGATCCCGACGGCGAGGACCATCTCGCCATTCCTCTAGTCAAAGCTGCCGCCCCGGGTAACCCTTCCACCTCAGAGGCTATTTCCGTTTCTTCAGATGACGAGGATGAGATTGACTGTCAAATACTCGATGTGATTGATGCTCTCCCCCTCAACTGGGCTTCAGAAGTGGTTCCGAAACCCACGGCCGTGACCAAACGCGCCGAGAGCCGGAAGCGTGTGGCTTCCGACACCGACGCTGCCGATGATTCCGGCCACCCCCCCAAGAGGAGCAAGCCGAACAAACAAACGACCGAGAAGCCTCAACGCCGAAGGAGGGGTCCTCCCACCGTTGATTCCGGGTAAATTTTCTTTGCGTCATGCTACATGATTTTGTCTTCTCCTGAAGTCTTTACTGATATATTTCTTTCAGCGATGCACTCGACCTCCCGGCATCCTTTGCCTCCCGACCTCCTGGATCCCGGACTCCCAGTCCGCCCGCCTCGGGCTGTTTCTTCTCCACCTCGTCCTTCCGCCGGAGTCAGCGAGCCTCCTGCTCCTGGTGCCGCACCGACTGCCGCTGCGACTCCGGATACTCGTCCCGTGGTTTAGGAGATTCCAGTGCAGGCCACGACCGCATCGGGTGACATCCTTCTTCCGGAGAGCCTGCGTCGGGTGCCTGGGCTTGAGGCGGAGATCATGAGTCCTCCCCGGCAGCTCGTGCCAAGTGGTCCCTCCTGGCAAGCTGCGAGCAAGACAACCCCGGTAAAACAGCCCGCGGCCTCTTCCCGGCAACCTGATCATCCCGCCGGGAAAGCGCGCACCAAGGTCGCCGGGCAGAAAACAACTTCTGCCAAACCTACTGCTGCCCCGACATCCTCGGCCCAAGACTTGGCCCTAAGCACGGGTAAGTTTTCACCGTTACCGCCACCTCCTGCCGAGATCCCCACTGCTGCCGTGCGGACACTGCGAGCAACCGTAAGCTCCTTTGTGCCTTCAGGATCCCGGGAGGTTGCTGCTGCTCGCGCGCCTGGCGGCTCCGGCATACGCGTTGTTGAAGAATACAACCAAGCCTGGATTGCCGCTGATGCCTCCGAGATCGTGGAGGACTTGCACGCTGCCGGCCCTAGCCGCAGCGCCCAAGCTCTGCACGCTCTTCAGGTGGCCGCGCTGGATGTTACTCGGGTTACCGAGGTAAGTCTGTTCCCTTTACCTTCTTCAATAAATACCTGTTCCTTCCCCACTAGTCCCCGAGATTGGTGCTTAGTGTTCTAGATTCCACCGAATAGCAGATCACTAGGCTCCAATCTTAGAGAAAATCTCAGGACTTGGAAGCCGAGTCCCCGAGTTCCTTTCCATCGAGTAAATTTTTTCAAAAATTGGTCCATCTCCACTAGTCCCCGAGATTGGTGCTTAGTGCTCTAGATTCCACCGAATAACAGAGCACTAGGCTCCAATCTTAGAGAAAATCTCAGGACTTGGAAGCCGAGTCCTCGAGTTCCTTTCCACCGAGTAACTTTTTTCAAAAATCGGTCCATCTCCACTAGTCCCCGAGATTGGTGCTGAGTGCTCTAGATTCCACCGAATAGCAGACCACTAGGCTCCAATCTTAGAAAAAATCTCAGGACTCGGAAGCCGAGTTCCCGAGTTCCTTTCCACCGAGTAACCTTTAATTTATATCGATCTCGGAACTTCCCGAGTCCCTGGGATCTTTCCCAAGATTGACTTATCTTTCTTTGTCTTGATTTCAGGAGTGCGGCAAGAAACGTGGCAGCATCTTCAACCGGGTTCTTGCTGATCTCGGTCAGTCCAAGAAGTGCGAGGGGCGCCTCCGGGAGGAGCGAGATGCCGCGCGCAAAATCTCGGTGGAGCAGAAGGCTGCACTCGCTACCACGCAGTCCGAGATTGCGCGGCTCAATGCGGAGCTTGAAAAGGCCAAATCTGCCGCGACCGACATGAAGACGCGCTTCGTGGAGGCGACGCAGAAGCAGAAGGAGACCTTGGACCAATCCGAGGAGCGCGCGCATCTCACCGAGACCGGGCTGGCGCTTCTCCGGTCACGGGCCGATACTTGGCTCTCAGAGCTAACCGTATTGAACCGGGATCTTAACAGTAAGTGGACCGACATCCCCTTTTTTCCTTGCTCTCTTTCTTTGTTGTTATCTTCCTTATGACCTATCCGCTTGACAACTCTTCTTTTTAAAGGAGAATTCGAGCATTCTCGCGACGCTGCCGCTCTTGCGGTTGCTGCCGCCCGGGAGAAGCGCGGGGAAGGGCCCTATCTCGGACACTTGGGACATTGAGGATCACCTCACTGCCCTGAAGGCCCGGATAGTGCCTCTCCGGTCGATCGGGACAGAGTTGCTTAGCGCCGCGATTCACATTCACGGTGCGCTATGGCCGGGTGTCAGCGCGACGCTCTCGGTCGGCGAACTGGCGAGCGCACTCCGAGGTGCCGGGAGGCGTGTCCACGCTTGGAAGCGCTCCGGTGCGAGGGCTGGTGACGATCAGGTCTTGAACCAAGTATTGAGTTGGTACGAAGGTCTCGACCTTGACGTGATCCAGCGCCTGCGCACCATCTCGCCGTGGTGCAGCGACCCGGCTAAGGTCCAGCGGCGACAAGAAGTGGAGCATCGCATCGCCTCCTGGTCCAACATTCGCGCCTTCACCGCCAGCGTCGTCGCTTCTGACTCCGAGTCGGATTACGAGGATGACGACGAAACCGGTGCGACTGATGACGTGGACGCTGAGATCCCGGAGGAGGACGACGCTGCCTCCGGTGCCGCCACCGAGACCGTGGCTTCCCGGGATGCTTCAACTCCTCCGCCACCCGAGGCCTCTCAGGCCGAGGTGCGCCCAGATGCCCCGAGTACCGCTGCCGGTGCTGAGGGCACCGTCGCCGCCGCTCCCGCTGCTGCCACCGCCGGGAAGCCGGCTTCCCCTACTCCTTAGGAATACTTAAGAGTAGAACTGTTAAATCCCCGGGATGCCGGGTGCAAGATGTAATATACACTTTTAGCATTTATGTTTCGTACCAAATTATCTATCAGAACAAGCTATGTCGGTTTACTCTGTCACGAGTCCCCGAGTTCCTTTTCATGTTTACCGTACTTAGGCAATTTCTGCTCTTGTCTACCATTTCGGCGTTCGACAGTCGAGTCACAAAACTCCATACACGGCATACATTACTTAAGAATATCCGAGTTCTAGTTAACCGAATTCCCGACATAAAAAACAATTGGGTTAGTAAAAAACAGGTATGCCGGATAAGTTCCTGCTCTGAGTCCCCGAGACCATTTTCGTGTTCCCCACATTTGACTCTCTTTGCTCTTGACTACCATTTCGGCGTTCGTCAGTCGAGTCACAAGATGATTTCATATGACATACATTCCTCTGACTTTGAGAATCGAATTCGGAACTTTCCCGGCATACAGATAACATAAAAAATAGGTACTAGGCAGTCCCCGGGTTCCTTCCCGGGATGCCGGTATGAAATAATAAACAAACTGGGCAAAGTAAATGAGCCCACAACGAGGCAGTCCCCGGGTTCCTCCCGGGGTGCCTTACTTTCATTAATACATAAAAACCGAAATACATCATACACTGAGCCCTTTATGTGTAAAAGGGTCGAAGCAGGGCTACATTACATGGACGCTTGGTTTCCTCTCCGGATTTGTCCATTACACCTTTCCTAGCCTCCTGTGCATCTACAAGGTAATAAGAATCATTGTGCAATGCCCTGCTTATCACAAAAGGTCCCTCCCATGGAGGTGACAGCTTATGCATTCCGGCCGTGCGTTGGATGATCCTAAGCACAAGATCTCCTTCTCGGAACACTCTCGGGTGCACCTTCCGGCTATGATAGCGACGGAGGTTTTGCTGGTAAATTGCCGACCGAGACAGGGCCAATTCTCTTGCTTCTTCAAGTAAATCAACATCATTTTCTCGTGCTTCTTTTGCCTCGGTCTCGGTGAACATTGTCACTCTCGGGGAATCATACTGTATGTCGGTCGGGAGTACTGCCTCGGCACCGTACACCATGAAGAATGGCGTATACCCGGTAGACCTATTCGGTGTAGTCCGGAGACCCCACAATACCGCCGGTAACTCCTCTATCCAGCATCCCGGAGTTCTCAACAGTGGTTCGATCAAACGAGCTTTGACGCCGGCCAATACCAAAGCATTTGCTCTTTCGACTTGCCCGTTTGCTTCCGGGTGTGCAACTGATGCTACATCCAACCGGATTCCCTTCTCAGCACAAAACCGAGCGAATTCCCCCACAGCAAAATTGGTTCCATTATCCGCGATGATGCTGTGCGGGTACCCGTATCTCAAGATGACGTCTTTCAGGAATTGCACTGCGGTGTGTCCGTCACACTTCCGGATTGGCTTGACCTCTATCCACTTGGTGAATTTATCTATCATGACCAGTATGTGTGTCATATTGCCCCGTGCCGGTTTGAACTGCCCGACCATGTCCAAACACCATACCGCGAACGGCCAAGTGATAGGGATTATCTTCAGTGCTGACGCCGGCATATGTATCCGGTGAGCAAACCTCTGACATCCTCCACATTTCCGGACAATGTCTTATGCCTGCTGCAACGCAGTGGGCCAGTAGAACCCATGCCGGAACACTTTCGCCACCAGGGCCCGGGATGATGCATGATGTCCACATTCCCCCTGATGTATTTCCAGCAGCATCTCTTGTCCTTCTGCCGGTTCCACACATCTCTGGAGTACCTCCGTGACACTCCTCTTGTATAGCTCTTGATTGACCTCCGCACTATCTGCCGGGCTTCCACTTCATTCTCCGGGAGGGTTCCTTCCAAGATATAAGCCATAATGGGCTGTGCCCATCCCGGGATAGGTCGAACTGGGAACACGGGAGCGTCTATATCCATTGGCTCTGCCGACATCACCTCCATCATCATCTTTCTTTGCCTCTCTGAGCACAGTGGTGCAGTCCCCGGGTTCGATGTGATGCTCCCGACATCTACTTCCATGGGTACGACATCCGAACTAAGCTCCTTGGGGATGAAGATAGAATCCGACTCGGGTGAGGGCTGAATAGATGGCTTCCTCAAATGCTCAAGAGCGATCCCGGGTGGGATGGCATCCGGAGATGATCCTAGCTTGGACAACACATCTGCCGCCTCGTTTTCTCCTCTGGGTATGTGCTTGAATTCGCACCCTTCAAAAAATCCGGATATTTTTGCACATGAAATCGATACAAGGCCATGTTTGCATCCAGTGCATCCCAGTTCCCCGACACCTGCTGCACCATGAGGTCGGAATCGCCGAAACACTCTATCCGGCGTATGCCGATCTCCCTGGCGACATTCAGCCCATGAACCAAGGCCTCATACTCAGCGACATTGTTAGATGCCCGGAAATGAATTTGCAGGACATACTTCAGCACATCTTGTTTCGGTGAAGTGAGGACAACTCCGGCACCCAACCCGATCTTAGCCTTGGAGCCATCGAAATGCATCCTCCAGAAATTGTAATCCGGCATCAGAGGTTCATATTGCATCTCGGCCCAGTCTACCAAAAAGTCCGGCAGCGCCTGCGACTTGATGGCATCTCGTCTCTCGTATGCCGGAGCGTACGGAGACAACTGGATGGCCCATTTGGCGACCCGGCCGCTAGCGTCCTTGCAACCGATGATCTCGGCCAGAGGAGCTTCGCACACCACTGTGATTGGGTGCTCTTGAAAGTAGTGCTTGAGTTTGGTCACTGCCATGTACACTCCATACGCCATCTTCTGGTAGTGCGGGTAGTTCTGCTTGGATTCCGAGATCACCTCACCGAGGCAATACACCGGTCTTTGTATCAGTTTGCCCCCTTCTTCCCTCTCTACCACCATTGCTACGCTGACTACTCGGTTGGTGGCAGCAATATACAGCAGCATGGGCTCCTTGGGTAACGGGGATGCCAACACGGGTGCTGTTGAAAGTATTCTCTTCAAATCGTTGAATGCCGCGTCGGCCTGCGGGGTCCAAACAAATGTTTTGCTCTTCTTCATCAACTGGTATAGGGGCAAGGCCTTCTCTCCAAGTCGGCTCACAAACCGACTTAGGGAAGCAAGACAACCAGTGAACTTCTGCACATCTTTGAGGCGCACGGGCAATTTCATGCTCTCGATAGCACGTATCTTACCCGGGTTGACTTCAATCCCCCGGCTTGAGATGAGAAAACCGAGTAACTTTCCTGCCGGAACGCCGAATGTGCACTTATCCGGAATCTTCTTAAGTTCTTAAATGTTTCCCTCAGATCATTGATTAGTGAGGCTTTTTCTTTCGTTTTTATGACTATGTCATCGGCATAGACTTCGGCATTCCGACCTATTTGGTCGTGCAAACACTTTTGCATGCATCTCTGGTATGTAGCACCAGCATTTCTCAAACCGAAAGTCATGACACGATAGCAGTAAGCCCCATAAGGGGTAATAAAACCAGTTTTCAATTGATCATCCAGATTCAAAGGTATCTGGTGGAAACCAGAATAGGCATCTAAAAAAGTCAAAAGCTCACTCCCGGCAGTGGAATCTATTTCTTGATCTATCCGGGGCAGTGGAAAGGGGTCCTTCGGGCATGCTTTGTTGAGGTTGGTGAAGTCCATGCACATGCGCCACACCTTAAGCAGGAGGGGATCATCCTTCTTCTTCTCTACTAGGACCAGATTTGATATCCAATCCGGGTGCAGCACTTCCATTATTAATCCGGTGGCCAGCAGTATAGCAAGATGCTCCATGACGGCAGCTCTTCTTTCATCCGAGAGGCGCCTAGTCGGTTGCTTCACCGGCTTCGCATCCGGCCTAACAAACAGAGAGTGCTCAGCCAACTCCCTCGGAACACCTTGCAGGTCGTCACTCGACCACGCAAAAGCATCCCGATTCTCACGGAGGAAGTCGACGAGCTCGCCTTCCTATTTGCTGTCCAGGTTGCTGCCAATGATAACTTGGCGCTCCGGGTTGCTGGGGTCCACACCCACCTTCTTTGTCTCCTTGGGGGGCTGGAATGATGCACCCTGCTCCGGGTTCACCATCCCGGGCATTCTGAGTTGGGAGGTCTTGGCCATCGCCACCACCTGCTGGATCCTCTTCTTTTCTTCCGCGATCACCAGGGACTCAGCTAAGCATGAGCCGACCGAGGCACACTCCATGGAGCGCTTGTGGTCTCCCGAGATGGTGATTACGCCGTTAGGTCCCGGCATCTTCATCTTCAGGTAGCCCATGTGAGTTGAGATCATGAACTTGGCTAGGGCCGGCCTGCCGATCAGTGCGTGATACGGGCTTTCGAGGTCCACGACCTCGAATTCCAAGCTCTCGGTTCGGCAGTTTTCCCGGGTTCCGAATAGCACTTCAACCCAGATTTTACCCATGGGTGAGCAAGAGACTCCGGGCACAATGCCGTGGAAGGTCGTCTCGGTAGGTAACAAGGTGTTCATGGACACCCCCAGCTTCAGCATCGTATCCTTGTACATGATGTTAATGGCGCTGCCATTGTCAATCAGAACCCGACTGAAGCGGACATTGAGGCTTGGTCCGACAAAGGTTGGGTCCACCACCAAGGCGTACGCCCCCGGCTTAGGCATAACTCTGGGATGATCCTTCCGGCTCCACGTGATCTCCATCTCGGACCAGTGCAAGAACTTGGGCACCGCCGGGATCACGGCGTTCACCTCGAGGGCACGCTGTCGCACACTCCTCCGGTCAGTGGGCTCGGTCACGAAGACCACATAGCTTTGATGCGCCTCCCGGTAGTTGCCCTGCTGCTGCCCGGCTTGATTACCGGGGCCTGCACCATTGTCGTTCCGGGTGTGCACCACATTCACCGGTCGAGGTGGGGGTCCTCGCTGAGGCTGATTGATCCGGATCGCGTTGGCCCCCGATGTCGGAGGAGGAGGTCTCGGAATGTTGGGTCGAGACGCCGGAACACTCGGCCGGATAGCCCCCGAGCTGCCCTCCTGTAATGTGCGCTGATACCAGCTGCACTACCGAGTAGAGTGGTTCGCTGGCTTGTTGGCCTCCAGGGTATGGTAGCAGCATGGCTTGTTCAGCATCTCTTCATACGTCAGGGGCTTCTTTTGTTCCACCCAAGTTTTTTGCACTTCCTGACTCTGACCCCAAGCCGGGCCACTTGTCTTCTGATGCTGACTGTTGCCGGCATCCTCTTGCTCCCGGGTCACCGCTGCGACGTGCTGTGCGGCGTGGTGGTACTCGGGCTGATTCCTCTTCTGGCCAAAATCCTGGCGATCATGGCTCCTGCTCGATCCCGAACGCTGAGGTCCCGCATTCCTCCTGTTGGAGTCACCGACATCCACCAGGGGTTGCATGGGATCTCCAAGTGTGTAGGTATCAGCGATGCGCATGGTCTCTGCCAATGTCGCCGGCATCTTCCTTTGCAAGTTCTGCCACAACATTGAGCCATGCCGGCATCCTTGTGCAAACCAGGAGATGGCCTGTGCCTCTACCACCCCTTCGCAAGAGTTGCGAATATTGCTCCACCGGGTAAGGTACTCCCAGTCTGTCTCGTTGCTCCTTTGCCTACAGATGGCGAGCTGTTGAGGCCTGTTTGGCCTTTTGTACGTGCTGGTGAAGTTGCTGATAAACGCCTCCTCGAAATCTAACCAGCAGTCTATGCTGCCAGTTCTCAAGTTGTTCAACCAGATTCTGGCAGGTCCTTCCAACATCTGCGGTACGTAACGTACCGCCCATCGTCTGTTTCCACCGGCTATGCTTACTGCAGTTACATAGTCGGTTAACCAGTCCTCCGGCTTCTTGCTGCCGTCATAGGTCTTAGCACCCCGGTTGAGCTGAAAATTCCGGACAGGCGGCTCCCGCATGATCCGGGGTCCAAAGCAGGCAGGTCCCGGAGGTCCATGCTCTTCCACTAGCTCGGACTGGTGAATCCGATCGAGCCGGAATCTGGCATCGGCCGGATCCAGCTGTCTGGTTCCTACCCGAGATCCCAATGGATTCTCATTGGGCTGGTACCCGAGCTGCTGCAGTCTTGAGTTGCCATCGTTGAGCCTATCTTGTACCGGGATCGCAGCCTGCTGCGGAACAGAGGCGACCTCCCTTCGCGGGTTTCCCTGAACATGAGGAGGGTTCCGGGGTGGATTACCACGGCTAGCCGGGTTATTGTTTCCTACACCCAGGTTGCCACCTTCACGGGTACTTCCCGCCTGCCCCGAGTTACGCTGCCCGGCTTGCTGGATGCCGGCAAAGGACGGATCATAGGTCTGCAACTGCTTGTTCTTCTTGGAGCCCCGGCTTCTGCTCCGGCTTTTGCTCTTGCTCTTGCTTCTACTCGGATGCAGGGAAGAGGCCTCTCCGTCCGATTTCTGGCTATTGGGCCTAGCTGAGTGCACTTGGGATCCCGCCCCGGGGTTCTTCTTCTTGAAGGCCTGGTTCTGCCGGTTGGCCTCGATGACCAACTCGTTCACCCGCTCCTGTTGCTTGCGCAGAGCCTCACCGGATAACCCTGCCAACTCGGCCATGGCGGCTTCGGCAGCCCTAAGAGTTTTCGCCGGCGAGCTGTACACCGGTCTCCCCGCGGAGATCAGGCTACCCATGTGACTGGTCGTGGCTCCACCCGCCAATTCATCATTCACCATTCTGCCCTTTTTGCGCAGCTCTGCAATGCGCTTGTCCCGGGAGTCTATCTTAAGGAATCCGTGAGCTGCATTGTACTCCCGGAGGTTAGCATTGAGCTCACGCCGGATCTCGGCGATCTCCTGCGCTTCGGCGAGTAGCAACCTACGCTGTTCCTCCAAGTCAGCCGAAGTGGCCTGGGTGTCTGCTTCAGCAGTCACAGGGACAGCCAACTTGGCCACGAGACCCGAGAGGGGATCCGGGCGACGACGTGGCTGGGACGGCTGCGGATCGCCGTCTCGGGCCGCATCTCTTTCCTGAGGAGGTTTGGCCAAACGGATGTGGCCGCTTCCGGCATCGCTGTCAGCGTCCTGGTACTCCTCCTCGGTTGCCCCGACCATCATTACCGTGACGGAACTCGAGGAGCGACCGGCACGCAGACCCCGAGTAGCGCAGAGCATGGGAGGATCCTCAGCTTCCAGGACCACGTCCGGATAGCTGCAGATAACTTCGGTGGCGACGTAGGTGGTGAAGCCACCAAAGTCAATGAGGCATCCGTTCACCGGAAAGGGTCTGTTCCGGAAGCACCCTGCGTTGTCGCTGACGAAATCCATCTCACCCAACCTTACGACAAGGCCAGAGAGAACCCGAATGTCGAAGTGAACGGCGGAGCCCGTCCGGATGTGTACACCAACCAACGCCTCTGTCTGCCCCACGGTGGGCGCCAACTGTCGTGGTGGTGTCACGGCAGATGCCATAGGATGACTAATGTGTGGGGCCGATGGACGTTGGTGGATCCGGGGAGGGATAGCGAGCTGAAGAGCTCACACGAGGAGGATCCCGGTATAACCGAGATCTCCCAAGAACGAGAAACAAGAGCAACGCGCGAGGAGGAAGATCTAACAAACAAGAACAAATGCACGAAGGCACACAACCAACACACGACTTACCCAGGTTCAGGGCCCTCGTGAGGAGGTAACACCCCTACTCCTGCCTTTCCTCTCTATATAAGTGTGGTACAAGGACTACAACATGCTCTTAGATCTCTCGAAGTGAAGAATACAAGTGTAGCGTACCTGCACTTTTAATAAGGCAGATACCTGTGTATAGTGCAAATCCCTGGATCGATTCATTTGCACACACAGTTTACGATGTAATATCACAACAAAGCATCAATTATATTACATCGATGATCCAGAATTACAAAATATTTGATACAAGTTGCATAGCGTAAAGCTAGCATTGAAAAAGTACACAACGGAAAATACAATAGCAGTGAGCCTCTATAACTTTCATGCTGCCACAGGCGAAAACATGTTGGTTGTAGACTCGAAACCTTCAAACGAAACCTCACTCGTCATCTGCTCAAATCTGCAATAAGAAAAATATTGCAACAACGTGGGTCAGATTCCATTAAAAATGGAGTCTGGCAAGTGACACTATGGTGGACACTTAAGGAAATAACTCTAAAGCCTATATGCATATTTGGCTGGTGGAGCTCAAGGCTAATTTGCATAAAGCCAATTTTTCCTACTCTTTTGAAAACACTTTTCTTGAAATCGACGAGTATGGCATGAAAACTATAAATCTCATCTTCCCATGTTCACCCATCAAGTTTTATTTCTGAAGTTGGAATGGTGGAATCCTCCGATGACGTCCTTGATCAGCTGCTCAAAATTGTCCGTAACCGGGGACACGGCTAAGTACTTAGTTTTACACTCTGCAGAGGTTGTGCACTTTCACCATTGTACCCATTCAACCCAAGGTATCCTTTACACACCATTTGTGATAAGGAAAGGAGAGAATGAGACGAGATCTTTCAGAAGCATTTTCCCTCCCACCTGGCTTGACCCGTTCCACCTAACATCCCCCTACATCTGCTTGTCAAGCCGGAGAGAGTCCACGCAACATAATTGATCAAGCCAGAGCCCATATGGCAATGGCTGCACTGGAAGCAATCGTCACTCGGAGTTCTTCAGATTCCTCTGTTCCTGGGTGGCCATTCTCAAGTGTACATACTCCAGGAACCATAGAAATGGACCTGAGTAGCCACTCAACATAAACCATCCGACCAATTACCACCCAGGTGTTTCATTCTTAACTTAGTAGAATTTAGATTTTCACAAAACAACATTTGCATAGCATCAATAATTCTACCAAGTATTGCATAGGAACCTAGACACAGGTATAAGGGATTCTACACAGGTTTAGAATAGCAACACATGCATATAAAAATACGCTAAGTAATGCATATAAAAATAGGAAGTTTATGAGGTGTGCCACTTGCCTTTGAATGTTGTCGTTGTTCACAAACTCTTTTCAACAACGAACGTTTGCTCTCCGTTTAATCTAACAATAATAGCAAACAACAATACAACAATCAACAAACAAACACAACTCCACAGTGCACACAGATACGTACTAGATGAGTAAATAAGTTTCATAAAACTTTCTAAGGAAAATATGTTTATGCATGATGTGCAAAATATTCCTAAGGCTAGAAATGCTTTTTCATGCCATGGAAATATCTTAAGTTTATGCAAGGCAATTAGGTTGATCCCAAAAGGACTAAGGTCATAGGTTGAATAAAATATTTTGTTTTATATCAACTTGAATAAGCACTCTAATGGCTTATTCTTGATGTGCAAAATACTTAGAGAAAAATACTAAGTCATTTGTTCAAGTTGATCACAATTATTATCAACTCTTTGTAAATTGGACATTCACTATAGTGAGAGAGACAGACACCCGGCCAGCCACTTAAATTGTGGAACAGGTCTCATGTACGTGGACATGTAAGGTTTGTTTCCAGGCCGCTTCATCCCACTATGCTGCTAGGATCCAACAACTTCAAGATGATAACATCATGATCAAATTTTGTTTAAGTCTAAAAGACAAGATTAGGAAAGAGGGAAAAGATAGAAAGAAAGTTGTAGTTGTCCTCCAGGCTTCATCTCCGGACTTGTAACTTTCTTTTGGATGATGTCTTGATTGAAGTTTTGATAGACTTGATAAATCTTCAGACTTGGTGGTTCTTGTATCTTCGAGGCTGGTCTTGGATTTACTTAGTCTTCATGAAGTATCAGAAGAGAAGAAAAGACAGAGAGAGAGACTTAGAGAATAAAAGGGGGTTGGCCTTCTTGAACTTCTTCTCACTTTTCTTCTAAGTACTTGACATCTTGAGGATGCTTCCAGAGCCTGTTTTCTTCTAAGTCCTTCATGAACTTCTTCTTGATTTCCTCACAAGTGTTTCTTCTTCTTGAAAATACTTCTGGAGTCTTGTTTTTGGCTAAGTCCTTCATTGGTCTTCCAGCTCCATGTTGAAAATCCTAAGTGTCTAGTGCATAGCACTTTTCCCCAAAATACTAAGTTTGAAAATAATCCTAACTTAGAGAAAATGGGGAGGAGTTTTCCTTATGGAAGATATACCTATAAAATATGCTATGCATGAAATGCAATTTTAAATCACAAGCAACATAACACTAATTTTTGTGAAGTTTATAAAATATGCATAAAATTATAATTGCACTTTAATTAGTTTCAAATTTGCAAAACATAATAAAAGGAAGCATATAGATTAAAGTTTTATGTGATTTATATTTTATATCACAATTTTCTTTATAGATGGTGTTGAAAGCCAGAGGTGGTTTAATTATATTTAATGCAATTTGATTTAATCAAAAATAATATTTCTATTAAAAGTTATTTCAAAATTAATCAAACTATTCAAATTAAACTCACATCTATGAAATCATTCAAAAATTACTCAAAAATATTTTATAGCAGTGGCATTAATTTACAAATATTCTAAAGTTTCTAAAACATATTTATTTGCAATTTTTGGATTTATAGATTTAAAGTTATTGCAAATATACTCAAATTCACCATTTGAAATTTGAATATTTTATACTGAGTCAAATTTGAATTTTGTCAGATCCAAAATAATCTACATGTCAAGAGCTTTCCAAAAATATAAAAATTATTGAATTTGAAGTTGTGGTTAAAAAGTTATAGATGTTTTAATTACAGGGACTAATCTGCAATTTTCCAATTAAAATTAAATTAGAAAAATTGATTTACACGCTGGCGCTGACACGGCGCTGACTGTGCACTACGTGGCGCTGACGTGGCTAGCTGACGTGGATAAGTCACAGATCTGGGCCGTCCGATCTGGATCTGGCGGTCCAGATCGGGTCGTACCGCTTCGTCCGCGACAATCTAATCTAAGCCGTAGAGATTGGATCGGACGACTCACATTGCGTACCAGAAGGTGGCAGCGCGGTGGCTACCGGCGACGAAGGAGACGGCGGCGCGGCTCGGGATCGAACGGCCTCGACGCTGGAGTTGCTCCCCGGACGCGAGAAGATGACCACGACGTTCGGCGTGAAGCTGCGACGGCGAAGGGGTCGTCTACGACGAGCAGCGCGTCCTCGAGCAGTGCTGGTTCGTGGACGATGGCGCGGCGGCTCCGATGAACTACGGGTTGAGCAGAGCTCGATGATTCTGCTGCACAAAAAGCACGGAGAAGGCGTCATCGGAGAGGGAAAAATTTCGGCGCGGTCTCGACTCGGGGTAGGAGCTCACCACACCGGATTTGGCGAAATACGGTGGCAGCAACGGCGAACTCCGGCGAGCTCCTCCGGCGGCCTGGGGGCACGATATACTTAGGGTTTGAGGGGGAAAACGGCGGCGGGATCCAGGGTTTATATGGGCGCATCTACAGCAACAAATCCCGCAAGAAACGGGAAGGATTCGACTCCGATTCGATTTCATCTTCGGCACGATATTCGGATAGAGGTTAGAGAAGAACGGCTGACGTCACAGCTGACGTCAGCAACTAATTTCTTTTTCTGATTTTATTTATTTAATTCATATCTTTTGATTTAAAACTCCAAATGGTGTCAAATAAATTTCTAAAAATTTGTAATATTATTATCTTTCTGTTAAACCAATTGTGGGCATGTTTTGAATATTTTTGAAAAATAATATTTTGAATTATTGATTAAATACAAATTTGACACTTAAAAGTCAAATTTGAATTTATATCTTAAATAAATTTTCTTTTGGCTATATAAATTTTATGAAATACCCATATTCAAATATGTTTGAAATTGAGTTATTAAAACTCATTTTTAATTTCTAAATTCATTTTTGGCTTTGGTATAATTATTAATGACATAACACAACTATATAAAAATGGAAAAGATAATGTATTCCTTTTTAATTGAAAATAATTTGGGCAACCTTATATTTTATAATATGATAATGCATTTGAAACTTCATAACAACTTTGGATAAGACCGTTGTTTTAAATTTTATTCTTATTTAGAATATATTAATCATTTCATGCTTTGAAAATAGATGAAATTCCTTTAAGCAAATGAAATGTTTATTTCACATAATTCATTAATTTAAAGTCTATGAAGTTTTAAGGTTATACACTATAGGCTTATAATTTCCAAACTATATTTTGAACTTAGTTAAAGGAATGAAAACCATTTAGTAATTATATACCATTTTGAATAATCTTATATTTATGAATAGATATGGCTAAGTGGTTTAATTCAAATACTTATAAGGAACTAATTTATTTAAAATAAAATGGATTGTAGTTTGTCAAATTATATTTTAAGATTTTTGAAACACAGTGGATAATAAAATGTTTAAACTGTGAAATTTGAAATATTAACTCAAGTTTGAAGTCTTTCATAGTTGGTTTTGTTATACATTTAATATTTTATTTTAATAAAAGAAAAGTTTTAAATTTTAGTGATTTTTGAACATTCCAAAATGTTGGGATGTTACAACAAGGAACTAGATGAACTCAAGGTAAGAAGGAGTAAATGCTCTAGGAGTAAATGCGATTATAGCTTTGGCTCCCAAGTTGGTCTTTCTCCCACAGAAGCAGTAATGGCGCCTTTTATAGAGTTCCAGCCAGGGGGGCCGGAAACCCTAAACCGACCTGGCCCCACCGGACAGGCCTAACCGGCATGGCGTCACCGGCTAGCGCGACCTACTCGCCGCGCTATCCGGCGTAGCCCCTTCGTCATCATCCCGGCAAGGACAGCAGGCGCCGTCCTCGAACATCATTGTCCCCCTGTCAGTGACAGGACATGTCTTTGCCCATCCCGGATAGCCTTTTCCGGATTGCCGGGCTAGGCACGTCGTGTCTTGTCGTATCGTTGTAGTACCGCCTGAGTGCTCCCGTGTCAGGCGGGAGGTGACCATGCTTCCGTGTCAGGCGGGAGGTGACCATTCTTCCGTGTCAGGCGGGAGGTGACCATGCTTCCGTGTCAGACGGAACGGTACTTCCCCCCGCATCAGGCGGGAAAGCCTGCTACAGACCGTTGACGGCTTACCGGGATCCCTCATGCCGGTTATCTTCTTGCTCGACCTCGTGAGTCCTTCCTGCACAAGTCCAGGACCGAGATAGATGTTCCGGTTAGCACTTACCCGGATCGCCTATCCGGTAAAACCGAATACTTCTCCTTCCAGGAGTCTCCTCGGAGCCCAAGACCCGAGATCCTTTCCGGATGCACCCGAGTTCGTCTCAGGATGAGTATCTCTAGGCCTAGCCTCCCGAAGATGTCTTAGCCTACCAGCAAAGACATCTTCGAGAAGCTAGTTCTTAGAGGAACCACCCGCTGATGCTTGTGCTGCTATTGTGAGGGCTCGGGGTGTCTATTTATAGCCGTTAGAGCTGACCCTTGCGCCTGCCAGGAGGCACCTTGCGCTCTACCAGCACTCAAGGGTCAAGTTGCCCCTTCAGCACACTAGGGGGTGTCCCTTTCTCTCGCCAAAGGTCAAGTACTGTTGGCACACTACTGACTTACACCGGGATCTGCCCTACCCGGGGGGCAGCCCCCCGACAGATAGCCCTTGGCGGGCAAATGGGGCGGAACGCCGAAGCATATGTCGATGACATCGCTGTGAAACCACGAGAAGGAAATACTCTCCTCGGAGACCTTGAAGAAACCTTCGCCAGCCTGCGCAAGGTGAACATAAAGCTCAATCCCGCCAAGTGCGTCTTTGGAGTACTGAAAGAACATTTCTTAATCCCTAGTGTTTTGAGCGTTAGTTAACAATACCAATGATGTACTAATCCTATTGCTAAGTATTTCAGTTTGTGTGAGTTGCATATCACATACCCCAAAGCCAAAATGTAAAGAAAAAGAGTTTCTGGAATTCTTCCCAGAACGGGAATATTGGAGCCGGAAATTTCCAGGATCGGAAATTCCGAGTCTCCTATTTCCTACAGAAATATGGCTAAGGAAAAGTTCGGAAGTGGTTCTGTCTGAAACCGGAAAATCAACTCGGAAATTTCATTGACTCGGAATTTCCGAGTCACCCAGAAAACCACTCCAGATTTGGCTAAGGAAAGAAGAGAAAGTGGTTCTGACTTCAACCGGAAATCAACTCGGAAATTTCATCAGCTCGGAATTTCCAGGCCACCCAGAAAACGACTCCAGAATTTGGCTAAGGAAAGAAGAGGAAGACGTTCTGACTCCAACCGGAAAATCAACTCGGAAATTTCACTGACTCGGAATTTCCGAGCAACTCTCAGAAACTTGAAGAAATTTGGGTAAGTCAAGATGTCGAAGACGTTCTGATCTCAACCGGAAATTCAACTCGGATATTTCACAGAACTGGATATTCCGAGTGATCCGGAATTTCCGGGAGTCACTTATACCGGAATTTCCGGGTCTTCGATACATCCAACGGCCAGATTTTGGGAGGGGGTATAAATACCCCCTCACTCACTCAAGAACAGCTAGCTCTCAGATTTTCTCTCTCCTACTATTCTTGAAAGCTCAAATCATCAAGATCTCCCAATCCCTCCACCCAAATTCGTTGATCTTTGGAGGATTGGAGGAGAAGGCCCGGATCTACATCTTCACCGAAGGAATTTGCATTTCCTCCCCATTCACTTGGGGATTTCGTGGCTAGGGTTTCCGGTGGGAAAACCTAGTTCACCATTGTTGTAATCTTGGTGTTGCCTTGACCTTTTGTGGTCCTTGACCTGTTGTGGTCATCTTGAGAGCCCCCAATTAAGTTGTGGGTGCGTGCCTCAAGCGTTTGTAAGGGATTCGATCTCCGCCCTAAAAGGGGATCAATAGTGGAAGGTGAACTCGCAACCTTTGTGGTTGAGTTCATCGGAGAAGAAGGTGAGCCTTTGTGGCGTTGCGGCTAACCTGTTGTGGTAGCGCACACCTCTCCAAACGAGACGTACACCCTTGGGTGGAACTCGGGATTACATCTTCGTCTCCGCGTGCTTCACTCGGTTCCCCTTATCATTACTCCCTTACTTGCTTGTCTTGTTAACTTATTTATCTTGTTAGTACTTCGGTTGTCATTTAGGTAAATTCACCATAGTTGCATATCTAGAGAATTTACCTTTGTGTTGAGCCTAAATTTGAAAAGACCTAAAATTTGTAATAGCACCTATTCACCCCCCCTCTAGGTGTCGGATTCCCGTTCAATTGGTATCAGAGCCTTGTTCACTTTTAAGGGCTTAACCGCCTAAGTGCAACGATGACGGAATCCGATGCCGAGAGGGCCGCCCGTGAGAAATTAGAGGCGGAGAAGGAGGAGTTAGCCAAAGGGGCAACCATGGCCGATCTTATAGATATGAGATCGTCCTTGGAGGCCCAACTCCTCAAGATGAATGAGAAGCTCATGGCACTCTTGAAGTCTAAGGAGCCCGAGGCTACTTCTCCCTCTCCTCCTCCTAAGGAGCATGGTGAGCACTCTAAGGAGTCATCTTCGGATGGGTCCAAAGATGTTCCTCCAAGTGTTTCCCTCGGGAAGGCGGAAAAGGATGAATCACCTAGCTCCTCTAACACCCCCAAAGGAGAGGAATTTCATAATGTCAACCATAATTACTCTCCTAACCCTCCTATCCCTCACCCTCATGTAAACTTTAGAAGTGATCCTCCTAAGCTCAAACCTACTCATTTCTCTCAATGGCAATTTCTAATGAAGTCTCATCTATGTAGTGCCTCCATTGAGCTATGGCGCATCATTGAAGAAGGATTCAAGCCCCATGATCCAACCAACTTGACAAGAAGAGAGGTGGTTGATAGTCAACTCAACGCCACCGCTCTTCATGAACTCCAAATGGCCGTTGGAGAGAAGGACATGGCGCTCATTCAACAATTCTCCACCGCCAAAGAAGTTTGGAATGCTCTTTCCGACATCTTCGTCGGGAATGAGAGCATGAAGAAGAACCAGTATGATGCCTTATGCAATGAGGTGGAAGGGTTCTACAAGTTGGATGGAGAAAGTCACGAGGACATGTACCGGAGGTTGGTGTTGGTTGCTAACTCCTTCAAGAACCTCGGGGCGGTCTACATTGATGACGCTTGGATCAAGAGGAAGTTTGTGACCGCTCTCTTGCCCTTTGAGGAAACGGATTTGAAGACACTCCAAGGGAGACATGACTTCGCAAAGATGACATCCAATGAAGTCATGCAAGAGATGACCGCATACAAGGTGGCCTCCAAGATTGCACAAGATGCAAGAGCTAGAGCCATAGGGATGCACAAGCATGCCTCAATTGCCTTGAAGGCCACCGTTGAAGAAGAGGATGAAGAGGAGTATGATAATCAAGTCGAGCTATCTAGTGAGACTCTCTCAAGTACTCTTACTCAACACATGGGTCTTGCGGCAAGAACGTTTTGGAAGAACCCCAGAAGGGCCAAAGCGAGGATTGACAAGAAGTTTCCCCCCAATGGAGGAAAGCCAAGCAACAAGGTGAGGCTTTGCTATAATTATGATGACAAAAGCCACTTTGTTGCAGATTGCCCATGGGAAAGAAGAGAGGATCATGGTGGGAGGCTCGTGGCCAAGACGAAGGGCAAGGGGCCCATGCCCATGAAGAAGCCCTACTTTAAGAAGAACCAAAAGATTGTCTTGGTAACTCAAGAGCAATATCCCACCGATGATGAAGATAGTGACAAGGAGGATACTCCAACGCAAGTGGCCGCACTAGCCATTTCTTCCACACCTCCGTCACTCTTCTCCTCACCAAATGAGAGCCCCATCATCAAGAATGCAAGATGTCTTATGGCAAAGACATCCGAGGTAAAATTGTCCCCCACCTCCATATCCCATGAAATTGATGATGGTATGAGCCTAGAAGTCAAGGAAGAAATTATTGCTTTTCATAAATTCATGACTAACTTGCAAGGAGAAGGAAAGAAACACTTTGGCTCAATTATGAGTCGTATAGGTGAGCTTGAGGACGAGCTTGAATTAAAAGGTGAGATTGAGAGAGAGGATGCACACACTAAGGTGTCCCTCCAATCCTCTCTCGAAGATGAACAAGAAGCTCGTGATCTCTACTTTGCTAAATGTAAAATTGTGCAGAATGAAAAGTCCGAGCTTGTAGTTGCTCATGCTAGACTTTGCGAAGACTTCGAGTCACTTGAAAATACTCACAAGGTATTGACAAGTGATCACGAACGTCTCCTCAAGTCTCGTGATCAACTCCAAACTCGGATATCTATTCTTGAGAAACCTAGTACTTCTACTCCTTTGAATACTAATGCAAATGTTGTCAAGGATAAAGCTAGGGTCTTGTTTGTTCCCTCCATAGCAACCGAGCCCAAGACCTCCCTTGATAAAGGCAAGGGGACACTCACTACTCCTCTTCATGAGCGAGTGCCCCGCAAGGGTAAGGAAGGTCTAGGCTATGTTGCTAAGGAGAAGAAGAAGATGATCAAGAAGAAGACCAAGCCCGCACAAGCCAAGAAAGATGATATAGCAAGTGGAAATGCCACAAGGGGCACTCCCACTCGTGATGACTTTGCGGGCATATCTAACCCCAATTATGCTTTATATGTTGATTATTATGTCTATGCTAGATACGTTGGTCCTTTTGATGGTTACATTGAATATGCTATTTGGGTCCCAAAGACCCTTGTTGCTAACCAAAAGGCACCCATTGCAAAATGGGTACCTAAACCAAAGAATTGATTGTGTGTAGGGACTTGCTTTTCGAGGATCGAAATGTATAATTGATGGTGGGTGCACTAGTCATATGACCGGAAGCAAGGAAATTGTAACGGAGTTGAAGCCCAATGATGATCAAATGACCGTTACATATGGTGACAATTCAAAGTCTAAGTTAATAGGGCTCGGCAAGGTGGTAGTGGCACCGTACATCACACTTGTGAATGTTTTCCTTGTCGAGTCCCTAGGTTTCAACTTGATCTCTGTCCATTCTTTAACTTGTTTGGGTTATACCGTTGTCTTCGAAAAGGAGATGGTTATCCTCATGCGGAGCAAGTCTCTCAATGTGTCTTTCGTTGGGTACATTGAGAATGGGCTCTATGTGGTTGACTTCTCCGGAGTCACCACTTCCCATACAATGTGCCTATTCGCTATGGCGGACTTGGGTTGGCTATGGCATCGCCGACTAGCCCATGTCAACATGAGGACTTTGCACAGTCTCCACAAGGGTGGCCATATCCTAGGACTAAAAGACCATGTTTCTTTCTCGAAGGATCGAATGTGTAGGGCTTGTGTTGAAGGAAAAATGCATGACATTCACCATCCAAGCAAGACCATCATTTCTTCAACAAGGGTTTTGGAGCTTCTCCATGTTGACCTCTTTGATCCCATTCTGGAAGCTAGTCTTGGTGGCAAGAAATATTGCTTGGTGATTGTTGATGACTATTCAAGATACACATGGGTTTTCTTCTTCAAGTAGAAGGTGGAGACTCAATAAACTATCATCGGCTTCTCCAATGAAGCTCAACATCAACACAATGTCCCTATCTTGGTGATAAGAAGTGACAATGGGTCCGAGTTCAAGAACTACACCTTGAACGAGTTCCTTAGTGAAGAAGGGATTCGTCATCAATATTCCGCTGCTTATACTCCCCAACAAAATGGTGTAGCCGAAAGGAAGAATCGCACTCTTATTGAGATGGCAAGGTCGATGATGGCCGAGTTCAAGTTCCCTCACAACTTTTGGGCCGAAGCCGTCAACACCGCTTGCCATTCATCCAACCGGCTCTTCTTTCGCAAAGGACTCATGAAGACCCCTTATGAAGTGCTTACCGGGAACAAGCCCAAAATCTCTTACTTCCGAGTTTTTGGTTGTAAGTGTTTCTATCTCATCAAAGGTGTTCGTTTGGGAAAGTTTGAATCTAAGTCTCTTGAAGGGACATTTGTGGGCTACGGGTCCGAATCCCACACTTATAGAGTCTATGATAAGGCCTCGCGCATTATCATAGAAACTTGTAGTGTGGTGTTCGAGGAGAATGACGGCTCCCTTGTGGAGCAAAGTGGTGTTTCCGTTGTATCAACCTCAAGATGCTATCCGAAGAATGGGGTTGGGAGTCCACCGCCCCGTTGAAGTCTATTATGAGGTTGCTCAACAAGGATCAAGTTCTACACAAGTGGTGGCTACCCCAACACAAGAAACACCCATCGACAACACCGTGTACAACACGCACAGCCAAGAAGAAGCACAAGATCCTCCAACTGCTCCTGGAATTTACGGAGGGCCGGAATATCCGGATCAAACTGGAGTCGGAAATTCCGGTGACTCGGAATTTCCGGTCCATACTGAACCCGGAATATCCGGTCCTGCTGACATTCCCGGTGGTAGCTCGCAGCAAGGCCAATATCAACCCTCTCCCCCACCTCTGGACGTCACTCCAATGGTTGATCAAGGCCATCAAATCAGTCAAGGCGGAGACATGAATGATCAAGATGATCAAGCGATTCCTCCCACCACTCAGAGGGAAATTGATATCCACCGCTTGAATAGGGTTGGCACCTCACAAGAATTAAGAGCTCTATCTCTTGACAAGGTGCTTGGTGATGTGAGAAGCAAGGTCTCTACCCGAAGACAACTTGCAAGCTTTAGTGAACATCAAGCTCACATCTCCATGGTGGAACCCAAGAAGGTCTTTGAAGCTCTTGAAGATAAATATAGGCTTGATGCTATGCATGAAGAGCTCAACAACTTCGAGCGCAACAAGGTGTGGAAGTTGGTGGAAAGACCCAAAGATTGCCGCAATGTTATTGGCACCAAGTGGATTTTCAAGAACAAGCAAGATGAACATGGTATGGTGGTGAGGAACAAGGCAAGATTGGTGGCTCAAGGTTACTCCCAAATTGAAGGCATTGACTTTGGAGAAACCTACGCGCCCGTGGCTCGACTTGAGTCAATTCGTATTATTCTTGCCTATGCCTCTCATCATAACTTTAAGTTGCAACAAATGAATGTTAAATCCGCTTTTCTAAATGGTCCACTAAATGAACTTGTTTATGTTAAGCAACCACCGGGCTTTCAAGACCTCAAGTATCCGAACCATGTCTACAAGTTAGATAAGGCACTCTATGGCCTTAAACAAGCCCCACGAGCGTGGTACGAGCACCTTATAGAACTACTTGTAGACCGTGGATTCCAAGTTGGGGAAATCGACCCCACACTTTTCACTAAGAAAGTTAATGGAGAGCTTTTCATTTGTCAATTATATGTGGATGACATTATATTTGGATCTACTAACAAAGCATTTAACGAAGAATTCTCTAAGCTTATGACTGACAGGTTTGAGATGTCTATGATGGGTGAGATGAAGTTCTTCCTCGGATTTGAGATCAAACAATTGAAGGAAGGAACGTTCATGAACCAAGCGAAGTACATTCAAGACATGCTCAAGAAGTACGGGTTGCTTGAGCTCAAGGGTGCCTCTACCCCTATGCAAACCAAATGTCACCTTGAGCTCAACCCCAAGGGTAAGGATGTGGATCAAAAGGTATACCGCTCCATGATTGGATCTCTTCTTTACCTTTGTGCATCTAGACCGGATATAGTGCTAGCCGTAGAAGTGTGTGCAAGATATCAGGCGGCTCCTAAAGAAAGCCATGATATGGCGGTCAAGAGGATCTTTAGATATTTGTCTTATACCCCAACCTTTGGTTTGTGGTACCCCAAGGATGCACATTTCTCGTTATGTGGGTACACGGATTCCGATTGGGCGGGAAATCAAGATGATAGGAAGTCAACCTCCGGCGCTTGTCAATTTATTGGGAGGTCCTTGGTAAGTTGGTCTTCTAAGAAGCAAAATTGTATATCTCTCTCCACCACCGAAGCCGAGTATGTTGCCGCCGCAAGTTGTTGCACTCAGTTGCTATGGATGAGGTAAACTTTAAAGGAGTACGGAGTCGATTGCGACAAAGTGCCTCTTCTATGTGACAACGAAAGTGCCATCAAGATTGCTTACAACCCGGTGCAACATTCAAGAACCAAGAATATTGAGATCCGCCATCATTTCATAAGATATCATGTGCCCCGAGGAGACATTGACTTATCATATGTGGGCACAAGGGATCAATTGGCGGATATCTTCACGAAGCCCCTTGAGAAAGGAAGGTTTTGCTTTTTGAGGAATGAGCTAAATATCATTGATTCGAGGTCCTTAGCTTGATCGCTTGCACACTCACCTAGGACCTAATTGCATCTTATCTTGTTTAGATGTAGGCATGGAAATAGGGGGAGTGCGGTCCTAATACATTGGACCATCCCTCCCCCCATTATGCCGATAGCAAGTGTTCTTTTATCTCTATATTCATTCTTATGACTAATGAGCTAAAACGACGAGTATTGGTTATGTACCCAAGATACATCTTCGCGGTGACATGCCATACACTCCTACATGGTGGCCTCGGCCACCGACCTCTTCTCTTTGAAGAGTTGGTTTTTATTTGGAGATTATTGTTGCTATTTGCCCTTCTGTTCATGCATGTGGGAAACCTACTCAACTTGGCGCTTTATGTTCATGTATGGTGTACCAATGACAGTTTGGAAATCTATCCCAAGCCTACTTCCCCCTGAAAACATTTCTCTCTATTGCACACAAGTCATCCTTTTGAAAACAGGGATTTTAGTTCAGCAGGTCGCAATATCCGGTTCTTTTATGAATCGGAATATCCGGGGACTCGGAATTTCCGGTGTAAGTTACACCCGGAAATTCCGATCGGGCGGTTTGTCTAAAAAATATAAGGGCAGGCTCGGGGTGAAGGGCTCATTCGTGCCCTTCTTCCACCCCCGACCTCCCTCACCTCCAACCGCCGCCCCTGCTGCTCCAAGATCCCTCCGGAGCACTCCGGCCGCCGGGGAACCTCTTTCTCGGTCGGATCTGCTCCTCCTCCGCCCCGGGAACTCACTCCTCCAAGCAATGGCCTCAATGGATGAGGGTAACTTCACTTTTCCTTTTCCCAAAGTGCTTGCACTAGGATCTTGATGTGGAGTTATTTGTTTCAAGATTGCTTGGTAGAGATTGTTCCAAGCATCATTCCCTGCCATCTACATACATTAGTTTTGCATTGTGTTGGATCGATCTAGTTTTAGACCGAGTCAATCTCAGATCTGCACTGTTTCTGTTTAGGTCGGAATATCCGACTCAGCCTGACTCAGAATTTCCGGTCCGCCGGAATTTCCGGTTAAGTATGAATCGGAATTTCTGAGCTGATGTAGCACCCCCAAGAGCTACGCTAGACAAATCCGAGACCTTAATCTGAGATAAGCATGACATAGATCTCAGAAGCCAACAGTTGAAAAATCGGTAACACAACAGAGACCCTACAACACAAGAAACAATATATTAAGCTCTTAACAGAGCGAAGAAGCAAATATCACGAAAATAAGGTCACTGACCTGTCAATCACCAATACAACGGAAGGCAAAATAATGCTATCAGACATAGCAAAACTAGCAAAAGGCCTAAGAGGCCTAAGCATAACGGCGACGTCCCAGTCCAGAGATTCCAGGTTGCCGTCTGGGAACCCCAACCTACCCGTCGATGTCGATGTCCAGAAAACACACCTGTCCAAATAATTGCGCAAGGCTGAGTACAGGAGGTACTCAACAAGACTTATTTAACCTGCTATATATCTGTTCGTTCAGAGAGTATCATGAGTGTCTTTTGCATAAAGCCATCTTTATTTAATCGAGGGAGGAGAGAATCTCGCATCAGTAGACTTTTAAAAAGGGATAAGAGAGTGAAACACAAGCTTCATCCACATCTTCAATCTCCACCAGATCATCATGAGTTGTACCACCCACCAGAATCACCCCCTCGCTCAACCCGAGGAAGCGATCCGCCCTTAGTTGGCAAGTTTTATACTTATATTATAGTTGTCTATGATCACCGAAATAAGGTACCAAGTCGTCCATAACCGTGGACACGACTTTTCGAAAAGATTTACCCTGCAGGGGGTGTAACTACCCGCACACGCCAACCAACCGATGCGCCAGCTATTAGCACTCTTCCGGGGAGTGCCGGCAGGAGGGTTGGCCACGACCTTTCCCAAGCTTCACCTATGTCCATGAGCCACAACAGTAAATCTGACCACGCGCAGCGGTCTCTAGTGCGGTTTGCCAAGTCCAAGATCTGTGACCGCAACCCACTTGAACCTGGCCCTAAATCTCTTCAACTCATTTTACCGCACACGCAAATGGAAAACTCGAACTAGTGGCTTCACGTAGTAGGCTAGGCGAGTTGGAGCCGAGGGGAAAATGAATGCCCTGTGTGGATGCACGACTAGTCTTGGTTCCGAACCCAGGAACTCAGTTCCTAAGATCGACAAGAATGAGACAACCCACCACAATCCAATTGTGGCCTCTCATCCAAGTCTTTAGCATATTCACCACATCTTCGATCATTCCACGTCATTCTTCACATCTCTGATTCATCAACCGGATGGAACAGAGGGACGATCTAAGCAGGGCTAAGCATAGCAGGCTCCCGTGATGCAACACTTAAGACAATCTATACCTCCACTCAAAACAACATTTGAATCGCATGCATAATACCAGAATCAAATACTTTGAAATCTTATATGTGCAGATAAGAGGTTATGATTGCCTTGCTCTTCGATAACAAGATATAACGCTTTTGGAAATCTCTGGCTTCACTTGATCGACATAAAAAAAAATAACCCTTCATGAATTCCTGCTTGAGTATGTCGTCGATGATCCAACACCGTCCTTCGATATTGTCAATCTCCACTTCGGATTCGCATTCTACCGCGGAAAGCGAAACACCGGAAAAGAAACGGAAAACAACATTCAACCATGGCATCGATGCAATGCGCACAATGTATGCATGACAAGTTAACGGATTGAAATGTATATCCTACACATGGAAGATCATTTTAAATGGAGTTGGAATGCCCGAGAGGTGTCATTCGACAAACTCCATAATTAAAAGAAATGGTGTAATTTGTTCTTCTATTATAAACATGGTTCAAAGTTGTTTAAATATGCATGATTTGGAGATAATTAAATAGATCTTATTTTTCTGCAAATTTTGATATAAAAATCATATTTTTCTGAATTAAAATGAATTAGTTATGAATTTCCAAAGATTAAACACTTTTAATTCAATTTAAAACATTTATGGAATTAAATAAATAATTTGGGACCCACATGTCAGATATTTAATAATTACAGAAAACATTATTTGGAAATGATTAAATCCCTGACATCAGGGACCCACCTGTCAGTTTTAGATTAAATACAGAAAAGGATTTAAATCATTTTCAGAAAAAGGAAAATCTTAGCTGACGTCGGCTGACGTCAGCAATGGAGCAAGCTCACCTGCCGACCACGGATCGCTCAACTCTGAGCGAGAGGGGTGACGCGACGAGGCGCGGGATTCGGGCGCAGACGCGAGGAGCTAGAGGAGGGCGACGCCGCTGGCAAAAGGTCATCGGAGACGGCGAAGCGCTCGCCGGAGCGGAGGCTGGCGACGGCGCACGGCGGCCGGACGGACGCGGGCGAGAGGGAGGCAAAGAGGGGTCCCAGAGGGGCAGCAGCTCACCAGGAGCGCGATGAAGAGGTCGGGGAGGCGAGGGGAGGTCGGAGGCGGCCGGAATCATCCGGGGAGGCCGGCGGCCGGGGTTGAGGACGACGAGGACGGGGCAGCCAAATTCGTCACGTCCCGGGCTTCCCAGCACGAACGGATGGAGGAGGAGGTGGAGAAGATCACGGCCGTCCTGCGGAGCGTCTCGCCGGAGCAAGGCTTTGCCCGGAGCGGCCGGAAATCGAGAAACGGCCGAGGCTAGGGTTTCGGGTTGGGGAGGAAGAAGAGGAGAAGATGGAGTGGCCTAGGGTTTGCTTCCGGCGCCGGCGGGGAAGGTTTATACGCCGGGGAGGGCGGCGGCGAGCATCTTGGCGCAGGGGAGGGCGACGAACGACCGGGGACGCGACAGCGCTCGCTGGCGAGGTCGGAAGGTTGAAGACGACGTCCATTTTGCAGAAAACCCCCTGGCGATTTTAATAATTGCTGGATTTCTTCACAGATAGGCCCCTGGTTTGGGAATTAAAGAGTTTGAGGGCCTTTTTGCAAATAGAAAATTTATACAAAAATACCAGGAGACTCAGAATTTCACAAGGATGCCAGTGGCAACTTTGGATTTGGAAAATTTTGAAATTCTTTTAATACATTTAAAATAACAAGTGGTTTAGCCACTTAAGTGTTTTCTCTTTTATTTTTAAAACTCAAATTTTGTGCAACTTTTAAATTAGATGCAAATGATGCTCATGATGCACAAACAAATCCTAATTACCAATTAGCAAATTTGGGGACGTTACAGATCTATCCCCCTTACAAGAATCTCGTCCCCGAGATTCCTTGGGTAGGAAAAGAGATACAGAGAGGAAGACTACACCGGTCTTGGATGATCTTATCGATCCCACGACGATCTTGTTTAACAAAGAGGTTGATCTTTTACTTCAGGGATGAATGAACACTTCATGTCTCGTCGGACTTTCTTCAGCTACTCCGAAGAGAAGAGGGAAATAACTCTAGAACGAGGATCTTCAAAAAGATCGAGTATCTCTTGTAAGCTCAAGGGAGGAGTGTGCAAAAAAACTCTTGAGCTAACTAGCATGAAACACATCAAGGTAATGGATGGAAAGGAAGAAGTTTCAAGTTGATAGACAACAGTTACGTGAAACGATTAGGATATGAGCTTTGCACAAGGCTAAGATAGATAAATAACGAGATCTTGATACAACAAAAGGAAGAACCCTTCTTAGATTTCAACCATTTGGCTTACAAGATGTTTGCCACATGATTAAAAGTCCAGGGCCCTAAGATGACTGACAAATTCACACAATGTGTGAGTTGAAAAGGATTTCAAGTACAAGCAAAAGTAAGGAAGAATTGATCAACAGAACGTTGAAGATCATCATGGAAAGAAAATTCTCATGATGGATATATTGTTAAAGATAAGAAAAGGATCTGGAGGATCAATCGGAAGACATTCAGAATCTCCGAGATCATCGGAGGAGGGAACTTCTTCTTGATGTTCTAGATACCCATTTCAAGCTCATGATAAGTCTTAAATAGGTGAGGAGGTAAACATTGGGCTTTGGAAAGAGAAATACCATAATTGGCAACTTTTAGAATAAGCCGCACAACAATCCTCATGGGGAGTGGTTATTCTTGAAGATTCCAGGGAATTTCGGCAATAGGCCTTCTGACTAATTGTGCCAACCACAACATCAATCTTGCCGGAGTTACAAGAAGACCTATGTCAAAATCCTTGAGGGACACCAACCATCGTTGCTGCTTGAGATTCAGCTCTGGCTGGTTGGGATGAAAGTTCAGGCTAAGAACGTTCGAACAAAGAGGTGCAATGGTTAACATCGGAGAAAGGTTGCAGATTCTCAAGATATGGACAACAATGTTTGAATCGAAGAGATGAGCAAGATTGCAAAACCCATGTATTAGCAATTTGTCAGAGGACAGATGCACCTACATGAATTATAAGCAACAAACACAATTGAGTCCTTGTGGGAAAAACAATAAAGGAGATAATGAAGTTTTTAGACTTCTTCTCATTCTTGATCCAATCAGTCAGTGGCTTGGTATGCATATATGACCCAATGGGTCGATACATTATGAACATTCCTTGTATGTACAGTTTGAACTGAGTGAGAAAATAGAAAATTAAGCAGTAGGGATTTTTCCCTACTGTTTTGCGCCTCAAAAAAAAGGTAACAACCTGTCATCCCATGAATAATCCGCACATGCATGACCGACTAGAGATGATTCCCGAGGGATCAAAGAGGAACTCTACTTGGATTCTCGGCGACATCTTTTAGCAAATGCACGTGAACCAGAAGAGGTTAGTTCCAACATCCAGAACACATACTTCGTGATGACACAAAGATGGTTCTCAAAAGTTTCCAACATTGTTGCCAAAGGTTCATAATGATCCTCTTCAGACATGGAGGCAATGAGAATGCTATCGATGGGCTCAATAACAAGCTTATTTAGATACTCCAACAAGATGGAATCAAATAACATATGAACAAGGCAAAAATATTGGTCAGACCGAGGACATGAAGATGTAAGCTGGCGAAACACCATAGGTAAAACATCATCAAAGATGGTCCTTGGGACTGAGTTTGATTTGACGATAGCCCAAATCAAATCAAAGATTTAGAAGATAGCAAATCCATAGGATATACCATCTTGCTTCAACACGAAAACACCGGTAGACAGGAGTCTTGCTTTTCATGGCGAGACGATGTGGCTTTAAGAGCGTCAGTAAAAACCTAACTCTTTGACCGAGTATGTGCACCGGAACAAACGGACTTGGTAGCATAGTCAACTTCACTTAGTGACCGGATAACCAATCACACAAGGAAGGGATCAAATGTCCTTATATGTCAAAGCAATGCAAATTGCTAAGAATATTTGATAATCACATCAATACACTCGCCATAGCATTCCGAGCACGAGCAGCTAGGAGAAAAGCGTGAGTAAGGACGTGAAAAGCATCACTTCATCAATAAAGTCATGAGACACATGCAGACCTTTGGATATACGAGATGGTGATATCTTGAGATGGAACAGATTAGAAGCAAACAAAGCATCTTAATCTGCGGGCTACAACACTTTGACCTGGTCCTGGAAATGGATGATGTATGGGAGTTTGTTTCCCCCTGACATCCCGAAGTGGAATGCCACGACGAACCACAAGAGCAACATGCATTAGTACACCAATGCACATTTACAATTTGGATGCCAAGTGGCATACACGGGTCAGAACATGACGGAAAAAAAGAAACATGCTCAGGACAATCCTGAGATGCAGATGATCAAGTTAGCATACATATGATAACTTGTTCTGATAAGAAGGGTGTGGCAGAGTCACCAACTTAGATGTGAGACTCACAAAGAGCCTCTGTCGTGATCCTTTTGGTTCCATGACAGAACCTCTGCCAAAGCTAGTGGAAGGAGAAGACCTTGGATGTCACAAGGAAATCACGACAAAACCACGAGCTAGAAGGCTAGCTAGAATTGACATTACTAGCCCTTCTGAGGTTACAAGTGAAAGTGCATTCTATGTACTACCAAGTTTTGGTGACTAATGACAACACAAAAAGTATTCTAATGTTTGTAATGAAGCATGCAGGCTATTTTACAGGTTGACTGTCAAAGAGGAATACTTAGGTTGCCTAAATGTCATTTCAATTACACTTGGTATTTGTTCAGGAATTCAGTCAGGAGATTTCCGGGGCTCGGAAATTTCCGGTCCATAGACCGGAGATTTCCGAGCCATCCTTAATTATCACTAAGTCTGAATTGAAATGCGTACTGACTTCAACTCAAGCTGAGCCGGAAATCCTCCCGGAGATTTCCGGCGCTCGGAGATTTCCGAGCCCCAGTCTGGAGATCTCCGAGTGACAGAGGAATTTCGACCAAGTCCAGAACTTAAAGTGCGTAGTGACTCCAAAACAATTTTAGCCGGAAATCATCTAGGAGATTTCCGGCGCTCGGAGATTTCTGAGCCCCAATGCGGAGATCTCCGAGTGTCAGAGGTTTTTCGACGAAGTCAAGAAGCCCAACCAGTACTGATCCAGTTTCTAGCTCAACCGGAAATTGCACCGGAAATTTCCGGGGTCCGGAGATCTCCGGTCCTCAACCCGGAGATTTCCGGGCTGGCGGCTGTGCAACGGGCAGATTTTGGGGAGGAGTATAAATATCCCTCCACCTACCTCCAACATTCTAAGCTTCCAGATTTTCTCTCTCCTCCATTGGTGCTGAAGCTCGTTTCTCCCGGATCTCCCAATCTAGCCACTCAAATCCATTGATACTCGGGGATCTGAGGGAGAAGCCACCGATCTACATCTCCACCGAAGCGATTTGACTTTCCCCCTCTATTTCTTGAGGGGCAACAAATCTAGGGTTCCTTCGTGGATAGCTAGGTTCAACCTTGTGTATTTTGATCCTTTGTGGATTCCTTTGTGGAAGTGACCTGTTGTGGTCGTTGTGAGAGCCCCCAATTCAGTTGTGGGTGTGTGCCTCACGAATTTGTACGGGACCTTCTCCGCCCTTAAAGGAGTCCTTAGTGGAAGTGTGGATTCGCACCTTTGTGGTCGAATTCACAGGAGAATAGGGTGAGGCCTTTGTGGCGTTGAGCAAACCTTTGTGGTAGCTCACTCCTCTCCAACGAGACGTACACCTATGTGGTGGAACTCGGGATAAAATCTTGGTCTTCGAGTTCCTACGGTTGTTTCGTTCCACTCTCCTTTACCGCATCTCTATTTCCTGTACTTGCTTAGCTTCCTTGTAGTTTGTCACTTGTGTCACCTAGTTGCACATCTAGTCAAGTTACTTTCCGCTAGCCTAAAACTGAAAAAGACATAAAAATTGGACACCACCTATTCACCCCCCCTCTAGGTGGTCAACTACCGTTCAATTGGTATCAGAGCCAGGTTGTCTCTTAAAAGCTTCACCGCTTGAGACCAACCTTGGACAATGCAAGTTGACCCAAAAGAGGGTTCCGAAACGGACGCCGCGACTTTGGCGGCAATGCAAGAGAAAGGTGCCACTATGGCCGATATCAACTCTTTGGAAACAAAGTTGACATCGTCCATACAAACCGAGTTCAAGAAGTTTCATGATATGCTTGAGTCTCTCAAGACATCTAAAGAAACCTCTCTTGCATTGCCCTCAAAGCCTCCGGTGCTTCCGGGCATTACTCTTGATGTGGACCCGAATTGGTAAAGGGAAAGCAATTGCCTTTGGATGGGAAGGGTGATGCTAGTAGTTCCTCAACCCATCAAAACACTCCATCATCCAATGATGAAGTGCCTAAAGGCTACAACGCCACTCCTCCCCCATCCCAATACCATACCCCCGATCCCATTATTCCTCACCCGCAAGTTTCTCATAGGGGTGATCCCCCATTGCTTAAAGATTATACCTTTTCTCAATGGCAATACATGATGAAGTCTCATGTTTGCAGCTCTTCAATCGAGTTGTGGCGCATCATTCAAGTTGGATACAAGCCGCATGATCCGACCAACCTAACAAGAAGAGAAGTGGTGGAGGCTCAACTTGATGCCACCGCTCTCTACATGATCCAAAAGGCGGTTGGGAACAAGGACATGGCTCGCATTCAACATCTCACCACCGCCAAGGAGACATGGGATGGTCTATCCGAGTTGTTCGTTGGAAATGATAGCATGAGAAGGAACCGCTATGACTCTTTGAGCATGGGATGGTCTATCCGAGGGCTTTTTCAAGCTTGATGGCGAAGACCATGAGATGATGTATCAAAGATTGGTGACCATAGCCACAAGCTTTCGAGAAGTGGGTGCCTCTCATATTGATGATGCTTGGATCAAAAGGAAGTATGTTAGCTCTATGATGGCTTGTGAGCCTACCGACGTCACTTGTCTTCAAGGAAGACACAACTATCATCTCATGACATCTAATGAGGTTATGCAAGAGATGGCCGCATACAAGGTGGCCACTAAGAATGCTCAAGATGCAAGGGCAAGGGCTCTTGG
The DNA here is from genome assembly GCA_026929855.1 of Poa annua. NCBI lineage: Eukaryota > Viridiplantae > Streptophyta > Magnoliopsida > Poales > Poaceae > Poa > Poa annua. Next base: position 21,292,188 of record CM049432.1, on the reverse strand, counting down.
AATGCAAAGAGGCACAACCAACCTTGCTTTGAAGGCTACCGTTGAGGAAGACAACGATGATGATGATCTTGGAAGCTTTGCCGCCATGTCCGAGGAAGCACTCAAGATTGCTTACAATGACCATCTCGCTCTTGCGGCTCGCACCTTTTGGAACAATCCCTCAAGAGGCAAGATGCGTTTTGACAAGAATGCACCTCAAGCCGATAGGGTCTCACCCTCCAAGTCAAGGACATGTTACAATTGTCAAGACAAGTTCCATTTCGTTGCCGAGTGCCCTTATGAGAAAAGAGAAGAGCATGGTGGACGTCTAGTGCTCAAGGACAAAACCAAGATGCCTCCCAAGAAGGCCTATGGAAAGAAGAGGCCTTTTAACAAGAAGCCTCGCATCATGCTGTTGACTCAAGAGGAGTATCCCACCGATGATGAAGAGTCGGAGGAAGAAACCCCAAATGAAGTGGCGGCCCTTGCCACCACCTCGACAACTATCATCTCTCCATCAACGACAAGAACTCCTTCAACTACGACAAGCTCTTCATCGTCTCTATTCACATCGCCTAATGAGAACTCCATCACCAAGAGCTCAAAGTGTCTTATGGCAAAGGCGTCGGAGGTACCTTCATCCTCCTCCTCTCTCATGAATGAAATGAATGAGCTTGATGATGCCTCTAGCTTTCAAATCAAGCAAGAGCTTGTGGCGTTCGACTCCTTTATCACTAACTTGCAAGGTGATAGCAAGAAACATGTTGGTGCCCTCATGGTTCGAATTGGTGAGCTAGAGCATCTCAATGAAGAGAAGGGTAAGATAGAAAGAGAAGACGCTATTTCTCTATCTTATTTGAAGTCCTCTCTTGAGGAGATTGAAGAGTCTCATGCTCGTCTTGAGGAGCAACTTGAAACTATTGAGGAAACTCATAACTCCTCACATGCTAAGCTCATTAAGGATCGTGATATGTACTTTGCTAAATTCAAGGTGGCTCAACAAGATAAAGCCGAATTTGCGGTTGGGCATGTTCGACCCATTGAGGACATGGAAAAGCTCGTCATAGCTCACAAAGCTTTGGAGAGTGAACATGCTCTTCTAAAAGAGTCGTATGCCCAACTTCAAACTCGGCTAACTAACCTTGATTCTCTTAGCATCTCTACCTCTAAGTGTTCTTGTGATAATGCTAATCTTGTGAAGGAGAATGCTAGGTTGAAGAGTGAGATGACTAAGGCCGACACATCCAAGATCATCCTTCTTAAAGGTAAACAAGTTGTTGAGACTCCCATCGTGGAGCCTCACACTCGACAAGGAAAGGAAGGTCTTGGATATGTGCCTCCCATCAAGATGAATGCCAAGAAGGGCATTCCCAAGAGCATCAACCCCGTCCAAGCCAAGAAGGCCGACTCCATTCAATCCAAGGAAGGTCTTGCGAGTAGGAATGTCACAAGGGGCAAGCCTACTCGTAAAGATCACGCCGGGGACAACAACCCTAACTATGCTTTATATGTCGATTATTATGGGAATGTTTGTGCTCGTTACATTGGATCCTACTATGGTTTTATTTCATATGCTATTTGGGTTCCTAAATCTCTTGTCGCTAACCATAAAGCACCCATTGTGAAGCAATGGGTTGCTAAATGCAAGAATTAATCTCTTGTAGGATCTTGCTCCCGGTGGTTCAAAATGGATAATTGATAGTGGATGTACAAGTCATATGACCGGGAGCAAAGAACTTGTTACGGAGTTGAAACCTAATGAAGATCAAGTAACCGTAACTTTTGGTGACTTATCAAGGTCTAAGGTAACCGGGTTTGACAAAGTGGTAGTTGCCCCCGACATTTCTCTAGTCAATGTCATGCTTGTTGAATCTCTTGGCTATAATTTGTTATCGGTTCGTGCCTTAACAAAGATGGGGATCTCTCCCTTCTTTGATAAGGACATTGTGGTCCTCTTGTGGAGCAAGTCGCTAGGAGTGGCTTTCGTGGGACACGTGGAGCATGAGCTCTATGTGGTGGACTTCTCCGGAGCCACCACTTCTCAAGCCATGTGTCTCTTCGGAAAAGCCGACGTGGGTTGGCTTTGGCATCGCCGACTAGCTCACGTAAACATGCGTACTTTGCAAAGTCTTCACAAGGGTGGCGACATTCTTGGACTAAAAGATCATGTTTCCTTTTCAAGGGATCGAATTTGTAGAGCTTGTGTGGAAAGCAAGATGCATGACATTCCTCATCCAAGCAAGACCATCATATCGTCATCCCGGATTTTGGAGCTCCTTCATGTTGATCTATTTGGACCAATTCCGGAGATAAGTCTTGGTGGCAAGAAATATTGCCTCGTGATTGTTGATGACTATTCAAGGTATACTTGGGTCTATTTCTTCAAGACCAAGGATGAAACTCAACAAGTCTTCATCGACTTCTCAAAGGAAGTTCAACGCCAATATGACCTTCCCATTTTGGTTATTCGGAGTGACAACGGGTCGGAATTCAAGAACTACACTCTTAACGACTTTCTTAGTCAAGAAGGCATTCGTCATCAATATTCTGCTGCTTACACTCCTCAACAAAATGGCGTTGCCGAAAGAAAGAACCGAACTCTCATCGACATGGTGAGATCTATGTTGGCGGAGTTCAACTCTCCCATCAACTTTTGGGCGGAGGCTATTACCACCGCATGTCACTCATCTAATCGCCTCTACTTCCGAAAGGGTTTGAAGAAGACTCCATATGAGATCCTCAACGGCAATAAACCCAACATTGGCTACTTCCGAGTGTTTGGATGTAAGTGCTATTATCTCGTCAAGGGTGTACGGTTGGGTAAGTTTCACTCTAAGTCTCTTGAGGGGATATTTGTCGGTTATGGTAGCGAGTCCCACACTTATAGAGTCTTTGATAAATCCTCCCGGATTATCATAGAGTCTTGTAGTGTGGAATTCGATGAAAATGATGGCTCCCAAGTGGAGCAAGTTGGTGTTTGTGATGTAGGTGATGAACAACCTTTTGATTCTATTAAGAAGATGGGGGTGGGCTTTCTACGCCCAATTGAAGTCCATAAAGAAGTTGTTCAAGATGACTCAAGTTCTCCCATCAAGGAAACCTCACCATCACAAGAACCACAAGGTGGCTCACCCATAGAAAATGATGATTCCTTTCAAGAACAATCTCAAGATCCTCCTCAACAAGGGCATGCTATTTCTTCTCAAGATGAAGCTCATGATGAATCTCAACAAGATCTTCATCAACAAAAAGATCATGCCTCCTCCACCAAGATTATTGAAGCCAACTTCACTTCATCCGCGATCACGTGGCACGAGGAGATATTGATCTATCATATGTTGGTACAAGGGATCAATTGGCGGATATCTTCACGAAACCCCTTGATGAAGCCCGTTTCTGCTACTTGAGGAATGAGCTCAATATCATAGATTCTCGGGGCTTGGCTTGAACTCCGTACACACACTCCAACGTTTAAGGCTTTATAAGACCTAGAGGTACACATGGACTTAGGGGGAGTGTTTTCCTAATACATTGGACTCTTCCTCCCCGTATTATGCATATAGTGACATATCATTGCTAAAACTTCAAATTGAATCTAATTTGTGAGCTTCAATGTTGAGATGTAGTTATGGACCCAAGATATATCTTCGCGGTACCATGCTACAACTCATACACGGTGGCCTCGGCCACCAACACTATTTCTCTTTGGGTTCTATTTGGTTTTATTCTTTATTTCTCACTTGCATTGTCTTTGGTTCTTTTGGGAAAACACACTCTTGTTGGTCTTGTCTTGTGTTGTATGGTTTTGCAACTTGAGTGTGTCTTCTTTTCAGTTTGAGTGTCTATCCTAAGCCTGTCACTATCCTGTAAACATGCTTTTCCCCACTCATGTCCCCTGTTGGTTTCTTGTTCCTGGAGTTTTTGGGTTTGAACGGAAATCTCCGAGCCTTACTCGGAAATCTCCGGGCCACCAGAGAATTTCGAGACTAAGTCCATTCAAAAATCAGCACTGACCTGTCATGATTTTTTACCGGAAATAGTCCCGGAAATTTCCGGTGTCCGGACATTTCCGGGCTGAGACTCGGAAATCTCCGGCCCCTGCGATATTTCAGCACCTAAGTCCTTTTCAATTTCGGCACTGACCTCAGGCGAAGCTGAATCGGAATTAGAGCCGGAAATCTCCGGGGTCCGGAAATCTCCGTCCCGATGTCCGGAAATCGCCGAGTGTGCCAAAAGTTTTCCAGGGCTAAGTCCTGTCCGGAACTAGCCCCGGAAATCTCCGGCACCCGGAAATCTCCGAGCCTCAGTCCGGAAATTTCCGGTTCAAATTTTTCCTGCCTATATAAGGGAACGGGTGGACCGGCCAGTTCGGCCAGTTCTTCCACCCCGTGCCCTAACTCTCTCTCTCCTCCGAAAATCTCCAAATTTTCCTTTCCTCGCTGCGGTGGATCGTTCGAGGGTTTCTTCCGTGCTTCGGGGATCTGCTTCTCCTCGTCAAGGGCTTCGTTTCCATCCGCACGCTTTTCGCAATGTCCTCCGGTAACTCCTCTTATTTCAAATCTAGGACGAAACTTGTTTTCGTTTAACCTAGCAGATTTAGGAGGTTGTTAGTTGTTTCCTTTGGTAGAATTGCTCCCCTAGGCATGTTCTACCTTCCACATGCACAGATCTGTTTTTCATCCATAGATTTTGTTCAGATCTGTCCAAATTTCGTGCAGACCGGAAATTTCCGGTCCTTACTCGGAAATCTCCGGACCCCGGAGATTTCCTAGTCAGACCCGGAAATCTCCGGCCTGCTCAGAATCAAAACAGCTAAGTCCAGAAACTGTGTTTGTCAAAACTTTTCTAGTATGTTCCATTTTCAATCTCGGACATGAGTGCTTACCCCATATGCTTTCCATCCCCTCTTTGCTGTGTACCTGCAGGTTCCAACCCTCGTGGCCGCTTCAAGCAAATGGCTACTCGCGGAAGAGCCAAACCAGTTCACTCACGCCCTCCCAGTGGGTCCTCCAGTGAAGACAACTCACAATCTGAGACCTCAGCCATCCTCAAGAAACCTATTGGTGCTAATAAGAAGAAAAAGACCGAGCTCCGTCTTGAAGACTTCAACAAAGGAAGTTTTCGCAAGTGGCGAAGTGACCTCTCCTATGATGTGGAGTCTGATGATCCCACTTACTTTTGCACTGAGATGGCATGGATCTACAGAGAGGTCTATCAGAAGTTCTCCATTGACAAGCCAATCTGCCCCATGAAGTGGATTGACTTTGACAAATTAATGAAGAAGGCCGATTGTTTTGGTGGTGCTGTGAAGGTTTGTGGACTTTTGGGTTTGGAGCCATTGATGCGAACTGAGTGCAACTACAGCGTCTCTCTTATCCATCAGTTATATGCCACTGTGGTCTTAGACTCCTCAGAGGATATTGGGATGACTTGGATGTCTGGCAGGCAGCGCTTGACTTCTTCCTTTAGAGAGTTTGCTCAGATTCTTGGATGTCCTTTCCGTGGTCTTTCTACTGCAGCTGGTGCCCGCATGCATGTCCATGGCGTGTCCTACAACAAACACGTCATGACTGATCTATACCATCCTGGAGGGAGGATTGGCTCTCAGAATGGCCTCCTACCCACTTATGATATCCTACTGCGCATGTTCCGTTGGACCATTGCTCCCATTGCCGGCAATGCAGATAATATTGCCGGGGCTCTAGTAAACTTGATGGCCAAAGCTCATGATGCCTATCTTGGGGAGTATGCAGTTGAGCAGGAGGTCTATAAGGTGGATGTCATGGACTTTATTTTCCAGGAGATGTCACTAGCAGTCTTTGAGAGGAAAGTTCCTCCATATGCTCCTTATATAATGCTGCTCATCAAGAGCCTCTACAAGCTGACTGAGCAAGATGGTGATGACTTTGATGCAGCTTTTGCCACTCAGCCTCACAAGCCAGCCCTGCTTGTCCAGAAATCTGCTCACTTGGTTCAACAACAAGCCACCATGCATGAGATCAATGAGGATGACATTTTTGGTGGTCCATCTAGGGTTCCCTCCAATCCCAACATCAAGAAAGCTGCCAAGAAAAGTCGCCCCTGGGTAGTTTGAGCAATTGAGAAAATCATGAACATGAACTGTTGCATTCACAGTGAGAACTACTCCATCTACTCTCAGAACCATCGCATTATGCAGCGCCAAGAAGCAATGATGGCTCACATGAAGATGCCTGCTCCAAAGCAACCTTTGAAGCCTCGGGTTCCCTTCAAGGATTGGAATGCAGATGGTCTCACATTTGATTGGGATGATGCTGTGCCAGAGGACAGCGATCTTGAGAATGCTGACACGGAGGAGGAGGAGGAAGATGATCAGGACGCGGGTTCCGACTCTTGAGTCATGGGACGTTAGTGGAACCTCCTCCCTTTTTGGTATCTTGATGCCAAAGGGGGAGAAGTATCTCTAGGACTCTCGGGATTTGCATGGGCTAAGAGCACTTCTTTCTTTTCGCTTTGCTTCCTTCAGTGCTCTTTTATTTCGTGACTGTGTTTGTTCGTCATGTGTGTGAGACATGAGTACTGTTAAATTCTCTATTGTAATAACTCTTTATCTAAGTTTGTTGCTTCTATTGTGTTTGTGTGTGCTTTGAAAAATCTAGGGGGAGTGTTGATCCTAAGGAATGTGCACTTTGTATTCCAAAGACATTCTTAAATAGTGCACTCACTTAGGGGGAGCTCCGTCTATATTTTGCAAATCCACTCTTTTTTTGTGTTGTCATCATTCGCCAAAAAGGGGGAGATTGAAAGTGCATTCTATGTACTCCCAAGTTTTGGTGACTAATGACAACACAAAAAGTATTCTAATGTTTGTCATGAAGCATGCAGGCTATTTTACAGGTTGACTGTCAAAGAGGAATACTTAGGTTGCCTAAATGTCATTTCAATTACACTTGGTATTTGTTCAGGAATTCAGTCAGGAGATTTCCGGGGCTCGGAAATTTCCGGTCCACAGACCGGAGATTTCCGAGCCATCCTTAATTATCACTAAGTCTGAATTGAAATGCATACTGACTTCAACTCAAGCTGAGCCGGAAATCCTCCCGGAGATTTCCGGCACTCGGAGATTTCCGAGCCCCAGTCCGGAGATCTCCGAGTGACAGAGGAATTTCGACCAAGTCCAGAACTTAAAGTGCGTACTGACTCCAAAACAATTTTAGCTGGAAATCATCTCGGAGATTTCCGGCGCTCGGAGATTTCCGAGCCCCAATCCGGAGATCTCCGAGTGTCAGAGGTTTTTCGACGAAGTCAAGAAGCCCAACCAGTACTGATCCAGTTTCTTGCTCAACCGGAAATTGCACCGGAAATTTCCGGGGTCCGGAGATCTCCGGTCCTCAACCCGGAGATTTCCGGGCTGGCGGCTGTGCAACGGGCAGATTTTGGGGAGGGGTATAAATACCCCTCCACCTACCTCCAGCATTCTAAGCTTCCAGATTTTCTATCTCCTCCATTGGTGCTGAAGCTCGTTTCTCCCGGATCTCCCAATCTAGCCACTCAAATCCATTGATACTCGGGGATCTGAGGGAGAAGTCACCGATCTACATCTCCACCGAAGCGATTTGACTTTCCCCCTCTATTTCTTGAGGGGCAACGAATCTAGGGTTCCTTTGTGGATAGCTAGGTTCAACCTTGTGTATTTTGATCCTTTGTGGATTCCTTTGTGGAAGTGACCTGTTGTGGTTGTTGTGAGAGCCCCCAATTCAGTTGTGGGTGTGTGCCTCACGAATTTGTACGGGACCTTCTCCGCCCTTAAAAAAGTCCTTAGTGGAAGTGTGGATTCGCACCTTTGTGGTCGAATTCACAGGAGAATAGGGTGAGGCCTTTTTGGCGTTGAGCAAACCTTTGTGGTAGCTCACACCTCTCCAACGAGACGTACACCTATGTGGTGGAACTCGGGATAAAATCTTGGTCTTCGAGTTCCTACGGTTGTTTCGTTCCACTCTCCTTTACCGCATCTCTATTTCTTGTACTTGCTTAGCTTCCTTGTAGTTTTTCACTTGTGTCACCTAGTTGCACATCTAGTCAACTTACTTTCCGCTAGCCTAAAACTGAAAAAGACATAAAAATTGGACACCACCTATTCACCCCCCCCCCCTCTAGGTGGTCAACTACCGTTCAACAAGCACTCCTCAGGGATCAACGAAATGGATCTTGGGTTAAAGGTCAGCATCATGTACTGATAGAGTGAGCATCACATGGGTAACAACCAACATGACTCAACACACCACCAACAGCACAATCTGGGACCTTCGGTTCAAGTCCAGGATGAAAAACGAAAGAAGGAGTAACTACCATTCGAGTGTCTCAAAGGCACAACGATGTAGTAATCACGAGATAGCTTCAGACACCAACCACAGCTTCCGAAGTATCAAATGAAGAAAAGGAGATCTTCAAAGTGAAAGGAATCTGAAACATTGGAATAGAATGGTGCAGAAACAACAAGGTTGAGAGATCGAGTGGGAAAGGAATCTCTCATTACAAATAAGAGGAAGACGGATCAAAGAGCACACCAGACTCTAGAAAACTTAACTCTAGGTCAACTTGGCTAAGAAACGACCTGCACTTGATGCACCTATATTGTGAATGACCAAGAGAAAGAGGGAGCAAAGCGTTTTATCCAAAACAAGGTAAGGTGACCCAGACGTAGAGCGATACCAGATAAGGAGTAAAAAGAAGCCTATTTAGATTTTTGGTAAATAGTTTTATCTTTCAAATAGTTTTTACAACAACTAGACTCAACATCGACCAATAGAAAGGTTTTCCTACATGCGGTCCTGCTCTGATACCAAAACCTGTAGCACCCCCAAGAGCTACGCTAGACAAATCCAAGACCTTAATCTGAGATAAGCCTAACATAGATCTCGGAAGCCAACGGTTGAAAAATCGGTAACACAACAGAGACCCTACAACACAAGAAACAATATATTAAGCTCTTAATAGAGCGAAAAAGCAAATATCACGAAAATAAGGTCACTGACCTGTCAATCACCAATACAACGGAAGGCAAAATTATGCTATCAGACATATCAAAACTAGCAAAAGGCCTAAGAGGCCAAAGCATAACGGCGACGTCCCAGTCCAGAGATTCCAGGTTGCCGTCTGGGAACCCCAACCTACCCGTCGATGTCGATGTCCAGAAAACACACCTGTCCAAATAATTGCGCAAGGCTGAGTACAGGAGGTACTCAACAAGACTTATTTAACCTGCTATATATCTGTTCGTTCAGAGAGTATTCATGAGTGTCTTTTGCATAAAGCCATCTTTATTTTCACGAGGGAGGAGAGAATCTCGCATCAGTAGACTTTTAAAAAGGGATAAGAGAGTGAAACACAAGCTTCATCCACATCTTCAATCTCCACCAGATCATCACGAGTTGTACCACCCACCAGAATCACCCCCTCGCTCAACCCGAGGAAGCGATCCGCCCTTAGTTGGCAAGTTTTATACTTAGATTATAGTTGTCTATGATCACCGAAATAAGGTACCAAGTCGTCCATAACCGTGGACATGACTTTTCGAAAAGATTTACCCTGCAGGGGGTGTAACTACCCGCACACGCCAACCAACCGATGCGCCAGCTATTAGCACTCTTCCGGGGAGTGCCGGCAGGAGGGTTGGCCACGACCTTTCCCAAGCTTCGCCTATGTCCATGAGCCACAGCAGTAAATCTGACCACGCGCAGCGGTCTCTAGTGCGGTTTGCCAAGTCCAAGATCTGTGACCGCAGCCCACTTGAACCTGGCCCTAAATCTCTTCAACTCATTTTACCGCACACGCAAATGGAAAACTCGAACTAGTGGCTTCACGTAGTAGGCTAGGCGAGTTGGAGCCGAGGGGAAAATGAATGCCCTGTGTGGATGCACGACTAGTCTTGGTTCCGAACCCAGGAACTCAGTTCCTAAGATCGACAAGAATGAGACAACCCACCACAATCCAATTGTGGCCTCTCATCCAAGTCTTTAGCATATTTTACACATTTTCGATCATTCCACGTCATTCTTCACATCTCTGATTCATCAACCGGATGGAACAGAGGGACGATCTAAGAAGGGCTAAGCATAGCAGGCTCCCGTGATGCAACACTTAAGACAATCTATACCTCCACTTAAAACAACATTTGAATCGCATGCATAATACCAGAATCAAATACTTTGAAATCTTGTATGTGCAGATAAGAGGTTATGCTTGCCTTGCTCTTCGATAACAAGATATAACGCTTTTGGAAATCTCTGGCTTCACTTGATCGACATAAACAAAAATAACCCTTCATGAATTCCTGCTTGAGTATGTCGTCGATGATCCAACACTGTCCTTCGATATTGTCAATCTCCACTTCGGATTCGCATTCTACCGCGGAAAGCGAAACACCGGAAAAGAAACGGAAAACAACATTCAACCATGGCATCGATGCAATGCGCACAATGTATGCATGACAAGTTAACGGATTGAAATGTATATCCTACACATGGAAGATCATTTTAAATGGAGTTGGAATGCCCGAGAGGTGTCATTCGACAAACTCCATAATTTAAAGAAATGGTGTAATTTGTTCTTCTATTATAAACATGGTTCAAAGTTGTTTAAATATGCATGATTTGGAGATAATTAAATAGATCTTATTTTTCTGCAAATTTTGATATAAAAATCATATTTTTTTGAATTAAAATGAATTAGTTATGAATTTCCAAAGATTAAACAATTTTAATTCAATTTAAAACATTTATGGAATTAAATAAATAATTTGGGACCCACATGTCAGATATTTAATAATTTGAAACATCCCAATAATTTGGAATGTTTAAAAATCACAAAAATTTAAAACTTTTGTTTTGATTAAAATAAAATATTAAAATGCATAAGAGAACCTACTATAAAAGACTTCAAGCATCATGAAAAGATTTAATATTTCAAATATCTCAGTTTTTTTTTGAAAGGAATGCGGTAGGGGAAGCCCCTACAGCGGGTTTTTTATTTTTAAATAATAAGAACCCAAATCTGCGTCCATGAGGACTTGAATCTGGGTGGCTGGGTTGTACATCCACTTCCCTAACCAAGTGAGCTAGGCTCACATTGATTCAAATATCTCAGTTCATCATTTCTTTCAAAAGTTGTTTCAAGTTGAACAATTTATTATCCATTGTAGTTATTAAACCTCAATATGTAATTTGACAAATGTTTATTAAACTACAAACCATTTTATTCTAAGTAAATGGTTTACTTATAAGTAATTGAGTTCAACCACTTAGCCCTAGCTATAAATAAATAAAAATAAAAATTACAAGTGTTATTTTAAACTATTGAAAACATTGTCTATTTGCCAAAAGATTATTATTCATTTACCTGAGTTCAAAACATAGTTTGGATATTTCAAGTCTATAGTTTATAACCTTAAAACCTTATAGATTTTATAATTACTTAACAACCCTAATAAACATGTCATTTGCTTAAGATGATCTTCATTTATTTTCAAAAACATGAAATGTTTTTTTATGAATATATATTCTATATAAGAAAAGAATTAAATCTAAAAATCTATTCTTAAGATATGTTATAAAGTTTCAAATGAATTATCATAATATGAAATATAATGGTGCTCAAAATACTTTAAATTAAAAATGAGTACATTACATTTTCTCGGTTTATTTCAAATAGGTATAATATGTTAGTTAATAATCTTTTAAAGCTAAGTTTTACTTAATAATGGAATATGAGTTTAAATAACTTATTTTCAAACATATTTGAATGTGGGTATTTTACAAATTTTATTAGCCAAAAGAAAGTTTAATTAAGTCATTATTTCAAGATTTATTTTAAGTATCAAATTGGTATTTAAATGAATATTTCAAAATATATTTTTTCAAAAATGTTCAAAACATGCCCACAACTGGTTTAACACAAAGATAATAATTTTAAAATTTTTTAGAATTTTGTTTGACTTCATTTGGACATTTAAATCAAAAGATATGAATAAAATGGAAAAAATCAGAAAAGGAAAATTCAGTTGTGACGTCAGCGGTGACGTCACTACATCTTCAACCTCCGTCCGAGATTTCCGGCCGGAAATCTCGCGCCGTTTATTCGCCCTCGCGCGACCCCGCTGCCCTAGACCCTTCCCTGTTAAAGCCCTCGAGCCCCGCTCTCCTTCCCCTCTCCCTTCATTCCAAATAGAGCAGCGAGGACGTCGAAGTCGCTCGCCGGAATCGCCCGACCATCGCCGCTCGTTTCTTGTTCCCCGGCGAGGTGAGCACCTCCTCCTGTCCGAGGTCGTTCCCCACCGGTCCCCCGCGTCGTCGCGAAACTTATCACCCCTTCCCCGCCTATTTTGCGTAGCGTTTCTTTGGGTCCGTGCACGAACGGAGTTCGCCGGCGACCTACCGTCTCCGCCCACGCCACCACGTTCATCCGGGAAGCTATCGACGGTGCCGCCTGCACCATCGAGCTCCTCGTCGCACGCTGAACCTCCTCGTCGCCTCGCCGAGTCCAGGGGGGAACCGGAGCTTCGCCGACGTCCTCGACCGAGCCGCGCACCGCCGTCCTCCCCAACTCCGGCCACCGGAGCGCCGCCACGGTAAGGTCAACGCTCCCTGGCCGTACGATCTGTTTTCTACGCGTAGGATTAGATCCTCAGATCGAAGCGGTACGAGTCGTGTCGATCCGTCGGATCTGGATCTGACGATCCAGATCGACTGGAGCCGAGCCGAGCCGAGCCGCGGCTCAGACTAAGCCGAGCCTAGCCGAGCCGAGCCCAGCCAATCACATCCCGCCACGTGGCCAACCTTTTTCTGGTTTTATTTCCGAATAGAATTTAATTGTCTATTTTGCAGAAAAGTCCCTGCCACTTAGATTTATCATAACTTTTTAACCATTGACCCAAATTGGACAAACCTTTATATCAAATTGAAGCCCTTGACAAGTAGAATCTGCTGGAACTTTTAAATTTCAAATTTGACCTAGTTTAAAATATTCAAATTTCAAATGGTGAATTTGAGTATTTTTGTAATAACTTTAAATCAGTAAATTCAAAAACTGCAAATAAAATTGTTTTAGACACTTTATAGAATGTGTAATATGTTGCATCTATTATAAAATAATTTTGAGAATTATTTTGATGATTAAATTGTTGTATAGGTTTATTTTGAATAGTTTGACTATTTTGGACATGACTATTAATAGAAATATTATTTTTGATTTAATCAAATTACTATGAACTTAATTAAATGCCCTCTCCCTATTAACCCCATTTATAAAATTTCGTTATAAATGATGTTTGAACAATTTAAAATGAATTTAAAGGTCAGAGACTTAATTTGATTTATTTTAGCACATTATAAGGTTTATTAATTTAAAACTTATTACTCTATACCAAAAGCATAACTAATTGTCCTTGTCCGGAGAAAGCTCAAATTCCTGTTTATTAATATATTTCATAACATTAATAAGTAAGTTTTGTTAAAACCTTTTAAATAGTTTCTAGTTCCTTTACAAGTGGTTTTAAATGTATTTGGTTAATTAGGTGTTACTAAAAATCTGATTTAAAACATTATAACAATTTAAATAACTAAGTTATTATTAATACTACAAACTTTGAAGTTGGGAATTAAAAATGTATAGATATGAGAAAAGTAAGAAATTCTTGAATTTGAATTTGGTTAAGTTTAATTCTAAACATAATCTTGGGTAAATGAAATTAAATGTTTACAGTTGTACTAAAGTGTTAAACCTTGCTTTTAAATTGTGATTAAGTCCTCTTGATATCCCTTTGTATAAACTTTTGAAGACCATTCCATTTGAAAACTTGGAAACACCCATACAACCTTCTCGAGTTGAAAGTGTTCTTTGACTCCAGACCATCCCTTGGCAAAACCCTAAACCCAAACACATTAATTCTTTTTGTATATTGAATTAGGTGACACCTTTGACCAAACCCTTCCAAGAAGACTCGTTACGCTTGAATTTTTCAATATGTTTTGTGTTTGTTGAATTGCTTGTTTATTGGGTGTCCTTTTTTACTATATAGTTTGAAACGGGGAGCAACCATTGACTTCGACAAGAGCGTGAGAGAAACGACAACTTTCATAAGGCAAGTGACTTCATAAAACACCTACTATGTTATTCTATTGCATATCTAGTGTTTTCAAACAGTATTTGCAAAAGTAGTATGCATGATAGGTTTTTGGGAGATTAGTAATATGCTATGCAAACCTGCTAGGTTACCCCTTAGATATTCCAGATTAGAACCCAATTATAATTTAGTGGAAGTACCTGCTGCAAAAATGATTGTTTTATGGTGATGGGATAAATGAAAATTTCCACTAAATTAATTTAACGCCTGGGTGGATTGGGTCGATCGAGGAGGTTTCAAGTTGAGTGGCTTCTCAGGGCCAAGTTTCATGGTCGTCTTCGCCCAAGATAGTTTCCACTTACTTGGGGCCATGATATGCGGTGATTAACCTGAGTTGCTCACTTGTGGTAGGCCACCCAGGGCTATGAGATTTAAGTTTACACTGAGTCTAGTTGCTTATCGTGCAACCATTGGTCAATATGGGCTCTGTCTTGATGGAGTAAGTTGATGTGGACCTGGGTCAAGAGATTGATGGTGGTAGAGTTGATAGGATGGTGGTAATCTCTTAGTATGATCATGGGAAAGCAACTTCTGAAAAGTCTCGGCTTGATCTTCTCCTTTTCCTTCTCACTAAAGGAGTGTAGAGGATAGTTTGGGTTGATTGAGTCTAATGGTGAAAGTGCACACCCTCTCGAGAGTTAAAACCTAAGATCTTAGCCGTGTCCCCGACATCGGACAATTTGAGTAACTACACAAGGCTGTGTTCTGAAAATCTCCTCATCCCAAATTTTTTAATAAGACTTTGTTGGATGAACATGGGTAGGAGACATGGACTTGTCTCGAGATTGTCTCTGAAGGAGAAGATATTGATTTAAGAAAATTGTTTATCAAAAGTAGGAGAAAATTTGCTTTGCGCAATAGCCTTGAGCTCCACCAGCCAAATAAGCATATAGATATAGCTTAGTAGAATATTAGAAATTAAAGTCACTTGCCACCACAATTCAATTGTGCTGACCCTTTATAGCTGGGCTGCAACTAAACCTTGCGGATTCGACAGACGACGAGTGAGTATTCGATAAGATTTCGAGTCTACAACCAACATGCTTTGCCTGTGGCACATGAAGATGATGAGGCTCATTGTATCTACTATTTTCCGCTGCTACTGTTGGAAATTTTGCTAGCCTTTTCAGGTTATGCAAGTTGTAAGAGATATTTGTATCACTGGATCATGCGATTAAATAAAGTATTTGACACTTTTGCATGATATACATCTTAAACTGTGGTGCTAGCATTTGATCCAGGGACTAGCACATTAACACAGGGACTTCCACCTTATAATAAAAGGTGAGGTCACTACATAATTACAGAAAACATTATTTGGAAATGATTAAATCCCTGACATCAGGGACCCACCTGTCAGTTTTAGATTAAATACAGAAAAGGATTTAAATCATTTTCAGAAAAAGGAAAAGCTTAGCTGACGTCGGCTGACGTCAGCAATGGAGCAAGCTCCCCTGCCGATCACGGATCGCTCAACTCTGAGCGAGAGGGGTGACGCGACGAGGCGCGGGAGACGGGCGCAGACGCGAGGAGCCAGAGGAGGGCGGCGCCGCTGGCAAAAGGTCGTCGGAGACGGCGGAGCGCTCGCCGGAGCGGAGGCTGGCGGCGGCGCACGGCGGCCGGACGGACGCGGGCGAGAGGGAGGCAAAGAGGGGTCCCAGAGGGGCAGTAGCTCACCAGGAGCGCGATGAAGAGGTCGGGGAGGCGAGGGGAGGTTGGAGGCGGCCGGAATCATCCGTGGAGGCCGGCGGCCGGGGTTGAGGACGACGAGGACGGGGCAGCCAAATTCGTCACGTCCCGGGCTTCCCTCACGAACGGATGGAGGAGGAGGTGGAGAAGATCACGGCGGTCCTGCGGAGCGTCTCGCCGGAGCAAGGCTTTGCCCGGAGCGGCCGGAAATCGAGAAACGGCCGAGGCTAGGGTTTCGGGTTGGGGAGTAAGAAGAGGAGAAGATGGAGTGGCCTAGGGTTTGCTTCCGGCGCCGGCGGGGAAGGTTTATACGCCGGGGAGGGCGGCGGCGAGCATCTTGGCGCAAGGGAGGGCGATGAACGACCGGGGACGCGACAGCGCTCGCTGGCGAGGTCGGAAGGTTGAAGACGACGTCCATTTTGCAGAAAACCCCCTGGCGATTTTAATAATTGCTGGATTTCTTCACAGATAGGCCCCTGGTTTGGGAATTAAAGAGTTTGAGGGCCTTTTTGCAAATAGAAAATTTATACAAAAATACCAGGAGACTCAGAATTTCACAAGGATGCCAGTGGAAACTTTGGATTTGGAAAATTTTGAAATGCTTTTAACACATTTAAAATAACAAGTGGTTTAGCCACTTAAGTGTTTTCTCTTTTATTTTTAAAACTCAAATTTTGTGCAACTTTTAAATTAGATGCAAATGATGCTCATGATGCACAAACAAATCGTAATTACCAATTAACAAATTTGGGGACGTTACAGCTGAACACTGCAGTTTTAAGATTAACTCATGTTTAACTACATATGATTCATCAAATGCCTACCTAATGTGTGTATCATCTCCTGACTTGTGTGTACTTACCTTGTGCTACCCACTATGCTCAAATTCACAGGTTATAGTGGGAGTCCGTCCTTCGCAGGGGCATCAAGGAACACCTCAAGGACACCTGTTCACAAGACCCCTGTCGACAAGGGTAAGGGTCCTGCTTCCTCAAGCAACCCAGCTGTTCCAAAGAAGAAGAAAGCTGTTGCTAGCAGGCCACCATCCAACAAAAAGGAAGAATGCTCCTGTTCCTCAACGTCAGAACTATGCAAAGATGAACTATGTTGAATACTCTCAGCTCCGACAAGGGGATTTGTACCTTTAGCCAAGGGACAACACTCTGCATGATCGCAGCTTTTGGTGTCAAGAGCAAGAGTTCATACTCAAGGACCTCTACTACTCTCTGTCGAAGCCCATTCGGCCTATGCATCCGTTTAACCTTGCAACTCTGCAGCAGAAAGCCTCTTTTGTTGAAGCTATACATATTGTCAAGACTATGGGCTTGGAGAGGCTGGTGCTCACTCGTTGTCCTTACAACTCTCAGCTCGTGATGCAGTTCTTTGCCACTCTTGTGATGAAGGGTGACTCAAAGAAGACAATTAAGTGGATGACTGGTGACTCTTTCTGTGAGTCCAACTTTGAGGAGTTTGCCAAGGTTTTAGGCTACAAGTTTGATGGTGACAATCCTCAAGGCTATCGCATGCACCACCCTTTCAAGCTCAACAAGAAGCAGACCGTGCACTTATATGGTGAGGGAGCCACACCCGGCAATGCTCGAGATTTGCTTCCTCTTTATGATGTCCTTGTGCGCATCCTCCGTGAGAACATTGCACCAAGTGGTGGAAACAATGACAATGTGGTGACTCCTCTGTGCAACTTGCTCCTTCATGCCAACCACATTGTGGAGAACCCTGACCTTGATGAAGACTGGAGTGTGGATGTTATGGATTACATCCACAATGAGATGTATGAAGCCATGACCACCAAGGTCACTATCCCCTATGCTCCTTACATCATGAAACTCATCAAGTTCAAGTTTACTGACCATAACTTCAGTGATGATGAGTTGGAAGCGCATGACTTCAAGAAACTGTATGAGAAGAAGACTGTGGTCAAGCCTCCTCCTGTGCCTTCTTCTAGCTCAGCTCAGGGTGGATCGTTTATGGGTGATGCTAGGAGGGCTGCTGCTCCTACTTATGTCTCGGCCACTCATGCGGAGGTGAAGAAGCTGAATTGGTTCCAACGCAACATCCTGTGCATGAATGTGGACATCCGCAAGGAACAATACACCGCCTACAAGGATCGTCGTAAGCTAGCCTACAATCAAGACTTGATTCTTCATCATGTGTCTGGCTCTCCTGATCCTGCAGATCTCTCTGATCCCCTGACCTTTGCTCAGTGGAATCAGGATTCTTTGGCTCCTTGGACACAGATTGATCATGACCTTGGCGGCATCTCGTACACCACTGGACATGCTTATGATGATGATGAGGAGGAGGCAGATTATGATGATGATGATGAGGATGATGATGATGAGGAGACTCCCTCGGACTGAAGACCTTCACAGGACGTAGCATCGCTCCTCTTCCTTTTTTGCATTTAGATGCCAAAGGGGGAGAAGTTGCTCTAGTAGGACTTCGGGGATTTGCAGGGGTTCGGGCACAAGCATATGTGTTTACCATTTCTTTGCGCTTGTGTCCATTTATCTTGTTTGTGGCTGTTTGTTAAACTCTTTTATTATCTATGTGTATTGAGACAATGTTATGCTATCATTATCCTATGGTTGAGACTTCAAATTTATTGTGTTGGTATTCTCTTCATATCCTATATACACAAGGTATGAAACTCTATCTAGTCTCAAATGCTACCATAACCTTACATTTTGTCTCCTTACTACTTTGTGATATCTTGTGTTTGTTATTATAAAATTGCTCCTATCCTTTGTCATATTGTGTTTCATACATGCACTTGTTTTGGGGGAGCTATTTTCTGTTAAAAACATGATATTGCATTTCGTTTCATTGCAAATCTTGGTATTGTCATCTAACACCAAAAAGGGGGAGATTGAAAGAACATTTCTTAATCCCTAGTGTTTTGAGTGTTAGTTAACTAATCCTATTGCTAAGTATTTCAGTTTGTGTGAGTTGCATATCACATACCCCAAAGCCAAAATGTAAAGAAAAAGAGTTTCTGGAATTCTTCCCAGAACGGGAATATTGGAGCCGGAAATTTCCAGGATCGGAAATTCCGAGTCTCCTATTTCCAACAGAAAAATGGCTAAGGAAAAGTTCGGAAGTGGTTCTGACTCAAACCGGAAAATCAACTCGGAAATTTCATTGACTCGGAATTTCCGAGTCACCCAGAAAACCACTCCAGATTTGGCTAAGGAAAGAAGAGAAAGTGGTTCTGACTTCAACCAGAAAATCAACTCAGAAATTTCATCAGCTCGGAATTTCCGGGCCACCCAGAAAATCACTCCAGAATTTGGCTAAGGAAAGAAGAGGAAGACATTCTGACTCCAACTGGAAAATCAGCTCGGAAATTTAACTGACTCGGAATTTCCGAGCAACCCTCAGAAACTTGAAGAAATTTGGCTAAGTCAAGATGTCGAAGACGTTCTGATCTCAACCGGAAATTCAATTTGGATATTTCACAGAACCGGATATTCCGAGTGACCCGGAATTTCCGGGATTCACTTATACAGGAATTTTCGGGTCTTCGAGACAGCCAACGGCCAGATTTTGGGAGGGGCTATAAATACCCCCTCACTCACTCAAGAACAGCTAGCTCTCAGATTTTCTCTCTCCTACTATTCTTGAAAGCTCAAATCATCAAGATCTCCCAATCCCTCCACCCAAATTCGTTGATCTTTGGAGGATTGGAGGAGAAGGACCGGATCTACATCTTCACCGAAGGAATTTGCATTTCCTCCCCATTCACTTGGGGATTTCGTGGCTAGGGTTTCCGGTGGGAAAACCTAGTTCACCATTGTTGTAATCTTGGTGTTGCCTTGACCTTTTGTGGTCCTTGACCTGTTGTGGTCATCTTGAGAGCCCCCAATTAAGTTGTGGGTGCGTGCCTCAAGCGTTTGTAAGGGATTCGATCTCCTCCCTAAAAGGGGATCAATAGTGGAAGGTGAACTCGCAACCTCTGTGGTTGAGTTCATCGGAGAAGAAGGTGAGCCTTTGTGGTGTTGCGGCTAACCTGTTTTGGTAGCGCACACCTCTCCAAACGAGACGTACACCCTTGGGTGGAACTCGGGATTACATCTTCGTCTCCGCGTGCTTCACTCGGTTCCCCTTATCATTACTCCCTTGCTTGCTTGTCTTGTTAACTTATTTATCTTGTTAGTGCTTCGGTTGTCATTTAGGTAAATTCACCATAGTTGCATATCTAGAGAATTTACCTTTGTGTTGAGCCTAAATTTGAAAAGACCTAAAATTTGTAATAGCACCTATTCACCCCCCCTCTAGGTGCCGGATTCCCGTTCAAGTACCTTCAGGCAAATTGCTTGGGTTCCTCGTGTCTCATCGAGACATAGAGGCAAACCCAGACAAAATCAAGGCCATAGAAGACATGCAACCTTCGCGCAGGCTCAAGGACATGCAACGTCTGGCAGGCTGCATTGCCAGCTTGGGTCGATTCATCTCCAAGTTCGGCGAAAGAGCCCTGCCGTTCTTCAAGATCATGAAAAGAACGGTCACTTTCAAGTGGACCCCTGAAGCTGAAAAAGCAATTGAGGACTTGAAGAAGTATTTGGCTAGCCCACCAGTAATGGTCACCCCAAGGCATGGCGAGCACCTGAAGCTGTACTTATCAGCTACTCCGCAAATAACCAGTGCTGTCCTTGTGGTGGAAAGAGAAGAGCCAGTACTCCACAAGAAGAGTGCAGCCACTCCAAAGGAAAATCCTCCTGATAAGGAGCTCGACGAAAGGGCAGCCCTCACAAAACCGCCGCCGGGCCCAAAGCCCAAAGAGAGGCCCGCCCCAAGTCCACCGCTGCAAGAAATTCATGCCGAGGAGCCTGAGGAGCCTCACGAAGCCAACCCCTCGAGGCACAGGGCAAGCCCCTTGAGGCCAACCCCCTCGAGGTCCAGGGCAAGCCCCTTGAGGCCAACCCACTCGAGGCCCAGGCCTAGCCCCCTGAGGCAAACCCCATCGAGGGCCAAGCTGAGCCACCTCAGGCAAAAGACGCCGAGGCTACAGAAACTACCATCGTCGAGAGTCCAGTCTTCTTCGTCAGCACAGTACTGCGTGATGCTCGCGAGCGGTATACAATGCAGCAGAAGCTTCTCCTCGCACTCCTCATCGCCTCAAGAAAGCTGCGACACTACTTCCAGGGGCACCCCATCACAGTGGTCACCTCTTTTCCTCTGGAGCAAATACTGCCCAACCCAAACGCAACAGATCGTGTCGCAGGGTGGAACATTGAGCTACAACCATTCAATTTGCGCTTCGATACCACAAGAGTAATCAAAGGAAGAGCGTTGGTTGACTTCGTCGCCGAATGGAACGACCCAACCCCTGAAGAGCCTTTGGGAGAAGAGCAAGGGCCCTCTTGAGCCGCAATGCCCAGCCTCTGGATCATGAAGTTCGACGGAGCTTTCGCTTGTCGCCGCGGCGGGGCAGGCGTAGTCCTGATCTCCCCCAAAGGCGACAAGTTGTATTACGCAGTCCAGCTGTGCTTCGGAATCGACAAGATATCCAACAATATCGCCGAGTATGAAGGCTTGCTTTCCGGTCTACGCGACGCAATCGCCCTAGGTGTCAAGCATCTACTCATCAAGGGCGACTCCCAGTTGCTCGTCAACTTCTCTAACAAAATCTACAAGCCTAAGGACGACCACATGGCCGCATACCTTGAAGAGGTCCGTAGGCTTGAGAAGAACTTCAGGGGAATGGAGCTCATGCACATCCCAAGAAAGGAAAACCAAGAGGCTGATGACATCGCCAAGCGCGCATCGAAGAGGCAAGCTCAGCCGCCAGGTGTCTTTCAAGAAAGGCTCGTCAAGGCATCCATAAAGCAGCCCCAAGAGGCCCTGCCCACAAGCACAGACGAAGCAATCCTGCCACCACCTGCAAGCGGGGCTCCAGGCTGCGGGCCCCCTACAGGGGAGCGTCTGTTGCTCACAGCGGTGCACCAAGAAACAGAATGGATCGACGAGATCAAAGATTACCTCCACAAAGGGGTCCTTCCCGAGGAAGACGTTGAAGCGGAGCGAATCGCCCGCCAAGCAAAATCGTACCAAATCCTCGAAGGAATTCTCTATCGCAAGCGCCCAAACGGCGTCGCGCTCAAATGCGTCCCTCTTGAAGAAGGCAAACTGCTGATCAAGGACATCCACAGCGGGGAATGCGGCCACCATTCATGCGCCTGCACCCTCGCAGGCAAAGTCTTCAGGAGCGGCTTCTACTTGCCACTGGCGCTTCAAGATGCAATGGACATCATTCAAACATGTGAAGCCTGCCAATTCCACGCCAAGCAAATCCACCAACCAGCGCTGGGGCTACAGACCATTCCGCTCTCGTGGTCGTTTGCGGTCTGGGGGCTGGACATCCTGGGACATTTCCCAACGGTGCAAGGTGGATATCGCTACCTCTTCGTGGCCATTGACAAGTTCACAAAATGGCCTGAAGTGGAGGCGATGCGCACAATCACAACAGGCGCGGCGGTGAAATTTATCAGAGGCCTGGTCTGCCGCTTCGGAGTGCCTAACCGCATCATCACCGACAATGGCTCCCAATTAACCAGTGGCGTCTTCAGAGCATACTTTGAAAGAATGGGCATCAAGCTCTGCTTCGCCTCAGTCGCCCATCCGCAAAGCAACGGACAGGCTGAGAGCGCAAACGCAGAGGTCCTCAAAGTCCTAAAGACCAGGACCTTCGATATCCTCAAGTGCCACGGCAAGGGCTGGATCAATGAGCTCCCCTCGGTGCTTTGGTCCATCCGTACCACGCCACCCAAGCCCACTGGGGAAACACCGTTCGCCCTCGTCTATGGAGCCGAAGCAGTCCTCCCAACAGAGATAAAGCATGGATCCCCACGGGTCCTTGCCTTTAACGAGGAACAGCAAGAGGACCTCCACAACGACGACCTGCTGCTCCTTGAAGGGCTACGACGCCGCGCAGCCCTTCGGGCGGTCAAATACCAGCAGGACCTGAGACGCTACCACAGCCGCAATGTGCGCTCGTGCACCCTGGAGGCAGGCGATCTCGTCCTCAGGCGAATCCTCTCCAGGGAAGGCCTCCACAAGCTGTCCCCGATGTGGGAAGGTCCCTCCAGGGTCACCCACATCGCCAGGCCTGGCGCGGCTCGCCTCGAGACGCAAGACGGCGTCCCCGTTAAGAATCCATGGAACATCATGCACCTACGCAAGTTCTACCCGTGATCATTGTCACGTCAAGGCATTTACCGAAAGAGGCAGCCCACGGCTCAACCTCCAAGCACTTTTTGTCCCTCAAGGTTAAAAGCTCAAGGCTTAAACCTCACAAATCTTTGTATCCACAAGGAAAAAATTAAAAACGTGATCATAGTCACGCCGGTGATCATTGTCACGTCGAGACTGCTAGCGGAAGAGGCAGCCTACGGCTCAACCTCCAAGCATTTTTGTCTCTAGAGGTTAAAATGCTCACGACTTAAACCTCCAAAACATGCTTTGTCTCCTAAGGGAACAAACGCAAAACGTGATCATCGTCACGCCCGTGATCATTGTCACGTCGAAACTTCAAGCGGAAGAGGCAGCCTACGGCTCAACCTCCAAGCATCTTTGTCTCTAGAGGTTAAAAGCTCACGGCTTAAACCTCCAAAGCATTCTTTGTCTCCTTAGGGAACAAATGAAACCGTGATCATTGTCACGCCCGTGATCATTGTCACGTCGAGACTTCAAGCGGAAGAGGCAGCCTACGGCTCAACCTCCAAGCATCTTTGTCTCTAGAGGTTAAAAGCTCACGGCTTAAACCTCCAAAGCATGCTTTGTCTCCTAAGGGAACAAATGCAACCGTGGTCATTGCCACGCCCGTGATCATTGTCACGTCGAGACTCCTAGCGGAAGAGGCAGCCTACGGCTCAACCTCCAAGCGTCTTTGTCTCTAGAGGTTAAAAGCTCACGGCTTAAACCTCCAAGCTCCAAAGGCTTCTCTCGAGGGCAAACCCTCCGAGCTCTCCATTTAACGAGCCACCTCAGGCCGTTGAGAGTCTCTGCCACTAATGGGTGGTCCCCATGCCTCGACATGGTCAAAACATTAACTTGGCAACCCCGAGCATAATAACTCAATTTCGTTCCCAAGTGAACTCAGCGCTTCGGCGCCGCTTTAAAATGTATTTGGTGAGTTTTATTTTCGCATTACTCTGTTGAAGTGTGCACTTATATCTCTCCACATGTGTACCTCACGAGCGGGAGCTGAGTACGGTGCCAGTGCCTCAAATGACACACCAGCAGCACTGCAAAATCTAAGAGTCAGAGCTCTGGCTAGAGGGCAAGATCCCACAAACACGCCATCTCTACGAAGGACCTTGGTACTTACTCTCCTCGCAAGTAACGCCTGAGGGGACCTATAAGCGTGCACGAGTCCCTTGAACCGTGTTCTAGCGTTTGGGTTCGCCCCTCTAACATCTGCAGGAAAAAATCCCCCCACAAGCCTGAAGAGGCATCTAGGAGCGACCCCTCAAGTGGGCAACCTTGCCAGGCGAAAAGCCTCTGCAGGGCGGAAACGTCGAGAAGCTAAGTCGCGCACCCACGCCTTAAGAGCGTTTTCTCCCCCTGGCGCACGTTTGCCCCTCAAGCGACTTCGCTTTCCCTTACGCTTCATGGACTATTCGCACGTCTAAGGGGGGCACTTGAGCATCGCGACTCAGGGCTCTTACCTCTCCTAGGCCTAAACTCCCCCCGGCCTTGCGGAGTCATTGCTCCTGCATACCGAAGTGGCGGAGTCATGGTACAAAGAGATGGGACCTACCGACGCAGAGGACAAATAGACATGAAGATGAGTCCAAAGAGGCCTCACTGGGGGCAGACAAACTCGGATTAAACAGCATTAAAGAGTATATTACAGGCCAAAAGGGGTTTAAGAAATCTAAACACAGAGTTGTTTCAGATACAAGCGCTCGCAGGCGCAATAAGAAGAGGCTCAGGGGAAGCAGCGCCGCCTTGGACCTCCTCTGCAACACCCTCTTTAGCCTCGACAGAGCAAGCCTCCTCCTCGCTGTCTTCAGCTGCAGCCTCCGCGTGCCTGAAGCGGTTGCATAAGGCGTCAACTCGCTCGCGGAGGGAGCTGGAGACCCGCTTCGCGTCCTCGCCTTGAGCAGCTTCTGTGACGGAGGAGAGGTCGAAGCCTGGCGTGAGGAGCTTGAGGTTGGTGAAGATGCGGTCAACAACCACCCCCAGGAGCTGCCTGCTCTCGTCTTCGATCATCCCGCGAAGCTCGGCGGCGGGGCCCTCAAGCGCCGCGAAGAGCTGGTCGAAGTAGGCCAGGAACGTGGCGGCGTCATAGCCTCGGCCTCCAGGGCACGGCGCATCCGCACCAAGCCGCGCCGCAAGTTCGTTGCCGCGTGCGACCAACGCCTCAAACATGTGCTCACACTGCTTCGCGAGCACGCTGGCCGCCTGGGCTGAGTCCGGCGTTTCCTCCGCCCGCTCCATCGCTGGAGCCTCCTGCTTTTCCACGCCCTCGACCGAAGGGCTGAGGCCGTGAACTGCTTCGTCGCGAGCCTCCTCCGCTCGGCGCCGACCAGTCTTGGCGCGCTTGAGGCGGCGCACCAGTTTGGAGTTGGCCTTCTCGAGCTCAGCGAGCCGATGAGCGTCCGCAACGTACTTGGCCTTGAGGCGGTCCTCCCGCTTCCGGACCTGAGCGCGGTACTTCTGAAGGAGGGACCGATGGAACTGCTTCTCGTGCTCCACGAGGGCCTTCCTATCCGCCTTCGTCTTCTTGGTGAAACGCCGCTCGAAGCGCTCATAAGAAAGCTTCTGAGCAGCGACACGCTCGTCGAACTCCGAGATCGCCTGGGCCAGGCCTCCCTCGCGCGCCTGGAGGGCCTCGCGCTGGGCAAACAAGTCCTTCTCCGCCTGAAGACGTTGTTCCTCGCGCCGTTGTTGCTCTCTCTCCATGAGGGCCAGCTGCCGCTCACGCTCGGTCAGGCCCTTGCGGTCCTCCTCCAGAGCAGCCTGCGCGACCTGGTAGGCGGAAAGCAGTTGGGACTCCAGCTGACCCAGCCCGCGGCACTTCTGCTCCAGCGAGCCCTCCATCGCCTCGCGCTCCGCCTTGGCCTGGTGCAGGAGCTCCTCTGCAGCGTCACGTTCCGCTTGAAGGGGCTCAAGGAGCTCTGCGGCGTCGCGGATGGCCCCCTCGCGGACCTCCTTGGCAAAGCGGGTGGCCTCCTCACGTGCGGCTTGCAACGTCGCATCCTCCAGCCGGCGCGCCTCAACCGCCGTGTGGAAGGATGTCCACGACCTCGTCAGCTCCTCCTGCTGCTGGGCGAGCTGTATGTCACCAAGGACGAGGTGCGCCTCCAGGCCCTCCAAGGACTCCCGCACGAGGCCGAATGCCACCTCGCGGCGTCCCGCGCTCCAATCCCAGCCTCGGAGGACCAGCTCCAGGCTAGACGAAGGCCCAGTCGCGGCGTCCGGTCCCGCGAGCCCGGCCCTTGGTCGAGCTTGGGGGCTGAACGTGGCTCCTCTTCCGTCCACGCCTGCCTCCGCTTCGGTGCTCGGGCCAATAAGGCGCTCGTCTTCTCCAGCCGGACGAGGGGGCGAGGAAACACCCCCTCCTACAGACGCACTTGCGCCCGCTGGCGCCTCGATAGTTTCCTCCGGGTTTGGTGCGGGAGCCACGGGCGTGCGCGGTGGAGATGACACATGCATCGGTGTCAACTCGCGCGGTGGGGTCGGCTCGCGGGGCGGAGCTGCCCCACGCGGAGGCGTAGCCGCGCGAGGGAGAGTAGGAGCGCGGAGGGGCGTAGAAGCCTTCTTCTCCGCGCCTTCCACCCCCAGTGGCTCGGGGAGCGATGAAGATGCCTCTTGGCATGGCGCGCCCACCTCCTCTTGAGGCTTAGCCGCCCCCGCCGGGGGCAAGGCCGCCTCCACTTGAGGCACCCCCT
Source organism: Poa annua (assembly GCA_026929855.1). NCBI lineage: Eukaryota > Viridiplantae > Streptophyta > Magnoliopsida > Poales > Poaceae > Poa > Poa annua. The sequence continues at coordinate 21,265,446 of CM049432.1, read as the reverse complement.
CAGCAGGGCCTGAGGTGGCCGTCCCCGCATGCCTCGTGTGACCTTCGGCCACTGCCTCTGTGGTGGCTCTCTTCACGTCGGCAGCCTTGCGAAGCCGGCGGCGCTTCGCAGGCACAAGATCGCTGACAATAAGAAGAGGAAAAGACAGTCAAGAGAGAGCAAAGCAGGGGAAAAAACAAGAGCCAAGAATGGCCAGGTGCCATAAATACTCACCCTGAAGGGGAAGCACCGGCATCGACGCATGTCAGGCCTGGAGAGCGCCAGGAAGGTGTGGTCTTGACGCCTGATCCCCCCAGAGGTGTCCCCGCTTTCCTTTTGGAGGGGACGTCGGAGGGCCTCACCCCAGAACGATCCGCCACAGCCTTGGTGCGAGGTTCGCGCCTCCCCGACCAAGCGCCTGTCTCGAAGGACGTCCACGCCTCGGTCACCTCCCCCACGGGGCGCGGAGGCGCCACAACGAAGGCGTCGTCGTCCCCTGACGAGATGTCGCAAATCTCGTCGGTGAAGGGCTCGTGCCTCACGGGGGACGCCCCTCCCGTCGCGGCCTCTTCCTCGCCACTCCAGGCACGGGAGGCTGATGAAGAGTCAACACCGACAACTGCATGCGCCGACGAAGCGACCACCTGAACCATCACCCCCGCCATACCATATGGGGTAAAGTCCGGCATTCCGTCCAGGATGTCCAGGCGATCACCCAGAGGGAGCTGATGAAGAGGTCGCACGGAGCCGGCGATCTTCTTGGGCACCTCCGGCTTGACAAAGAGGATGTTCAAGATGGTGTCGACAACATCCGAGTCGTGATCCTCAGGGTGAAGCCGCATTGGGTCCGAGGGGCCATTGTACATCCACATCGGCTCTGAGTGTGCCTGGAGGGGCGCGATGCGGCACGTCACAAAGTCCGCCGCGACCATCTGCCCCGTGAGGCCCTCCTCGCGGAGGAAGCTCAAGCGCCCCACCAGGTGTGCCTTATCTGCGCCGCGAAGGGCAGACTTGCACCAGTGAGAGTTCTTCACGGGTGGCGCCTCCGGGACGTCTAGGAACGCGCAGGGCGACTGGACGCCTATGAGCAACCACCTCTGACGGAAGTCACCCACCTTCTTGAGCAAGGCCGTGACAGGCTTGTCTCCACTCCACGACATGGGAATATACACACTCCCCATGCCGTCCGCGATACGGAAGGAGACGCACCCAGTCCGCTCGCCGCCAGCCGTGCACCGCAGCGAGTAGAAGTTCCGTAAGAGCGCTACCGAGGGGCGCACGCCCAGATAAGCCTCACAGAGGTAGGCGAAGATGGACAGGATGAGCACGGAGTTTGGATGAAGATGAAGGAGTTGAATTTGATAGAACTCCAGCACCGCCTCCAAGAAAGGCGAGTACGGCGGCACCAACCCGGCGGTGATGGCATGGAGAAAAATGGGATAAAATCCGTGGGGAAATCCCCCGAACCGTGCGGCTTGAAGCGCGCTGGCGCCATACTCGTTGGTCGGCCCCGCGACCAGGTGGCGGATCCTCTCCAACCCCTGAAGATCCATGCGCGCCCCCTCGAGAGCCGCACGCTGCACTACCTCTAGGGTTTCTGCTTGAGAGGAAGGTCCCGCAGCGGCTCTGCTATTGCTCTTGACTTGGCCCATCGTCACGAGTACGGAGGATCGAAGGAAATGGAGAATGGAGATTCGCAGGAGAAAGAGGAGGCGGAGAGCTCTGTAGAGCGGAAATTTCAGCGAGAAGAATTGGAAACGGTAACGGCCCCCTGCTGCCTCGCTCGAGCTTTATGTCACCTCGAGAAGCAGTTACCGGGAAGTGGTGGGACCCCCCACGACTCGCGCCCCGGATCGTGCGAGACCGTTATTCGTCCAAGTGCCGTGTGGCTCGGGCCGGCTGGGCACTAAGGGCCCACGACGCTTCGCCTGAGCCCATGGGCTCAATCGTGCCCATCATGGGCCCAGGGGCTACTGTCGACCCAGTGGGAACTGGGGTATGGAGAGCCCATTCCCCCCAGGCCTCGCACCTTGGCCAGACAGACGAAACGACTAAGGACCATGCATCACCGCCTGGCGGGACCCTCGCGAGGCAATTCCCCTCAAGGGCCTGAAGAGGAAACGAGGGCCTCAAGGGATCCCTTGCCTCAGGGGACCCTCCCGAGGCTATAGCTCGCCTCGGGGGAGTCCCGCAGGAATCTCCCCTCAGGCCTCCCCGCGCCTGAAGGGAAACGTTGCGGCCAAGGAAGTACGACAAGACGCACATGGCCTCTACCACGCCCACGTAGTGACGCAAGCACCCCCGTTGCCGTTTTGGTGTTAAAGGGGTCAATAAAGCAGCTCTGCCTGCTGCGCCGCTGCCAGGACCTTCTTCTCTGACGATAAAGCGGGTGGACGGCGCAACCGTCCAAAGGAGAACGTCATCGTGGGCTCCACCTCAGAGATTTCCCTCTCTGCAGGCAGTACAGCGCGGTCGGCCCGCGGTCGGCCACCGCGCCCACTTTTATCAACAATGTACCACGTCCATGGACGAACACGCCGCGGTGGACTCCAACTCCACCCTGCCTCTGCCATGTCGGAGCCACCTTGAAGGCCAAGACGAAGGAGAGCGCCAGAGGCGCCTATAAAAGGAGGAAGACATCCATCGTAGCACGTGTGGACTCTTGGCGTGCTACAACTCTTGTAAATCCTAGCAACACTTGGTAGGATAGCCTCTGACTGGAGGAGGAAGAAGACGATCACTTCCTTCCCCAGGCAAGAACTGCCTCAAGTAGACTTCCGGCAAGCTCCATTGTACTGTAACCGATCATCTAATACAGACAAGCAGGAGTAGCGGTCTTACCTCCTCACGAGGGCCGTGAACCTGGGTAAGGGCCGTTGTCTTCCTCTGTCGTGTGCGTGTCTTCTTCGGGTCCGGCGAGCAACATCGCGGAGCCACTCGAGGGTCTAGACCTCTGCGTTCAATCCCCTTCACGAACTACACTTCAGGAAGTGACTACCCCCGATTCTTGGGAGTCATAACCCGACAGTTGTTCTGCAAACCTCTGCTCTTGGAGGCCCAACACTGTCTACAAGAATAGAAGTGTGCGTAGACATTAGAAGGGAGTAGTTGAGACGAGGGGTCAAGAGCGGGATTTGTCAGTCCGTATAGCCGGATAGATACTCTAGGGCCCACTCGGTGAGATTATGTCATATGAGTTTGCAAACATGTGACTAGGTCACCAGCTGACATAATATCATAGACGAGTAGAAGATAGTGTTGTCGGTAACAAGATCATGCTAGGTATGGAGATATCTATGAACGAGTCTCGGACAAACTAAGTATCGTCATGGCAAAAGGTTTAAGAATCGACGTCCAGGTTTGATAGATGATAGTCATTCGTTACATCACAGGGGTTAATTCATGGGGTCCAGGCCTACGATTTAATCATTGATCAGGGAGGGTCTCGATCATGTCTGTTATTATATCGAACCGCTAGGGTAACACACTTAAGGGGTTTCGACAAGACAACCGGAAGGAATGAGATCACCGGGAATGTCCCGGGAATGGTCCGATAGAGATCGGGCAGCGACGGAATAGGTTTCGGAGCTAGAATAAATTATATATAATATGTTTGATATTAATTAGTGTAATTAATGTTTAAATATGATTTTATATAATTATTTTCGAATTTTTAGTCTGATTTTCCTAAATGGGTCTTCTGGTGGAAAGAAGGCCCAAGGGGGGGGGAACCCAAGGGAATTCGGTGGGGGAGGCTTGGCCGGCCTACGTGGGCCAAATGGGGCCCACCTAGGGTCGGCGCATCATCCATTGCCGCACCAGGCAATGGGGATAGTCCCACATTGCCTGGTTGGCAAGGTTTGCTCCCCCAGGAGCCTATATAAAGAAGGGCACCCCTGGCCTCTTAATTCACCAATTAATTTCTCTTTTCTCTCTCGATTTCGTGATTCCCTTTGTTGGAGTTGCGCCGAGAAGAGAAGGGGTCTCTCCACCATAGCCCGCTGCTGCGCTGTTGGTGTTTCGGTCCAAGTCTTTTGCTGCTCGTCCTGGACTGGAGTTTCAGAGGTCGTCGTCTCCACCGTATATGTGTAATGCCCTGCGAGTTGCGATGCTAGCGATGCTCGGAGGCCTACTTCCTCGACCCGACCTCGAGGACATCTTCGTCGCGCCAAGTTCTTCGCGACCTAGAGGTCGGCTAAGTCGTCTCCGTCGTCAGCGCTTGTGCGGGAGCGAATCACCGCTATTTGGTCTACGAGGGTATGTATTCCGATCTCCACGGTACTTCTATATCTGCATAGTGTAGATTATGATAGTTTAAGGTTATCGCCGATAGGAATTTTTTTGTTTTCTGCCTGCGATCCCCTTCACCTGGATAGTTTTGCTAGTTGTGTTTTCAGGAAAAGGACTCCCGAAGAAGCAGAAGAATAATTGGCTTCTATATGCAAGAATAATGATGATTGGGATATTCCTGAACCTACTCCAACACCTCCACCAACACCGAAGAAGAGAGGTATGATTGAATTTAATGAAGAAACGATGAGGGAAGCTAAAAGATCTCTTCAAGAAAGTGGTATTAAATTTGAAGATGTGAAGTATCTACCTCCTATTGAAGAATTATGTAAGCCTATTCCTCCTCCAACCGTTATTGAGGTACATTCTCTCCAAAATGTTTGATGATAGAGATATCTCTTACTCTAAACCTCCTGCTCAATGCTTTGATGAATTTGATGATTTTATTGTTAAGCAATGCAATTTTAATTCGAGAATAGAGAATCATTTAATGAAGAATTATGATGCTATTAGTTATTTACATGATATTGTTGATAGAGCTGCTAATGATGTTAAAGTGCTAATTAAACACTTTCATATGGTTCAAACTCAAATATATCAACTCACTAAAGTGCAAAAAGAATTTCTAGTAAACAACTTGAAAGGACATTTCTATGATCTCTGTGTTTTGTGTGTTAGTTAACAACATGTGGATGTTTTAAGTTGGTGTTAAGTAATGCAGGATAATTTAGGAACTCTTCAGATGCATCAGCACCAAAAAGGAGAAAAAGAGACAAGTTTCCGGCCTTGGGGGCCGGAGTTTCCGCCACTGCCTGAAGTTTTCGGTCCCTGAGGACCGGAATCTTTACCAAAGCCTCGGTTGCCGAAGTTGTGCTCAGCCCCTGGTGGGGGGCGGAGTTTCCGGTCCCGTGGACCGGATTTTCCGCCCCAGGCCAAACTTTCCGGCCTCAGGTACCTCGAAGATGTCCTAGTTCAGTTTGAAGAAACTGGTGTTCAGCCCCTGGTGGGGCCCGGAGTTTCCGGCCTCCTGCGGCCGGAGTTTCCGGCCACTAGGGCCGGAGTTTCCGGCCTGGTGATTGGCTGCAACGGCTACATCTTTGGAGGGGTATATATACCCCTCCTCCTTCTTCCAGCAAAAGTGCTTGACCAAGAAAAAGAGGAACTCCATTCTTGCAAGCCAAGAATCACAAGATCTCCCAATCCCCCCATCAAAACTCGTTGATCTTTGGAGGATTGAAGGAGAAGGCCCCGATCTACATCTTCACCGAGCCGTTCTTCATTTCCCCCTCATTCACTTGAGGGAACACTTGCTAGGGTTTCCACTAGGAAAACCTAGCCCATTGTTGTACTTACCTTCTTGTCTTTGTGACAGATTGTAGCTGTTCGGGAGCCCCCAAGCTCTTTGTGGGTCGTGCCCCGAATCGTTGTTGTAAAGGCTATGGATTCCGCCTCGAAGGATTCCGATAGTGGAAAGTGGACCAAACCTTTGTGGTGCGGTTCACCGGAGATTTGGGTGAGGCCTTTGTGGCCGTTGAACCATTGTGTTGGTTCACACCTCTCCAACGAGACGTACTCCCATTTAAGGGAGGAACTCGGGAATATATCCTTGTCGTCTCGTGGTTTCACTTCGGTTACTTCTATCCTTATTTATTGCCTTTATTATATCTTGCTTAGTTGCTAGCTTGTCATATAGGTAATTCACCTTAGTTGCATATCTAGAGAATTTACCTTTTGTGTCAAGCCTAATTTGAAAAAGAACTAAAATTTGAATTAGCACCTATTCACCCCCCCCCCCTCTCTAGGTGTCATACCGATCCTTTCAATTGGTATCAGAGCCAGGTTCTCTTGTTGGGTTTAACCGCCTAAGAGAAGTATGACACAAAGTGAGGATGAGACCGCAAGGCTTGCCGAGGCTAATGAGTCCCTTAAAAAGGACCAAGCCACCGCGACATCCATGGCCGATATCAAAGCTTTGGAAACAACTTTGACATCTTCCATGGATGCTAGGTTTAACGAGTTTCGTGACTTGCTCAATAAACTCATTAACAACAAGCCCTCGGATATCATCCCGCTTGAAAAAGCTTCTAACTCCGATGAGGGTGGTTCCAAGGAGAATAAAGAGCAAAAAGAGAAGGAGGTGAAAGCAAATGATAAGCCTAAGTCATCTCCCAATTCGCATGAGGAAAAGGAAGGGTATCATGCCGTTCGGGGATGGTACTCTCCCGATCCAATTATCACTACCCGCATAAACCCTTTAGGTCCCCCACCTAAGCTTAATGCATTAGCTGTTGCTAGTTGGCAACGCTCAATGAAATCTCATGTCAACAGTGCCTCCATCGAGCTTTGGAGGATTATTGAAGAAGGATACATGGTGGAGGATCCAAGCAACATGACCAAGAGAGAGTTCGCCGAAAAGCAACTAAACGCTTCCGCTCTCCACATGATTGAACTCTCCTTGAGCGACAACGACAAGCATCATGTTCTACATGCCACCACCGCCAAAGAAGCCTGGGATTGTCTTGAGCGTGCTTTCCTTGGAAATGATAGCATGAAGAGAAATAGATATGAATCCTTGAGCAATGCTTCCGAAGGCTTCTACATGCTTGACAACGAGAACCATGAAGAGATGTATGGGAGACTCAAGACTCTTGCCAAAGCCTTTTATGATGTGGGAGCAACTTATGTTGATGATGCTTGGGTCAAGAGGAAGTATGTGAATGCTCTCTTGCCTTCGGAGCCAATGGAGTTGAAGTCTATTCAAGGAAGATACAACTATCATCAAATGTCTTCCCATGAAGTTATGCAAGAAGTCCAAGCCTCCAAGGTTGCCACCAAGAATGCCGAAGATAACCGTGCTAGGGCCATGGGAATGAGACAAGGTCCTCTCTTGCCTTGAAGGCCAAGGTGACTTGCATAGATGCCAATGATGAAGTTGAAGCTTGTCCTAGCAACATTGCTCCACATGATCTTGAGCAAGCCCTCAATGGTCACATTGCACTTGCCACAAGAGTGTTTTGGAATGACCCGGCTAGTGCTAAAGCTCGTGTTGATCGAGATAACAACTCAAGTGGCAAGAAAGAGCTTGCCTCAAGGACAAAGACGTGCTACAATTGTCATGACAAGAATCACTACATAAGAGAGTGTCCTTCTGAGAACCGTGAGCAAAATGGTGGGAAGCTTGTCCCGAAGGACCACTCAAAGTTGATTCAAAAGAAGTCCGCAAGACCAAAGAAGCCTTTCTTCAAGAAGGCACCAAGAATTGTGTTGGTGGCACAAGAAGAATATGTCACAAGTGACTCCGACGATGAAGACACACCTAATAAAGAGGTTGCCTCATTAGCTATTGTATCTACTCCATCATCATCACCGTCACTCTTTGAATCCCCCAATGACAATGTCTCCACCAACAACGCACGGTGCCTCATGGCTCATGTCACCGAGGTATCATCTCCCTCACCTAAGACTACTCACGATCAATCTAGTCTTGAGATTAAGAAAGAGCTAGTTTCTTTCGATACTTTGGTGGCTAACTTGCAAGGTGAAGCCAAAGAACACGTTGAGTCTCTCGTGAGACAACTATGTGCGGCCGAAGAACTTCTTCAAGAAAAGAGTAAAATTGAGAGAGAGGATTCTCTCACCATTGCTTCCTTGAATGCTTCCATAGTTTCTCGAAATGGCTCTCTTGATGAAGAAAGTGAATATAGAACCACTCTAGAGAAAAGACTTGAGTCTCTTGATGCTAAAAATGATGAAATCATTAGTAAAATCATTAAGGATAGAGATCATGTTTTTGCCAAATATAAAGTGATTAAAAAGGAGAAAGTTGAACTTGGGGTTGCGAATACTAGACTTCTTGAGGATATGGAGAAGCTTGATAAAGCTCACAAGGTCTTGGAAACGACCCACTCCATCCTTGTTAAGTCACATGAGCAACTCCAAACTCAACTCTCTAAAACTTGCTCAACTAGCATAACCATTCTTCCTCGTGTTCATGAAAATGTCATTGAAGAAAATGCTAGGTTGAAGGTGGATCATGCTAAGACCTCTATTCCCAAAGGTAAAGATAAGGGTTTTGCTTATTTGTTTGAGTTAAAACCACACAAAGGGAAGGAAGGTCTTGGGTATGTGGCCGAGGCAAAGAAGAAGGTGAGCAACACCAAGGAGAACAAGACCAAGCCCGCACAAGCTAAGACTAACATTGCGAGTGGTAATGCCACTAGGGGCAAGACCACTCGTAGTGACTTTGCGGGGCATAACAATCCCAACTACATTCTTTATGTTGGTTATTATGGTGATGTTTATGCAAAATATGTTGGTCCTTATGATGGTTAGATTGATTATTCTATTTGGGTTCCTAAGACCCTTGTTGCTAACCGAAAGGGACCCATTGAGAAATGGGTACCTAAATGCAAGAAATGATTTCTTGTAGGACTATGCTTCCGGTGGATATAAATGGGTGGTTGATAGTGGATGCACTAGTCATATGACCGGAAGCAAGGAGATCATGACGGAGTTGAGACCAAATTTAAATCATTCAACCGTCTCTTATGGTGACAAGTCCAAAGCCGAGGTAAAGAGTCTCGACAAGGTGGTAGTTGCAAGGGATATCACCCTTGTAAATGTCATGCTTGTTGAGTCTCTAGGTTACAATCTTATGTCCGTTCGTGCTCTTAATAGGATGAACTTTGATGTCCACTTTACTCTTGATATGGTGGTACTCTTGAGGAGCAAGAATCTAAATGTCATGTTCGTTGGGTATGTTGAAAATGAGTTGTTTGTGGTAGACTTTTTGGGGTCAACCAACACTCAAGCAATATGCTTATTTGGAAAGGCCGACGTGGGGTGGTTGTGGCATCGCCGCTTGTCCCATGTCAATATGAGAACTTTGCAAAGTCTCCACAAGGGTGGCCACATTCTTGGACTAAATGAGAATGTTTCTTTTTCTAGAGATCGTCTTTGTAGGGATTATGTTGAAGGAAAGATGCATGATTCTCCCCATCCAAGCAAGACCATCATCTCATCATCAAGGGTATTGGAACTTCTTCATGTTGATCTTTTTGGTGCCGTACCTCAACCTAGTCTTGGTGGGAAGAAATATTGTTTGGTGATTGTCGATGACTATTCAAGATTCACTTGGGTTTTCTTCTTCAAGACAAAGGATGAAACTCAACAAACCATCATCGATTTCTCCAATGAAGTTCAACGTCAACACAATCTTCCCATATTGGCCATTAGAAGTGACAATGGCTCCGAGTTCAAGAACTACACCCTAAATGAGTTTCTTAGCGACGAGGGAATTCGACATCAATACTCCGCCGCATATACCCCTCAACAAAATGGTGTAGCCGAGAGGAAGAACCGGACTCTTATGGATATGGCTAGGTCCATGTTGGCGGAGTTTAAGTCTCCACTCTTCTTGTGGGCCGAAGCTATCTCCACGGCGTGTCACTCCTCCAACCGGTTATTCTTTCGCAAAGGGAAGAAGGAAACTCCATATGAAATGCTTACCGGCAACAAGCCCAACATCTCCTACTATCGAGCCTTTGGTTGTAAGTGTTTCTACAAAATCAAAGGTGTACATCTTTCTAAGTTTGAAGTTAAAGCCTTAGAAGGTGTTCTTGTTGGGTATGGTGCGAACTCTCACACTTATAGAGTCTATGAAAAATCCTTAGGGGGAGTTGTAGAATCTTGTAGTGTGAGGTTTGATGAGAATGACGGCTCCCAAGTGGCGCAATTTCATGTTTGTGGTGTAGATAACGAGGAACCTCATGATGCAATACAAAGAATGGGTGTTGGATTTCATCGCCCCATCGAGATTCATCATGAGCCTCCTCAAGGAAGTACAAGCTCCACTCAAGTGGAGATTCCATCATCACAAGTTGAAGTGGCACCCTCTATGGAAGCAAATGAGACACCTATCCAAGAACGAGAACAAGCTCCTCCTCAAGTTGACCAAGAGGTTTCACAAGATTCAAGAACTGCTATTCTCAACTCTAGTCAAGATCAAGAGCAAGAGCATCCATCTTCTCCCATCATTGAAAATGTGCAACAAGATGGCAATGCTCATCAAGACGGTCAAGACGGGGGCTCAAATGATCTAGGTGATCAAGCCGAAATCCCACACAACAATGGGGATATCGAAACCCGCCGTCAAGCAAGAGTCAAGAGAAATTTGGAAATCAAGTGTCACAAGCTTGAAACCATCATTGGTGATGTATCTCGCAAGGTTTCCACAAGAGGTCAATTGGCAAGCTTTAGTGAACATCAAGATCATATCTCTATGATTGAACCAAAGAAGGTTTTTGAAGCTCTTGAAGATCCGGATTGGTTGGAAGCCATGCATGAAGAACTCAACAACTTCAAGCGCAACAAAGTATGGAATCTAGTAGAGAAGCCAAAAGATTGCCGCAATGTTATTGGCACCAAGTGGATATTCAAGAACAAGAAAGATGAGCATGGAATGGTTGTAAGTAACAAGGCGAGATTGGTATCTCAAGGGTACTCTCAAGTTGAAGGCATTGATTTTGGAGAGACCTATGCTCCCGTGGCTCGTCTTGAGTCCATCCGTATCCTACTTGCCTATGCATCACATCATAATTTTAAGTTGCAACAAATGGATGTGAAAAGTGCATTTCTTAATGGTCCCTTAAAGGAGTTGGTATATGTAAAGCAACCACCGGTATTTGAGGATCCACACTTCCCAAACCATGTCTACAAGCTTGATAAGGCCCTCTATGGTCTCAAACAAGCACCTCGTGCTTGATATGAGCACCTAAGAGAGCTATTGCTAGACCGTGGCTTTGAAGTGGGGCAAATCGATCCCACTCTCTTCACAAACAGGGTAAAAGGGGAGCTTTTCATATGTCAACTTTATGTTGATGATATTATTTTTGGCTCATCTAACAAAGCTTTCAATGATGAATTTTCAAAGCTTATGACGGATAGGTTCGAGATGTCCATGATGGGAGAGTTGAAATTCTTTCTTGGTTTTGAAATCAAGCAATTAAGTGGAGGGACTTTCATCTCTCAAGCCAAATACATCCAAGATATGCTCAAGAGGTTCAAGATGCAAGATGCAAAAGAGAAGAGGTTTCCTATGGACACCAAATGCCATCTTGAACTTAGTCCAAAGGGTAAAGATGTCGATCAAAAACTGTATCGCTCTATGATTGGTTCTTTGCTTTATCTTTGTGCATCTAGACCCGATATTGTGTTGAGTGTAGGAGTGTGTGCAAGGTATCAAGCGGCTCCTAAAGAAAGTCACTTGATAGCGGTGAATCGAATCTTCCGATATTTGGTTTATACCCCAAAGTTTGGCTTGTGGTATCCTAGGGGGTCTAACTTCTCTCTTGTCGGTTACATGGATTCGGATTGGGCCGGTTGCAAGGATGATAGGAAGTCTACTTCCGGTGCATGTCAATTCCTTGGGAAATCCTTGGTGAGTTGGTCCTCCAAGAAGCAAAATTGCATATCCTTATCTACCACCGAAGCCGAGTATGTGGCGGCCGCTAGTGCTTGCACTCAATTACTTTGCATGAGGCAAACTTTAAAGGAATACGGTGTCCTTTGTGACAAAGTGCCTCTTTTGTGTGACAATGAAAGTGCTATCAAGATTGGTCACAACCCGGTGGAGCACTCAAGAACGAAGCATATTGAGATTCGCTATCATTTTATTCGAGATCACATCAACCGGGGTGACATTGAGCTTGGTTATATCCCAAAGAAGATTCAACTTGCCGATATGTTCACAAAGCCACTTGACGAAGCACGGCTCACCTTTTTGAGGCATGAGCTAAATATCGTGGATTCTAGGAGCATTGGTTGACTACCTTGCATACACACCTCTATCTCAACCTTCTATTTGGTCTAGGTGTAGGCATGGACATAGTGGGAGTGCGGTCCTAATCTATTGGACTATTCCTCCCCCCATTATGCCAATAGTAAGAATTGTTTTCGTCTCCTTTTGTTCATTATTATGAACTGTGACCCTAATTTTTGAGTAATGGCGGTGAACCCAAGATATATCTTCGCGGTATCACACCACATAAACTCATACATGGTGGCCTAGGCCACCAACTTCTTCCTTGTGAAGATTTGATACTCTTGTGGTGTTATCTTGATTTCTTTGTTTTATTCTTGCTCTTATGGAAAATGCACTCAAGTGTTGCTTCTTAATGTCGTATTTGTTGTTTCTTACCAAACTTGAGTGCATGGTACCATCTCCAGTGACCATTTGTCTTATCCCAGGCCTATCTCATCTAAAAACCTGCTCCTCTTGCCTTTTGCATGTCCAAAACACATAAATCTGGGATTTGGAGTCGGTGGGGCCGGAAACTCTGGTCTTCCAGGCCGGAGACTCCGGTCTGACTGAAGTTTCCGCCCTTAGAACCGGAATCTCTGGCCTGGGCCGGAGACTCCGGTGTCTAAGGCCGGAAACTCCGGTTCTGGCAGTTCGCTGGGATCTTCAAAGGGGATCGGGGTGAGGAGTTGATCCACAACTCCCCACACACCCCCGACCCCCACACCTCTCCCAGTCGCCGCCGCCGCCTCCAAGGACCTCTCCGGCCGCTCGCCGCCACCGGAATCCGCCGTGCCACCGGCCCCTCCTCCGTACAAGTGTTGGGGATCCTTCTCCCTCGCATTTGACCTCCACCATGTCGGGCAAAGGTTCTCTTCTCTCTCTCTCTAGGTTTTCACTCTAGATCTTGTTTTGAGAGAAGTTCTGCCTGTGCTGCATGGTGTAGAACCCTAGTGTTGGCATTTTAATCTCTAGAAAATTAGTTGTGCTCAATATTTCCATAGATTTGAACTAGATTGCAGTTTTCTGCCACAGGGCGGAAACTCCGGTCCTTCATACACCGGAATCTCTGGTGTAGGCCGGAATATCCGCCCCTGTGGCCGGAAACTCCGGTCTAGCTCATATCTGAGAGAAATTTTGACACTTTTAATTTTCTCCCTTTGGCTTTCTTGGACATGCAAACTTATCTCCATGCTATCCATGTACTCTCTGTTTCACAGGTCAGAGGAAAAAGGTGGTCACCCGGAATCCGCTCCTTGCTTCAAGAAAAGAAAGAGCTCAAACAAGGGACAAGCTTATCTTTGATAGCAGCAGTGGCCGCATGAGACAACAGAGCACTATCGATGAGGAGGCCACTAGACAAGCTGAACTTGGTGGTTTTGATAATGAAGAAGAGGCCGAGCAAGCTCATTTTGACTCTTTGACCACCGTTCTGGGTATGGGGAAGCTAGAGTTCCGTCGTATGAGGTCACAACAGTTTTATGACTTGCCTCCCAACACCACCAACCCAAATTTCCCAAGGAGGGAGCAGCAGCTGATTATGCAGGAGATTTATGCCCGGATTGAGAAGCACGCAGTCTGTGAACAGAAGATTCTGGATCTTGAGGCGTTGAACAAGAAAGCATACTTTCAGGAGGTTGTTTGGATTGCTAGGAACCTTGGTCTGGAAAAGCTCATCTCTTACACTCAGCAGGATTATGATATTCAGCTCGTGCAGCAGCTCTTTGCCACGGTGGTGTTTGACAACGATGATGATGTCACGATGACTTGGATGACTGGACCGCGCAAGTGCACCTCCAACTTTGTGGAGTTTGCGACAGCTCTGGGCTATGACTTCAAGGGGTCCACTACTCCAGTTGGGATGAGGATGCATGTGGAAGGGACTGCATATAACAAGCGCCGTTTGCGCCCTCTTTACTCCGTTGCTTCTTCAGTGGGCTCTAATCAAGACCTCCTTCCCACCTACAACATCTTCCTCCGCATGGTTCGGCTCAACCTTGCTCCTCAAGCCGGGAATGTGGATGCTATTCGAGAAGGCCTTGTCAACCTACTCCACCATGCTTACAAGGTCCTTCAAGCCGGTCCGGAGTGCCGAGGCCAAGACGTGGATGTGATGGATTTCATCAAGTGCGAGATGCATTGGGCCATTTTCGAGCACAAGAACCCACTCTATGCTCCCTATGTGATGAAGCTCATTCTCTCCAAAGTGCCCACACTTGATCGCTCTAGCTTCACCAAGCATGCCAAGGGTTCTCTTCATACTCTCTCCAAGCACACAAAGCAAGCTTCATCCTCTCATGCACCTCCTCCCCAAACTAGTGATGAAGAGGACGCTCCCTTACCTAAGAGGAGAAGCAAGAATGCCGATCCCCCCACTAGTCTTCAAGGGAAGGCCAAGGTAAACGCGGAATTTAGCAAGCTCTCTTGGTGGAAGAGGAAACTGTTATGCATGGACGTTGCTATTCACAAGGAGAATCATGGGTCTTATGTGAGAGAGAAACATATTTTGAGCAACCAAAACTTGATGATCAAGGAGATGCGCAAAATAAACAATGGAAATGTTACTCCTCCTCCGGAAGAAGATGAAGCTGGCATTCCCATCATTTCCTCATCTTCGTCTGACACGGTCCCTATTGACCAATGGAATCAGGATGTCTTTCCTTGGGCTGATTATACGGATGTGACCTCCTTTCCTACCTCGTCTCACAACACCGGCAAGGCTCCCATGAACCTCTCCGATGAGGACTACGACGACGAAGGAGATGACGACATGGATGAAGACACCGAGTGATCTTCATGGGCTCGTTAGTTATGCTCTTTTCCCTTTTTGGTGTCTCGGTGCCAAAGGGGGAGATGTAGTTCTATTAGGTTCTCTCCGGGATTTGCATAGGTTGGGACACAAGCATGTGCCTCAATCATTTTATTGCGCTTGTGTCCTTGTTATGTTATTTGATATTTGGATTTCGAACTTATTTGCCTTCTCTATGTCATGAACTATGTGTGTAAGACATTTGAATTTCTTATATTATGTGGTTGAGACTACTATTGTGCCTTGGTTATATGGGGTTAATATCTTCAGTTTTGTGCACAAGGTATGGTTTATCTCCTAAAACTCAACCCATACTATACTATGTCTTATTTGTGAAATGTATTGCCTACCTATCATACTTGCAAATTGTTGTTCGAATTTGCCTCTATATGGGTGCACTGTGACGCCCGAAAATCGGTACTATGTAGATTTAAGCGCTCCCGCCGAAATCCGCATAATAACGATTTTTGGTCGCCCACCAGACATAATGTGCACGCCGAAACATGCGCATTATGTGGGTGGAATTGTGATAATATTACAACAGTTCCGATACATCCACAAATACAACAAAAGATATAATACAACAACGACTCGAACGAGTCAAGATACAAATGTTACAATACAAAGATTCAAATGACAGCGGAAGCAAAATAGTATCCGACTACGGATAAGATACAAATTGGACTAAGAGTCCTGAAGATAAGCAATGGCGCCATATCCCTGCCCAGCCAAGCCGGAGGGATTCCCAAGCTAACGTTGTCTGACTTCAAACCTGTTGACTGCACATAAAGCATAACCCAAAAGAGGGTCAGGGCACTCCCTGGCAAGCAAAACCGACTTGCCTACTTTCTACACCATCTCCCAAAATATAGGGGAGGTGGACTTAGCGGCAGCAGCACTAGCAACCTAAAGAGGCACGCTACAACTTCCGTCTAATCAGAGAGGGATAAGAGAGCGCATAAGATAACCAACTACTACTAACACCAAACATAACCCCTTCTCGAATTAACCCCCTCAACCAAGTATGAGGAAGCAATTCGGGAAACTCACACGTTGAACAGTTTTAATTACCATTTATGGTGAAAGTAATTCTATATTACTAGTCAGGTTAATTAACAATGATTAGGTGTAAGTTGTCTAGATCTTGTTAGCCAGCATCATCACCAAAATGTCCATAACCGTGGACATGGCTCATCGATAAGATTATACCCTGCAGGGGTGCACTACTGGACCCATACTCGCATGATCAACCCAGTCAAAAACATTAGGGCCTTTCAACCCAACTCTTTTCCTTCACCGCAACAAGTCCAGGAGCCACGGGAGCTATGCTGGTCCCGGCCAAAAGGGTGCGGACTCCCGCAGGACACACCCCTCCGCACCAACAGGCCGCGCCCTATATGCATGTAACAAGGCACACCGCCAAAAGTAAAATACTACACTAGTATCGATGCATATGAGACAAATGGAAAACCCGAACTAGGTGCAGCTCCCGGACAAGTGGAAGTTCCAGTCAAAGTCGAGGGGGGCTCCATTGGGCCTCCCACAAGTGGTTAGTGCGCTCAAAATTGGATCCGAGGACAAAATCTCAGTTCCTAGGTCGACACTGAGCAGAACAAAGCACCTCGCAAGGCCTTCCGCCTGGTGCCTTATCTTTTAATTATAATACCCCAATATAAGACAACATTTTATTAAGGCCGAATAATCTATCACTAAGCATATGTAATAAACGACCAACAGAGGACTCGCACAACCAAGTCTAAGCATGCGCTACGACTCGCAAGGCTAACAGATAAACATTCAACAGGTGATGGGATGTGGGGATAAAGCTGTATAGGCTGCAGGATAAACATGTGATGGGATCGCAATAAAGAATCGAATACTAGGGTAGCAGAGATCAACGGCAGGAATGAAAGACAATGTATAGGTAAACAAGCAAACTTTGCTTGCCTGGAATCCCGCATGGAAGCAGATCTTGTCGTTGCTCACACATCTCAACGTCTTATCCGCGAAGAAGAAACAAACACTGGAAAGCGTAAAAGATGCAATTTACAACTACGGCAAAAGATTCAGCATGATCATACGAGAATGATGCATGGCATGGCAAGATGCAATACAATGCAGGTAATCCAAATTAAGCGGGAAAGCAACCCCGATAATTAATATTTAGGTGCAAGTTATTCATTTACCAGCAATATTAAATGTTGGTTAACACGGCAACACATGGCATGGGTGATGTAATTAAATTAAATGGAATAGGGCAATTATTAAGTAAAGCCCAACACATTTCATATTTAATTATATAGGTGCAACAAATAAATTACACTAAGCAATTAAAATAAAAAGATGCAAAATGGCATACAAATGGCATATTAATATTCATTGCATTTTTCTGATATAAAAACATATAAAGATTATTTTATTTGGAGTTATACATTAAAAGTTATTAACAATTTAGTTTTAGGGTTCTTTCTGAAAAGTACAGGGACCTGTTTGTGATAGCAACAAAACAGTGAGGGTCCTCTGTGTAACCAGGAAAACTCCAGGGGGCTCGGGGTAACATTTACAGTGCCTCTGTCTCTGACTGGTGAGACCTACTCGTCAATGGGAGAAAAAGAAAACAAAAGGGGTGGCTTTTAATCGCCGTGGCCGAGGTTTGAACCCTCGAGCTCACGCGGGCGAGCACGGAGCGCACGGCTCTGCTAGCCACGGGGTTAGGTGTAGTGTTGGTGACAGATAACGTGATGCACTGAAAATAACCTAACTAACAGGCGCGAAGACTGACGAAACTGAATCGGGTGTTAACTGTCGAAACTGACGGAACACAAGGCAGTGCGGCGCGGCGGCAATAACTCGCCGGCGATAACCAAAGACGGGCGGCGTAGCTCGGGCGAGCACGTGCGGGTGTGCGGAACGTGGTGGCGTTTCCATTTCCAGGCTCGGAGGAGAAGACGAGGTTCGGAGCCGTCGTGCTCGTGCTCGGCATGGCGCGGTGGGGGTGCGGCCGTGGCGACGTGGTTCCGGCGCCGGCGAAATACGACGAACGGAGCGAAAAAAAAGGAGGGGGAAAGAGGACGGCAAGGTGCAGCTCACCTCGGGGAGTTCTATGGCGAGAGAAGGGAGGCCGGGGACGACGACGTTGACGAGACGGTGACGGAGAAGGAGCGGCGGCGCGCGGACGATGTCGAGGACGGGGAGGTCACAGCGGCGCATCGGTGCCTCCCGGGTACGCTTTCTCGCGTCGAGGAAGGAGCAGCCGGTGGCGCAGCTGCTAGCGTAGCAGAAGGGGCGAGGTGGTCGCCTGCGCCGGGGAAAAGCTCTTGCCCGTCTCGGACATGGCTACAGCGGAGTGAGGGGAGAGAGGGAGCGGCGGCGGCGGCGCGATGGGAGGAGAGGGGGTGGCTAGGGTTCCAGGGCAGAGGAGGGGCGGCTTAAGAGGAGGTGGAGCAGGTGGAGAAGGTGGGGCACGCCATGGCAGTGGCTGCGCTGGTCTCCTGCCCCGCTGTAAAGTTGTACGGAGGTAGACTGTGAGGGATAATCGGGCCGGGCTGAGGTGGTGGGGTGGTTGCTGGGCTTAGGTGGGCCAGTTCGGCCAGGGAACCCTCTCCCTCTCTTTTTTTCTTCTTTGTTGTTTTTCTTCTTCCTTTTTATTTCTTTTCTGGTTTTTGCCTTTAAAACAAAAATGAAATGAATTTTTTGACAAAACTTTTATATTTATAAATAGATAATTTAAGTTACTACTTTTGAAAGTTTGCAAAAACTTTGTAACATCATATTTGAAAATATTTGAAATTGCATTTGAATTTAATAGTGTGATTTCATTTAAATATAACAAATGACAATTACAAATGATGCATGATGATGTCATATCGATGCTAAAAAAAAGAAAAAGAAACAACTAATTGGGGTAAAAACCGGGGCGTTACATGCACGTGCATTCCAAAGCAAATATTCTTGATTCACACATCTAGGGGGAGCTCTTTCAGCTATCATTACATGTTAGTGAAATTACTGTTATTGCAAATCCATATGTTGTCATCTAACACCAAAAAGGGGGAGATTGAAAGGACATTTCTATGATCTCTGTGTTTTGTGTGTTAGTTAACAACATGTGGATGTTTTAAGTTGGTGTTAAGTAATGCAGGATAATTTAGGAACTCTTCAGATGCATCAGCACCAAAAAGGAGAAAAAGATACAGCACTGAAAGTGTGCTCAGCCCCTGGTGGGGGGCGGAGTTTCCGGCCTTGGGGGCCGGAGTTTCCGCCCCTGCCTGAAGTTTCCGGTCCCTGAGGACCGGAATCTTTACCAAAGCCTCGGTTGCCGAAGTTGTGCTCAGCCCCTGGTGGGGGGCGGAGTTTCCGGTCCCGTGGACCGGAGTTTCTGCCCCAGGCCAAACTTTCCGGCCTCAGGTACCTCGAAGATGTCCAAGTTCAGTTTGAAGAAACTGGTGTTCAGCCCCTGGTGGGGCCCGGAGTTTCCGGCCTCCTGCGGCCGGAGTTTCCGCCCCAGGCCGGAGTTTCCGACCACTAGGGCCGGAGTTTCCGGCCTGGTGATTGGCTGCAACGGCTACATCTTTGGAGGGGTATATATACCCCTCCTCCTTCTTCCAGCAAAAGTGCTTGACCAAGAAAAAGAGTAACTCCATTGTTGCAAGCCAAGAATCACAAGATCTCCCAATCCCCCCATCCAAACTCGTTGATCTTTGGAGGATTGAAGGAGAAGGCCCCGATCAACATCTTCACCGAGTCGTTCTTCATTTCCCTCTCATTCACTTGAGGGAACACTTGCTAGGGTTTTCACTAGGAAAACCTAGCCCATTGTTGTACTTACCTTATTGTCTTTGTGACAGATTGTAGCTGTTCGGGAGCCCCCAAGCTCTTTGTGGGTCGTGCCCCGAATCATTGTTGTAAAGGCTCCGGATTCCGCCTCGAAGGATTCCGATAGTGGAAAGTGGACCAAACCTTTGCGGTGCGGTTCACCGGAGATTTGGGTGAGGCCTTTGTGGCCGTTGAACAATTGTGTTGGTTCACACCTCTCCAACGAGACGTACTCCCATTTAAGGGAGGAACTCGGGAATACATCCTTGTCGTCTCATGGTTTCACTTCGGTTACTTCTATCCTTATTTATTGCCTTTATTATATCTTGCTTAGTTGCTAACTTGTCATATAGGTAATTCACCTTAGTTGCATATCTAGAGAATTTACCTTTTGTGTCAAGCCTAATTTGAAAAAGAACTAAAATTTGAATTAGCACCTATTCACCCCCCCCCCCCCCCCCTCTAGGTGTCATACCGATCCTTTCACAACTCTATTGCTAAAGAAAAACTTGTTTGGGAAGTAACAACTAGAGGTGGTAAATCTACTCGGGATCCTTTGTATCCTGAAGGACATGATAAAAGAATTGAACAAGATTCTCAACGAGTGAATGAACCAAGTATTCCTTCTAGGAAAAAGGAAAAGAAACATAAAACTGTTGTAGAATCCTCTGAACTTGTTAATGATCCTAATAGTATATCTGTTTCAGATGCTAAAACTGAAAGTGGTAATGAACACGACAATGATAATGCTAATAACAATGATAAAGGTAAAAATGTTAATTCGGATCAGGAAGAAACTGAAGAACCTGAAAAACATGCTAAAAATAAAAAGTACACTAAAGAAGATTTATTGCTAAGAAACATGGTAATGAAAGAGAACCTTGGGTCCAAAAACCAATGCCTTTTACGGCTAAGAAACTTAAATCTAAAGAGGAAGATCATTATAATAGATTTTGTGATTGGATGAAACCATTGTTCTTGCAAATTCTTTTGACTGATGCTATTAAGTTGCCTCCTTATTCTAAATATATGAAAGATATTATGACTAACAAAAGAAAAATCCTAATGAGGAAATATCTACTATGCTTGCTAATTACTCTTTTAATGGTAAGGTTCCAAAAAGATTGGTGATCCATGTATACCAACTATTCCTTGCTCTATCAAAAATAATTATGTTAAAACTGCTCTATGTGATTTGGGAGGTGGAGTTAGTGTTATGCCTTTCTCTCTTTACAAGAGACTTCACCTTGAAAAATTGATACCTACTGATATATCTTTGCAAATGGCTGATAAATCTATTGATGTTCCTGTTAGAATTTGGGAGGATGTTCCTGTCCAAATAACTACCAATTATTTAATTATGACTGACTTTGTTGTTCTTGAAATGCCTGGAGATGATAATATGTCTATTATTCTTGGAAGATATTTTTCTAAATACTGCAGGGGCTGTTATTGATTGCAATAAAGGAAAGATTACTTTAATGTTCATGACAAGGAGCATACTGTTTATTTCCCAAGAAAGTTGATAGAATGCCTGGAGTTAATACAATTATCAATTTGAGGTCCATTAGAGTGGGAAGTATTGATTGTACATATAAAGAAGAATTCAAAACTCTCATGATTGGATCCATACCAATTCATTATAAGGTAACATGAGTGTCTCATATGGTTTAAAATCTTTCATGTCATATAAAATTCATTTGGTGGCAAGACTTGATCAACCTTGTTAACAAGTGCATTTTAAATGCATAAAGAGGCTAAACAATTTTATTTCTCTCACCCTTGTTATACCTACTGTAATATTACTTAGTTTGTGATGTTTAGTTGAATTTGTTGTTAGAAAATAATTTTTCAGTATTGAATTTAATAATGCAAAATACCAGAAAATGAAAAAAATAAAGTTTCTCAAAAAAATTAATTTTTTTATGTGAAAATCATATTTTTCGAGGAGGTACCTGGAAGTGCCAGAGAGCCACCAAGGGGACCCCCAGGTCCACCACATCACCTGCTGGCGCGGCTGGTAAGTGGCCGCGCCAGCTGGTGGTGTGGGGCCCACATGCCCCCCCACTTGCTCTCTCTCTTTGCCTTGCCTCCCTCTTGCCCGAAAAATCACTTTTGGATATCTCAAACTCGCGTTCTTGCTGCTCATCTCCTGGGATTTCGATCTCCACATTCAGCCAATTTCTGCTGCTGAAATTTGGTGCATCTCCTCTCCGGTATGTGACTCCTCTGAATATCCAAGTGGAATTTTGTTTAATGGTGTATATATGAAGTATTTTGCTGCTGTACATATCTTGTTTAGTGAGTTTGAATGCTTGTTCTAAGTTGAAGAAACTAGTTTTGATGCATGTTTAATCTTCTTGCAAGTCACTATAGTGGTTTCCCTTCATTTAGCTGGCTAAAAATCAATTCTTATAATGTTTGTTGAAATTTTCAGAAAAGGAAGATGAACAACCTTGACTTTGATGAGGTGTTTGAGGAGATTATCAGAGGAGGAAAAGGCATCCAAGGGCTGCCACCTGTATTAGGCGGTCCTACAACGAGGAGATCCTCGCACCGACGTTCGGAAATGAAGGGGATGCGAGAGAACCACATGCCGCATCTCTCCCTTGTTATAATTTCCTTCGTGCTGAAGGTTTACTTGAGGAATTCCAAACTCTTGTTGAGAGAGTGGGCTTGACATCCTACATGAGGTATGAGAGGCCACAATACTATTGGCTTACCAAGACTTTTTCGGAGTCCTTCACTTTCAACAGCAAGTCTTTTGCAAAGGCTATTTTTTTCAAGCTATATGATTTGTCTTGTAGCCTAACCTTGTAGGAGTTTTGTGGGATAGTTGGTACAACAAATATGGGGACAACGGTGAGGATTGTCGCGAATCCCCCGGAGTTGGCCCAAACCTAACAAGAGGTGACCGACAATGACACCCGCTCCGAACAACACGACAAGATAAGGAACATTCAATTCCCTGCCTGACGAGGGTGTAACTTGGCAAATCCCAGGGTTGTCCACCCCGGGTTGATTGAGGGGGAGAGAGATAAGTGTTTGTGATCACGACGGCTGACAAGCGGGGAATTTACCCAGGTTCAGGCTCCCGGAGGATAACACCCTACTCCTGCTTGTCTGGTATTGATGGCGAGTAGCGATTACAATGGCGAGATTGCGATCTCGCTAGGGTTTGTGGTGGAGGCTATTAACGTGTCCCTGAGACGAGCGACCCTCCTGGCTTTTATAGGTAAGCCAGGTCTCGGGTGGTCGATGCCGATGGCAATTACAGATATGGCAGGTTATGAGACCTAACCGACTTGGACTAGGTTACACGGTATCCTCGGTGGACCTTCTGTGGGCCTCCATAAGCTTGGCGCGGCCCAGGTAGCCTCACCGTGGGCTAGTCGAAAGTTAGCCCCACGTCAGTAGCCCCCGAGTGCTTGGTCGAATCGTAGAGTCGGGCAAAGGACTTCTTCCTCCTGGGCCCGCCGCCGGTTTGCTTTTTCTTGAGTTCGAACTCGTTTTCCTCAGTCGAACAGGACACTCCTGATGGGAGTAATCTCTGCAGTCGAATTACTTTGCCTTGGCCTTCCTGTGAAGCTTGCTTCTATTGAGCCTGTTGGCTTACTTGTAGATGAATTCGGCTTGCTTGAGCTTACTCAATTTTCTTTGCCACCCGAATGATTGTTTCGGGTTCTCAGATCAGTGCTCTGTCCTACTTTGTTGTATTCAGCTTTGAAGCTTACTACTCAAACCGTGCGTTCGAGTTGCCTTGTTTCTCCTTGTCTTCTCCAAACTGTCTTGCTGACGTCAGCGATGACGCTTCATGGCACGCTTCTGCGCTCGATGGGACGTGACGTAGTGGGCCCCGCTGTCAGAGTTGACTGTGGTCAGCATTTGTCACGTCTCTCGAACTGGGCGCAAAATTTTCGCGGCACGATGATGATGCCTTGATTCCCGTGCGTAGTGGACGAAGTGGGCGGCCACGGTTAGCCTCTCCACACGACACGTGGACGGCTGGATGTAGCTTCTCGGAGCAGTTGCTTTGCGGACGGCTGAGATGAATTTCTTCAAAGCATAAGTACTGCGCTTCAGCGCGAGGGCATCATCTTCTCCAATCGTTCGCGCCTCCTTTCCTCTGCTTTCTACCATTCTCGCCTCCATCCAAGCTCTGTGCCTTTTGTCCTCCCACCTTCTACGATCTTTCGAAGCCATGGTCAAGTCGAAGACCGCCGCTGGCACCTCCGCCGCCGCCGTCGAAGCCGGTTTGATCTGACCCCCGCTGGCATCTTCCGATCCACGATCTGACCCCCAATGGTGTCTTGAGCATCGCGAGCTTTATTGTGCTCTGTGAGTGCTTTTTGGGGATTGCACCCCACTGGGCGCTATGGAAGTCGCTCTTCCACGTTCGCAAGAACGTAGGGAAGAGCGGGTTGACATACCCAGTGGGCGGCTTCGGCATCCAGGTGCGCGGCGACACCGCGTATTTTCAGATGAAGAAGTCGGACTCCGTCCAGGGGTGGCGGAAACGCTGGTTCTACATCCAGTGGAATCAGGAAGGCCTGGTGCAGTTTGACGGCGAGCGCGGGTTGCTGAAGACTCGCGCCTGGGCGCACCCGCTTGCGGAGGACGAGAGGGAGGCTGCAAGGCCGCTGCTGAGCCTGCTGCGCAACCTCACCAAGACCTTGGGGCGCGAGTCGGGTGGCATCTACTTGATGGCCACCTTCTTCCGGCTTCGTGTCCAACCGTTTGGCGCTCGGCCCCACCCGATGTGGGCAGTCGAGGGCGTCAGCGACCAGCCTCTCGACGACGAGGAAGTGGAAACCAAGGTGAGGGGCATCACTAACCTCCGTGACGCGGACCTCTGCAACGTCAAATGTCCAGTTGCTGCGTACCGAGCGGCGAACCCTGTTCCCGAGGTGAGTTCTTGATTAATTATTTTCCTGGCTTCGCTTCTTGATTTTCTGTTTCTTGATTCGACTTGTGTTTGCATGTTTCAGGGTCGATCTCTGCTGGTCAGCCTTCCTCCTCTCCCTGAAAACGGACCCGACGACGAGTCGAAGATTGTTGAGGAGGAGGGTCACGACGAAGACCTCCCGTCCGCTCTCTCTCCTAACGAAGAGGTGGAGGACGATGACGACGAGGAGGAACCCGCAAGGAAGAGGCAAAAGCGTAGAAGTGGTGGCGATTCTGCGACTGCTTCGTCGCCCGCGAAGGGTGCGGATGCTGATTTGGAGGAAGCCGGCGCGACATCTTCGGTTGTACGGTCCCAGGGCGACTGGGACGAACCACTGGCCGCTCCTCCTGTTAGCTCTGCGCCACCGCGCGAGTTCGCTCCGATGCCATCTCTTTCCCTGGGGAGCGACGACGAGTTTGAGACCACCAGGTGAGTTTCTTTTCACCTTGCTTTTCCGAGTTGTACTTTGGAGTTTCAATCTTCGAGTTGAGCATTGTATTGTTTTTGCTCCAGCCACCGCTCTGGCGATGTAAGCTCCCCTCGACGTGACGTGGAGCACACATCCGCCCCTTCGACAAAGCTGGTGACTCAGGTGGCGATCGAGGAGCGTGCGCTGACTGTTGGCCTTGCGTCATCGAGTCGTGCTCCCCCAGCGTCTTCGCAGGGTGTCGACCTCCTGGACCACGTAAGTCCTTTATGCTTGTACTTGTAGTCTTGAAATTTCATCGGGTGCGCGAACAACGCTCCCGATGGGAGTAGCCCCCGAAGGTGTGGGTGACTAGTACGCCCGCAACTTTATATAACTTGTTGTTTCTGCAGCCGTACTACCGCCAGCAGCTCGAGGCAGCCATTGCCTACGTTCGCCTGGAGAAGGAGAGGGACCAGCTGCGCACCTCTCTGGACCAGGCTACCAAGTAGGCTGAGGAGTTGGAGCTGAAACTTCAGGCTCAGACGGAGCTTGAGAAAACCCTGCGCGAGTCCCAGGAGCGCGGGCGAGTGCGGGCCATCCAGGAGAAGACTCAAGTCGACCGCCTTCTCTCACTCGCCGGTACCCTTGGAGGTTAGTTTTCGGCTTTGGCGCCTAATTGTATTTGATTTGCTCTTTGCTGACAGTTGGTATTTTTGTCCACAGAGATGCGGTGGCGCTCCTCCGGAAGGTTCGTCGAGTGACGATGTTGACTTGGCGACCGCTGTCGGCTTCCTCGACCGCGTCTGCGCGTATGCGTCCGATGCGCTGCAGAAGTCGACGACCGCTCTGCAGAAGTCGACAGGAGCGCTCGCGACGGTGCACCACAGCATCTTTCCGAGTGACCCGCCGCCGAAAGCCGTTGATGCCCTTGCCGCTCCGTTTGGAGACGACGCGACCACCCTCGCGGAATTCACTCGGACGCAGACAGTACGCGGCTGCGAGCTCACCTTCCAGCTTCTGCTAGGCCATCAGGTTGCTGGCGACTTCGAGAAGGTTATCAGTGGCTTCCCTCGAAGGCCTGATGGGCGGACGGCATCTTTGAGCGGGGTGAAGGTGCAGGCTACACAGCTAGCTGTGAAGCTTGTGGCTACCTTTGAGAAGGCGCTCGCTAAGGCGACCGAGGCGGCTGCTGCTCGGAAGAGTCGCTCCCGGTCGGAGTCTGCTGCCTAGGGGCCATTGTAGTGTAGATTTCCAGTAGTCGCGGTGGCCTGTACTTTGGTCTTTTGCTTTGTAATGACTAATGTTCTGTCGGGTCTGCTGGCCTTGAACAGTATTTTTTACGCCGGGATTGATAGAGGGCGAGTCCTTGCGTGCATGCTTGATCGGACTTGGCGTGCTGCCTTTCTTCTTGAAGGTTGCCGGAAGACCCTCTGGCACATCCACCGTTTGTACTTCCCACACAATGGGCAGCCGCATGGGCTGGCCGCCTTGCTGGAGAGGTTCCGCGAGGGTGATGCGCTGAAGGAGGTGGTCCACACCCAACTCGTCCCCGGGGCGAATGTGGCGCTGGCATACGTCCGGCTGCACCGTCTGAACCTTCCGCTGGAGAGGTTGATGGGTGGCCTGCCTGGCGATGACGACTACGCCGATACCTTGGCGGCTGCGCGCCAAATGATCGAGCAGGTTCAGAAGCTGAGTGACCGCCTTGTAGGCCCACTCGACGCGCCGAAGGACGAGCCTGCATATTAGGGGTAGCTGTCTTCCGTTGTACAAGGTTAGCTATAGGGGGCTAATTTGGCCATGTAAATGACAATGTATGAGGTTAAAGGAGTTCTCGAGTAATGAGAACGAAACTATTTGCATTACTGTGTGAGTATCTGTTGTGGTTTTGACCTGTACCCCCCGAGTAGGCCCCCGAGTACCTTGGGTGACAGCCTAAGTCTGTGCTGTGAACCTTGTGTGGCGCAGCCACCTAGTTCTTCGAGTGGCGTCCTAGGATTTTTCAAGTGAGACCTGTATACCGCAGTCTCCGAGTGTGTCGGGTGGCGACTTAGGGTTTTAGGACTTGACCCGTATGGCGCAGCCTCCGAGTAGCTCGGGCAGCGGCCTAGTATTTTTCGAATGAGGCCTGAATGGCGCAGCCCCCGAGTAGTTCGAGTGGTGGCCTAGGGTTTTTCAAGTGTTACCTGCGAGGCGCAGCCCCCGAGTGCGTCGGGTGGCGACCTAGGATTTTGACTTGACCTGTGCGGCGCAACTCCCGAGTAGGTCAGGTAGAGGCCAGGATTTTGCGAGTTGTGCTTGTACGGCGCAGCCCCCGAGTGCGTCGGGTTGCGCCCTAGGATTTTTGACTTGACCTGTGCGGCGCAACTCTCGAGTAGATCGGGTAGAGGCCTAGGATTTGGTGAGTTATGCCTGTATGGCGCAGCCCCCGAGTGATTCGAGTGGCGGCCTAGGCTTTTCTTTCAACCTGTATGGCGCAGCACTCGAGTGGTTCGAGTGACGGCCTAGGATTTTTGTTTGCCTTGATTGAGAAGGTAAAGTGGACAACATTTTCTTCAAATCACTTTATTGATTGTTGCGACAGGCCGCCTCATTAAAACCCTTCTAGTCCCCTTAGATACCGAGTGCGTCTGAAACCTGTCACGTTGACATGCTATCCTTGGTACAATGATTGGGTCGACTAGGCATAGAACCGACGAAGTTGTGCGACGTTCCATGGGTTGCTGCAGACTGCTCCTGTCTTCGAGTCCTTCAAGCGATAAGCTCCGTTGCCAATTGCCTATTTCACAATGTATGGGCCTTCCCATGGGGAGGCGAGCTTGTGCACCTTCTTCTGCTTGAGGCGGAGGACCAGGTCGCCTGTGACGAAAGCTCTTGGTCGCAACCTCCGTCCATGGTAGTTGCGCAGGTCTTGCTGGTACACGGCTGATCGCGCCAGGGCGATGTCGCGGGCTTCATCCAGGATGTCCATGTTGTCTTCGAGTGCCTCTTCTGCATCTGACTCGTCGTAGGCGACCACCCGTGGTGCGTCAAACTTGATGTCGCAGGGTAGTACCGCTTCTGCACCGTAGACAAGGAAGAATGGAGTGTACTGGATGGATCTGTAAGGCGTGGTTCGCAAGCTCCATAGGACTGATGGCAGTTCTTCCACCCATGCGCCAGCTGCGCGTCTCAGCGGTACCCGCAGGCGCTTCTGGATGCCGTTGCAGACTAGGCCGTTGGCCTTCTCAACTTGCCCGTTCGATTGCGGGTGTGAAACAGACGTGTAGTTTAGCTTGATTCCTTGATCTGAGCAGAAGTCTTTGAATTCCTCGGCTGTGAAGTTCAAGCCGTTGTCCGTGATGATTCTGTTTGGCACTCCAAATCTGAAGATGATGGACCTGATGAAGTTGACCGCTGATGATGCAGTCGAACTTGTGATGGGCGCGGCCTCAATCCACTTGGTGAACTTGTCCACTGCGACCATGAGGTGAGTGTGTCCTCCGGGTGAGGATATCTTCAGCGGGCCCACCATGTCCAGTCCCCATTGGGCGAAGCGCCAGGCTAGCGGTATTGTTTTTAGCTCGGACGCCGGCGCGTGCGGCTTGTTGGCGAACTCCTGGCACCCGGTGCATTTCTTTACTAGATCTTCTGCGTTTTGCATAGCGATTGGCCAGTAGAACCCGGCTCTCAGCGCTTTGGCCACCAATGCTCGACTGCTGGCGTGATGCCCGCAGATACCCGCATGGATGTCGAGTAGGAGGGCTTGGCCGTCGACTGAGTCTATGCACCTTTGTAGGATTCCTGAGATGCTTCTCTTGTAGAGTTCTCCGTTGATGACGGTAAAACTTTTGGAGCGCCTGATGATGCGCTTTGCTTCGACTGGGTCTGTTGGCAGCCTCTGGTGCAGTATGTATGTCAGGTATGGCCCTGTCCAGGTAGCTTCGACTAGCATGACTTCCATGGGCTCCTTTTCTTGGCTTGGCGGGTTCGCGATGCTTGTTGCTGGTGTGGAGGGGATTGTTGCGGATCGAGTCTTGATGGACCTCTGCGTGCTGCGCTCGAGGAAGACGCCAGGTGGTACTGGGACCCTATCTGATCCCATGTTGGCGAGGATGTCGGCTTCCTCGTTGCTGTCGCAGCCAATGTGTCGTAGCTCGCAGTCGTCGAAGGTGCCCTCCAGCTGGTTGTACAGGTCTCTGTAGGCGATCATGTTGTCGGCGATGGCGTCGCAGGATTTCATGGTTTGCTGTACAACCAGGTAGGAGTCGCCGTAGATCATGAGGTGCGTGGCGCCGCAGTTCTTGGCCATCCGCATGCCGTGGATTAGGGCCTCGTATTCGGCTTCGTTGTTGGAGGGTGTTGGGAAGTCCATCTGCAAGACATACTTCAACTTGTCGCCTTTGGGGGAGATGATCACAACTCCTGCCCCAGCCGCCTTGAATTTCTTGGAGCCGTCGAAGTACATCGTCCATGCGTTAGACAAGTCGGGGACATCTGGTAGCTGAGCTTCTATCCACTCGGTAGTGAATTCTGGAAGGACTTGGGCCTTGATAGACTTCGGGTGAGCGTATTTCAGCCCCCAGGGTCCTAGTTCGACAACCCACTTGGCGACTCGTCCTGTCGCGCGCTGATTTGTGAGTATGTCTGCTTGGCCGGAGGAGCTTACCACCGTGATCGGATGCTCGGAGAAGTAGTGTTAGAACTTCGCTGAGGTAGTAGACCGGCCTCTGGACAGGGTGACTATGCCCTTCTTCTTCCCGCTCGACTACGAGTACCGTGCTCACCACCCTGTTTGTCGCTGAGATGTATAGGTATAGTGGCTCGTTTTCCAGTGGTGCCACCAGGACCGAGGAAGTCGTCAGGGTCTTTTTGAGCTGGTCAAACGCCTCTTGCGCCTCTTGTGTCCACTCGAACTTGTCCGTCTTCTTCATCAGTTGGTAGAAAGGCAGGGCCT
The DNA here is from genome assembly GCA_026929855.1 of Poa annua. Classification (NCBI taxonomy): domain Eukaryota; kingdom Viridiplantae; phylum Streptophyta; class Magnoliopsida; order Poales; family Poaceae; genus Poa; species Poa annua. Next base: position 21,235,465 of record CM049432.1, on the reverse strand, counting down.
TCTCACCCAACTTACTTATGAACCGGCTGAGAGCTGCGACTCAGCCGGCTAATCGTTGCACTTCCTGAAGTTTGGTGGGTGCTGGCATTGTGAGTATGTTCTGCACCTTCTGAGGATTTGATTCGATTCCTCTTGCAGAGACAAGGTATCCCAGTAACTCTCCGGCTGGCACGCCGAACACGTATTTTTCTGGGTTGAGCTTGATCTGATATGCGTCGAGTGCCGCGAAGACCTTGCGGAGGTCGTCGACTAGGGTGTCTTCTTTTCGGGTCGTGACGACGATGCCATCGACGTAGACTTGGACAATTTGCCCGATTTGCCCTTTGAGGCATGCTTGCATGGTGCGCTGATATGTGGCCCCAGCATTCTTCAACCCGAAGGGCATCGTCTGGTAGCAAAAGACACCGTCGGGTGTGATGAACGCCGTTTTTTCTTCATCTTCGACTTTCAGCCTGATCTACTGGTAACCTAAGTAGGCGTCCAGGAAAGACAGGCGCTCGCAGCCTGCTGTCGAGTCGATGATCTGGTCTATCCGCGGGAGCGGGAAGTGATCCTTTGGACAACACTTGTTGACTGCGGTAAAGTCTACGCACATGCGCAGTTTCTTTGTCTTCTTCTTTTCCACCAGGACAGGGTTGGCGACCCAGTCTGAGTCCTTGATTTCTCGGATGAACTTGGCGTGCAGCAGGTCGATTTCTGCGGTGATTGCGTCCCGTTTGGGTCCTGAGAAGCGTCGCATGTCTTGTTTGACTAGTCTGGCGTCCTTGTGGACTTTTAAAGAGTGCTCGGCGAGATTCCTGTGTATTCCTGGCATGTCAGAGGGTTGCCATGCAAAGATTTTCCAGTTCTCACGTAGAAACTCGACGAACGAGCTTTCCTATGCAGGGGTCAAGCTCGATGATACTTTGACCGTCTTGCTGCTGTCAGTCGGATGAACTTGGTGGGTTACGGTGTCATCATTTGTGTTGAAGGCGGCATCTTTGGCTGGCTTCTTGCGGGGTGGAAAGATGGTCTTGTCGTTGTCGACTGATATAGCCTTGAAGTGCTCTTCGACCCCGAAGAACTCAGAAATCCTGCTGAACTCACGGTCGCAGCTGTTGGCGCGGTCGAAGTCGCCGCGCACAGTAATTACCCCTTTGGGTCCAGGCAACTTGATCATCAGGTAGGCGTAATGAGGTATTGCCATGAACCTGGCAAAAGTTGGGCGCCCAAGTATGGCGTGGTACTGTGACTTCCAGTCGACGACTTCGAAGTCAATCGACTCTTTCCTGAAGTGTTCGGGTGTGCCGAGGATGACGTCGAGTGTGATTGTTCCCATGGGCGTGATTGCTTGTCCTGGTACTATGCCGTGGAAGGTGGTCTCCGACTCCGGCAACTTCTCCGTCGACTTGTTCATTCTTCTCAGGGTGTCGGCGAATATGATGTTGATGCCGCTGCCTCCGTCCATGAATACCTTCTTCAGGCTGTAGTCGCCAATTAGGGCTTCGATCACCAGGGCGGCGTGACCGGGTCGAGGCACCTCTGACGGGTGGTGTGCCCTGGAGAATGTGATTGGTGTCTCTGACCCTCTCAGGTAGTCTGGTACTGCGCGTGGGCTGGTGGTAGCCTGGAGTACTTGGCGGGTGATGAGCTTCTGGGCCTTGTTCGAAGGGTTGGATCATGTTGAGATGTCCTCGCGCAGTCGGGTATGCGTCGTGCGCCGCCGTCTGGACTTCATGTTGCGGCTGTTGCTGGGGGAAGGTCCCAGCCGCTTGTGTTGTGTTGTTGTTTGCGGGTGCTGCCTGAATAGTGAGCTGCAGAGGTTCCGGCAGTGCTTGCACGGGAGTGATGATCTGTTGCATAGCCTGGTAAATTTTGCGCGCTTTGCGGCAGTCCTTCAGCAGGTGGTTGGCACCCCACTTGCCTGTCTTCGGGTTGCGGAACGAGTGATGCTTGCAAGGTTGCATTAGTTCTTCGGCTGGGGTCAGCGCACGCTTCCACTCGCGCTTCTGGCTTCCATCATTGTGGCTAATGTTGCCGCTGCTGCGGTTGTACTGCCCCGAGATGGAATGTCGACCCTGATCATATTGGCGACTGTTATCTCGTGTGTCATCACGGAGGGTTTGAATTCCACCGCTACTACCTCGATGGTGTCTAGATTGGTGAAACGTTGTTTCTTCTTCTGGCGCCTATCCCGCCAGTTACTTGTTTCGGCTTCCTTCTTTGGAGAGGTGTCGCGGACGCAATCCTCTCCCTCGGCCCACTGGTTGGCTATCTTCATGAGCTCGATCGTTGTCTTCGGCTGGAGCCTACCAAATTCCGCGCGGAGGTCGTGGTGAGCGACGCCGTGCATGAAAGCATCCATCACCCGGTCTTCTGAGACGGGTTCCATGGTGTTCCGGAGAAGTGTCCACCGCTGGATGTATGAGCGGAGCGACTCGTTGTAGCGTACCTGCACTTTAAATAAGGCAGATACCTGTGTATAGTGCAAATCCCTGGATCGATTCATTTGCACACACAGTTACGATGTAATATCACAACAAAGCGTCAATTTTATTACATCGATGATCCAGAATTACAAAATATTCTTTACAAATTGCATAGCATAAAGCTAGCTTTGAAAAGTACACAGCGGAAATACAATAGCAGTGAGCCTCTATAACTTTCATGCTGCCACAGGCGAAAACATGTTGGTTGTAGACTCGAAACCTTTACGAAACCTCACTCGTCATCTGATCAAATCTGCAATAAGAAAAATATTGCAACAACGTGGGTCAGATTCCATTAAAAATGGAGTCTGGCAAGTGACACTATGGTGGACACTTATGGAATAACTCTAAAGCCTATATGAATATTTGGCTGGTGGAGCTCAAGGCTAATTTGCATAAAGCCAATTTTTCCTACTCTTTTGAAAATACTTTTCTTGAAATCCAGATGAGTATGGCATGAAAACCATAAATCTCATCTTCCCTTGTTCACCCATCAACTTTTAACTTAGAAATTGGAATGATGGAATCCTCCGTTGACGTCCTTGATCAGCTGCTCAAAATTGTCCGTAACCGGGGACACGGCTAAGTACTTAGTTTTACACTCTGCAGAGGTTGTGCACTTCCACCATTGTACCCATTCAACCCAAAGTATCCTTTACACACCATTTGTGATAAGGAAAGGAGAGAATGAGACGAGATCTTTCAGAAGCATTTTCCCTCCCCATACTGGCTTGACCCGTTCCACCTAACATCCCCCTACATCTGCTTGTCAAGCCGGAGAGAGTCCACGCAACATAATTGATCAAGCCAGAGCCCATATGGCAATGGCTGCACTGGAAGCAATCGTCACTCGGAGTTCTTCAGATTCCTCTGTTCCTGGGTGGCCGTTCTCAAGTGTACATACTCTAGGAACCATAGAAATGGACCTGAGTAGCCACTCAACATAAACCATCCGACAAATTACCACCCAGGTGTTTCATTAACTTAGTGGATGTGCACTCTCAGGTAAAAATCACCATGCTCACAGCCCTAAGTAGAATAGAAATTCATCCTAGGCGAAGACAGCCATGAGCACAGTCTTAAGTAGTCACTTATCATTTTGTAAAAACCTTTCATCAATTGCATAGCATCAATATTTCTGCTAAGTATGATATAGGAACCTAGACACAGGAATAAGGGATTCTACACAGGTTTAGCATAGCAAAACATGCATATAAAAATACACTAAGTAATGCATATAAAAATAGGAAGTTTATGAGGTGTGCCACTTGCCTTTGAATGTTGTCGTTGTTCACAAACTCTTTTCAACAACGAACGTTTGCTCTCCGTTTAATCTAAACAATATAAGCAAGCAACAATACAACAATCAACAGCAAGCACAAATCCACAATGCAAACAAACACATACTAGATGAATAAATAAGTTTTATAAAACTTTCTAAGGAAAATATGTTTATGCATGATGTGCAAAATATTCCTAAGGCTAGAAATGCTTGTTCATGCCATGGAAAATCTTTTAAGTTAATGTAAGGCAAATGTGTTGGTCAAAAAGGACTAAGGACTAAAGTCTTAAGTTGGATATACATACTTTGTTTTATATCTCCTTGAAACAAGCACTCTAATGGCTTAGCCATGATGTGCAAAATACTTAGAGAAAAATACTAAGTCATTTGTTCAAGATGATCACAATTATTATCAACTCTTTGTAAGTTGGACATTCACTATAGTGAGAGAGACAGACACCCGGCCAGCCACTTAAATTGTGGAACAGGTCTCATGTACGTGGACATGTAAGGTTTGTTTCCAGGCCGCTTCATCCCACTATGCTGCTAGGATCCAACAACTTCAAGATGATAACATCATGATCAAAATTTGTTTAAGTCTAAGAGACAAGATCAGGAAAGAGGGAAAAGATAGAAAGAAAGTTGTATTTGTCCTCCAGGCTTCATCTCCAGACTTGTAACTTTCTTCTGGATGGGGTCTTGATTGAGTTCTTGGTAGTCTTGATGAATCTTCAGACTTGATGGTTCTTGTATCCTCGAGGCTGGTCTTGGTTTTACTTAGTCTTCATGAAATCTCAGGGGGAAAGGAAAGACAGAGAGAAAGACTTAGAGAATAGAAAGGGGGTTGGCCTTCTTGAACTTCTTCTCACTTTTCTTCTAAGTGCTTGACATCTTGAGGATGCTTCCAGAGTCTGTTTTCTTCTAAGTCCTTCATGAACTTCTTCTTGATTTTCTTCTAAGTGTTTCTTCTCCTTGAAGATACTTCTGAAGTCTTGTTTTTGGCTAAGTCCTTCAATGGTCTTCTAGCTCCATCTTGAAAATTACTAAGTGTCTAAGTGCATAGCACTTTTCCCAAAATACTAAGTTTGAAGATAATCCTAATTTAGAGAAAACTAAAGAAGAGGGGGTTTCCTATGAGAATAAAATATGCTATGAAATGAAATTTTAAATCACAAGAAACATCAAATTAACTTTTGTGTTTTATTTATAAATATGCATGAATCTATAAGTGCAATTTATACAATTTCTAATTTTGGAAAATATACTAAAAGGAATAAATATAAGATTAAAGTTTCCTATGACTAAATTTTTATAACAAAATTTTATAATTAATGTTAATAGACAGAGAGCATTTAATTAAATCTATTGCAATTGGATTTAATCCAAAATAATGTTTCTATTAAAAGTTATTTCAAAATTAGTCAAACTATTCAAATTAAACACACAACTATGAAATCATTCAAAAATTACTCAAAACTATTTTATAGCAGTGGTATTAATTTACAAATATTCCAAAGTTTCTAAAACATATTTATTTGCAATTTTTGGATTTATAGATTTAAAGTTATTACAAATATACTCAAATCTCCATTTGAATTTTGAATATTTTATACTAGGTCAAATTTGAATTTTGTCAGATCCAAAATATTCTACAAGTCGAGAGCTTTCCCAATATATAAAAATTATTAAATTTGGAGTTGTGGTTGAAAAGTTGTGAGAGATCTAAGTGACAGGGGTGTTTCTGCAAAACTGCCGATTAAATTTAATTACGAAATTGATTATACACGTCAGCGCTGACTGTGCGCTAACGGGGCATGCCACGTAGGCGCTGACGTGGTTAAGTCATCTGATCTGGGCCGTCAGATCTGGATCTGACGGTCCAGATCGGAGCGTACCGCTTCGTCCTCGACCGTCTAATCTAAGCCCTTGATCGCAGATCGGATGGTGCTGGGGGTGTGTGGACCTTACCGGGCGGCGCAGTGGTCACCAGCGACGAAGGAGACGGCGGCGCGGCTCGGGATCGAACGGCCTCGACGCTGGAGTTGCTCCCCGGACGCGAGAAGATGACTACGACGTTCGGCGTGAAGCTGCGACGGCGAAGGGGTCGTCTACGACGAGCAGCGCGTCCTCGAGCAGTGCTGGTTCGTGGACGATGGTGCGGCGGGTCCGGTGAGCTCCACCCACGACGATTTGCTGCGAAGAAGATCGAGGGGAGGGGTCAGGGAGATGCGCCAGGAGCAGGGAAAAAGGATGGGTAGGGTCTCGGGGCTTAGGGCAATCTACCTCGCCGGGGATGGAAGAGTTTCGGCGGCGGACGGTGCGGACTCCGGCGAGCTACTCCGGCGGCCTGGGGGCACGGTTTAGCTAGGGTTTTGGGGGAAAAGACGCGGCGGGGTCCAGGGATTATATAGGGGGCTTCGGAGATCGTATCCCGCACGAATCGGAGAGGATTTGGACTCCGATTCGATTCCAAAATCTACGCTTCGTTCGGTTAGAGGTAGGAGATGATCTGCTGACGTCAGCATGACGTCAGCCAGTATTTTCTTTTCTGATTTTATTTCTTTAATTCATATCTTTTGATTTAAATGTCCAAATGATGTCAAATTAATTTCTAAAAAATTGTAAAAATAATATCTTGCTGTTAAACCAGTTGTGGGTATGTTTTGAATATTTTTTAAAATTAGTATTTTGAAATATTGCTTAATTACAAATTTGACACTTAAAGTCAAATTTCAATTTCTTTCTCATTTAAATTTTCCTTTGGCTAAAATAAATTTGTAAAAATACCCACATTCCAATATGTTTGGGTTTAAGTTATTTAAACTCATTTTCAATTTCTAAATTCATTTTTGGCTTTGGTATAATTATTAATGATATAACACAACTATATGAAAATGGAAAAGAGAAGATATAATGTATTCATTTTTAATTAAAAATAATTTGTGCAACATTATATTTTATAATATGATAATGCATTTGAAACTTCATAACAACTTTGGACAAGACCTTTGTTTTAATTTTATTCTTATTTAGAATCTATTAATCATTCCATGCTTTGAAAAATAGATGAAATTCATTTAAGCAAATGAAATGTTTATTTGGCTAATTCATTAATTTAAATTCTATGAGGTTTAAAGTTATACACTATAGGCTTATAATTTCCAAACTATATTTTGAACTTAGTTAAAGGAATGAAAACCATTTAGTAGTTATATAACCTTTTGAATAATCTTGTAATTAAGTGGTTTAATTCAAATACTTATAAAGAACTAATTTATTTAAAATAAAATGAATTGTAGTTTGTAAAATATTTATCAAATTGTATTTTAAGGTTTTTGAAATACAGTGAATAATAAAATGTTTAAACTGTGACATTTGAAATATTAAACTCTTTCAATAAGTTTGGAGTCTTTTATAGTTGGTTTCCTCATGCATTTAATATTTTATTTTAATAAAAAGAAAAGTTTTAAATTTTAGTGATTTTTGAACATTATAAAATGTTGGGATGTTACACTCGTCTCTTCCTTGTTTGCAGGCTTGCAACTCAATGTAGGTCGTCGGCCTTGTGTATGTTCCAGAGAAACTTTTTATGTAAGTATCTTGGAATTCTACCTAGGTTCGGAAGGAGTCCTTGGGCTTGCTGGTGAGCCACCCGCGCGCTGAGTCCGTGAGCATGAGCTGGATGTACTGCATTGCCGTAGTCGACGTCCCGCCTTGGCAGGTGCAGGCGATGAGGTAGTCTTCGAGCCACAGGCGCGGGTCTTGCTTCCCATCGTACCTGGGGGTTCCCGCTGTCAGCTTGAAGCCTTTGGGCATGCGGGTGTCTCGGATGTTGAAGCTGAAGCATGCGGTGCCGCACGGCTCGAAGTTGCGATCAGCCTATTCATCCAGGTTCGTCGTGTCAGCCGAACTCTGGTTGCGGTTGCGGTCCACCGTCCTTTGCGTAATGACGTTGCGAAGATACTCGCCTGGTTGGGCTTGTCTTAGTGGCTGCACTGCCGGGACCCCTGATGTTGCTGGCTCGCGGGCTTGGTGCTCCCGCTCTTCACGTGCCCGGTTGCTTGGCGCCCTGGTCGCCAGAGCTTCCTCGATTGCCTTCATGGACATGATCTGCTGCTTGTGGAGAAGGGCGCGTGCGTCTCCCTCTGACGGCTGCGTTAGCCGAAGATTTTTTTCGACTGCTATGATGGCGGCGTTCGCCGTCTTAGGGACAGGTATTCCGTTCTCGTCCTCGGTGACGAAGGACGAGTCGAGGTTGCGGGTGACCCTGGCTCGGTCGGCGTCCGTCATGAGGGGAACACGAGCTCTGTGTCGCCGTCCTCCTTGGTTAACTTATGTGGAGGAAGTAAACGAGATGGCATCCCGTCTGGCACTCGACGCATTTACATCCCTCTTGCGCCGGAGCAGCTCGGCCTTTTCGGCGCGAAGTCGCTCGCCTTCCTTGCGTAGCAAGGACTGGACCGCCAGATGATCCTCTCTAGGCGCGTCGGGTGGAGGGAACGTGCCATCGTCGACATGCTTCATGGCCCTGATCCCTATGTCACGCGTGATGGTGAGTCGTGTCTGGTTAGACATAACCACCTCTAGTGGATACGCAGGTTCCTCGTCGCCTTCTGGGGGCGCTGTCCCGGCCATGAAGACTTGCGTGGGGTAAACCTGGGTAGGAGTGTTTACGCTGCCGATGTTGCTTCCTTGATCCGAATCTTGCTCTGGATCAAAAATTGCTGCTACATGGTGGGCAGCGCAGTCATCGTTGCGCCTTCTCGCGATCGTCACCGTGGTCGTGGAAGGAGATTTCACAGTCGCTGGAGCGAGTGCGATTGGCCTGGGGTAGACTTGATGGGCCCACGAAGATGCGCGCGATGCGGCTGTCAACAACACGCCCCTGGTCGCACGCGCGGGTGTAGTCGTGGTTGAGGTAGATCTTGACTTTGCCACCCGTGCGACCGAGATGGTTGGAGTAGACTCGATCTGCGTGGCCGTTGCCGAGGTTGTCGATGTGGTCGACGCAGGTACAACCATCACGGGCGTGGCAGATGCGACTCTCGCAGTGGGTGTCGGCGATTGCGGCGCGAGGGTGACCGATGCGGGTGCTGCCGCCGAGCGTGGCGCATTTGCCGCGGACCTGAATATGCCGCGACTGTCGACGAAACAGTATATGGAGCCAAAGGTGATGTGTATACCTTTGTACAGATCAGCGTACACCGAGCGGTGGGCCGGTGGGTGGAAGGCGTACTCGAAGGAGCCGAAGCGGATGGGCTCTCGGGTGGTGCAGACGTCGATCTTCATTGCGGATGGAGCCGGTGCGACCATGATTCCAACGCCTGTTGTTCCTTCCCACAGACGGCGCCAATTGACGAGGGTGTAACTCAGAAAATCCCAGGGTTGTCCACCCCGGGTTGATTGAGGGGGAGAGAGATAAGCGTTGTTGATCACGACGGCTGACAAGCGGGGAATTTACCCAGGTTCAGGCTCCCGGAGGATAACACCCTACTTCTGTTTGGCTGGTATTGATGGCGAGTAGCGATTACAATGGCGAGATTGCGATCTCGCTAGGGTTTTTGGTGGAGGCTATTGGCGTGTCCCTGAGACGAGCGACCCTCCTGGATTTTATAGGTAAGCCAGGTCTCGGGTGGTCGATGTCGATGGCAATTACAGATATGGCAGGTTATGAGACCTAACCGACTTGGATTAGGTTTCACGGTATCCTTGGTGGACCTTCTGTGGGCCTCCATAAGCTTGGCGCGGACCAGGTAGCCTCACCGTGGGCTAGTCGAAAGGTAGCCCCACGTCACTGCCATCAAATATTTTGTCTACTATCTTACTACTAGTGTGCTTGGTAGGAAAAATACTAGCAATGTTTCTAACTTGCAACTTGCATTTCTTACGGGTGCCCTTAAGGGTGAATTCCCGTATAACCTTGGTTCTTTGATTGTTCGCCTTTTAGCGGCTAGAGGCCCCATCTTTGGAGGCATTATTGCTTTACGTATTGCTGAATATTTGGGGCTTCCCATTGATCCTAATGATGTACCACTTGAACCATGTTATCTTCGCCTTGCTGCAATGAAAGACCACAAATTTGTTCCTAACAACTCCACTCTGGAGAATATTGTGTTTAGGGTCGTTTGTGCTGACGATCGTGAAAAGGAAGTCTCCTTGCCACAACCTTCTTTGTTCAGTCTTGACAGGAGACAGTGGTTGTACTCGCTGGTAGAGCTGGAGGAGCAGCTGAGCGTACTTGGTTTTCACCAGTCGCATCGCAGGCAGGAGTCACCGCCGGAGTATTACAGCGGATACCACGTCGGCGCATCCTCTAGCTCCTATTATGGCGAAAGCTCTTTGACATACCCCCGCAACATCAACGGATGGGCACATTGGCCTTGAGCTCCACTAGGGCCAAAAGCCTAAGCTTGGGGGGAGGTATACCGATGCGCACTCATTTACATATCATTATCATTAGGTACTTTGTATATCCATGTTTCGCTTTAGTTTTCTTTCGTTCATTTGTTTATGCTTTGTTTGCTTTCCATAAACCCAAAAATACCAAAAATATTTTTGTTATTTCTCTTGCTCGTTTGTTCTAGTATTAGTATGCTTAGTATTTATGTCAGTTCAATATGCAAAAACACAAAAATATTTTGCTTTGTTATGTGCTGTTTCGCGCAGGGACAGATTTCTGCTGTTCACCGTAAAATTCATAACTTTTTACATGAATGTCGGAATGAACTGAAATTTGTGCATATTCCTGGGATGTGTACGCAACGTTTATTAGTTTTGAGTTTTCTGATCTAGGCATGTTAAGGTTCTCGAAGAAATTCTTCTTTGCTGGTTGTTCTGTTTTTAGTTTCTAAATCCGAAAACACAAAAATATTTGTTGTTTCTCTTTGCTTTTGTATAGTTTGTTTCAGAGGTCATTATCTTCAATTACTCCATCGAGCTTGGTTGTTATTTCATATCTTTCAGTGATGATCTATGACAATTTCGAGTTGGGTAAGAGGCTGGTAATGAACTCTATTTGTTTCTCATTTTTGTACATATACTCATTCATGTGAGCATGCTTAGATGGTTCGCATAAGGTATATGTCGATTGGTTGATGCTTAGTAGTTCGTGTTCTCTTATGATCGTTTCCAATTTATTTATGATGGATATCATTTCTCCTTGGATATTTGCTTGCATTGTTTTGCTCATAATAGAATATGACGTTGTGGTATCCTCCTCTGAATAATTCATTTGAATTGACTTGGCACATGCTTACACATGTTATGACTGAAAACAAAAAGTCAATTAAGCCTTGATGACATATTTTGACTTAGAGTTCAATATATTTATTATGCCATCGTTAATTCTGTTTCGTTGCAAGCATGATTACGACGGTTATTGCTCTCTTGAATTGTCGCTTCCCATCTTTTACTAGCCTCCACTTGTACTAAGCGGTATTTCTGCTTGTGCTTCCAAATCCCTGAAAACCAAGTTATTTCAAAGAGTTCACCATAAATACCTATGCATGGCATTTCAAACCATTCAAGACAATTCGCATGTGCTACATTTAAAACGTTCAAACACTTTTTAATTTGTGCCACTGTTTTGAGCTCATGAGGAAGTAGTAGTTGGTCTTGTTATCTTCCATACTAATTAAGTAATTGACTTGCATGCTACATCTTCTCGTCACTAATTTTGTCAAGGGCTGGTTAGACCATTGTAATATCAAAAAGATTTGAGAAAATACCAGAATTGGCGAGCTTCGTATGAGTCGCCAGCTGCCTCCCGGGTGACCCGCTCTTCAACGCGATCCCGCTCAGCCTGCCAACCCGGGTTCACGTCTGCATACAAAAGCTAGAAGTCAGAACAAGCAAATTTCAACGAAGAAAGCAGCCGCAAAGGATACCAACCTTGAAGCTGTCGACTTATCAGATCGATTTCTCCGAGAAAAAAATCCTTGCGCTGGAAGAACTCCGCAGTAGGATGCGATCTGGAGCGATGCAGCAACAGCTCGGTATTCTTAAGACTCGCCTCAAGCTCGACCACCTTATTCTTCAAAAAAGTGATTATTCGCTGGTCGTTCGTACTTCGTGGAGGAGCTGGCGTCGCTCGACGACGGCGCACACCCGAAGAAGAGCCCTCGCCACTCGGGTCAGCCGCCGAAACAGAGGAAGTGCCGCCGCGCACGTTAGTCTGCCATGAATGTGCAGGGTCAATACAAATATGCGACTGCTCAGCAAAAGCAAAGATGGTGGAAAAGCACCTTCTGGAGAGCTTAATTGGCATTCTTAGTGTAATGTGCTTGTCCCTTAATATGTTAACCGCGGTGTAGTCTAGATGCTTTTATCTTTGATATCTTTATCTCTAGTCTTCCCTTGAAACTCAGAGGTGCCTGGGCATTTATGTTTTGCTGCTACATTCAGGCTAGCGAGATACCACTTTAACATACTTTCTTGTGATCATTGCAATCCTGTGAATTGATATGTTTCATGTTATTTATCATCGGTATAATTGGCATCTTTTCATGGTTTACATAACTATTGGGTGACACCGTTTATATATGCCTTGTTATGAATAGTCTAAGCATTTTTCCTCATAATGAGAATATTTACATCACATGAGCAGATGAGTTCGTGAAAGTTCTTTTATCGCACTCAATTGTTAGCTGAATTGCTTGAGGACAAGCAATAAGCTAAGCTTGGGGGAGTTGATACGTCTAAAACGTATCTACTTTCCCGAACACTTTTGCTATTGATTTACCTCTAATTTGTGTGTTTTGGATGCAACTAACACGGACTAACGCTGTTTTCAGCAGAATTACCCTTGTGTCTCCTTTTTGTGCAGAAATATCAACTTTAGCGAAAAAGCCCGAAGGATAACCAGAAGTTATTTTCTATCCGAGGAGGACCAGGAACCCCGAAGACCAAGCGGAGAGAGGCACGAGGCCTCCACATCACCTCCTGGCGCGGGTGGGCCGTGGCCGCGCCAGCAGGTGGTGTGGCCCACTCGGCCGCCTCCTCGCGACCCCCTCGCGGCTACAAGACCCTCCTGACCTAAAAACGTTCGGGGGATAGGCACTTTTCAAGAGAACATCACCGTACGCCGCCGCCATCGCGAACCCTAGTTTGGGGACCAGAAGTCTCTATTCCGTTACCCTGCCAGGACGGGGAATTGAAGGGGATCATCGCCATTGTCATCTCCACCGCCTCTCCATCAACCATCCATGTTTCCCCCATCCATGAGTGAGTAATTCACTGCTGTAGGCTTGAGGGGATGGTAGGGATTGGATGAGATCACTAATGATAGCTATAAGATTGTTAGGACATGGTGCCTAGTATCCGTTATCGGTGTTTTTACGTCATTGTTGCAACTTGTTTTGCTCAATGCTTGACACTAGGGCCCGAGTGCCATGATTTCAGATCTGAACATGTTATTGAATTATGATGAAAATTATTGTTTTGAATCATATCTATGAGTTGTATACACACGTTATTGTCCGGAACCGATGGCCCCAAAGTGACAACAATTAGGATAACCGGAGGGAATGGCTATGATGTGAGGATCACATGTATTCACGGAGTGTTAATGCTTTGCTCCAGTACTTTATTAAAAGGGGTATCTTAATTGCCAGTAGTTTCCCTTGAGGCCCCGCTGCAAACGGGCTGGCAGGACAAAAGACGATGTGCAAGTTTCTCATTACGAGCACGCACAACTAAATTGGAATACATGCTTATGATTAGTTAATGCTTGGATGCTTTATATTATTTATGTGCAAATGCCTATGCTATGTTATTACATGAATTATCTTATCCATTCAACGCTCGTACATCCGTCCCTGTGCCTACTATATTTTAATCACGCTGTCTACATCAATCACAATCGCTATCTTAATTCTCCTGCTACTATTATTTCACTACTGTCTCTACTATAAAACTGTTGCTACTGATATTCCATCTCGGGCAAGTCTATTCACAGGTGCAGCTGATCTGACAAATCATCTGTTAAATCTTATAAATATTCTTTGTCTCCCCTTGTGTCGATCAATAAATTTGGGTTTTAACCCCATCGAAGACTGTTGCGATCCCCTATACTTGTGGGTCATCAGTCCGCTAATGATCACACTCATCACAAAGGAGAGGATAAATTATCTCGAAAAAACAACGAGGAGGGGATAAAGCGTATGCTGGCCGGTTGTCGATATTTTGGCGGTCTGGGATTCAGTGACTGGCTGTAGGCCAGTCGCGCCGTAACTGGACCTTAGATCCACCATACACTCTCCATCCAACGGTTCCAATCAAGCGATCCTATTTTTTTTTTGCCAAATTTGTCTTTTTTACTGCGTTCAAATCATCAAAAATTTCAAAACAAAAAATGTACATGTTGCCAACGCGAATCATGTTGTAAGTACGAATATTTCAATATTTCAGTCAAAAATAATTTGTATTTTGAGAGCAGCAAAAAGACAAATTTGGAAAAAAATTAGAATCGTTTGATTGGAGCCGTTGGATGGAAATTGTAGGGTGGATAGAGATCCAGTTATGACCAGTCACTGATTCCCAGTCCTATTTTGGCGCGCATCCAAGGACCCACCAAATTTCACCGGCATCCCTAAGAATACTAAGCTCCCTAGGAATGGAGGCTTCTCCTTCTCCCACATGTCCACATCATGGTGGACCCCACTCATATTTCACTTTATATTTAGTTATAGTTCACTATTTTAAATTTATTTTAAAAAATATTCTATTAGATATATTATATATACATATGTTTGTACTTATCTACTAATTTTTTGTAAAATGAGAAGGGATTCCTATCTTAAAAACAAACAAAAAACAATTTCATTTCCCTTGAAAATTACTCTTTTTGCATAGACAAAAATATAAAAAATTTATAGAATTTGTAGAATATGTGCATGTAGTGGTATGTTTTATTTCAAAAAATTGAAAGCTAAACATCTCGCTTTGATTTTTTTAAACGACATGTGGTGAGTTCGGAGCTACCAGAGAGATATCCGACAACGCTCTCTCTTATCTCTGCCTAGTGTCCACTATAGCGTCATGCCGCTTGTGCCACACGACACTGTTTCTCTTCCTCCGCCTCCCTTGAGTCGTATTGTAGCGAAAACAACCATCCCTATGCAAAGTTTGCCTTTCTCTCCAGGCACACATCTACGCATGCAAAGTTTGTCCTACTCTCCACACACACCTCTAGCTTCGTCAAGCACTTTGGACTACATGACACCGCATCCATGATGCCACGTGACACCATTTCCGCCTCCCTCGAGTCGTATTGTACCGGAAACAACCGTCCCTACGCAAAGTTTGCCCCGCTCTCCACCCACCTCTAGCTTCGTCAAGCACTTGGGACTACATTGCACCTCATCCCCGATGCCACGTGACACCATTCCTCTCCCTCCGCCTCTCCCGAGTCGTATTGTATCGAAAACACGCCATTGAGCTGACTTCTATGATCCTCACAGTAGTTGCATGCGAACACCCATGTCGCCTCCTGCACCGGCCACCGCTATCACCAGTGCTATTAGTAGTGGTCGACTATCCAATCCTAATGTCGTCCCTCAAGTCTATTGGTAACTTGCATGCTACGTGCGCTCAAACTATATGTCAAACAAATTGTATTTCTGCAGTTCAATATATAATGGTTGGTGGTATTCATACCCTTTAATTATTTATAATTTATTTATAAAATCTAGATCTAACGACAGATTAATATTGCATGTTAACAGTTTAATCTGTTAGTTTGCTATATATTTTTGTGATTTATTTAGTATTTATTGGTGAAATGTTCATATGTTTCTATATAGTATCGAATACGGATGCAATTTATTTAAATATGTTAGGACAAAATTATGCCAACTATTATTGATTTTGGGATAACTTATGACAGAAAATATAATTAATTACATTATATTAAAATCAATGATCATTATTGTATGCCTTATATAGTTATTTGAGTTTGCAATGTTCATCATACAATGTCTCTTGATTGTCGAAAATTTGATCAAATCATTGTAAAACCATGTACACAATTTAAATTTCATGACATTACAACTAAATAATTATGTTCTTTCTCTACTTCCATATAGTGATCGAGTTGTACTATTTTTCCATCATTAATATTATTTTATAAATATGTTTTGCTCAAAGTATTTTTTTTTATCAATCATTGTTTGTATTAGTACGGACGCGGCACCGCGCATCTTTTCCTTCTAGTACCATGCCAAAGCCCCAAAGCTTGGGTACGAATCTAAACACACTCTAACTAAGAACATCAATACTCCATGACAACCGAGACCATCTCCAGTGACGGTCCCAGACATTCCATGGACAAATTAATAATCAATCAATCGGAAACAGGATTCTTCTCACGACGTAGGGTACCTCCAACGGTTGCACGCATCCCTACCCAGCCTGCCTGTTTTTGTCCGAACGGACAAAACAGTCCCTCCAACGAGTCGGCGCAAAGGGACACTTATCCGGGCGGACAGCCGAACTGGACCAAACCTGGCCCATGTTTGGTCCAGATTTGGGGAGCCACGGACGGAGCGTGTACATCATCCTCTCCGACGAGGATGAGTAGGCCAGAGTCGCTGTCACAAAGACGCCAACAGGCCGGCGCCCATTTTGAACTCCGACGCCACTCTTCCCCACACTAGTTTATTGTTTTGTTTATATTTTACATGTCTCACTGGTCACTGGGTCCTACCAAACAATATTATGTTAATTAAGTTTGTATTCTGTCTTTTCTTTTTTGCGCTGGACCGTTAGAGACATCGTCGTCACAAAACGGACGGAGCACCAAAATCTTTCAGCGGACAGCCCAAAACGAACACTGTCCATATGCCGGCCCGTTGGAGGTGTAGTCTAGTAGAGAGCAGAATGTGGACGTATCCCCGGCCGGCACCATGATGGCCCTCCTTTTCTCCTCCTGCTCGCCCACGCAGGAGAAGCGGCATTGCACGTGATGTGGCGCAAAAATGGCAATTCCGTGTCGCCACACACGCTCGCCATGAGTCGGCCATCATTTTCACTCTGTACAAACGGTGTGGTCCGGGTGTTGGGGCCGGCTGATTAGTGCTACTGGAGTACTACCTAATTTGACTTGATCAGGAGTTATACTTTCACTAAAAGTGGGATTGATTATACGACCGCATGATCTCTCGTGTCGAACAACAACAACAAAAATTCAAAAAAAACAACAACAACAACATAAAGAGGCATTGTGTGTACTCAGTCTATCTCCAAATCTCAGTCCTCTTTCTATCTCTCATCTTCTTGCCAAATATCGACGATTCCAACAACAGTAAATAGCAACGCACTCCCCAAAACCGATTCTAGAACACCCCAGCCAAATCACCAATTCACCATCCATGGTCCACAGGGATTCAAAACCGAAGTCCAGTTCAAAGAGCGTACTAGTAGCAAAACAACAAAACAGAGCAGCAACAGGGAAAAGCTAGGATTCGGGCCCAAAAGAGAGGAGAGGGGTCGACAAAGGCGCCAAAAATCCCCAGAGCTTTTTCCACAGACCACACTTTGGCTTGACCAGAAGTGAGCCAGACCGGATCGCTTTCGCTCTGACGACCACTGTTATATCGGCCAAACCCAGCCAGATGCCAGATTAATCTCATAACCTCTTGTTATATCAGCACGGCACGCTTGTTGGTCTCTCTCTATCTCTCATCACCCACATTCCCTTCCTTCCCCGCCGCACGTGCAAGACAGATTTCGGAGGCAACAGAACCCTACTCCTCCTCCTCCGCACGTACCGCCCGGCCGGCCACGCCTCCGACCGAAGCAGCAGCCGCCGCCTGCCCTTCTCACCGCAGCCGCCGCCGACCACCACACCCAAGACAGATTCCCGGTACGCAGGCTACTCCCCTCCCTCCCCACCTATTCGCAGCCATGGCGCGCGAGTCCCGAGGTCAGGTCACGCCCAGGGCGCCCTCTCCGGCGACGACCGTGGCCGGCCCCTCTCCGGCGACGCACGTGGCGTACCACGCGCCGGCCTTTAGCCTGTGCCTGGGCCTGCGGAGGCGACGCTGCAGATTGCTATTATTTCACCACCCCCCACCTCTACCATTCCGTACCCTTCGCCTTCGCCTTCCATGAACGAACTCTGTCGGTTTCCGCTGCTGGCTTGCGTTTCATCTCGAGTTCCTAGATCTGTACCGTAACCTCCCTGCTTTTCTCTGCTGTTCGTCCCACCGCAGGGTCTCGGCGAGATGAGGGCTCCTTTGCCGGCCGGCACGAAGGCAACTACCACGGCGACGTTGGCGGTCGTCCTGCTCGCCGCGCTCCTCCCGGCCTCCCTCGCATCGTCCTCCGCCTCCGTCGACGCAGGTAGCTACCTATATACGCCTCCCTCTCGACTACTCTCCCCTTGGTATGGTAGCCTGCAGCGCTTGGAAGTTCGTCTGTTTGTTCTTGTTAAAAAAGGATCATCGATTTGTAATTGCTCTTCCGCTGCGTGCGGTTCTGGGGTTTCATAATGGAGCTTTCATTTGGAAATTCTTTTGTTCCAAACATCTTCGTGTCCTGTGGCTTACTTTCCAAGTTTGGGAAACAAACAAGGACACGCACGTGCCGGCCGGCTTCTCCCTCCGCGAGTCATCAGTCTCTCATCCATGGTTTCTTTGTTGGGTGTTCTCTCGGATCTGTCGTTCATCTTGTTCCTTTGTTCTGAATAATTCTCGCTGCTACTACTACTACCTGTCCTGATTTTTCTGCCTTTTTTTGTTGTTGGCTGTTGTGAAAATCTTCCTGTTTTACATTGCACTGACATGGTGGGTCCGTCGCCCATCGGTCCGCTCGAATTCCGAGGCTAACGAACGGTGTTTCCGGCTGCAGGATTCTCGCCGATGCACGCGCCGCCGCTCGCCGCCCCCATACCCGCCCCCTCGGCGGCTCCTCCGCGCCCGGCCGTCCTTCCCCGCAAGGTCCTCCGCCCGGCAGCACCAGGTAATTAAACGCTTCCATCCCGGAACAAACGGAACTACTACTACATAGCCCACCGTTGGATCGTACCAGAGTGAGTCCATCGTGGTGCTCGCGATCGCGCTCGCGTGGGGGACCCAGAGAGAGTCCTTCTTTCTCCGACCAGCGTCTGCGCCCGTGGACCCTCGTTCTGCGCGCGCAGCACTGGCAGGGGTTGTACTCTGAAGTGTGGACCCGTCCATCTTTCATCAAGAAGTAGTCGGAAGCCAGTTGGCCATTGATTCCATACTGTTTTGAATCCTCTCACACTGCATTCTGTCCTGGAGTAGCACTGTACGACATACCATCAGTACCAGCGGGCGACTGACACTGACATACGGGACCACCTCCTTTTTCAGGCACAGACACGGACGTCGTCGGCGCTGCAGTCCGGCCGCACCGCGTGGACGAGGGGTGCGCCGGCGCGGACGACATCGCCATCTACCAGGGCCGCGGCACGACGTTGCCGAGCGGGGTGCCGGCGTACACGGTGGACGTGATGAACCGGTGCAGCTCGGGCGGCGACGACTGCGCCATCGCCGGCATCCACGTCCGCTGCGGCTGGTTCAGCTCCGTCAGCCTCGTGGACCCGCGCAAGTTCCGCCGCCTGGCACGCGACGACTGCCTCATCAACGACGGCCAGCCGCTGCTCGCCGGGGAGACCCTCTCCTTCGAGTACGCCAACTCGTTTCCCTACCCGCTCTCCGTCGCCCTCGCCACCTGCGTTGACCCCTCCGCCGTCAGCTCTTCGCCGTAGCCTGCCGCAGTATCTCTTAGTCACAACTCACTTACCATACTATACGGAGCTATTCTAGGTAGTAGCACGTACGTATACGGTACTCGCTTTTTGCATGTAGTACACTTGTAAGTAATGGCTGCATCGTCTGCATGCTTCTCTCCCCACAACTACTCCTACTAGCTGCTAGCAAATTTTGTTACCCGTGCGTGAAGGAAGATGCGTGCATGCCTCAGCTCAGCGATGATCGATACTATAATCAATCACTGGTGGCTATCTTTTGGGCAAGGAAAGGATGAATGAATTCGTTTGCCACAAGTCCTTTTCTCGTGTGCATTGTCTGCTTTCTCCTTTTGGCTTGAGTTCCTCTTCCTTGCTGGACTGCCTCGTGTGTTCTTCTCTCTCATGGGTAATGGAGGAATGCCATCTTGCCTAGGCACAAGGGTGTGTGCAACGGGCCTGCCGTGTCGCTCGTGTGTGGTGCAGTTACCAGCTATAGGCATAGCTGATAGCTGGCTGTGTGAAGATGAATGACAGCGGCGTGACCGTGTGAGTTGTGTGTGCCTTCTGGGCGAAGCCTCCTCTCTCCGCCATGGATCCGTGTGCCAGACATGCTGCCATCGCCATGGGTGGATTGATGGTTGATGCGATGCGATAGGATTGGGCTTTGACACCTTTGTTCGGGGTATTAATTGTACGGTGATATCTTGGGATGCGATCGAGGGATACGAAGAAGGGGATGTAGGGATTGTTGGTAGTTGTGTAGGGGCCTGCCGACGACGACCCACGTGTTGGGCATTTACTGCAGCGGTGAATGCACAGTGTGCTAGGAGTACCATAAACTTTTATAGACGGCTACTCCAGTTTGTAATTTCTTTTCCATTACAAGCGTATATAACAGAAAGAAGGAAGGATGATTTTCATCTATCTTCCATTTTTTATTCTCAAATACAAAATCTATCATCCATTTTTAATTAAGAAACTTTGTTGTTGCATAATAATTATCTTTAAAAAATCCAGTGTCGCAAGTAGAGGTAGAAACCAAATGATTCTTCTTTTTTGAAGGACTAGAAAAATACCTAGCACGATTGTAGGGGGAACTACATTGAGAAATTTATGTAAACAAATATATATATATATATAATTAGCTAAACTAACGGAAATCATGGATATATTATGTGTACAATATGTTATAATTAATAAATATTAATTTGGATGACAGAGACTACTGATTGGATAGAAGATATGATGTGGATTGTATACATAGTGAAATAGAAAATTAATTAATGCATTTTACTCATGTTGTTTTATAAGAAGAATACCATGTGCGTTGTGGGAATCTCCTTTGAACAATTAGGTACATGAAAAGGGTGTGGGTGTAAGACGCATTAAACATCCAATTGTGAAGATTCATTCAATCATAATGGTTGAGAGATTAAATGTAATTCATGTGAAATTATGGAATATTTGTGAACTATAAGTTAGTGACGTGGACAAATATATGAATGAAAAACATGACCTGGATATATTACATGAAAACTAGTATTAGGGCATCTTCAGTCGTTACGCCCCAGGGCCCAAAACGCCGGATTTTTGCGTCCGCCGCCGGCGCGAAACGGCGCTAAACTGGAACCTGGGGGCACGTCTCTAGCCCAAGTTTCGGCCCATGTGGTTAAAAAAACGACTACTAGAAAAGAGGCGAATTCATTCAAAGACACGCGATTTCATTTCATAACAGGGGCGATTTCATTCAAACTCGCCGATTACAGAGATTTAAAAAGTAAACATAAAATTAATCTAGCCGAGCAGGCCGAGGCTTGCGGCGATCGCCTGACTGTAGTCGGGGTCGTCGCCGTCGTCGTCGGAGCTGTTGTCGTCCTTGCGCTGGTGGCTCGGGCCTGCGTCGACGTCGTTGCCCCACCCGCTCGGGCCTTTGTCGCCGTCGCGGTACCACCTGCTCTGTTGTAGGGTCCAGTTTAGCGGACGTGGTTCTTCTCCACCTCGGCGAGGAGTTGGCGATGGCGCTCCAGCTCCTGCTCTGTGTACTCGTCGTGGCTCCATTCCTCGGCAAACGCCGGGTCCGACGGTTGCACGGTGCTGAAGGAGGCTTCTTGTGCCTACTTCCGGCCGAGCCACTCTTCCTCCTGCTCCTCCTACGACTCCGGCTTGGTCCCGCGCTTCGGCTTGACGAGGCGCCGGAGCAGGGAACGCGGGGGAGATGCCGATCGGCGCATCGCGGGGGTGCGGGGTTCGCCGATGCGGAGGGCGCCGCTGTGAGGCGCTGGGCGTCTAGAGTTCAGGAGGGGAGGAGCGAGCAAGGCGTACCGTGTTCACGCCAGCGGAGGAATGAGCGATGCGTACCGTGTTCCCGCCAGCGGCGACGCGGCCGCGGCGCCGGAGGAGGAGGAGGAGGAGCCCGCGCCCATCCGGTGCGGCATCCACGAGGGCGGCGGCATCATCAGCCGGGGCTCGTTGCCGCGGTCGATGTAGTCCATCACCCATGGGAGGGTGCGGTGCTCGCAGCCCCGTCACCGCTTGCGCCCGGTGGAGTTGCAGCGTCCCTTTACGGGGCCGTTGTTGCCGCGGTCGGCGACGTCTTCGTCGTGGTGGCGACGGAAGTACTCCGACCAGAATCCGTCGTTTCCTTCTGCTCTCTAGCGGCGCTCCGCGGCCTGCTGCGGTGTCAGGCTGGCGTGGACCTCGGCGATCGCCGCCCTGAACTGCTTGCCGGCAGGGACAGGGGGCACGGGGACGCCTCGCGTGCTGAGTTGCCACCCCGTGCCCGTCGGAGGCGCTGGGGACGCGCATGTCCGGCGGGCACGGGTATCGCGCGTTGTACAAAGCCCATGCCTCCTCCTTGTGGAGGTGGCGGCGGCCCCAGCCGTTCGCGGTGGCGGCGTCATTGCTAGGTCGACGGTGGAGGAGAGGAGAGAGGAGAATGAGGCAGAAGCGGCGAGAGAGGAATGGCTAGTGGCGGCGAGGCACGGGGGGTTTTATAGCGTCGCGCGGCCAGGCGAAGAGGCGGGGAGGCGACCATTACTGCGCGCCGCGTGACGCGCCACACCATTAACTCTGGCAGCCTTTGACTGGGGGAGCGCACTTGCCGCCCGCCACGCCATTACTCCGGCAGCCTTTGACTGACGCGGGAGCCGAGAAGACGAGCACGGACGGTTTCTGTTCCGCGCCATTTTCTCCCGCATCGCTGACAGAGCTGGCCCGCGTCGTGTTTCGCACCATTTTGCCCCCCAGGCCGAACCAAGTGGGTTGGGTTTCACCTGGGGGCGCCGACGCTATTTTCTGTCGAAATGGCGCTAACTGGCCTTCTAGGGGGGGGGCTGGTAGAAAAACGGCGTTTTTTGCTTCCGACAGCGCCGAAAAGGCTTCCTAGGGGGGAGGGGGGCGACTAGAGATGCCCTTATTAATTGTTGTTAGTGGAGATTAGATGGACAATTCATTTGTCAAATTAGTGGATGATGTGATAGCTAGAAATATCCTACTATATATAAAGGAGCGCAGGAATCGCGCCTCCTCAGCGCTCGGGCACTATTCATCGATTTATGACCAATCACGCGAGGCCGCGTGTCCCCCACGGTGCATCCGGCCCGTCCGTTACAGATCCAACGGTTCAAAACAATCACCGTCGCTGTTTTGCAGAAAAGCCACTCGAAAAAACAGAAACGCGCCCCGCAGTCCACGGTTTGACGCACGGAAGGACCTATCTGAAATTTCCTCAAAGCTGACAGACTTTTTTGCAAAAATGTCCACAGAGCTCTCTTCTCCTTCCTCTTCCTCCCGCGACGCCGATGTCGCCGCCGCCGCCACCTCCACGCACCTCCCCGCCAACATCTGAGGACAGGGCGAGCTCCACAGTCGTGTTTGCTTCGTCCTCACCGCAGATTAGCTCCCGGAGCATCGAACCGCCGCCGGAATCGGAGTGGCCGTGCGCGCTGCTGGCCGCCGCATCGGATCGCCGCCGTCGCCGCTCCGGTGACCTAGGGCGAGCGACGCCGCCAGTTTCGGGTAGACTCTGTCGAGGCGCATCTACCGCGCTACGTCGCGACCTCCGGAACGCTGGGATGCGTCGCCGGCGTCCCCAGCGCCGCAGCAGCGGATCCCAGCCGCTGACGTCACCCCTGGGAGGCTGACGGATGGGTCCATATGTCAGCCCATTTCCACTATTTTCCCTACAGGAAAAAAAGAAATGCTTAATTTTGTTAATCCAATAACTTTAAAACTAATAATCAGAAAAATATGGAAAAAATATCAGAAGGATCACAAAAAAAAACCCTACCTATTTCTGTCCCAATGCCTCCCATTTGAAATGTTTTGAATTTGAATTAATCTTGGACGGAAAAACAAACATTTAACAACTAGAAAGTTAATATCAAGAAAATATGAGAACATATCAAAATGGGCACATAAAATAAAATTCCTACCTATTTACCGCACAATGCAACACATTTGTAAATTTTCAAATTTTGCTAAATTTAGACAAACAAACAACAAGAGGCTAACTACTGACACGGACAATACAAAAACATCAAAAAAAAAATGCAACAAGATATCAAAATGGCCAAAAAAAATTACATATTTGTGGCATAATGCAACACATTTGAAAGGTTCCAAATTTTATTAAAGTTACACAAAAAATGAACAAAGAGTTAACTATTGAAAATGCCCAAACTGACCAAATGGAAAATAATTACACATACTTTCAGAATTTGCCCACCAACAAATTTAGTTTTCAAAACACATGGGCGTGGCCGCGTCACCTTCCACTAGTATAATTAATGCATTGCGGCTTTGCTTTATAATAGCTATATATAGATTCATTGGTGTGGTGTCAAAGATGTTTGTTTACTTTTTTTTCCAAGGTCATCACATAATGACAGAATGAAAACTCAATTTTAGAAGGACAAGTGATAGGCGATTCGTCGCTGCCCACTTAGACTAGTCATAGTGGGAGTAACATATGTAATAACATAAGTGTGACATAGACAAAATGATAATGTGGCAAATATTTAATGAATAGAGAGGTGATGGTGGTATCATAGGTAGATACCGTAACATAGCGGATTTTGAGACAAGATGAGTCTATAGGCTAATAAATGCATGATTATATGATACTACTGCTATAATACTCCCCACTATTGAGATAGTAACATAGACTAGTATCATATGTATGATACTACTGTATGATACTCCCCAATATGACTTGTCTTAATATCAAAAGAATCTCCATTCGAATGTCCAATAGCCTATCTATTGGAATTTTGGACATAAAAAGCCTTCCTCTACTTGCCCTTCAATAGCTAATTTGGCCTAACTTTTCCTCGGGTCGCACCAAAACGATTTGCATCTATCCAGTCATATTGTTTCCAGTAAGAATACGATGTTCATTGACGCTGACATAAATAATATCCTAGAGTAGGAAAACGTGGTCATTAAGCAATCAACAAATTAGTCTAAAGACAAAATGAAGGCATTTTATTTTGTTAATGTTTCTACACCTTGCGTGTGAGTTTTTCTTTAAATCTCATAGCCATAACTGTTATCATATGTATAAATCATTGTCTTTTAATTATACATCCAACGGCGCAGGCAAATAAATGATGTAACCATGCGCGACATGTGTCTCGTTTGAACGAGGCAGTCAGGTCAAATGGACACTACTCTTCCTTCTGTTTCAAAATACTTCACTTGTATTTATTTAAATTTAGATACATCAATGTTGTAAAATATGTCTAGATACATCTGAATAGAACAAATTAAATACTCCCTCTATTTTATATTCGATAACCCTATTTATACAAAAATGGATACATCTAGATCTATGTCATTTCTAAATACATGTATTTTAAAATAAATAGAAGTCATCGACTCCCTCCGTCTCAAAATAAGTTACTCTTTGGATTTAAAGATTTTGATTGGAATAATGTAGGTCTGCAATTCATATGAATTTTTGTAACAAATCCTTTTAGATTAAAGGAATGACACCTCCAAAATTCATATGTAGTGCATTACTACACCCCAATTACATAGAAATTTCAACATCCACTATAATCTCTTTCTTATACTTATTCGCGTAGGATAGAGATAATTTTACTTTGTTTTCCCGTGTATCATTTAAATGACCATTCATGTAGTTTTCCGTTGTTTTATAATCCTCTGTTTTACACCTGTAATCCTATTAAATTTATGTCTTTTCTTAATTATTCTGTTATCTTATCCTGTGATCCAAAGAAGTCCTAACTGTCTTAGATTTCATCTAAAAAAAACTGTCTCAAATCGACGGACAAAGGGAGTAATTTGAAACGGAATATTTTAAACAGAGTACTTGGTAGCACGATTAAAGCCACGAAAGAAAAAAACCAGTTCAACCCCATTTCCGCTGTGCCAGCAAGATTTTTTTTACAAATATCTCCTTACCCAATTTCATTGTCAATAGTAACCCCTCTCAATACTTTTGTCAAAAGTGACCCTGGCGGGAATAGAGTGACACATGTCCTCCCGCCATTCCCGGTAGAGGGAAGTGTCCTCCCGCCATTTTAAGTGGCGGGAAGTTCTTGGTACGTCGAAACAGGTTGCGCCATGTCGTGGCGGCCCCACCACCTTTCCCCATTCCAGATGGCGGGATGTTCCATGTGTCGTCTCAGGAGACTTCCCTCCAACTGGAATGGCGGGAGGACACCTGTCACCTTGTGGTCTTCCCGCCAGGGTCAGTATTGACAAAACAATTTAAAGGGGTTACTTTTAATAATAAAATTAATATAGGGTCATATCTGTAAAAAAATGGCCAGCCAAAGGTCCGTCGGTAATGAGTGGCGAGTAGCACCTCAATCACGTCGCACGCGCGAAACCATGCACACCGTCTAGTACTACTACTACTATCTCCACGCTACGAGCTAGACGGCCTGTTGAACAAGAGAGAGCGCAGAAAGCTGCAGGCGGCCGGGCTTGCGATGAATCGGCAAGATGTCTCATGGCAACATCGGTAGGCTGCCGCCCATGAGCTTGTGATCTGCACAAGGATCCATGCAGCTGGACGACGGGTGCTCGGCTGGACGACTGTATCGAGAGACAGGCAGAGTTGACACTTGACACATCTGTGGCCACGAGGGAGGAGGAAAGCCGCGCCAGGTCGCTCCGACACGCCGGCAGTTGACGACGAGACAGCGCGAATTTACTGGCTGTTTAGAGCATCTCACCGGCACCCCAAATTCGTACGGCACCCTCAATAGAGACGTAATTGGGGATGCTGGACATTATCCAACCATGTTTTTAACGCAGCCATAAGGGTTCATTGTGAAGCCGCACCCCAAACACGAGTAAATGATCAAACACCTTGTGGGCGGAAACTAGTGTCGGTGACGGCATTCGAACTAAAACATACAAATTTAGATTAAACCGATAGAAGTTGTAAACTTAGGCTAACACATATGTAAACTTAGACAAACACCATTACAAAGTTAAACTAAAACGATAAACACTAAATTCTAATCTAAATGTCGCCGCATGGGGCCAGCCTCGTCGTCCTACGCGGCCTTTGCTAAGCGGGAGCGTCTCTCCCGCTGGAGCTGACTCGCCGCCCGCCGCTGATATCTCCGTCGCTATTCGCTCCTGCCTCACCTCGTGCGCGTCCCACTCGGCGCGCAGCTCGGAACCCGCATTCGAGGTAGCTCCTCCGCAACGGCGATGAGTTGCTGTTGCGCGTGCGTCTGATTCCACCTGGGCATTGGGCTGCTCGTACGTGGCCCGCTCGACGGCCACGAAGGCCCAATAACGCTCGCCGCGCGTCGCGGTTACAAGGGAGACCTGGATGATTACGGCCTCCACTGCGTCCCCAGCTGCCTCGTAGGCAAGCCTGACCTAGCGGCTTGCCTGCTCGTTGAGCCAGCTCTCAAAAAAGTTGGCGGCAACCACCTGGTCAGGCCACAACGGCGGTGGGAGCTCCTGCTGCGGCGACACCTCATTGAGCTCCTGCACCGGCTCCTGCTCCTCTTGTTTGTCGACGTCGACATCGTCCACATCCGCCCAGTTGAACAACTGTTCGTCGGCGGCGACGACGTCCTCCTGCGGCATGCCGTGTGCACGGCGCACTTCTTGGGTGAGCGTGGCCCATGAGGTGGCGAGACGGCGAACCATGGCTACGGCTACACAGCGAGCGTCGGTGACTGGTGTGGCAAAATGGCTGCACGGCGGAGCCTCTTTATAGCCAGCACAAAGTCTTGGCGAGAAACCGAGGCAAGAAGCGGTAGCTCAGGGCGGGAGGCGTCGGGTGGGTGAGCACGCGTCGTGTCAGAGTTAATGGCGGCGACACGTCGTCTCCGCCACCGCAGCTTGGGACGCCGGTAAAGGTTGGGCGCTTAGCAGGCGCCGCGATAAATGCGAGGCGTGCGGGAGATGCATCACCGTCTCGTCACTTCCTCGCATGCGGAGACGCGTCGCCATTAACGCTGGCAGAACGACCTCTTGCACGACGCCTTAAACCCATGGCGAGGCGGGCACTGTCTCTATGATGGGTGGGCCAGCCCTGTTAAAGCCTATGTCCGGGTAGTGTCCGATACCCAAGAGAGGGCCTCCAAATTTAGAGGCCTCTTTGGGGGGAGTCGGAAATGTTTTTGCTCGGGGCGAGGCATTTGGGGGTGCCGCTGTTGGCGTTTGTTTTACGTCCGAACTTGATACGTCTCCAATGTATCTATAATTTTTTATGTTCCATGCTTATATTATACCCATTGCTACATGTTTTATATACATTGTATATAGTTTTATGCATTTTCTGGGACTAACCTATTAACAAGATGCCACAATGCTAGTTCCCTATTTTCTATTGTTTTTGGTTTCAGAAACCCCTTAAGGAAATATTCTCAAAATTGGACGAATTTAATACCAAAGTCCCTATTTCTCACGGGAGGTTCCGGAACACCAAAGACCTGACGGAGAGGGGCCACGATGCCCCCTTATGAGGTGTCGGCGCCCCCCAGGCACGCGAGCACCTCATGAGGGCGCCTCCACCACCTTCGCCCTTTCGCCTACTTAAACCCCGCGAAAACACAAAACTACCTAGGGCCGAACACTTTTCCTCCACGAGTTCCAGTGCCACCACCGTCATCAACCCTAGTTGGCCAATTGATAGAATAAAGAAGTGCATAATGATGCATATACTATTGACATGATGTCTACTATGAAATTCATTTGGGCATTACAACAATATACATAGACCGTTCCAACCCCATCTATGACTCGGAATCCATCTTCCGGTTAGCTTCCGCACCCCTTTCAGTATTAAGTTGCAAGCAACAGATTATTGCATTAAGCAAAGTGTGTAATGTAAGTAATACTATTATCCTTAGACAAAGTACTATTGTTTTATCCCTAGTAGCAACAGTACATCTACACTCTTAGAACTTACTGTCACTACCCCAGATTAAATAGAGACATGAACCCACTATCTAGCATAAATACTCCCTCTTGGAGTCACAAGCATCTACTTGGCCAGAGCATCTACTAGTAACGGAGAGCATGCAAGATCATTAATAACACACACATAATATATTATGAAGCAAATGAGATAATACTCAATATTCATCGGATCCCAGCAAAAACAACATGTAGTATTACATAAAGATGATCTTGATCATGATAGGCAGCTCACAAGACCTAAACATGGTAGCACAAGAGGAGAAGACAACCATCTACCTACTGCTATGGACCCATAGTCCAAGGATGAACTACTCACGCATCAGTCTGGAGTCGGGCATGGTGATGTAGAGCCCTCCAGTGATGATTCCCCTCTCCGACAGGGTGCCGGGAAGAGGTTCCAATCCCTCCCGAACTAGGGTTGATGACGGCGGCGCCTCTGAAACTCGTGGAGGAAAAGTGTTCGGGCCCTAGGTACTATTTCGTCGGGTGGTTTAAGTAGGCCAAAGGGCGAAGGCGGTGGAGGCCCGAGGGCCCCAAACCATGTCCCGGCACGGCAGGAGGTGGGGCTGCGGCACCACATGATGTGAACGGCTCGTGGCCCCTCTCAGTCTCGTCTTCGGTGTTCTAGATGGTGCCGAGGAAAATAGGGACTTCGGCTTTCGTTTCGTCCAATTCCGAGAATATTTCCATAAGAGGTTTTCTGAAACCAAAAACAATAGAAAAAGGAAACTGACATTGTGGCATCTTGGTAATAGGTTAGTCCTAGAAAATGCATAAAAACAATACAAAGTGTATATAAAAGATGTATCACTTGGTATAATATAATCATGGAACGTAAGAAATTATAGATACGTTGGAGAATGATACGTCCAAATTGTATCTACTTTTCCGAACACTTTGCTATTGTTTTACCTCTAATTTGTGTGTTTTGGATGCAACTAACGCGGACTAATGTTGTTTTGAGCAGAATTACCCTGGTGTCTCCTTTTGTGCAGAAATAGCAACTTTAGAGAAAAAGACCGAAAGACATCCAGGAGTTATTTTCCATCCGAGACGGACCCAGAACCACGAAGACCAAACGGAGGGGAGCGATGAGGCCACGTTACCACCTCCTGGCGCGGCAACATCCTGGCCGCGCGAGGGAGTGGTGACACCGCCTCGGTCGCCTCCTCGCGACCCCCTCGCGGCTATAAGACACTCATGACCTAAAAACGCTTGGATGATATCCACTTTTCCAGAGAACACCACCGTACGCCTCCGCCACCGCGAACCCTAGTTCGGGGACCAGAAGTCTCTGTTCCGGCATCCTGCCGGGACGGGGAATCGAAGGGGATCATCACCAACGTCATCGCCAACGCCTCTCCATCAACCATCCATGTTTCCCCATCCATGTGTGAGTAATCCACCGCTGTAGACTTGAGGGGATGGTAGGGATTGGATGAGATTACTCATGTAATAGCTGTAAGATTGTTAGGGCATGGTGCCTAGTTCCGTTATCGGTGTTTTACGTCACTGTTGCAACTTGTTATGCTTAATGCTTGACACTAGGGACCGAGTGCCATGATTTCAGATCTGAACTTGTTATTGTATCATGATAATAATTATTATTTTGGATCATATCTATGAGTTGTATACACATATTATTGTCCGGAACCGATGACCCCAAAGTGACAACAATTGGGATAACCGGAGGGAATGATTATGATGTAAGGATCGCATTTGTTCACGGAATGTTAATGCTTTGCTCCGGTACTTTATTAAAAGGAGTACCTTAATTGCCAGTAGTTTCTCTTGAGGCCCCGCTGCAAGCGGGCTGGCAAAACAAAAGAGGATGTGCAAGTTTCTCATAGCGAGCACGCACAACTAAATTGAAATACTTTCTTATGATTAGTTAATACCTGGATGCTTTATATTATTTATCTGCAAATACCTATGCTATGTTATTACATGAATTATCATATCCATGCAACGCCCATACATCCGTCCCAATGCCTACAGTAATTTAATCCTGCTGTCTACATCAATCACAATCGATGTCTCAATTCTCCTGCTACTGTTATTTCACTACTGTCTCTGCTATAAAACTGTTGCTACTGAGCAAGTCTATTCATAAGTGCAGCTGATCTGAAAAATCATCTGTTAAAGCTTATAATATTCTTTGGCTCCCCTTGTGTCGAATCAATAAATTTTGGTTTTACTTCCCTCGAAGACTGTTGCGATAACCCATACTTGTGGGTCATCAAGACTATTTTTTGGCGCCGTTGTCGGGGAGCATAGCTTTATTTGTAAGCCCACCTGAGTGTGATATTGTTCGCTGGAATTTATTTTTCATGGGAAGAAATACTGATAAGAAGTTTCCCATCATGCCATCCACTACAAGGAAAGGTACACCTCTGAACTCCGCTGCTGCTCTTTATTCTCCGTCTATGTTGAGTAAGCTTGTTACACCACTACAACCTGCACGTTCTGTTACTACTACTGAATCTGAAGTTACTTATGATGATGCTTCTACTGTTCTTGATGAAACTGGTTCATTAGGTCCCTTTTTAGATGCTACTATTGCTAAATCTAAACAGATTGAAAATGCTGAAACTCCTAATGAAAATGCTGAAACACCTGTTAATTCACCTGAATTTACTCGTGATACTTATGTTGAGCGTTATGATATGTATGTGGATCTTGATGATGCTCTTGTTGAAAAAATAATTGCTATGAAAGATGCTAGTGCTATTAAAAAACATGTTGAAAAACATGTTGTTAGATATAATTTATCTCCTGATGCTAAATTTGCTACATCTCCTATAAACATAAAAGATAAAACTTATGATTTCTCTCTTGATTTGGCTCATATACCTATTGTTGAAAGAGAACCTTTATGTGGAACTAAAAATGAAAGTGATGTAGAACACATGAATGTATTGTCTGATTTGAGTGGAATATTTGCTGAGGACATTAAAAGACGCACTTACTTTGTTGATAAAATATTTCCTTTCTCATTAAAAGGAGAAGTAAAACTTGGTATAATAGTTTGTCTCCTGGTTCCATCACTAGTCCTAAGGGTTTGCTTGATGCTTTCTTTCAAACATATTTTCCTGCTAGTGCTCAACATGATGCCATGTTAAAAGTCTATAATTTTAATCAAGATGAAGGGGAGAAATTGTCTAAGGCTTGGCACGCTTTTGTTGCATATGAAGAGGCCAGCCGAATCATGAATTGGAGAAAAATGACATACTTGATATATTTTATAGTGGACTAACTACTGAATATAGGACATACCTGGATAGTTTTGCTAGTTGTGTTTTCAGGAAAAGACTCCTGAAGAAGCTGAAGAATTATTGGCTACGATATGCAAGAATAATGATGATTGAGATATTCCTGAACCTACTCCAACACCGAAAAAGAGAGGTATGATTGAATTAAATGAAAAAACGATGAGGGAAGCTAAAAGATCTCTTCAGGAAAGTGGTATTAAATCTGAAGATGTGAAGTATTTACCTCGTATTGAAGAATTATGTAAGCCTATTCCTCCTCCAACCGTAGTTGAGGTACACTCTCTCCAAAGGTTTGATGATAGAGATATCCCTTACTCTAAACCTCCTGCTCAATGCTTAGATGAATATGATGATTTTATTGTTAAGTAATGCAATTTTAATACAAGAATAGAGAATCATTTAATGGAAAATTCTCGTGCTATTAGTGATTTACATGATATTGTTGATAGAACTTCTAATGATGTTAAAGTGCTCATTAAACACTTTCATATGGTTCAAACTCAAATAGATCAACTCACTAAAGTGCAAAAAGAATTGCTAGTAAATAACTCTATAGCTAAAGAAAAACTTGTTTGTGAAGTAACAACTAGAGGTGGTAAATCTACTCAAGATCCTTTGTATCCTGAAGGACATTATAAATAATTGAACAAGATTCTCAACTAGTTAATGAACCTAGTACTCCTTCTAGGAAAAAGAAACATAAAACTGTTGTAGAATCCTCTGAACCTGTTAATGATCCTAATAGTATGTCTGTTTCTGATGCTGAAACTGAAAGTGGTAATGAACACAACAATGATGATGCTAATAAAAATGATAATAATAAAATGTCAATTCGGATCAGGAAGAAATACAAGAGGAACCTAAAAAACATGCTAAAAAATAAAAAGTATAATAAAGAAGATTTTATTGCTAAGAAACATGGTAATGAAAGAGAACCTTGGGTCCAAAAACCAATGCCTTTTCCAGCTAAGAAACTTAAATCTAAAGAGGAAGAACATTATAATAAATTTTTTGATTGGATGAAACCATTCTTCTTGCAAATTCCTTTGACTGATGCTATTAAGTTGCCTCCTTATACTAAATATATGAAAAATATTGTGACTAACAAAAGGAAAATTCATAATGAGGAAATATCAACTATGCTTGCTAATAACTCTTTCAATGGTAAGGTTCCAAAGAAGCTTGTTGATCCAGGTATACCAACTATTCCTTGCTCTATCAAAAATAATTATGTTAAGACTGCTTTATGTGATTTGGGAGCTGGAGTTAGTGTTATGCCTTTCTCTCTTTACAAGAGACTTTACATTGATAAATTGATACCTACTGATATATCTTTGCAAATTGCTGATAAATCTACTGTTGTTCATGTTGGAATTTGTGAGGATGTTCCTGTCCAAATAACTACCAATTGCTTAATTATGACTGATATTATTGTTCTTGAAATACCCGAAGATGATAATATGTCTATTATTCTTGGAAGACATTTCTAAATACTGCAGGTGCTGTTATTCATTGCAATAAAGGAAAGGTTACTTTTAATGTTCATGACAAGGAACATACTGTTTATTTTCCCAAGAAAGTTGATAGAATGTCTGGAGTTAATACAATTACCAATTTGAGGTCTATTAGAGTGGGAAGTATTGATTGCCCATATAAAGAAGAATACAAAATTCTCATGATTGGATCCATACCAATTCATTATAAGGTAATATTAGTGTCTCATATGGTTTAAAATCTTTCATGTCATATAAAATTCATTTGGTGGCAAGACTTGATCAACCTTGTTAACAAATGCATTTTAAATGCATAAAGAGGCTAAACAATTTTCTTTCTCTCATTCTTGTTATGCCTACTGTAATGTTATTTAGTTGGCGATGTTTAGTTGAATTTGTTGTTAGAAAATAAATTTTCAGTATTGAATTTAATAATGCAAAATACCAGAAAATGAAAAAAATAAAGTTTCTCAGAAAATTAAAATTTCTATATGAAAAATCATATTTTTCGAGGAGGCTACTGGAAGTGCCAGAGAGCGACCAGGGGGACCCACAGGGCCACCTCAACACATGGTGGCGCGGCTGGCATCTAGCCGCGCTAGCACATGGTGTGGGGCCCACAGGCCTCCCCACTTGCTCTCTCTCCTTCCCCTGCCTTCCTCTTGCCCGAAAAACCAATCCTGGATATCTCAAACTCGTGTTCTTGCTACTCATCTCCTGGGATTTCGATCTCCATATTCAGCCAATTTCTGTTGCTGAAATTTGGTGCATCTCTTCTCCGGTATGTGACTCCTCCAAATATCCAAGTAGAATTTTGTTTAGTGGTGTATATATGAAGTATTTTGCTGCTGTAGATATCTTGCTTAGTGAGTTTGAATGCTTGTTCTAAGTTGAAATAACTAGTTTTGATGCATGCTTAAGCCTGTAGCAAGTCACTAGAGTAGTTTCCCTTCAATTAGTTAGCTACAAATTGATTTTTATGATGTTTGTTGATAATTTCAGAACATGCAAGGAAATGCATTTGCACTAGATCCTAGTGAGATAGTGTTGCAAGGGAAGTTCAAGGTTCATAGGGAGGAAGGAGTATACCCTGCCATTATCCCGTGCTCGCAATTAATGGAATTTGCAGGGATTACGCAAGATTTCCATACTCTCATGTCAAATGCAGGATTGAACGTTTTCTTGAGGATCAACCTTTTTAATATGTTATTTTGTCTATGTCGGTGGTGCAGGATTTCCGCTGCAACTTGAACTGATCTAACCCCACCGTGCATTACAAAATTTACAACAAATCTGTGGACTTGCCTTTTGATGTTTTCTGTTCAGCGATGAGAGTTTCACATGGAGGATCATTGGAGAAACCGAAGGGGAACCCAAGGCCATTGATGGATTTGTATGAAGAGATCTGCTATGGGAGGAGTTTCTCTAAGGAGGACGGTAAAATCAGGAGTATTCATCTCCATTCCATTCGTTATTTTGCATACTTCATTGCTAAATGTGTTCTAGCTAGGAGATAAGCTGGTAAATTAGGCTTGTCTGATCTAGCTTTTCTAGCTGCTGCTTTGCATCGTGATAGAACTTGTAACTTAGGTGCTCTGATTGCTCACCGTTTCACTACTAACCGCGAGAAGGGAGGAATTTATGGAGGACTAGTTGCTTCACGATTATTAGCTTTGGATTGTCTGGAACCCCATCCTCAGGAAATGCTGCTACCTATAGAAAAACTTGATATTGATTCAATGAAGAAACAAGAATTTATTGCCGAAGATGGTAGCTTTCATTATCTCCCTTATACCATAACTTTTCCAAAGAAGAAATACTACAAAGTAACTACCATTGAGAGAATTGTTATCTTGCCTACGCCTCTTCTTAACCTTGTTGGCAGGGAGAACTTGTCAGTCTCAGAGGCTGTGTTGGACACATTTGGGAGCAGCCCGGCCCGAATAGTAGGGGCAATGACGAGGAGTATGGGGGTGGCTTCATTTAGTCCCCGGAGACACCCAGCTTCATGTACCCGGATCCGGGGTATGCAGGACCTTCGGGATCTTCCTCCACCGCAGCCGATGCGGAGTACGACTACACGAGGCATAACCCACCGAGTTGGAATTATTATTCACCTTGGGGGAGGTATACCGATAGCACACTCATTTACATATCATATCATTCGGTACTTTGTATATCCATGTTTCGTTTTAGTTTTCTTTTTTTCTTGCATTTGTTCATGCTTTGTTTGCTTTCTATAAACTCAAAAATACCAAAAAGTTTTTTGTTATTTCTCTTAGTAGTTTGTTCTATTATCTAGTATTAATATGCTTAGTATTTATTTCAGTTCAATATGCAAAAACACAAAAATATTTTGCTTTGTTGTGTGCTGTTTTGCGCAGGGACAGATTTCTGCTGTCCACCGTTAAATTCATAACTTTTCACAGAAACGTCGGAATGACCTGAAATTTCGTGTGCATATTCCTGGGATGTGTACGCAAGTTTAACTAGTTTTGAGTTTTCTGATCTGGGCATGCTAAGGTCCTCGAAAAAATTCGTATTTGCTGGCTGTTCTGTTTTTAGTTTCCAAAACCGAAAACCCAAAAATATTTGTTGTTTCTCTTTGCTTTTGTATAGTTTGTTTCAGAGGTCATTACCTTCAGTTAATACATGGAGTTTGGTTATTATTTCATATCTTCCAAGCACACAAGTGATAAGGCAGTTATGATGATCTACGATAATTTCGAGTTGGGTATTCATGTGAGCATGCTTAGATGGTTCACATAAGGTATATGTCAATTGGTGGATGCTTAGAAGTTCGTGTTCTCTTATGATCGTTTCCAATTTATTTGTGATGGATGTCATGTTTCTATGGATATTTTCTTGCATTGTTTTGCTCATAATAGAATATGACATTGTGGTATCCTCCTCTGAATAATTCATTTGAATTGACTTGGCACATGCTTACACATGTTATGACTGAAAACAAAAAGTCAATTAAGCCTTGATGACATGTTTTGCCTCAGAGTTATTGTATCTTTATTATGCCTCCTTTATTTCTATTTTGTCGCAAGCATGATTATGACAGTTATTACTCTCTTTAATTGTCGCTTTCCCGTCTTTTGCTAGCCTCCACTTGTACTAAGCTGAGAAAATGCTTGTCCTTCCAAATCCCTAAGAACCAAGTTATTCCAAAGAGTTCACCATAAATACCTATGCATGGCATTTCAAACCATTCAAGTAAGTTCGCATATGCTACCTTTAAAACCTTTAAACACATCTCAATTAGTGCCACTGTTTTGATCTCATGAGTAAGTAGTAGTTGGTATTGTTATCTTCCATACTAATTAAGTATTTGACTTGCATGCTACATCAGCTTGTCACTAATTTTGCAAAGGGCTGGTCAGACCATTATAATATCAAAAAAGGATTTGATAAAATAAAAAATAGACACTCCTCCATGGTTTGAGATTGTTTGGTGGGCACCCGAGGAGTTGGTTAGCCATGGTTTATTAGCAAGGTGGGGAGGAGTGTCAAGCTATCAAAATGAATGAATATAAAGATGCATATTATAAGTGCTTTGTTTAAAAAATAATCGGAACCGCTCTCAACTTGCCATTCGTTGAAGTATGGAAGATAACAAGAACTCTATTGCCATTCGTTGACCTAACAACCACCACTCAAAAACAATTTTACCTATGTTTTCAAAATAATAACAGTTCCGATACATCCACAAATACAACAAAAGATATAAATACAACAACGACTCGAACGAGTCAAGATACAAATAAGACAATACAAAGATTCAAATGACAGCGGAAGCAAAAACAGTATCCGACTACGGATAAGATGCAAAATTGGACTAAGAGTCCTGAAGATAAGCGATGGCGCCATATCCCTGCCCAGCCAAGCCGGAGGGATTCCCAGGCTAACGTCGTCAGATTTCAAACCTGTTAACTGCACATAAAGCACATCCCAAAAGAGGGTCAGGGCACTCCCTGGCAAGCAAAACCGACTTGCCTACTTTCTACACCATCTCCCAAAATATAGGGGAGGTGGACTTAGTGGCAGCATCACTAGCAACCTAAAGAGACACGCTACAACTTCCGTCTAATCAGAGAGGGATAAGAGAGCGCATAAGTAAACATCTACAACTAACACCAATCATAACCCATTCTCGAATTAACCCCCTCAACAAAGTATGAGGAAGCAATTCGGGAAACTCACAGATTGAACAGTTTTATTTATAATTTATGGTGAAAGTAATTCTATATTACTAGTCAAATTAATTAACTTTAATTAGGTGCAAGTTGTCTAGATCTTGTTAGCCAGCATCATCACCAAAGTCGTCCATAACCGTGGACACAGCTCATCGATAAGATTATACACTGCAGGGGTGCACTACTGTACCCATACTTGTATGATCAACCCAAGCAAGCATCAGGGCTTCTCAACACGACTTATTCCTTCACTACAGCAAGTCCATGTGCCATCCATATGAGTTGTTACCCGCGTCAGGAGTCTGGCCGAATCTCAATTGTGGACTCATTAGTTTGCGCCTTCGCCACCATGCGGCTCAAACCACAGTAGGAACTGTCCGCTTCGTGTCGTACCGCACCTATATGACCCCCGTATCACATACACTCTCATCATCATCATCATCATGCACATGCATATGAGCAAATGGAAAACCCGAACTACTTGCGGCACATGGACAAGCTGTAGATCCGTTCAAAGTCGAGGGGGGCTCCATAGGGCCTCCCACAAGTGGTTAGTGCGCTCAAAATTGGATCCGAGGACAAAATCTCAGTTCCTAGGTCGACACTGATCAGAACAAAGCACCTCGCAAGGCCTTCCGCCTGGTGCCTTATCTTTTAATTATAATACCCCAATATAAGACAACATTTTATTAAGGTAGAATATTCTATCATACTAAGCATATGAAACATAGGACCAACAGACGACTCGCACAATCAACTCTAAGCATGCACTACGACTCGCAAGGCTAACAAATAAACATTCAACAGGTGATGGGATGTGGGGATAAAGCTGTACATGCTGCAGGATAAACATGTGATGGGATCGCGATAAAGAATCGAATACTAGGGTAGCAGAGATCAACGGCAAGAATGAAAGACAATGTATAGGTAAACAAGCAAACTTTGCTTGCCTGGAATCCCGCATGGAAGCAGATCTTGTCGTTGCTCACACATCTCAACGTCTTATCCGCGAAGAAGCAACAAACACTGGAAAGCGTAAAAGATGTATTTTTTACAACTACGACAAAAGATCCAGCATGATCATATGAGAATGATGCATGACATGGCAAGATGCAGAACAATGCAATTATTCCAAATTAAGCGGGAAAGCAACCCCGACAATTAATATTTAGGTGCAAGTTATTTATTTACTCAGCAATATTAAATTTTGGTTAACATGGTAACACATGGCATGGGTGATCTAATTAAATTAAATGGAATAGGACATTATTTATTCATTACCCCACACATTACATATTTAATTATTTAGATGCAATTAACAAACTAGACTAAGCAATGAAAATAAAAGATGCAACATGAAATAAGAATGGCATATTAATATTCCTTGTATTTTTCTGATAAATAAACATATAAAGATTATTAAATTTGGAGTTAAAGATTAAAAGTTATTAGCATAACAAGATTAGGGGTGTTTCTGTAAAAGACATGGACTTATCCGTGATAGAAAACTTGTCAGTGAGGTTTCTGTGCTGGAAACAGAGAGCTCAGGGACCTCGGGGTGATTATGCCAGCGCATGAGTCACTGATGGGTGGGCCCCATGTGTCAGAGACCGAAAAAGAATAAAATGGTGGGCTTTTTTATCCACGAGCCTGAGGGGATTCGAACCTGGGATCTAGCGAGGGGAGGAAAGGTTCGGTGTGCCAGCCACTGGGTCTGATTGGTATTAGTGTTGTTCAAACGGAACCATATCTTATGAAGTCGACGCACAACGTTAACTGAACTTTCAGAACAAAAACTTCAGACTTTGGAACGGTTCCGAAAAATAGGAAAAAAGAAAGGGGAGTGATGCGCTCCGGAGGATTTGAACCCGCGACTCCGCGTTAGGGCAAGGACGGATCTGGCTGCGTTTGCCACTAGGGCGGTGTGTGTGTTGATGAAGGAAAACGTCGGGTTGTTTTTAAGGTGAGAAAACGCATGATTTTAATCTGACGAAACTGAATCCTGAAACAGGCGACGGCGATGGCGACGGACAGCAGCGGGAACGGTTGTGTCGCTCGATGGCGTGCACCCAGAGCACATGGGGGGAGGGGGAAGGGGTCCCGGAGGTGCGGCTCACCTTGGGGAAGGTCGGGGCGGTCGTTCGGGGTCGGGGAGGCGAAGAGGAAGTAGATGGAGGAGCTCAGTGGTGGACTCGGGCAGAGGGAGAAGAAGACTCCGGCGACGGCGATTCGCTGCGGCTCCAGCTCCGGGCTCCGGTGAGGATGACGAGGGCGGTTTGGTGGCTCCATTCCCGCGCTCGGGAGGTCCTGATGGTCACCACGGTGTCGGCCTGGGGTAGCTCCAAGCTACATCCATGGAGGTGGCGTGGTGGGGAGAAGAAGCAGGGAGAAGGAGGGGAAGAGAGGGTGTCAGCGACGCAGGGGGAAAAGAGGGGCGAAGGCTAGGGTTTCGGAGGAGGCCTCGGTGGCTTGCTTTAAGGAGGGGGAAAGGGGAGGGAGCAGGTGCACATGGTGGGGGAGGTTCGCTTTTCTCCCCTGTCTCTGTTGACCGTACGGAGGAAGAAGGAGGGGGGTGTGGGCTTCGGGCTGGCTGAGCTGGGCCAAGGAGGGGGTTGGAGGAGATGGCCCAGGAGGGAAAAAAATAAGCCAGGTTTTGTTTTTTTTCTCTGTTTTATTATTTCCTTCTTTTATTCTTTTCCTGTTTTGAAACAAAATAGGAGAAGAAAAAGATTTATAACTTTTGGCAAATATTTATAGTTTCAAAAGTACACAATTAATATATAAATTTGAATATTTGAAAAGAATTTAAATATCACATTTAAATATTGATTTGCATTTAGATTTAAAAGTGGAAAAGAATTTAAATGGAGTTGAATTTAAATGCAATAATTTAAATTAAAATTGACAAATGCAAATGATGCATGATGATGTCATGTTGTTGCAAAAAGAAAAACAAACAACTAATTGGAGAAATTCCGGGGCGTTACACTAAGCTTGGGGGGAGTTGATATGTCCAAAACTTATCTACTTTCCCGAACACTTTTGCTATTGTTTTACCTCTAATTTGTGTGTTTTCGATGCAACTAACACAAACTAATGCTGTTTTCAGCAGAATTACCCTGGTGTCTCCTTTTGTGCAGAAATATCAACTTTGGAGAAAAAGCCCGAAAGACATCCAGGAGTTATTTCCATCCGAGAGGGACCCAGAACCACGAAGACCAAACGGAGGGGAGCGACGAGGCCACGTTACCACCTCTTGGCGCGGCAACATCGTGGTCGCGCGAGGGAGTGGTGACACTTAAGGGGATCGCATGCAGAAAACAATAATTTTTCTAGCAACTATATCCTTAAACTAGCCAGAATCTATACTATGCAGATATACTAGTACGACGGAGATCGGAATACATACCCTTGTAGACCGAAAGCGGGGATTACGCTTGAAGGGTATATACCCTAGAGGCACTTAATAAACATAGTTTAGTGGTTATATTCCAATTGTTCATTATATGTTTTATACCATGCTATAACTGTATTAAGCGTAAACATTAATACACGTGTGGTAGATAAACAACCAGGTCCCTAGTAGGCTCCCACGGGAGGGGAAGTGCGAACTTGCCTAACAAAAGAACTACCCATATGATTAGCACACTGCGCAGAAAAAGCAAACAAAAGAAAAGAAAGCATAATCAACATGATCTTACTTATCCACGTCGTCGTCAGTAGACAAAGTCGCAACCACCAATGGCTGAGCAATGGCGGCATAATCGACTTCCTAAGCCCGGCGTAGGCGACGACGCTTGACCAAGGGTTTAGTTGAAGGATCAATCGCCGCCGAACTAAAGGGTGTTTCTTCCACGATCCCCTTCTCAGAAACAGTTAAGCCACCCAAGGAACGAGGACCATCGGCTGTCTCCATCTCATCGACGGGGGCCGCCTCCATAGACACATCATGTTCCGGAAGGGGAGGCAGAGAGGAGGCAGTCCACAGTCCCTAGTCATAACAAGAGAAAGCTACATCATTCACGCACTTCTGCACACAAGAAGAAAGTTATGACCAGAAAAGAAAAAAATCAACAAAGGAAATTCAAAAATACCTTGGGAGTAGGAGTCCCAAGTCCATAAGGGACTACAGAGAAGTCGAAAGAGGCAATATCAGTAGGCTGGATACTGGTAATACACTTGATATGACCGTGAAACACATGATCCGCCAGCTCAAACTCACTCATGCGAGTGGTATCAAGACAACCCTCATATCGCCACAAAGGATGCGCCCGTTGTCGCAAGGGCCAAACTTGGCGCTTCACAAAGGTGCTGATCAGCTGAGTCCTCGTGAGAGCCTTCAGCAGCTCCTGGACTCTACACAAATGAGAGGACGCCTCTTCCTCTTGCACAGTCGAGAAAAGAGGCCGTATGCTCTCATGACGCTAATTCTACAAGGGGTGCAGTCGAGAAAAGTGGCCGTATATCTTGACCGACTGACACATAAAACCACTTCTTCCTCCACTTTTGGGTGGGCTCCACCAACATGAAATTGAAATACGTACATCCGTCACGAACTTCGATACAGAAGCCTCCAGTCGGAAAAGGATGGCCGTCACAACACAACAAATGCACTCGAAAGATGCGTTTCCAGAGAGCCCAGCTGGGAAACACTCTAAGGAAACACTCGCACAAAACCATAAAACAGGCGATATGTAAAATGCCATGAGGAGTAAAGTCGTGCATCTGAATTCCATATGAGTACAGCAGGCCTCGAGCAAAGTCATGCAAAGGGAAACCGAAACCACGGGGGAGAAAATCTGCGAAACAAACCCGCTCGCCGGGAAGAGGTGTGGGGAGTACCTCATTGTTGACAGGAGCTCGGACAGCAACAACATCTGTTGAAGACAGAATTCCACCTTGACGGAATTCTGTTAACTTCTCCTCAGTAACAATAGATTTCACCCAATCCCCGGTAACTCTCTTCACAACAGCAGCAGGG
This sequence comes from Poa annua, assembly GCA_026929855.1. Classification (NCBI taxonomy): domain Eukaryota; kingdom Viridiplantae; phylum Streptophyta; class Magnoliopsida; order Poales; family Poaceae; genus Poa; species Poa annua. The sequence continues at coordinate 21,192,635 of CM049432.1, read as the reverse complement.
GTGGCAGCGGAATCCCCAACAGACAGCTCATCCATCTTCGACTGGCCAGCAGTGGGTAACGAGAGATTGGTGGCAGCAGAGATATTTTTCTTGGTCGCCATGGCAAAAAAAAGATGCAAGAACAGGGCAAGGACGAGTGCGAGGAAGAAGATGAAGCAAGGAAGGCAAAGGCAAATGGCAAGGTAAAATAATCCGTCGCGGCGAAACCGTATTTAGTGCAACAGAAAAGTTCATCACAACCGTGCAAGCAAACCTACCAGTACACGTGGCGCAATCGGAGGGCAATCGTCACAGGCGACGCCACCCGCTTGAAGGAGATATGCCCTAGAGGCAATTAATAAAGTGTATTTATTTATCATATCTCGTTTGTTCATAATACATTTTGTGTCATGCTATAACTGTATTAAGTGGAAACATTAATACACGTGTGAAACATAAACAACTAGGTCCCTAGTAGCCTCTACTAAGACTAGTTTCGTTGTGCGATTGATGATCGAGGTTTCCCGATCATGGGGCATGGCGCCGGTCGCCAATGAAGTCATATCGTTGGTAGAACGATGTGATGGACATACCCATATTTGTAGGACGTAGTCATTACGCCTTCGACCGTGAGATCAACTCTTATTGTTATTCCTGGAAGATACTTTGATCGCACCAAACGTTGTATCTTATATAGTATGACAATAACGGTGATACTTTTGGTTATCAGAAGGGGATAGTTGAGACGAGGGGTCAAGAGCGGGATTTGCCAGTCCGCATAGCAGGATAGATACTCTAGGCCCCACTCGGTGAGATTATGTCTAATGAGCTTGCAAGCATGTGACTAGGTCGCGGAGACATGAAATCATAGACGAGAAGAAGATAGTGTTATCGGTAACGAGGTCAGCTAGGTATGGAGATATCTATGAACGATGCTCGGACACGCTAAGTTTCGCTATGACAAAAGGTTTAAGACTTAACGTTCAGGTTTGATAGATGAGAGTCATTCGTTATATCACAGGGATTAATTCATGGGGTCCAGGCCTACGAGTAAGTCACTGATCGGAGAGGAGTCTCGATCATGCCTGTTATTTTATCGAACCGCTAGGGTGACACACTTAAGGGGGTTCAACAAGACAATCGGAAAGGAAAGAGATCACCGGGAACGTCCCGGAAATGGTCCGATGGAGATCGGGCAGTGACGAAATAGTTTTCGGAGTTAGAATAAATTATATATAATATGTTTGATATTAATTAGTGTAATTAATGTTTAAATATGATTTTATATATTTATTTTTGAATTTATTTAGTCTGATTTGACTAAATGGGCCTTCTGGTCGAAAAAGGCCCAGAAGGGGAAAATTCATCAAGGCAATTCGGTGGGGGCTTGATGGCCGGCCTAGGTGGGCCAAAAGGGGCCCACCATGAGGCCGGCGCACCAGCCATGCCACACCAGGCATGTGGGGGTTAGTCCCACATTGCGTGGCTGGCAAGTTGGCTCCCCCTGGGAGCCTATATAAGAAGGGGCACCCCTGGCCTTTTAATTCACCAATTAATTCCCTAATTCTCTCTCGATTTCGTGATTACCTTTGTCGGAGTTGCGCCGAGAAGAGAGGGGGTCTCTCCACCATAGCCCACTGCCGCGCTGCTGGTGTTCCGGTCCAAATATTCTGCTGTTCGTCCTGGCTTGGAGCTTCGGAGATTGTCGCCTCCACCGTACGTGTGTAACGCCCTACGAGGTGGTGCGTTAGCGGTGCTGGGAGGTCTACTTCCACTACACGACCTTGAGGTCGGCTTCATCGTTCTTCATCGTCAACGTTTGTGCGGGAACGTAATCCCCGCTTTCGGTCTACAAGGGTATGTATTCCGATCTCCGTTGTACTTCTATAACTACATAGCATAGATCTTGGATAGTTTGAGGATATCGTTGCTAGGAAAGTTTTTGTTTTCTGTCTGCGACCCCCTTCACCACTACACGCGCAAACCGAGAAAATCATCATCACGCCTGCAAAAATCTCGCCGCGTCGGGTCAAATCAGATTTGAACCGGCGTCTAATGCGGTCAAAAGAGGTGGGCTCACCATGACACGTCCTGTCAACATTTTATTCACACGCCAAGGATGTCACTTGTGACATCACTCGCATGGCAGACGAATGATATGTCTCCACTTATCCATAATTTCATGTGTTCCATGCTATGTTATATCATATTATTACACGTTTATATGCATTTTATATAATTTTATGCATTTTCTGGGACTAACCTATTAACAAGATTCCACAGTGCCAGTTCCCATTTTCTGCTGTTTTTGGTTTCAGAAAAGCTCTTAAGAAATATCCGCCAAATAGGAAACGAGCCAACCAGGATTTATTTTTGGAATATATTATTCCAGGAAAACCGAAGACGAGACGAAGAGGGGCCGCAAGGTGGCCTCATCACCTTGTGGAGTGGCCCACATGCCTACCGCGCCAGGAGGTGAGGACAGCACCTTGGGCGCCCACCGACCTAGGTCTTTCGCCCATATAAACCCCCTGACCTAAAAACGCGAGAGGGTTGAACACTTTTTCCTCGACGGGTCCCGAGCCACCGCCGTCGCCACCTCCACTTTGGGAAAGATCAGAACTGCTCCCCGGCAGCCTGCTGGGAGGGGAATCTTCCCCGGAGGCCTCTACGTCGCCATGACCGCCTCCGGACTGATGCGTGAGTAGTCTACCTTGGACTACGGGTCCATAGCAGCAGCTAGATGATTGTGTTCTCCTCTTGTGCTTTTATGTTTAGATCTTGTGAGCTGCCTATCATGATCAAGATCATCTTTATGTAATTCTCCATGTTGTGTTTGCTGGGATCCGATGAATATTGAGTACTAAAGTTATTGCTTCATAATATATCATATGTGTGCTATTTAATGAGCTTGCATGCTCTCCGTTACTTGTGTATGCTCTGGCCAAGCAGATGCTCGTAACTCCAAGAGGGGGTATTTATGCTCGATAGTAGGTTCATGTCTCTATTTAATCTGGGGCAGTGACAGAAAGTTTTAAGGTTGTACATATAATGTTTCTACTAGGGATAAAACAATAGTACTTTATCTAAGGATGATGTTACTTACTTACTTACTTTACACACAGTGCTTAAGGCGATAATCTGTTGCATGCAACTTAATACTGACAGGCGTGTGGATGCTAACCGGAAGGTGGATTATTAGTGATAAATGCGGTTGGAACCGTCTATGTATATTGTTGTAATGCCCGAATGAATCTCACGCTAGACACCATATCATTAGTATATGCATTGGGTTGCTCATCATTATTCTATCCATTGCCTAGCTGTAATTTGTTTACCACGCATGGATCAATGTAATTATTTATGGAGAGACACCACTAGTGAACTGTGGACCCCGATCCTTCTCATTAATCAAATAAGACCACAACTGCAAACCTGTTACTTTCTGCAAACATACATCTTTCTTCCACACATACGTTTAATCCTTTGTTACAGCAAACCGGTGAGATTGACAACCTCACTGTTAAGTTGGGGCAAATTATCTTGATTGTTTGTGTACTGGCTCCACGTCAACCACAAGGAAGAATCTTTCTGGCGCCTTGACACCTCAAGGGAATCATTCATCTCCTACTGATTCGTTAACCTTGGTTTCATACTGAGGGAAAATTGCTGCTGCACTACTTCACACCTTCCTTTTGGGGTCTCCCAACAACACACCCACGGTGTGCATCAAACATTTTTCTGGTGCCGTTGCCGACGATTTGAAGATTAATCGCGAGGGGAGTTTTCGCACTTCCAATCTTTTTATTTTGTTATTGTCTTGCTCAGTTTATTTTTATTACTGTTTTGTTTGCTTAATCTAAAAAATACAAAAAAAATAGTTACTTGCACTTTTTATATTTCGGTTTTGCTATTTTATTTTCAGTTTTGGATCTTTTGTTTATTTCGGTTTTATCGTTACTTCTTTTATTTTGTTATTTCGGTTTGTCTAGTAATTTGCTAAAATGAGTTCAGCTGAAAATACTAAGTTATGTGACTTTACAAGCACCAACAATAATGATTTTATATGCACATCTATTGCTCCACCTGCATCTAAAGCTGAGTTATGTGAAGTTAAACCTCCTTTATTGAACCTTGTTATGAGAGAGCAATTCTCTGTTGTTAGTTATGATGATGCTGCTGCGCATCTAAATAACTTTGTTGAATTATGTGAAATGCAAAAATATAAGGATAAAGATGGTGATATTATAAAACTGAAATTATTTCCTTTCTCTTTGAGAGGAAGAGCTAAATAAGGGTTGCTTTCATTACCTAGGAATAGTATTGATTCATAGATTAAATGCAAATATGCTTTAATTGGAAAATACTATCCTCCTGCTAAGATTATTTCTCAAAGAAGTAGCATCATGAATTTTAAACAACTTGATAATGAACATGTTGCTCAAGCTTGGGAAAGAATGAAATCTTTGATAAAGAATTGCCCAACTCATGGACTGACTGCTTGGAGGATCATCCAAAACTTTTATGCAGGGCTGAATTTTTCTTCAAGAAACTTATTGGATTCAGCTGCTGGAGGTACCTTTATGTCCATCACTTTGGGGGCTGCAACAAAACTCTTGGATGATATGATGGTGAAGTATTCTGAATGGCATATGGAGAGGACACCTCAAGTTTAGAAGGTAAATTATGTTGAAGAAACCTCCTCTTTGAGTGAAAAGATTGATATTCTTATGTCTATGCTTGCTAGTTGTAAATCCCATATTGATCCCAATAATGTTCCTTTAGCTTCTTTAGTTGCACAAGAAGAGCATGTTGATGTAAACTTTTGCTTCTAGCTGACGGAACATGATCGGAGACTCTGGCAGGCCGTAGGAGGCCCATGACCACGTTTGGCTGTCCACGTTTGGTTTGGCGGTTCGGCGTATCCCATTTATTTGTCCGCATATCCCAATCCCACAAAAGACGTGTACGTAGAATACCGTATATGTACGTGCAGGCCACGAAGCGACACCCTCTATAAAAACTTTTCGGTCATCATCGTCTACCCCACGCACCTCCATTACTCCCCAATCAGAAGCAGCAAAAAACCCCGGCCTTCGTCTAGCTTTCCCAAATCCGCGCCAATATCCACTGGCTATGCATCGAGGATGCGCACCAGAGGAAGCCCTTGACACCTCTGTGGCCGGTGCAGACGCATCTCCATCGCACGTGCCCGGCGCGGCCGCAGCTCCATCGTCGATGAACTTCAATCCTTCCGATTTCATCTCACTGTACGATCCTGGCTACTATTCCTCTGATTTGGAATCTCCATCGCCGATATCCGGCGTGGCCACAGCTCCAACGCCATGGAAGTTCAATCCTTCTGATTACCTCACTCCCTACGATCCTGGCTACTATTTCTCTGATTCGGAACAAACTTGCTTCCTGGACCAGGTCGGCCGTGAGGAAGAAGAAGAGGTAGGAGTACTTTTCCGCTAAAGATAGGGTTTTTTTATGTCTCAATCTTGTTAAATAGAACATTTATATTTAGGTATAAATCCGGCATACACACAATTTATTTAGGAAAAATCTACCTGTTGAAAACTAGGGTTTGTTTATGTGATTGAACATAATTGCCTTAGTATGCCAAGTATTGGTGTGGTACCTTCTATTGTACTTAATTTTTACATAAATTCATGTTCACCATATGTTTGTAATTACAAATATGCTTTAGTTAAGTTCATTGATGTGCACCAGATGGTTTTCCAGGAACTAATATGCTAGTTAAGTTCTTTGGTGTGTACCAAATTCTTGCTGGGAACAATTTTCTAGTTAATTTCATTGTAGGGCAACAATTGGTTTAGGGTTTAGTGATAATGAAAACCTCATTCATAGTAACATAATAACAACACATCCGTGGTTATTTTTAGTAAGCTGATACCCTTATATAATAACTTAATTAGCAACTAGTTTTTCAATTTAGTTGATATTAACATTTCAAATTTAACCCCGTCCGACAGTAGCAGGAGGTGGAGGAGAAATCGGTGACTGTGTGGGAGAAGGAGATGGCGGTGGAGGATGACAAGGAGGTGGCTATGGAGTAGAAGGTGGTGAAATATATGGCTGTGGAAGATGACAAGGAGGTGGTTGTGGAGCTGAAGGTAGTCAAGGAGATGGCTATGGAGAAGGAGTTGGCTGTGGGGAGAAGGAGGTGAAGGAGATGGATTTGGAGCAGAAGGTTATTACTATGGAGGAGGAGGTAAATTAAACCTGGCATAGCTAGGCTATGCTAATCAAATTTAGGAAAAAACAATTATCAGATGTTTTACTGGTATATTTAGTGCTCCAGCCATTGTATTTAATCAGGCTTGTATGCCAAGTATTTTATGATCCGCACCTGGCTGAGTATTGGTGTGCAACCTTCTTTTGTACTTAATTGCACATAAATTCATGTTCGCCAACTGTTTGCGAGTACAAAAGTGCTTTAGTTTAGTTCATTGATGTGCACCAGATGGTTTCCAGGGACCCATATCCTAGTTAAGTTCATTGGTGTGTACCAAATGCTTGCAAGGAATAATTTGCTTGTTAACTTCATTGTTGGGCACCAATTGTTTAGGGTTTAGGGATAATATGCTATATTAAATTACAATGATTTTCAACACTACACATGACGTGCTTTAAACATTGTCAGTCTCAACTAGGCTAATAAGCTAAATGTGTAATATTTAATCCTGTCCGAGAACAGGCGGTGGAGAAGAAAGCGGTGACTATGGGGGAGAAGGAGATGGCGGTGGAGGATGACAAGGAGGTGCCTGTGGAGTAGAAGGTGGTGAAAGATATGGATGTGGAGGAGGACAAGAAGGTGGTTGTGGAGCTGAAGGTGGTCAAGGACTTGGCTATGGAGAAGGAGGTGGCTGTGGAGGAGGAGGTAAGGAAAACTTGGCATAGTTAGGCTAATCAAATTTACGAAACAAACAATCATCGGATGTCTTACTGGTATATTTTGTGCTCCAGCCATTGTATTTAATTAGGTTTGTATGTCAAGTATTTTATGATCCGCATCTGGCTGAGCATTGGTGTGCTACCTTCTTTTGTACTTAATTTGCACATAAATTCATGTTCACCAACTGTTTGCAAGTACAAAAATGCTTAGTTCAGTTCATTGATGTGCACCAGATGGTTTCCAGGGACTATTATGCTAGTTAAGTTCATTGGTGTGCTGAGAAATTTGCTCTAGTTAACTTCATTCTAGTGCTGAGGAGGTTATTAAAACAGTTTTCTTTTTGTCAAGTTCCAATAAATTCATTTGTGCTAAACATTGTTTAGGTGCCCAAGAAGAGAAAGTACCAGGAATTCGATGAGATGGCTATGGAGAAGCAGGTGGCTGCGGGGGACAACAAGGAGGTAAAGGAGATGGATTTGGAGAAGAAGGTTATCCATGAGGGGGACGAACCTGAGGAGTGATTGCAACAATAATGGGCATGTTTCCACGTCATCTGTAAGGATGATGTTACTTTTGTTGGTACTGTTGAGCTGCTTGCCTCATTTCCATGTATGTATGTTGGAAGAATTTTAGTAAGTGCTAGTGTTTGATTTGTACTCCTCCTCAATATAAATATGCTATCATCTATTTATATGATATGTCCTGAAATATATACTACTTTAGAAACAAGCCATACTGCTACTTTGAGGCCCCAAAGCATAAACAGAGAGTGACATGTAAGAAAAAAATGGTTTAGTGGAAAGAGAGTTATACGGTACTTGGACATGTAAAAAAAAGAGGTTTTAGCACTGGGGTACAAATACTTGCAAGGTGGGAGCAAATTCATACAACTACTTGTCAAAATGAAAAAACTTATACAAAATACGCATACAAACGAGTTGTGGATGCGACACGTCTCCGGCAGGGTGGAAAAGGCGTGGGCACTTGTGTGCTAGAATTTGACTTAAAAAGCCCTAAGACTTCAGAATCAGCACGAAACAGTCCCCAACGAATTCCATGACATCCCGATTCCAATCCTAACCCTAGGGGAGCGGCGACGACAGAGGCGACGCGGCGTAGGGCACATCGGCGGCAATGTCTTGGTTCTCAGATGCTTCTTCCGCTCCCGGATTCCGTCGAGCCAGCGGGTCTCTGAAGCGCGGTCTCCTATTCGTTATCGTAAGGGAGCCATGGCGTACGAGCTGCCACGCTTCTGCTGCTGCAATCCGCCGAGGAACGCTCCGAGGTGGATTTCCTGGAGCTGTATGAACCCAGGCCGGAGGTACTACGCCTGCGTGGATGCAATGGTGAGCACACTCACATTTCCCTCTGATCCTCGTTTTCACGAATCACGATCTACAGCTTCTGTTCTTCGATTTGCATCTTATAATTGATTTGCTTTACAAAATTATGTCAGCATGGTGGTTGTGGAATTGTGGAATGGCATGATGATCCACTCCCCAAGTTCTTCAAAGATTTGATTGGAGATTTGCGCGATGAAGTGTGGAGATTGAATGGTTTAGGAAATTGTGCAGGCAATGAAGAAGATGCAACTACAGATCTGCTGATATGCTCTCTCGAAGATGAGGTGAAGAAAAAGCAGTCTGAGATGGATGCAATGAAGTACAAGTACAAGACTATGTTGGGTGTTGCGTTTTTGTTGCTGCTAGGTTTAGTGTTAGGGAAATTGGAAGTGCAGTAGTTTGGAATGTGTTAAGTGGCAACTGTTCTGTGATTTGTGAGTGCACTAGATTGATCAGATAACGTATGCGTTTGTATGGTTTCCTTAATAAAATGATGCATTTCAACCAGTTTCTCACACATTGCAATGAAAACATCTCAGTCACCCAGGAGACAGAAAATGCAGAGTACATAATTTTAGGTATCCTCACAAATTACAACCACAACAACAGCAGCACTGGCGGAAGGTAGACGAATAAGTTCCAGCCGAACACACAACGAACAAATTTGCAATGCCGCAACGACAACAACTAGAGGAAGCTAGCAAAGTGGAGACAACTAGGTAGCACTATACGGCTCTGTGAAATGGGCATGGCACTACACGGCTCTGAATGGGCCGGTTGTTGCCGCCCAGATGTTGCCATAGAGAAACTAGCAATGTCGACCTTGTTATTGGTTAAGGCGTGGGGTAAAAAGGTATAGAATGGTGTTTTGGACCTGAGATTCGATAATATATGATAAATTATATAAATTTTAAATACATGTAAAACCTTCACAAGAAATCTTGGTTTGTGTAATAGATCATGTGTAAAACTTTAGAGATGATTTGGATGAGGTCCAAAAAATCACCTTGCTAAAAAAACTGGTTAAAGTGAGACCAGACGGTCTGTCGCTAAGCATGTGATTTTTTCGACCATATACAAATCACCCTAAATTTTGTGTGCGTGCTTCCATTTAGTTAATATAGAGTATTGCAATAAAAAATCCAAATAAGGAGTTTCATATTGGGGGTCGAAAGGTATATAACGGTATTCTGAGACCTGAGGTTCGACAATATATTATAAATTATATAAAATTTAAAAATATGTAAAACTTTCACAAGACATCTTGGTTTGTGTAATAGATCATGTGTAAAAAATTAGAGATGATCTGGAGGGGGTCGAAAAAATCACCTTGCTAAAAAAACTGGCTAAAGTGAGACCAGCCGGTTTGTCGCTAAGCATGGGATTTTTTTGACCATCTCCAAATCACCCCAAATTTTGTGTGGGTGCTTCCATTTAGTTAATATAGAGTATTGCAATAAAAAATCCAAATAAGGAGTTTCATACTGGGGGTCGAAAGGTATAGACCGGTATTTTGGACCTGAGGTTCGACAATACATTATAAATTATATAAATTTCAAAAACATGTAAAGCTTTCACAAGACATCTTGGTTTTTGTAATATATCATGTGTAAAAAATTAGAGATGATTTGGAGGAGGTTGAAAAAATCACCTTGCAAGAAAAACTGGCTAAAGTGAGACCAAACGGTCTGTCGCTAAGCATGTGATTTCTTCGACCATCTCCAAATCAACCCAAATTTTGTGTGTGTGCTTCTATTTAGTTAATATAGAGTATTGCAATAAAAATCATAATAAGGAGTTTCATATTGGGGGTAGAAAGGTATAGACCCGTATTTTGGACCTGAGGTTCGGAAATATATTATAAATTATATAAATTTGAAAAACATGTAAAATCTTCAAAAGACATCTAGGTTTGTGTCATAGATCATGTGTAAAAAACTAGAGATGATTTGGAGGAGGTGGGAAATCACCTTGTTAGAAAAACTGGCTTAACTGAGACCAGACGGTTTGTCCATAAGCATGTGATTTTTTCGACCAAATCCAAATCAACCCGAATTTTGTGTGTGTGCTTCTAATTAGTTAATATAGAGTATTGTGAAAAAAAATCAAATGTTACGTTCTAAACTTATAAATATATTTTTAACTCATAAACTAGTCTAAAACGAGACCAAACTTTCTCCGAATATATAACAAAACTCATAAACACGTAGATTCTACTGGATTTTGACATTGGCCTCTACTCATGCATTACTCTCGGCACGGAGATGCTAGACTTCTTTCTTCAGGTTCTTGATTACAATGCTTAATCTTGCTTTGTCATCTTTAAACTTCTTTAGTTCTCCCTGAGCCGTCAGTTTAGCCTCTTGGTGGCGATGTCATATTTGAGTTCTTTGTGGCGTTCATCTATTGCCTTGATTTTCTCACGAATAAGGTCTTCATTCTTCATCTCGAGGTTCTTCTTCTCTACGAGAAGCTCCTTGATCAGGCCTATCGCCTTGTTGTTCGATTCAGAACTCATATTGTTTACCCTGTACAAGGTTGCTACCTCATTCCGATGTTTGTTGCGGTCCGCATGAAGATTTGCTGCTTCAGTCGCAATTTTTTGAGTCGCCGTCCTCTGCAGCTCCAAATCTTCACCGAGCCGTGCACACTCTTTTTTCAGCAGCTTTATATTTTTCAGAAGGGTGGCACACCAGTCATTTGTCCGAGCGTTGTTCAGTTTGATCCTTGTCGTGGCTTCCTGCAGGCAGTTATTAATTTGTAGTGAGACTAATCTGAAATTGAGGAATGGAATCAAAAAGTGGAAAGTTCATACCGCACTCTACCGGAGAGCATGGACGAGGTTATCGAATGATTCTTTCTCTCCCGCTACGACATTCCTTGAGTTCGATGGATTCCCGATGGAAGAGCCGCTCGCTCTGAGATATGTACAAACTATGCTTCATTTTATCTTAAAAAATAATGCTTCCTGGATTTTAAAACGTACCGGTTCTTGATCAGATTTAGCAGGGGTTTCGCCTCCGTCATATGACAGTCTTGTTCGTCTCCGTCTACTTGAGCCGCTATCTTCTTACAGTGTTTTGCCTCACGGGCCTCTTCAACCCTCGTCGCACCGAACTGTTTCTTCCAGCTTGCAGCTCCACGACACGTAGATATGGCTGGGGTGGTATGCGGAGTGGGGATTTCTCCGCCGACTGGTGGCGAGTGGGGAAGAAGGTGAATAGTGAAGTAACCGAGACTTCTACTGCCTTTGGTACTTTAATACGTGGCAACCGTCTCCTCGCATTCACCGAGAAATCTGGTCCGTCCATTTAGAATCTACGAACACACAGATGGAATCAGCTTAGTCCTCGTCTACCTCACCCTCTTCCCCAGTTCAGCCTTTCCCAAAAAAACCCAGGCCACTTATTCCCCTGCGGCGGCGGCGTCTTCCTCACCGACAACCTCCCCGTTCTCCGCAAAGCCGTAACGCCGTCCACAGATCGACATCTCTTCCTTAACCCCTGTCTGGTAAGGAGAAGCGATTACTTTCCTTTGCCTCTACATTTTGATGTACCTAAATCTTGGTTAAATCCCGTAGTTTCGTAGTCCGAAACCACGCCTAGCTAAGACCTATGTTAGATCCCTGAGAATGTCGAATGGTTGCAATACCCCACCATCACACAGAAATGGCCATTTTGGAATAAGTGAATATTTGAGACTTGGCTCGTATTTTCCCCACTTCTTAACACAAAAAATACTATAAATTGACCTCCTCTCAAAATGTTTTTGACCTAACATATTTGCTTTGTTTTTGCATGTTTCATGTTTTACATAGATGGACAACAATAAATGTGTTGTTTGTGGACAGAGTGCCGAGTTTTGTCGTCGATATGATCGTCAAGCAGTTTCGTGTCATATAAAGATGTAAAGGATTTTGATTGCTACGTGGTAAATTATTTTTAAAGTACTTGTCATAGACTGTTCTGCAAATAGTAGTAGCCTATTTTGTGTTTAATTCTCTGTGAAATGGAGATTATCCCTTGTTATATGAAAGATCGCATAAATGCTCTTTCCGAGAACTGTTGGTCGCTGAGTCTTCAGGAAATCGTTTGTATGATCTGTATATTCGGAAGACTGAATTGAGATATTATTTCTGTGGCCCCTATCGGCACTCTCTTATGCGTCAGCACGATGTCATGATGGGCGATATCCTGACCATTGAATTATTTGATGATGATTTGCAATTTGAGTATGACGAACCTGTAGGAACTTGGCTCAGGTTTTTATCACAGTCTCAGATGCGAATCAGGAACTGAAACCTCATGTGCACATACATGGTACAAAAAATATTCTTTCATTTCTTACATGAATAAGACATTCTGCATTTTTTACCCTTCACACCAAATTCATATTTATACCCCTTTCTAGATTACCCTCTGTTTGAAGTTTCACCAAGCATTAGAGAAACTCTTCACAAGACCATTTTCTCAGACATTTCCCTCATAAGGACAAACAACATGGCTGAATTACTGTGGGAGATGTATAAAAGAGTTCACGTGGTCTCTGACGATGAGTTCAACCATGTTCTGGACCTTAAGTTCTTTGTACACAGGATGACCAATGAGGATTTCTTTCAAGGATCCCTGGTACACTCCATTGTCTTAATACTGTACATATGTTCCTTTACTTTGAAATATTTCATTTGTCTAGTAGGTTGTTTATTTTGCCTATTTTAATGATCATATTTCTCTGTTTATCATTTTTTAGACTATCCCAAAGAGGTCTCTTCTTGGATATAAGATTCCTTCGAAGGGAAAAGTTCTCCATTGGCATAGTTCGTTGGATGTACCACGAGAAGGCCTATATTCAGAAGTGAATGGCAAAGATTATGAATTATGGGATGGGTTTATGGAATTCTGCGACGACAAAGGAATTGTTCGTAGAACTCTCCTTGTGAAAATCGAGTCTAAAGAATTCAGATTAGTTCTTGAAATTGAGAATATGAGGTTTTAGTATAGCAAGCGTGTAGTTAAAGACTATAAGCAATGTTTCTAGACTATGTGTAGTGATGTTGCTCTGAACTGATGTCGAAGCCTGTGACTGCGCAATTACATGATGTAAACCTTCTAAGAGCATCTCTAACAGAGCCCTTATACTGAGAACCTCAAACAAAGTTCACGTTTTTTAACAAATCTCGCGGGCAGCCTGCGCCGCCTTTAAAGTTCACGTTTTTTAACAAATCCACGTGGCGCTGCTCGCCGCGCAAAGCAGAAACCTTAAATGAAACTGCATAATTCATATATTTGGCGGGAACGTAAGTGTGTTCGTCACCGATGCATTCGATTCCCGAGTTCATACCCGATTTACATTAAACAAGACGGATCCAACAGCTAAAACTAGTCCTAAATCGTCGCCGGAGCCCACCGTAGTACCTAAATTTGGCTCACCGGAGCCCAGGCGCGTCAGCGACGATGTCGAGGCGGCGACGTTGAGCTTCACTCCTCGTCGGAGACGAGGTAGACGACCTCCTCCTCGTAGGCCGCCCAGTACGCCTTCTTCTCGGAGGCGGCCGCATCTGCTTCGAACCCCTGCCGGAGGAGGATCACGACGATCTCCTCCTCGCGGGTAGCATGCGCCGCCTTATCCTCCGCCCCCTTTTCCTTGAACTGCTCATCGACAGCGCGGCGCTCCGGCGCCTCCGTCTTGAACTGCTCCTCGGCCGCGCTGCGCTCAGCATACATGCGTCGAAGGAGCTCTGCAGCCGTCATTGTGCCGATAATGGGCGGAAGCGCATCGACCAGCACTACGCCGACCGGTGCCTCCATGGCGAGCTGCACCTGCGCCTCTAAGGCCACTGCTGCCGACGCGTCGGCATCATCACGAGCCCTTGCCGAGCAGACTTCCTCGTGGACCTCCACGTACTTCTGCGGGGTGAGCTTTGCGTGTGTGGTTGGAAGGCGGCGAGGCATGGTGCCGGCGTCGGAGCTAGTTGGATTCGTACGAGGAGGGTTAAAAACAGGTGTGCGGCTAGCGTTTGGCTCTGATCTTTGTCTTAATAATGGTGACTCGGCGGTGCACAGTGAATGCGAGCAGCCGCGTCATGCCCTGTAGCACGTACGTGTAGATTACCAGCCGTGTTCACACCACCACCCGCATTGCATGCAGATTACCAAGTGTCCACACTAAAGGCTGCTCGTGATCTGTTGGATCCATTTCCATGCAGTTTCACAACTACACGATATTAAGCCATAATAGCGTAAATTGCTGATTTAATTAGGCCGTTTAACATCAATTAAACCCTCTTATCCGTCCATATGTTCATCAACCACATTTAGGACATGTGGACCCACATAGAGCACTTCGTGTTCAGCTTCTTGTTGTGGGACATGGCTAGATAGGAGGAGTAGACCTAGATGGCTAGCAGGAACTAGACATGGCTAGATAGGAGTGGTGCATGAGGATCCATATATCTCAGGCACATATTCAAAGTTTGCATCGACAATATTCATTTTGTCGTTTTTATATGTTTGTGAGTTAACCAAGAATGGCACCACGGTGTATCATGGCATGCAAATGCATGAACTCGCATGCATTTAAAAAGCTACTTTGATCATGACCATTTAGAGTGGTATACCCAAGACCTAGGGTTTATGATGCACAACCTAGGGTTTATGAAAATATTTAAAAATTAAAGGAGACATTTATGGGAATACATGCATGAGTCAAACAAATTTAGCTTCGACAACAAACAAATATCTCCGATAAAAACCACTCTTGCAATGACATACTAACGATCCATACAAAATATTTTATATGAAAAGAAAATCACACTAAGTTCATGAAAAACTTCTGCCTATGCAGGTACAATATGGAATTACTCATTCATAACTATACCAATGAGGCTAACAAACATGAAAGTCCCCTCACATCCGTGAAATAGAGTGAGCACCACAGTGTAACCAGTTTTAAGTGTATCGTCCTGCTTCATCAACAACTCGTTCCACGCGCCATTAATGCAGAGACTTCCATCTAAGGAGGAGATGGTGTAATCACCCATAACCCTAGCCTTCTTCACATTAAAAATAATGGTGATGTCACCATGTTCTTTCATGAAAGTTGGGAAACGTCTTTCGGGAGTTTCTTGCAACTGGAAAATGATATATAGATTTAATATTATTTGATGGCAGAAAAACCTTAGGAATATTAATAAAGTGTTTTGAATATTACAAGTTGCTTGCTATTACCAACAGTGTTTGTCCAGGTAAGGGTATGCAGCACTGGTGCAGCCTAGCCTTGAATCAACTCTCCAGCTTCATGTTCATTCAAAATATTTGGAAGTGCATGTAAATGTGTATTGATCGACTCCTTGCTAATGTGCCGCCACGATCCATCAGTGATAGTGACAGAGTCAAGAATGGAACGAACACCATCGGTTAAATCGTAATTTGCTGTAAAAAAGTAGCAATGAAATTTGGTTCAATAAGTAGCATGGATTATAATAAATATAATACTTGCATATATAAAAGCACAGTAGTATATTACATCGATGGGTAAATGGGGGGTTTCCGCAGTTGAAGTTTATCGCGAGATAAGGGCGGTCAAAATTGAAATATATCTCCTGGCCAACTTTGAGCCGGTACATCCTACAATATTCTTTCCAATTCTTTCCTCGAATGCTGGTTTCCGTAACTTCGTTGTCGATCTGAATGCAATACTCAAAATCCTCATCGATCACGATAAATGCAAAGAAAGAACTCTTCTGGTAAATGGCCGCAATGTTCTACTGAAGGAAACTTGTTCCGGTGTAGCAGGGCAACAACTGGCAAAAAAAATCAAAATTTATGATATAGAGATCAATCTTGAAGTAATATGTACAAATTTACTCGCACACATGCATTATCATGGGGTTAAATGAATATCATCACGACAAGAAACACCCAATATTTAATACCCTATATATACTTTGAAATCAAATCGTAGGCTAATAGAACAACAATTTACTTTGAATGTTAATTGAATAAGTGGTGATGGTAGATTATTACCACTTTATCAGCGAATCCCTCTATCAGGGTAACAGAAAACACTTTGGTCTTTACATCAACATAGCACAACCCCTTGGTGTCAAAACACCATGGACACTTCGATCGAGATAATATAATGACACATATCAATACTCAGATCGGAATAATCGATATCTATCATTATACATTGATTTTACATTTCACAGTAGTAGTAGTATTATATCGAACATCGCCGTACCTCACTGTGGCTCAATGGGGTGTTTCCGCAGTTGACGTTTATCTTGAGACCAGGGGGGTCAAAATTGAAAAATGTCTCTTGGCCAACTTTGAGCTGGTACATCCTACAATATTCTTCCCATTTTTTTTCTCGAATGCAGGTTTCAGTAATTTCGTTGACGATCTGAATGCAATACTCGGTATGTCACGAGAAATGCAAAGAAAGAACTCTTCACGTGTACAGTTGTTTTGTTCTTCCGAAGGAAAAGTGCTATGGTGTAGCATGTCAACACCTGGGAAAAAAAAGGTTCAAAATTTTATGATATAAAGAGATCATTGTTAAAGTAATACGTACAATATCACTCACACGCAAGCATTATCATGGGGTTGTAATGAATATCAGCACATGTGACAATAAACATGAAATATTTAATGCCCTATAAGCATATGAACTTTGAAATCATATCGTAGGCTAACAGAAAACAACATATTACTTTGAATGTTAATTGATTAAGAGGGAATGGCAGATTAATTATTACCACTTTTTTAGTGAATCCTTCTTTCAGGGTAACATAATACACTTTGTTCTTCACATCATCGCCATAGCACAACCCCTTGGTGTCAAAACAAAATAGACACTGCGATCGAGATAACGACACATATCAGTACTCAGATCGGAATAATCGATATCTATCATTATATATCGATTTTAGATTCCACAGAAATAGTAGTAGTATATCGAATATTGCCGTACCTCGTTGTCGTCCACCATCGTCGTCGTTCACGGAAGAAGATCGGATCAAGCTAGGACAGATGGCAATGGGGTCAACGTCGCCTTGTTCACGATTGGATAGGGAGAGATTGAAGCTAGGTCAAGGAGACGGCGCATGACCTAATAAGTAGGCACCCCGCGACCTCAAGGATAAGGATCGGTTCGGGTTTATCAGTGCCTAGTGGCACCACACGAGCGCGAGGTTTGGGCCGCCTGAGCGTTTTGGGCTAGGCAACCGACCTCATATTTGTATATGTCTATTTGTTTATGTGATTTTTATTATTTTGCTTCGCTGATCTGAGGTAGCATGACCAATATGAGTGGAAGAACCTAAACCTAGGGTTCATGGTACACCTGATGCAACTTGAGCATCGAATTATTCGGTACTTGGACATGTAAAAAACAGGTATTAGCACTGAAGTACAAATAGTGGCTAGATAGGAGTGGTGCATTTGGGTCCATACAAATATCTCAGGTGTTGTTGCTTCCACATGCATCAAAGGATCTAGGAGCATAACTATTTGTCGAGGGGGTGAATGCAACACTCTGAGTCGTCTATATGTTCATCAACCACGTTTTGGACATGTGGATCCACATAGAACACTTCTTGTTCAGCTGCTTGTTGTGGGACATCTAGTTTATTTGGGCATCATGTTGTGATATAATAGGTATACAGTTTAATGTTCTTCCTATAAATGGTTATTCTATCACCTTTGGGTCATGTAGACCCACATACAGCACTCTCGGACATCTACTTCTACCCACAACTTGGCTTCTATATATCTCGGGGAAGGAGCCAGCCCTATTCATGGCAAGGAGTGAACCCGCCAGCCCGATAGCAAAAGCTGGGGGGTATCTGACCCGAAAAGTTCTCCTAACCAAAATACACTAGTTTCTTAAATTTCAAAAAAAATAATTCTTACGTCGGGAAATATTTGTTTTTCAAGATAAACAATGTCCGTCCTGTTGCTGGCTCGAACAACTCTCACATGAAGTATCGATTTGGTTCTCCCCAAGATAAACCAAGGTATTGACATAACACAAAGTCACCCTACGGGATAATCAGTGTTCTAAAGCATTTCCATTCATTATGGAAGCTATGCTAGTCCAGTCCATTGTGAGAAGTCATGTAACTCAACCATCTGGCAGCGGTGGCTCGTGCTCTTAGCCATCAGAAACAACAAAAGCAAATGTCCTCATAAGAAACTGTAGCGCCCCAACACTTATTAGAGTTGAAAACACCTGTGCTATGTGCTAGTCCTTGGATCACTGCCAGCACCACAGTACAAAATATAAGGTACCATTGCATAAGTATTAAATTGCTACAACGAGATCCAAAAATATTAGCCAAGTATGGCTTTATTACAAATTGCATAGCCATGAAGGCTAGCTAAAATTCAGAGTTCACAACGAAAGCGAATAACAATGAGCCTCATATTCAAGCATGCGCCACACGTAGACATGTTGGGTGTAGACTCGAGTCCAATCTCATTCTTCATCAGAATTTCCTACACCTTTGATTATGCAGCCCCCGAAGGAGGTCAATACAATGATGTATTGGCAGGTGACTATGCTGGATATAAAATGACAAGTCTAAAATCTATATGCATATTTGTCTTGGTGGGGTTGGAGGCTATTTTGCAGAAAGCAAGTTTTCTCCTATCTTTTGTAAAACACTTTTATTTATCAAGACATGTCACCAAGCGATAAAGCCCAAGTGCACCAATAAATCTTTTCTTAAGTCAAATTTTACTTTATGAAATCAATGTTGAGATTCTACCTCCCATCCTTGTCCAGTTGCTCAAAGTAGTCCATTTCCGGGGACACGGCTAAGTACTCAGATTGTTGACTCTCCAGAGGTTGTGCACTTTCACCTTTAGACTCAATTAACCCAAAAATCCTATACACGCGGAGTGTATTAAGGAAAGGAGAGAATTGAGACAAGAACTTTCAGAAGAAGAATGCAACCATACTAGAAAGACCCGTTCCACCTATCAACTCTACATCTGCTTGTCAAGCTGACATGTTGCACCCTCACAACTTAATTATTCTAGACATAGCCCATTGTCAAAAGGCCGCACCGGAAGCTTCTAAACTTGGAGGGACTTGGTAATCTCTTCGTTCCTGGGTGGCCGTCCACAAGTGCACTTCTGGGTAACAACCACCATGCTCATGGCCCTAAGTAGAATAGACATTCATCCTAGGCGACGACAACCACAAGCATAGCCCCAAAAGCCACTCAACATAAACCATAACAACCAATTCCACCCAGATGTGTATTTTAGATTAGAAACACTTAGAAACATTTCTATAACAAGGTAAACATTTTAATAGCATAGCTAAGCAACTAATAAAAACTTTTCATGGCTGCTTAGGAAAAAGGATGGCTACACACTACTAGGATTTTTGTAAAATACAAACTAAATTAACATTATAAAATAAATCAAAAATCCCGATCATGCACACTACTCAAAATATACTACATATGCATATAGAAAATATTGGGTATAATATGAGTGTCACTTGCCTTCGTAATAGGAGGAGCAAGCACAACAAGAATAACAATCACAAGCAAGTCCTTCCTCTTCTTCACAATCTAGCACAAGGAATAAATAAAATAAATACCAACACAATATCATCACAACACAAACATAAATATGTATGCATGAATGATATGCAATGATAATTGGACACACTTATTAATAATTTTTGTCTTCTGTTATTAAATGAATGAAATATAATTTCTAGGTATTTCTTATTTTACTTATCAATTAAATAATTGAAACAAAATATCAACACTTGATTTTCATCATTACAACTTTTATTGTTTTATGAAAAATTTCAAATAAGACATATATTAATATTGCTGGTCAGAGGGAATTAATACAACCCTAAAACAATTAAATTTATTTCCAAATTATTTTTATTATTTAAGTTATTATTTTAATAGCCGAAATACTCCTCTGATAATTACACATATTTTAATTTGTCAAAAAGAAAATCAAATGATGTAGAATTAAACTACACTAGCAGGGCTACCCGTGGATATAAAATTTATCAAATTTTAACTTACAGATCAAAAGTCATGAATTTTCTAAGTTTTGCATATTTTCTGTTTATTTATAAAAATCCCTGCGAAAAAGAAATAACAGGGGCTACGTGGCGCGATCCCATTGGACGGTACCGCTTCGACGCGGATCGGCTGCGCGAGCCGTCTGATCTAATTTAAAATGGACACGCGAGATTTGATCGATTTAGATCCGTTGGATCTAGATCTAACGGCCCACGGTTCGTTGACTAAAAACGGGCGGCGCGGTCGCCGGAGTTTGCCCGAACGCGGCGGCGCCACGGCCGGCATTGTTCGTTCTCGCGTCCTAGGGGGCTATGGGAAGAACGGAGCTTACCGAGTCGTAGCGGACATCGAGGCGGAGTCGATGGCGTGGTGGTGGTCGTCGGCGTTGTCCTCCCCGTCTCGTGCAGCTCGCCGGAGTTGCTTGCGGCAGCGGTTTCCCTCGGGTGTGGACGAATATGGCGTTCGGCTGCAAAATAACCTGCGAGACAAAGTCACAAACGTGCGCAATGGTAAGGGGAATCGAGGAGGGGCAAAAGCGGGTTTGGGGGTGGTCGGAATACTCCGTACGGCGAGGTTTTCGGCGGTGGAGGTTGCGGAGGTCTGAGCTCGCTCGCGAGCTGCCCGGCGGCGTAAAATTTAGGGTTTGGGGTGGGGAGGGTTGCGTCGGAGGTGGGGGTTTAAGTAGGGGGGCGCGGGGAGCAACCTCGCGCTGATTCCGCTCGGGAATCACGGCCGGTCTCCGATTTGAATCGGGCGCGATCTCCGGCGGGAGGAAGACGAAGCTGACAGGTGGGTCCCACCTGTCAGCGAGAGGGAGAGAGAGAGTTGGGCCGCGCGGCTGGCTGGGCCGATTCGGACGCGCGCGCGGTGGATAGCTAAATGGGCCGGCCCGATCTCTTTTCTTTTTAATAAAATTAATATCTGTTTTCTAATACTGATTTCAAAAATGATTTTTAAACCTATTCAAAACATTTCAGAAAAAATCATAAAAATATGTTTTGGAAAGGTTATTAAAAGTGGAACCTTTTAACATTATACTTGGCCATAAATAAATTGATTACAATAATATTTATTAAAGGAGTTTAAATTAACACTTTCTGGAATTATAAATTATTTAAACTTATAATTTGAAGTTTTATTTAATATTTTTGTGATGTAATTTTATGCCTATTGATGAATGATGCATGTCTACAAAGTTTTAAATTTTTTGTAAATTTTGGGATGTTACAGACTAAACCCCTTAATAGGAAGCTCGCCCTCGAGCTTTGGAAATGTCAGCAAATAGGTGGGGATGGTCTTCTCGGAGGTCATCCTCTCGTTCCCAGGTGGCTTCTTCCTCGGTGTGATGATTACACTGGACTTTACAAAACTTGATGGTTTTGGTACGGGTGACTCTTTCTGCGGTCTGCAATATCTTGATGGGTTTCTCTTCGTAAGTCAGGTCACTCTCCAATTGCACTTCTTCGAGAGGTACAATATTCTTTAAGGGAACTCACATCATCTCGGGGTGACATTTCTTTAACTGACTGACATGGAACACATTATGAACCGCAGACAGTGCTTCTGGTAGTTCTAACTCATACGCCACTTCACCTTTGCGAGAAAGAATTTTAAATGGTCCAATGAATCGAGGTGCTAACTTTCCTTTAATTCCAAACCTCTTTACACCCCGGAGTGGTGACACTCTAAGATAGGTTCTATCACCCACCTCGTAGGTGACTTCTCTGCGTTTAGAATCTGCGTAGCTCTTCTGGCGTGACTGTGCTATCTTCAATATATCTTTGATTAGCCCGACCTTATCTTCAGCCTCCTGGATTATATCAGGTCCAAAGAAACTTCGTTCTCCTACACCATTCCACAACAGAGGGGTTGTGCATTTCTTCCCATATAAGGCTTCAAAGGGTGCCATCTCAATGCTGGCTTGGTAACTGTTATTGTAGGAGAACTCAGTATAAGGTAGATTATCGTCCCAACTGGATCCATAATCAAGCGCACAAGCTCTTAACATATCCTCTAAAATCTGATTTACTCTTTCAGTCTGGCCATCCGTTTGCGGATGAAAGGCCGTACTGAATTCCAATCTAGTTCCCAAGGATTCGTGCAACTGCTTCCAGAAATGAGAAGTGAACTGGGTTCCTCTATCAGACACGATACTCTTGGGAACGCCATGTAGGCACACAATTCTCTTCATGTAAATATCAGCTAACTTTGCGCTCGTATAGGTGGTCCTCACGGGTATAAAGTGAGCTATTTTGGTTAACCGACAAACAATAACCCAAATAGAATCATACCCTGATCGGGTCCTTGGTAACCCGATGATGAAATCCATCCCAATAGAATCCCACTTCCAATCCGGTTCCTTCAAAGGTTGCAAAAGTCCTGCTGGTTTCTGATGTTCTGCCTTTACTCGACTGCATACATCGCAGCGATATATTCTGCTATTTCTCTTTTCAGATTGTTCCACCAAAATCTCTCCTTCACATCCATATACATCTTGGTATTTCCTGGATGAATAGAATAAAGTGTCTCATGAGCTTCTTGCAGAATTAATTTTCTAATATCAGGATCATTGGCCACACATATACGTTTCTCAAACCACAAAGTCCCTTGCTCATCCTCATACAATCCTTTAGCTTTTCCTGCCTCCAGATTGACTTTGATTTCTTCTATTTCCTTATCTCCTTTCCGCGCTTCACGTATCTTGTCCATCAAGGTAGGTTGTACTACCAATGAGGCTACAAAACCTTCTGGTACTACTTCCAATCTGAGGTCCTTGAATGCCTTGCATAGATCTTCGGGTAATTCTTCTGCTGTGAGGCCATTCACATAAGCTTTACGACTCAGGGCGTCTGCTACTACATTTGCTTTTCCCGGGTGATATTGGAGACTTAGATCATAATCCTTGATAAGTTCCAACCACCTTCTTTGTCTCATGTTCAATTCTTTCTGAGTAAATATGTATTTCAAACTTTTGTGGTCCGTGAATACCTCACATCTTTTCCCCATCAGGTAGGGTCTCCAAGTTTTTAGGGCATGTACTACTGATGCTAACTCGAGATCATGAGTTGGATAATTTGCTTCATGTTTCTTGAGTTGTCTAGAGGCGTAAGATGCCACCCTGCCTTCTTGCATCAACACACTTCCCAGACCTTGGCGTGAAGCAACACAGTACACTTGAAATTCTTTCTCCAAATCAGGTAAGCATAGAACTGGGGCTGAAACTAGACGTTTCTTCAATTCCTGAAAACTGGCTTCGCATGCCTTAGTCCATTCAAATTTCTTCTCCTTCTTTAATAATTCCGTCAATGCCTTGGCGATTTTGGGAAAAGTTTTCTCTAAATCTTCGGTAGTATCCTGCTAGCCCAAGGAAACTCCGTAATTCTCCAACATTCTTCGGTGGCTCCCAATTGGTTACAGCTGAAACCTTTTCAGGATCCACTGCTATACCCTCTTTAGATACTATGTGACCTAGGAATGCGAATTGTTCCAACCAAAATTCACACTTACTGAATTTGGCATATAACTTATGTTCACGTAGTCTCTGCAATACTAGGCGTAGATGCTCTTCATGTTCTTTGTGACTCTTGGAGTAGACTAGAATGTCATCTATGAACACTACCACAAACTTATCCAGAAAATCCATGAACACTTTATTCATCATATTCATGAAATAAGCTGGAGCATTTGTTAATCCAAATGGCATTACTGTGTATTAATATGAGCCATATCTTGTAACAAATGCTGTCTTTGGTATATCCATCTCTCTAACCTTCATTTGGAGGTAACATGATCGAAGATAAATCTTGGAGATGACACAAGCACCTTTTAGTTGATCAAATAGCTCATTTATCTTGGGTAACGGGTACTTGTTCTTGATGGTGTGTTCATTTATATCCCTATAGTCCGTGACTAGTCTCTGGGTTTGATCTTTCTTTTTAACAAATAAAACTTGCGCTCCCCAGGGCGAAGAACTTGGGTGGATAAATCCTTTCAGAAGGTGTTCCTCCAGTTGCTTCTTGAGCTATTTTAATTCATCGACGGCCATAGGGTAAGGTCTCTTAGCTATTGGTCCCGTACCCGGTTTCAGTTCAATGAGAAACTCCACATCTCTGTCGGGTGGCATTCCCGGTAGTTCCTCTGGAAAAACATCTGGGTACTCCTGGACAATCAGCACATCTCCATAGCTAACCCCCTTAAGAGAATTTAGCCTAACTTTCTTTAGTTCAAAAGTTGATCTGAATTTAATCTTATGTTTCTCTGGGGTGGTGAGGGTGATTGCTCTGTTTGCACAGTCTATAATTCCTTCAAAACGGGTCATCCAATTCATTCCAATGATAACATCCAAACCTTGGGTTTCTAGGATGACTAAGTCTGTTGGAAAAAGATATTTTCCAATCTTTAACTCTAATTGCCTACATCCAGAATTTACTATCATCTCACCCCCAGGTGAACTCACTCTTATAGGTTTCCTAAGCTTTCCTCGGCTAGCCCATGTTTGTTCTCCAAAGCTCTTGATATGAATGAATGCGATGCTCCGGTATCAAATAATACTAATGCTGAAAAAGAATTGAGCAGGAAATTACCAATCACAGCATCAGGTTCATCATGAACTTCTTCCACATTGATGTGGTTAACTTGTCCCTTCTGGAAGGGACTGGGCTTGGAATTTTCATCGGTCTTCCTCTCTGGGCATTCAGTAGCATAGTGTCCTGTCTTCTTGCACTTGAAGCAAGTCACATTAGACAAGTCTTTCTTTCCTTTAGAGTTAGGACGGGGATTACCATTCCCATGATTATGGCCATGGTGATGGTTTCCCTTTAACCCACCATTATTTCCTTTGTACCCTCCAGTGTGGTTATGACCATGATGCTTTTGCCCACTACCACTGTTGGAATAGTTCCAGGTTTTATGGCCACTAACTTCAGAGGTGTGTGGTTTCTTGTGTGTCCCTTCAGAATGAACCTTACTTGTACTGAACTTCCTCTTCCTATTCTCTTCCTTTCTTATGTTGTTGTCCAGAGTGATTGCTTGATCCAGCAAGGCTTGATAGTTAGGAGCATACGCCACAGACAAGGGTATCTTCAGTTCTCCCTTAAGTCCATTGAGGAATCTTTCCTTCCTCTTAACATCAGTGTCAATATCTTCTGGTGCATACCTTGATAGCATACAGAAGTCATCCATATATTCCTTCAAGGTTCTACCTCCCTGCCTCAAGCTGCGAAATTCCTCTTTCTTCAGGTTCATTATTCCAGAGGAAATGTGAGCATTGCGGAAACCTTCCTTGAACGCATGCCAAGTCATGCCATCTAAGGGATGAGTCACCTGATAGGTCTCCCACCACATTGCAGCAGGTCCTTCCAATAGATGGGCAGTGAACCTCATCTTTTCTGCCTCAGAACACTCACAAGTTACTAAGTCCTTGTTGACTGAACAGAGCCAGTCATCCGCTAATATTGGTTCAGTAGCAGAGGAAAACTTATTAGGCCCAAGCCTTAGGAATCTTGCAAGTCTGTCCACTTGAGGTGGTGGTGGTGGAGGTGGCAGGTTGTTGTTGTTGTTGTTGTTGTTGTTGTTGTTGTTGTTGTTGTTGTTGTTGTTGTTGTTGTTGTTTTTGTTGTTGTTGTTGTTGGTGTTGTTGTTGTTGGTGTTGTTGTTGTTGTTGTTGTTGTTGTTGTTGTTGTTGTTGTTGTTGTTGTTGTTGTTGTTGTTGTTGTTGTTGTTGTTGTTGTTGTTGTTGTTGTTGTTGTTGTTGTTGTTGTTGTTGTTGTTGTTGTTGTTGTTGTTGTTGTTGTTGTTGTTGTTGTTGTTGTTGTTGTTGTTGTTGTTGTTGTTGTTGTTGTTGTTGTTGTTGTTGGTTGCTGCAATGAACTGAGTCATCATATTCATCAGTTGGGCTTGAGCTGCCATCAGCTGTTGCATAACCTCGTTGTTGTCGGAATCACGTCGTGGAGGCATCTGTGGGGTTTTAGCATGGATGAGTAAAAGATTGATAGAACTATAAGGAGGAATCCTACCCATGCACAAAACAATCAAGTCTAGCTATCCAACAAACAACTTATAAAACAACCAACACACAAATCAAAACCTTTGGTGAAGGAAAACGATACAAAAGTTTTGAAAAATAGATTCGCGAGGTTCCGAGTATATAAGGGAAGTACTGCCTTACCACAAGTTGGTAGGTCAATACAATACTAAGATAATGAGGTGTATGATAAATGGTAGTCTCACTAACTAACTACTCGACCATGTCCTCTTCTTCCTCTTCAATTTCCTGAATCTCAATTCCTTCATTGGCGAGTACATCCTTGAGTTCCTTCACTTCCTTCTCTAGGGCAAAGTTCTTTTCTTGCAGCTCTCTCTTCTCAGTACGAAGCCTTTTGATCAAGTCACTATCGGCCTCGAACTCGACTTCATTGCTCTCGAGTTCTGCCTTTTGTTCCCTGATAGTCTTGTTCTTCTCTTGAACTCTTTTCTCCTGTCTCCTGTACTTCTCCTCTTGTGCAGCGAACTTCTCTTCTTGTGCTTTGGTTACTTCCTCCTGAGCCTTCATCTTCTCCTCGTTTTCCTTGAGTAAGGCACACAACTCATCGTTCTTCAGGAGCTCGGTGCGCCTATCCTCATAAAGTTCTGTGACAAGGATTTCCAACTCCTGGAAATAAAGACTAAGGGGTTTCGCCTTGCCTCTTTCTTCGACATCATAAAGGTAAGGTTCTCCATCCTCGTTTCTCCTTCCAAAGCAAATGGAGTAGTGGCCCCTCAACTCTGAGCTGTAGCGTCCGCAGAGGCACCCAATCAGATCTTGCATGACTAGATTGAGTCCTTTATCTTTGGAGTCGCTAACCATTTTAATCTCCAGTGGGGGTTCTTCTCCACGTCCTGCCTGAGTTGCTTTTATTCCCCAACAACCCTCTTTGTTAAACTTCTTCAGGATGAATCCCTTGACTTGGGGTAGTGGTAATCCTATCTTCTCGCCGATGTCGAGAAGGTAGCAGCCAAAAAGGGCGTTCTCGAAGTCCTCCGCGGTGGTGAAGTGGAAGCTCGTCATCTTTTAGTAGAAGAGAGGAATTAGAACAAGAATTGCATAGGGTGAGGAAGTACTAGTCATGGTGTGTATTATTAATTTTTGAAAATACTAAGTCAAAAACCTAAGGTGATCAACAGATATTAACAACTCTTTGTAAATTGGATTTTTCACTATAGTGAGAGAGACAGACACCCGGCCAGCCACTTATGTTGTGGAACAGGTCTCATGTACGCGGACATGTAAAGTTTGTCCCGGACCGCTTCATCCCACTATGCCGCTAGAATCCAACATACTTCCAAGATGATAACATTATGATCAAAAGGGGCTTAACCAATCCTAAGGGCTCGAACCTACAGGCAACACTTTGCTCTGATACCATTTTGTAGCGCCCCAACTCTTATTAGAGTTGAAAACACCTGTGTTATGTGCTAGTCCCTGGATCACTGCCAGCACCACAGTACAAAATATAAGGTACCATTGCATAAGTATTAAATTGCTACAACGAGATCCAAAAATATTAGCCAAGTATGGCTTTATTACAAATTGCATAGCCATGAAGGCTAGCTAAAATTCAGAGTTCACAACGAAAGCGAATAACAATGAGCCTCATCTTCAAGCATGCGCCACAGGCAGACATGTTGGGTGTAGACTCGAGTCCAATCTCATTCTTCATCAGAATTTCCTGCACATTTGATTATGCAGCCCCCGAAGGAGGTCAATACAATGTTGTATTGGCAAGTGACTATGGTGGATATAAAATGACAAGTCTAAAATCTATATGCATATTTGGCTTGGTGGGGTTGGAGGCTATTTTGCAGAAAGCAAGTTTTCTCCTATCTTTTGTAAAACACTTTTATTTATCAAGACATGGCACCAAGGGATAAAGCCCAAGTGCACCAACAAATATTTTCTTAAGTCAAATTTTACTTTATGAAATCAATGTTGAGATTCTTCCGCCCATCCTTGTCCAGTTGCTCGAAGTAGTCCATTTCTGGGGACACGGTTAAGTACTCAGATTGTTGACTCTGCAGAGGTTGTGCACTTTCACCTTTAGACTCAATTAACCCAAAAATCCTATACACGCGGAGTGTATTAAGGAAAGGAGAGAATTGAGACAAGAACTTTCAGAAGAAGAATGCAACCATACTAGCAAGACCCGTTCCACCTATACACTCTACATCTGCTTGTCAAGCTGACAGGTTGCACCCTCACAACTTAATTATTCTAGACAGAGCCCATTGTCAAAAGGCTGCACGGGAAGCTTCTAAACTTGGAGGGACTTGGTAATCTCTTCGTTCCTGGGTGGCCGTCCACAAGTGCACTTCTGGGAAACAACCACCATGCTCATGGCCCTAAGTAGAATAGACATTCATCCTAGGCGACGACAACCACAAACATAGGCCCAAAAGCCACTCAACATAAACCATAACAACCAATTCCACCCAGATGTGTATTTTAGATTTGAAAAGCTTAGAAACATTTCTATAACAAGGTAAACATTTTAATAGCATAGCTAAGCAACTAATAAAAACTTCTCATGTCTGCTTAGGAAAAAGGATGGCTCCACACTACTAGGATTTTTGTAAAATACAAACTAACTTAGCATTATAAAATAAATCAAAAATCGCTATCATGCTCACTACTCAAAATATACTACATATGCATATAGAAAACATTGGGTATAATATGAGTGTCACTTGCCTTGGTAACAGGAGGAGCAAGCACAACAAGAATAACAATCACAAGCAAGTCCTTTCTCTTCTTCACAATCTAGCACAAACAATAAATAAAATAAATACCAACACAATATCATCACAACACCAAACGTAAATATGTATGCATGAATGATATGCAATGATAATTGGACACACTTATTAATAATTTTTATCTTCTGTTATTAAATGAATGAAATATAATTTCTAGGTATTTCTTATTTTATTTATCAATTAAATAATTGAAACAAATTATCAAAACTTGATTTTCATCATTACAACTTTTATTGTTTTATGAAAATTTTCAAATAAGACATTTATTAATATTGCTGGTCAGAGGGAATTAATACAACCCTAAAACAATTAAATTTATTTCCAAATTATTTTTATTATTTAAATTATTATTTTAATAGCCGAAATACTCATTCGATAATTACACATATTTTAATTTGTCAAAAAGAAAATCAAATGATGTAGAATTAAACTACACTAGCAGGGCTACCCGTGGATATAAAATTTATCAAATTTGAACTTACAGATCAAAAGTTATGAATTTTCTAAGTTTTGCATATTTTCTGTTTTATTTATAAAAATCCCTGCGAAAAAGAAATAACAGGGGCTACGTGGCGCGATCCCATTGGACGGTACCGCTTCGATGCGGATCGGCTGCGCGAGCCGTACGATCTAATTTAAAATGGACGTGCGAGATTTGATCGATCTAGATCCGTTGGATCTAGATCTAACGGTCCACGATTCGTTGACTAAAAACGGGCGGCGCGGTCGCCGGAGTTTGCCCGACCGCGGCGGCGCCACGGCCGGCGTTGTTCGTTCTCGCGTCCTAGGGGGCTATGGGACGAACAGAGCTTACCGAGGCGTAGCGGACGTCGAGGCGGAGTCGATGGCGTGGTGGTGGTCGTTGGCATTGTCCTCCCCGCCTCGTGCAGCTCGCCGGAGTTGCTTGCGGCGGCGGTTTCCCTCGGGCGTGGACGAATACGGCGTTCGGCTGCAAAATAACCCGCCAGACAAAGTCACAAACGTGCGCAATGGGAAGGGAATCGAGGAGGGGCAAAAGCGGGTTTGGGGGTGGTCGGAATACTCCGTATGGCGAGGTTTTCGGCGGCAGAGGTGGGGGGTTTAAGTAGGGGGGCGCGGGGAGCAACCTCGCGCTGATTCCGCTCGGGAGTCACGGCCGATCTCCGATTCGAATAGGGCGCAATCTCCGGTGGGAGGAAGACGAAGCTGACAGGTGGGTCCCACCTGTTAGCGAGAGGGAGAGAGAGAGAGTTGGGCCGCGCGGCTGGCTGGGCCGATTCGGACGCGCGTGCGGTGGATAGCTAAATGGGCCGGCCTGATCTCTTTTCTTTTTAATAAAATTAATATCTGTTTTCTAATACTGATTTCAAAAATGATTTTTAAACCTATTCAAAACATTTCATAAAAATTCATAAAAATATGTTTTGGAAAGGTTATTAAAAATGGAACCTTTTAACATTATACTTGTCCATAAATAAATTGACAAAAATAATATTTATTAAAGGAGTTTAAATAAACACTTTCTGGAATTATAAATTATTTAAACTTATAATTTGAAGATTTATTTAATATTTTTGTGATGTAATTTTATGCCTATTGATGAATGATGCATGGATACAAAGTTTTAAATTTTGCAAATTTTGGGATGTTACAGAAACCCTCCTAGCCAGTTAGGTCAGTAGACCTGGATGGCTAGCGGCAACTAGATGTGGCTACATAGGAGTTGCGCATATGGGTCCATACATATATCTCAGGTGTGGGTGGTTCCATGTGCCGGTAAGGGTCAATGAGCACACCTATTTGTCTAGGGGGTGTATGAAACACTTTGAGCCGTCTATATGTTCATCAACCACATTTGGGACATGTGGACCAACATGGAACACTTCTTGTTCAAGTACTTGTTGTGCGACATCTAGTTTATTAGGGCATCATGTTGTGATATAATAGGTATAGTTTCATGTTTTTTATATAGTTGGTTATTCTATCACCTTTGCGTCATGTGGACCCACATGCAATACTCTCGGATAGATCCTTCCACCCACCACCACCTTTGAGACATGTGGGCCACAAGCAACCCTTCTAGCCAGTTAGGTCAGTAGACCTGGATGGCTAGCGGGAAATAGACGTGGCTAGATAGGAGTTGTGCACGTGGGTCCATACATATATCTCAGGTGTGGGTGGTTCCACATGCATCAAAGGTATAGGAGCATACCTAGTTGTCTAGGGTGATGTATGCAACACTCTCAGCCGTCTACATGTTCACCAACCATGTTTGTGACATGTTGACCCATATGGAACACTTCTTGTTCAGGTACTTGTTGTGGGACATCTAGTTCATTAGGGCATCATATTGTGATATAATAGGTGTACAGTTTCATGTTTCTTTCTATAGTTGGTATTCTATCACCTTTGGGTCATGTGGACCCACATGCAACACTCTCGGACAACTCCTTCTACCCACCACCACCTTTGAGACATGTGGGCCACAAGCAACCCTCCTAGCATGTTAGGTCAGTAGACCTGGATTGCTAGCGGGAACTAGACGTGGCTAGATAGGAGTTGTGCACGTGTGTCCATACATATATCTCAGGTGTGGTTGCTTCCACATGCATCAAAGGATCTAGGAGCATAGCTATTTGTCTACGGGGTGAATGCAACACTCTGAGTCGTATATAAGTTCATCAACCACGTTTGGGACATGTGGACCCACATAGAACACTTCTTGTTCAGGTGCTTGTTGTGGGACATCTAGTTTATTTGGCCATCATGTTGTGATATAACAGGTATACAGTTAAATGTTCTTTCTATAAATGGTTATTCCATCACCTTTGGGTCATGTAGACCCATATGCAACACTCTCGGACAACTACTTCTACCCATCACCACCTTCAAGACATGTGGCTCATAAGCAACCCTCCTAGCCAGTTAGGTCAGCAGACCTGGATGGCTAGCGGGAACTAGATGTGGCTACATAGGATTTGCGCATGTGGTTCCATACATATATCTCAGGTGTAGGAGGTTCCATGTGCCGGTAAGGGTCAACGAGCACATCTATTTGTCTTGGGGGGGGGGGTGTGTATGAAACACTCCGAGCCGTCTATATGTTCATCAACCACATTTGGGACATGTGGACCCACATGGAACACTTCTTGTTCAGGTACTTGTTGTGGGACATCTAGTTCATTAGGGCATCATGTTGTAATATAATAGGTATAGTTTCATGTTTTTTCTATAGTTGGTTATTCTATCACCTTTGGGTCATGTGGACCCACATGCAAACACTCTCGGACATCTCCTTCTACCCACCACCACCTTTGAGACATGTGGCCCACAAGCAACCCTTCTAGCCAGTTAGGTCAATAAACCTAGATGGCTAGCGAGAACTAGACGTGGCTAGATAGGAGTTGTGCACGTGGGTCCATACATATATCTCAGGTGTGGGTGGTTCCACATAAATCAAAGGTCTAGGAGCATACCTATTTGTCTAGGGTGATGTATGCAACACTCTGAGCCGTCTACATGTTCATCAACCACGTTTGGGACATGTGGACCCACATGGAAAACTTCTTGTTCATAGAGCTGTTTTTCTTTTCTTTAAGGCATATATTTACTTGAGAAATTTACCACATAACTTAAGTGCTGACATCTTCTGTCCCTGTCCTATGTAAGTAAGTAAAAAGCATATGTTTTTTCTCGCTCTAGAGAAAAGGTTTAGTTGATAGAATTGTCTCGAGGGGAGCAAGCAAACTCCAAATATGTTTTCTCTCTCCGTCTGGTTCAACGATGGAGTAAAAGCAGGTTTGATCTCATATCAATTATGCCAATACTACGACAGTTGGCGCCCACCGTGGGGCATAAGGTTCCTGGCGTCACGTTCCAGGCGGAAACACTTGGCGGCGTGGGCAAGCAGATCGCCGTCGGCCGCGTCACAAGGTATGGCGGCCACAGCTACGTCAACTCAGATGAGTCCTGGCTCCCGGCGGACGACTACCTTATCGGGTGCGCAATCGTACCGATCGGAGGGATTGACGTCTTCATCAGGTACACACCACAGGCGTACGACCTACTGCGCTTCTACGACCCCACCCACCAACTCTTCGACCAAGCAGTCGACCGACAAGATGGATCTGAATCCGCCTTCTCCCAGGAGTCGGCCGGATCTGACTTCCACTTCGTCGGAGTTGTCGGACTGGGATCCGACTCCCAGCCGGAAAACAACGATCATGAGTCAATCCTTCCTGCTCTTCAGGAGGACGCGATGTCAGATGCCGGATCCAGATCTACTGTTCAAGTCAACATAGATTCTGATTCTGATGATTTGCTAGTCTTTTCGAAGAGAGAATCAAAAACCGCTTTTTCTAGTGATAATCCGGTTCCTTCAGAGAACAAAGCGGATACAGATATGCCTGATAAGCTGGCTATGATGGTTGTCATCGGTCACGAGTCAACCCCAATCGCTTCTGCGCCGCAAGACGAACCGGCAGAAGATGCCAGCAACACCGTTACCGGTCAAATCATTGACGGTTCCGATAAATTGCACTGTTATAAAAAGCCAGTCTCGAAAAAGGCGGTAGCAGCAAACCCACGGATTTGCTCTCCGTCATTAAAGAAGTACACGAAATCATGAACACTCCAGTGAACAAAGATACCCCACTTGATGAGGTGGAAGAACTTAGGCTTAACATGCTTAAGCACTCTGACTTCCTGCGCAAAAGAGAGGAGCATGTCGTGAGCCTTGCGAAGAAGATCGAGAAGGAGCAAGAAAAGATGTCGGCAAAACCGAACAGGTAGCTTTTCTAAGAAAAAAGGTCATCAAAAAGTCGCCGTGATAAGGAGCCGCCAATTCGTGCAACAACAGCAGCTCAAGATCTTGGGCTTGACTGGCGCACAACACCACATCGTGTGGACAGAAGGGGGGATGTTGTCTTCTGCACCCCCATCCTTAATGCTTCTGCTGCGCTAGACACCCTAGACGACAAGACTTACACAGCAGAGGAAAAGGTGGCCAACGCAAGACACTTCATGAGCAAGGCCCTAGAACAGCAAGCTCGCGCTGACTCCTATGGCCATATGGCGGATGCTTGCGGGGGAGATCTAGAATCCAAGTCAGGAAAGTGCAAAGCCGCACCTGGCGCTGACCCCGAAGGCCCGTCCGGCTCCCGTAGCCATGGCGACAAAAGGAAAGCAACGGCACCGCCAAAGAAGACGCCACCGCCTGTAACATCCCAACATTTTATAATGTTTGAAAATCACTAAAATTTAAAACTTTTGTTTTGATTAAAAATAAAAACATTATATGCATAAGAAAACCAACTATAAAAGATTTCAAACATATTTAAAGGATTTAATATTTCAAATATCTCAGTTTATCATCTTTTTCAAAAGTTGTTTCAGGTTAAAGCATTTTATTATCCATTGTAATTCTTAAAACCTCAATATCTAATTTGATAAATGTTATACAAACTTTCAAACCATTTCCCTGTAGTAAAAAGTTCTTTGTAAGTATTTGATTTAAACCACATAGCCATAGCTAATCATAAATTAAGATAATATTTATAACAAATTGAAACATGGTCTAATTGCCTAATAAGTTTTTATTATTGTAACTAAATTCAAATTATAGTTTTGGAAACTTTAACTTTATAATTCATAACTTTAAAACTTTATAAATTAAAGTTAATGAATTATCCAAATAAACATTTCATTTGCTTAAATGAATTTCATTTATTTTCAAAGCATGAAATGATTAATATATTCTAAATAAGAAATGAATTAAAACTAAAATCTTTTCAAAAATTGTTATGAAGTTTCAGTTGAATTATCTTAATATAAAATATAATGGTGCCCAAAATAATATTTAAATTGGATACTCTATAATTCCCTTTCATTTCAAATAAATGTGTTATGTTACTTAATATTGTAATGAAGCCAAAAATGATTTAATATTGAAATGAGTTTAAGATAAATTAATATCAAACATATAAGATTGTGGTATTTTCATAAATGTTCTTAAACCATAAAATAAGATTATTAGATCACTATTTTTAAATTTTACATAAGGTGACAATTTGCATTTATTAAATAATTTCAAAATTTTGGATTTTTAAAAGGTGTTCAAAACAAGCCCACAAATGTTTTAAATGATAGATATTGTTTTTACACAATTTTAGTAACTAATTTGAGTTGATTTGGATTCATAATTTAAAAGTTATATTAAAAATTGAGAAAACAAAAAAAAGGAAAAGAACAAAAAAAAAAGAGGGCTAGCTGGGCCGAGCCCAGCATCTCTTACCGAGCGCGCGCGCAGCCCAGCCCGGCTCTCTCCCCCTCTCGCTGACGTGTGGGGCCCACACGTCAGCTTCGTCTTCAAGCCCGGAAACCAAGCCCTTGACCTCGCCCAAAACCGTCGGCCGTTTCTTCGCTTCAATTCGAGCGTTTACGGCTCGATTAAACAGCGGCCCCGAGCTCTTTTTAACCCCCTCCTCCTCCGCACCATTTCCCCTCTCCTTCCCCTCAAAATCACGACCCCTGGCTGCGGTACGAGTTCGCCGGAGTTCTCCGCAACCGCCGCCGTTTCCTTCAAATTCCGGCAAGTGGGAGCCACCCCGACACCCAAAACCACCTCCATCATCTCCCTCGTACTCGTGCGATCCCGTAGGACCCTCCCCCTTGTCCAAAGCATCCCCGATTTATCCAGCGGGCACTCGCCCGAGGTGGCCGGAGCCGCCACCGCGCTCGTCCACGCCACTCCGGCAAGAACTCGAGGACGCCGCGGTCACCATCTTCCCGGCAGCGACGAGCCGCACCCGAGGGCGTCATCCGCGCGTCCGGGGGAGCACCGTAGCGCCGTCCTCGACCTCACCGAGCGCAGCGCCGCCGTCGGCCTCGTCTCCGGCGAAATCGCGCCGCCGCCCGATGGTCAACGTACGGTGAGCGTCCGATCTGTTTTCAACGCCCACGATTGGATCGTTTCAAAAACGAACCGGTATGCCGTTTAGATCCGTCCGATCCGGATCCAACGGTGCAGATCCACCCACTTAATCCAGTCAGCGCCACTTCGTGCTTCGTCAGCGCACAGTCAGCGCCCAGTCAGCGCTGACGTGTAAAATGATTTCTCTCTATTTAATTAAATGGTAATTTTGCAGAAAAGCCCCTGTCACTTAGAATTGTTATAACTTTTTACTCACACATCCAAATTTAAATATTTTTATATATTTGGAAAGCTCTTGGCATGTAGATTATTTTGGATCTTCCAAAATTAAAATTTGACTTAGTTTAAAATATTCAAATTTCAAATGGTGAATTTGAGTATTTTTGTCATAACCTTAAATCTATAATTCCAAAAATACAAATAAAATTGTTTCAGAAACTTTAGAATATTTGTAAATTGATGCCACTGTTATAAAATATTTTTGAATAATATTTGAATAAATTCATAGTTATATATTTAATTTGAATAGTTTGAGTATTTTCAACATAACTATTAATAAAAATATTATTTTTGACTAAATCAAATTGCTATAAATTTAATTAAATGCCCCCTGTCTAAAACACTATTTATAAAATTATGTTATAAAAATTTAATCATAGAAAACTTTAATCTTATATTTATTCCTTTTATTATATTTTGCAAAATTGGAAACTAATTGAATTGCAATTATAACTTTATGCATACTTTATAAATATCATAAAAATTAGTATTATGTTTCTTGTGATTTAAAATTACATTTCATGCATAGCATATTTTATTTTGTAGTTATATTTTCCATAAGGAAAACTCCTCCCCATTTTCTCTAAGTTAGGATTATTTTCAAACTTAGTATTTTGGTAAAAGTGCTATGCACTAGACACTTAGGATTTTCATCATGGAGCTAGAAGGCCAATAAAGGACATATCCAAAACAAGACTTCAGAAGTACCTTCAAGGAGCAAAAGCACTTAGAAGAAAAATCAAGAAGAAGTTCATGAAGACCAACCAGAAATATTTTCTAAGTCTTGCTCGCTCTTTCTTTCTTTTCTTCCTTCTTCTCTAAGACTACATGAAGGATTTAGAAGGAAACAAACTCTGGAAGCATCCCCAAGATGTCAAGCACTTAGAAGAAAAGTGAGAAGAAGTTCAAGAAGGCCAACCCCTTTTATCCTCTAAGTCTTTCTCTCTCTCTTTCATTTCTCCTTACTTCCCTTAGACCTTTTGGAAGACTCAGTTAAATCCAAGACCAGCCTAGGTGATACAAAAATCATCAAGTCTGAAGATTATTCAAGTCTACAAAGAATTCAATCAAGACATCACAAAGGAGAATATTACAAGTCTGGAGATGAAGTCTGAAGGATCAACTACATCTTTCTTTCTATCTTTTCCCTTTTTCCTAATCTTGTCTTTCTCCTTATAGACTTAGTATTTTTCTCTATGTATTTTTGCACATCATGGCTAAGCCATTAGAGTGCTTGTTTTCAAGATGATATAAAACAAAGTATTTTTATCCAACTTAGGATCGTTGTCCTTAGTCATTTTTGACCAACACATTTCCTTGCAATGACTTAAAAGATTTTCATAGCATAACATGCATCTCTAGTCCTTAGAAATAAATTGCATATCATACATAACATGTTTTCCTTAGAAGTTTTTGTGAAACTTATTTGTTCACTATGTATGTGCATGTATGTTTGATGATTGTTATTTGTTGATTTTTGTATTGTTGTTTGCTTATATTGTTTAGATTGAACGGAGAGCAAACGTTCGTTGTTGAAAAGAGTTTGTGAACAACGACAACATCCAAAGGCAAGTGGCACACCTCATAAACTTCCTATTATTTTCTATATGCATCACTTAGTGTATTTTTATATGCATGAGTAGGATAGTATTGCTATGCTAAACCTGTGTAGAATTCCTTATTCCTGTGTCTAGGTTCCTATGCAATACTTAGTAGAATTATTGATGCTATGCAAATGATGTTTTGTGAAAATCTAAATTCTACTAAGTTAAAAATGAAACCCCTGGGTGGTAAAAGGTTGTATGGCGGCGAAGTTGAGTGGCTACTCAGGCCCATGTCTATGGTTCCTGGAGTACGTGCACTTGTGGATGGCCACCCAGGGAACAGAGGAATCTGAAGAACTCCGAGTGACGATTGCTTCCAGTGCAACCATTGCCATATGGGCTCTGGCTTGATCAATTATGTTGCGTGGACTCTCTCCGACTTGACAAGTAGATGTAGGGGGTGTTAGGTGGAACGGGTCAAGGCAGGTGGGAGGGAAACTGCTTCTGAAAGATCTCGTCTCATTCTTCTCCTTTCCTTATCACAAATGGTGTGTAAAGGATAATCTGGGTTGAATGGGTACAATGGTGAACGTGCACAACCTCTGCAGAGTGTAAAACTAAGTACTTAGCCGTGTCCCCGGTACGAACAATTTGAGCAGCTGATCACAGACGTCAACGGAGGATTCCATCATTCCAACTTCGAAATAAAACTTGATGGGTGAACAAGGGAAGATGAGATTTATGGTTTTCATGCCATACTTGTCTTAATTTGAAGAAAGTGTTTTCCAAAGAGATAGGAAAAATTGGCTTTATGCAAAATAGCCTTGAACTGCACCAGCCAAATATGTATATAGGCTATAGAGTTATTCCATTAAGTGTCCACCATAGTGTCACTTGCCAGACTCCATTTTTAATGGAATCTGACCCACGTTGTTGCAATATTTTTCTTATTGCAGATTGTTCAGATGACGAGTGAGGTTTCGTTTCTAGGTTTCGAGTCTACAACCAACATGTTTTCACCTGTGGCAGCATGAAAGTGATAGAGACTCACTGCTATTGTATTTCCGTCGTGTACTATTTCAAAGCTAGCTTTATGCTATGCAACTTGTAATGAGTATTTTGTAAGTCTGGATCATCGATGTAATAAAATTGATACTTTGTTGTGATATTACATCGTAAACTGTGTGTGCAAACGAATCGATCCAGGGATTTGCAGTATACATAGGTATCTGCCTTATTTAAAGTGCACGTACGCTACACCGCCAAAACCAAGGCGGGACGAGAACTCACGGACAGGAAGCAGAGGAGACCTGCCACCTCCAGCCCAGCCAAGGCGCGGCTATCCATGCCTTCTACACGAGCCTACATAAAAAGTCCCTGCTCCGTCATCGGCTCGTCCGCGAGCAAGTCACGGATCTTGGCGAGATGCTCAACTTAGCCGCCCAATACGCGACAGCAGATGATGACGCACGTGACGATGATCCAGACGTCAGCACCGCGCCAAGGCGGAACAACAAACGCAAGCATGCAATGGAAGACAAAGCCGGACCTTCTAACAAGGTGGCCATCGCGTTCCAAGGGAACGCCGGCAAAAAGAAGTGGATGAACAAAAAAGATAACCGTGACGCTGGCTCAGGCCCTAAGGGGGCACACATTACTTATGAGCAGGCAAAAATTCTACGATGCCCAATCCACGAAAAACTCGACAAAGTCAACCATATGCTCTGTGAGCGCCGCTTCATGGATGACTTCAAAAAGGACCCCACTGTCGGCTGGAAGTAAAAAAAGTCAAAGAAGTACGACAAGAAAGACAACAAGAACCACGAGGATGACGACGACATGTCAATCTCAAGCGATGACGACGCTGCCGCCAAGAAAAAGAAGCCATACCCGAAGGTCAAAGAGTCACTCGAGTGCTTTGTCAGCACGCCTTCGGCTAAGGCGGACAAGGCGAAGATGCGCGAACTCAACGTGACAATTTCGGACGTCCCTCAGTATTTGAATTGGTCCGAGGCGGCAATCACTTTGGACCGGTCCGACCACCCTTATCACGTCCCTCACCCAGGCAAATACGCCCTTGTCCTAGACCCCATTGTAGACAACTTCTCACAAAAGTACTCATGGATGGCGGCAGCAGACTCAACATCCTGTACTATGATACACTAAGCCGCATGAACTTGTCTGAGGATGAGCTTGACTACAACAACCTCACTTTTCATGGCATAGTGCCCGGCAGACAAGCAATGTCAATGGGGAGCATTAGGCTAAAGGTAACTTTTGGACTAAAGGAAAACTACCGCTCCGAGTTTCTCCGGTTCGAAGTTGAACCCTTCAAAAGTGCCTACCATGCAATCTTCGGACGACCGGCTTTTGCCAAATGCATGGCAAGGCCGTGCTACATATACAACAAGCTTAAGATGCCAGGGGAACACGTAACCATTTACGGTTTCTGGCAACTTCAAGAAAGCTAAGGAGTGTGAGCGTGGCATGGCCGTCTTCGCAGAAGCCGTCATCCACAAGGAAGAACTCGCGCTACTTAAAGCGGACACAGGCAACTCCATGCTCAAGCCAAAGATGTATGTCAAGAAAACCTTCGAAGCTTCGGAAGACACCAAACAGCGGACCTCGTCCCAGGCGACAAGTCTTAGCAAGTCGTCATCGGCTCCAACCTTGACAGCAAATAGGAAGGCGCACTCGTCGAGTTCCTCCGTGAGAATCACAACATCTTTGCATGGTCGCCATCCGACATGCCTGGTGTACCGAGGGAACTTGCCGAGCACTCACTCAAACGTCATAAAAGGATCCAAGCCAGTGAAGTAAGCAACAAGACGCTTTGGTGATGAGAGACGCAAGGCTATATGAAAGGAGATAAATAGGCTGAAGGCCGCCAATTTCATAAAAGAAGTTGTACACACCGATTGCGTGGCAAATGCTGTACTTGTTCCAAAGAAAAATAAAGAGCTGAGGATGTGTATCGACTATACCGGTGTTAACAAATGCTGCCCAAAGGATCCCTTTGCGCTGCCTATAATTGACCAGGTCGTAGACTCCACAGGAGGCTCCGAGCTACTTTGTTTTTTGGACATCTACTCGGGGTACCACCAAATCAAGAAGAGGGAGTCGGATCAGCTGAAAACATCTTTCACCACTCCATATGGGACTTCCTGCTACATTACGATGCCTTCTGGCCTGAAGAATGCAGGCGCAACATACCAGCGCTGTATGCAAAATTGCCTGCAGGAACCGATCGGCCGCAATGTTCACGTCTAAGTTTGACGACATTGCGGTGATGTCGAAAAAGAAGGCAGATCTCCTAGAATATCTGGAGGAAACTTTTCAGAGTCTCCGGAGATACCAGATGAAACTCAATCCCGCCAAGTGTGTTTTCGGTGTTCCGGCCGGCAAACTACTCTGATTTATCGTCTCAGAACGAGGGATTGAAGTTAACCCGGAGAAGATCAAGGCTATCCAAAACATATCCAGACCTACTTGTCTAAAGGACGTGCAGCGCTTAGCCGGATCGGCGGCAGCCGTCAGTTTGTTCATAAGCCGCCTCGGAGAAAACGCAATGCCACTCTACCGGCTATTGAAGAAATCCGACAACTTCGAGTGGACAGCAGAAGCAGAGGCCGCCTTACAACAACTTAAGGAGGCTCTCGTATCCGCTCCAATATTGGCAGCACCTCGAGCGCAGGAACCAATGCTGCTCTACATCGCGGCAACAGGAGTAGTTGTCAGCGTTGTCTTCGCTGTGGAAAGAAAGGAAAGCGAAGCCGTGACGTCTGAGCAACGTCCGGTCTACTTCATCAGTGAAGTCTTCTCCGCCTCCAAGCAGAGGTGTAACATCCCAACATTTTATAATGTTCAAAAATCACTAAAATTTAAAACTTTTCTTTTATTCAAATAAAATATTAAATGCATAAGAAAATCAACTATGAAAAGACTTCAAACATATTGAAAAAGTTTAATATTTCAAATATCTCAGTTTATCTTTATTTTCAAAAGGTTTCTTTATAAGTATTTGATTTCAACCACTTAGCAATAGCAATTCATAAATTAAAATAATAATTATAAGTGTTATTTTAAACTTTTGAAAACATTGTCTATTTGCCAAAAGATTATTATTCATTTACCCAAGTTCAAAACATAGTTTTGTATGTTTCAAGTCTATAGTGTATAACCTTAAAACTTCCAAGATTTTATAATTAATGAATTATCCAAATAAGAATTGCATTAATTTAAAGTAGTTTCATTAACGCTCAAAGAGAAATTGATCTGCATGAATATATATCCAATATAAGAAATGAAATAAATCTAGAATATTTTCCACAGATATGTTATGAAGTTTTCAAATGATTTATCGTAATATAAAACTTAATGGTGCACAAAATATTATGAATTTAAAAATGAATGCATTATATTTCCCTTTCCATTTCAAATAAATGTGTTATGTATTTAATATTTTACTAAAGACAAAAATGATTTAATGTTGGAATATGAGTAAATAACTTAAATACAAACATATTTGAATATGGGTATTTTCATAAATTTTATTTAACCCAAATGAATTATTAAATCCCTAATTTCAAAGTTGACTTAAATGGGCAATTTTGCATTTTATGAATATTTCAAAATATTAATTTTAAAAAAAATTCAAAACATACCCACAACTGGTTTAACACAAAGATAATGCTTTTATAAATTTTTAGAAATTTATTTGAATTGATTTGGAGCCATAAATAAAAAGATATGAATTAAATGGAAAATCAGAAAAAGAAAAAGAAAAATGCTGACGTCAGCGATGACGTCACGCCGTCTTCAACGTCTCGCCGGAATTTCCTCCGAAATGCCCGGTCGCAATTCGCGCACGGATTCCTCGCCCTCGCGCACGCCCGGTCGCCCTAGACCCTCCCCTTTAAAAGCCCTGCCCCTCCTCTGTCTTTCCCCTCTCCTTCCTCTCGATTTTGCGCCTCCAGGCTGCTGGACGAGCTCAGCGGAGTTCACCTCCTCCGCCGCCGTTTTCTTCGTCCTCAGGCGAGTTGAGCCACCCCCTTAGCCCGAGACCGTGCTCAACCTCCTTCCCACTTCAGTGCGCACCGCGCAGACCCCTCCACCGGTTCCAACCGTCTCGAAAATCGCGAGTTGGTGCTCGCCCGAGGTGGCCGGAGCCGCCACCGCACTCGCCCGCGCCTCCAAGCAGCTCCGAGAGGCAAATCCACTTGCGGCCGGCCCCTTTGAGTTTGCCGCGTCGCGCCGCACGTCGCCGTCGCCCTCCCGAGCCCGGGGAACCACCGGAGCTCCGCCCCTGTCGACCACCGGAGTGCAGCGCCGCCGTCTTCTCCATCTCCGGCCGTCCCGCGCCGCCACCCCCGGGTCAAACCACGGTGAGCGCTCCGATCTGATATGAACGGCCTCGATTAGATCTAGCTAACCGAATCGGTATGACTAGATGCGGACCGCCCGATCGGGATCTAACGATCCAGATTTAAAAACAGCCGAGCCGAGCCGAGCCGCGGCTTAAGCCGAGCCAAGCCCGAGCCCAGCCAATCACTGCACGCCACGTGGCCTGCCTATTTTTCAGATTTAATTCCAAATAGATTTAATTGGCAGATTTACAAAAAAGTCCCTGCAACTTAGAATCTTCATAACTTTTGAACCCATTATCCAAATTGGAAAATATTTATGTCAAATTAAACCCCTTGACCAGTATAATCTGTTGGCACTTTTAAAATTTAATTTTGACTAGTTTAAATTGATCCAACTTTCAGATTTAGAATTTGAGTAAATTTAAAATAGATTCAAATACATATGTCTAAAATTTGCAAATAAAACATTTTTGTTAATCTTAATATATGTAGAATGATGACCTAGTGTTATAAATAAAATTTGAACAATTTTAAAAGAAGTCTATAATCAGAGACTTATTTGATTTTAATTTGGCATAATAAAATATTTTATTAATGTATTAAAAATTATTTTCTTTGCACTAATGCCATAAATAATTGCCCTTGGCGAGAGAAAACTCGATTCCATTATTATTAATATATTTCACAACATTAAGATGTAAGTTTTGTTTAAAACCCTTTTAAATGATATCATTTCATTTATAAGTGTTTATAAATGTTATTGGTTAATTAGGTGTTACTAAAATTGTGATCTAAAATTTTATGTCATTGCAAATAACTAGGTTATTATAAATTACTATGAACTTTTAAGTTGGGAATTAATAATGTTTAGATATGATAAATTAAGAAATTCTTGAATATTAATTATTTTAAAAACCTTTTTTTTCCAAATTAATGTCTAATCTTGTGAACAATGCCAAAACCAAATGTGATTAAAATAATTTTTGAAACTTAGACTTGTGTAAATGTTTTAGATATGCTAAATATCTTAAAGTTGCAAACCTTGTTTTAATTTG
This sequence comes from Poa annua, assembly GCA_026929855.1. Classification (NCBI taxonomy): domain Eukaryota; kingdom Viridiplantae; phylum Streptophyta; class Magnoliopsida; order Poales; family Poaceae; genus Poa; species Poa annua. The sequence continues at coordinate 21,148,383 of CM049432.1, read as the reverse complement.
TTTTCAAAACATCTTGACCCTGCATTTATGTAAATCTGTTTCAAGACCATCCCCTGACCAAATTGGCAAACCCTTAACTCAATCACATTAATTCCTCTTGCATATCTAATTATGTGATACCCTTAAACAAACCCTATGCTAAGCCTTTTTACGCTTGTTTGTTTTAAATTGTTATGTGCTTGTTGAATGCTTGTTCATTGTATGTATGTTTACTTTATAGATTGATCGGAGTGCAACGTTCGTTGTCGACAATGAGTGTGTGAGAAACGACAACATTCATCAGGCAAGTGACTTCATAAAACACCTACTATTTTATTCTATTGCTTACCTAGTGTTTTAAGCAGTATTTGCAAAAGTAGTATGCATGATAGGTTTTTGGGGAATTGTAGAATGCTATGCAAACCTGTTAGGTTACCCCTTAGAAATTCCAGTTAGACCCCTATTATAATTTAGTGGAAGTACCTGCTGCAAAAATGATTGTTTTATGGTTGAAGTGATAAATGAAAATTTCCACTAAATTAATTTAACGCCTGGGTGGATTGGGTCGATCGAGGAGGTTTCAAGTTGGGTGGCTTCTCAGGGCCAAGTCTCATGGTTGTCTTCGCCCAAGATAGTTTTCACTTACTTGGGGCCATGATATGCGGTGTTAACCTGAGTTGCTCACTTGTGGTAGGCCACCCTGGGCTATGAGATTTAAGTTTACACTGAGTTTAGTTGCTTATCGTGCAACCATTGGTCAATATGGGCTCTGTCTTGATGGAGTAAGTTGATGTGGACATGGGTCAAGAGATTGATGGTGGTAGAGTTGATAGGACGGTGGTAATCTCTTAGTATGATCATGGGAAAGCAACTTCTGAAAAGTCTCGTCTTGATCTTCTCCTTTTCCTTCTCACTAAATGAGTGTAGAGGATAGTTTGGGTTGATTGAGTCTAATGGTGAAAGTGCACACACTCTCGAGAGTTAAAACCTAAGATCTTAGCCGTGTCCCCGGCGTCGGACAATATGAGTAACTACACAAGGTTGTCTTCTGAAAATCTCTTCATTCCAATTTCTTAATAAAACTTTGATGGGTGAACATGGGTAGGGGACATGGACTTGTCCCGGGTTGTCTCCTAAAGAGAAATTATTGTTCCAAAAAGTGTTTACCAAAAGTAGGAAAAAACTTGCTTTGCGCAATAGCCTTGAGCTCCACCAGCCAAATAAGCATATTGATATAGCTTAGTAGAACATTAGAAATAAAAGTCACTTGCCACCACAATTCAATTGTGCTGACCCTTTATAGCTGGGATGCAACTAAACCTTGCAGATTTGACAGACGACGAGTGAGCATTCGATAGGATTTCGAGCCTACAACCAACATGCTATGCATGTGGCACATGAAGATGATGAGACTCATTTTATCTATTGTTTTCCGCTGCTGCTCTTTGAATTTTGCTAGCCTTTTCAGGTTATGCAAGTTGTAAGAGATATTTGTAACACTGGATCATGCAATTTAATAAAGTATTTGACACTTTTGCGTGATATACATCTTAAACTGTGGTGCTAGCATTTGATCCAGGGACTAGCACATTAACACAGGGACTTCCACCTTATAATAAGAGGTGAGGTCACTACAAGAGGTATCCACATTATCAAAAGATGGCTTACGGTGTAGCCGCCAGAAAGATTAGGCATTATTTTCAAGAGCACACAGTGACATTAGTCAGCAGGGCACCGTTGGGAGACATAATCAACAACGCAGAGGCAACAGGCCGAGTTGCCAAATGGGGCATCGACCTTGCTGCATTCGATATAGTGTACAAACCATGGACCGCCATTAAGACTCAAGCACTCGCAGACTTTGTTGCCGACTGGACAGAATCCATGGAGGAAACAAAACTCCCCGAGTCCGAATATTGGGTCATGCACTTTGACGGATCAAAGATGCTCAAAGGCTTGGGGGCTGGAGTTGTTCTGCGCACACCGAAAGGTGACAAGCTCAGCTACATATTGCAGATTCATTTCACATCAACCAATAACATCGCAGAGGATGAAGCTTTACTTCACGGGCTACATGTGGCAAACAACCTTGGCGTCAAGAGAATCCTCTGTTACGGCGACTCCGATTTAGTCGCGCAGCAAGTAAGCGGCACATGAGACGCGAAGAGTGCAACCATGGCGGCTTACAGGGCCAAAGTTAACGAATTCGCCAAAAATTTCGTGGGCTACGAAGTCCGGCATGTTCCAAGGGCTGAGAAGGAGGCGGCAGCCACCCTCGCCAGACTCGGGTCAGAACGCAAAAAAGTGCCAAAGGACATTTTCCTGGAGGATTTGCATAAGACGTCCATTAAGGGCGCCGACTTGTTGGACCCCGATGCAGAAGAACAAGTAGAAGTGGCAAGTCTTGCCGTCTACTTGGTACAGCCGGATTGGACTGTCCCATACCTCGATTTCTTAATCGACCAGAAGTTGCCGGAGGACGATGAGGTGTTGAAAAGGCAGATCATAAGGCGAGCCAAATCATTCACAATAATCAAAGGCGAGATGTACAAGCGAAGCACGTGCGACATCTATCAGCGGTGCATACTGCCAGAAGAAGGTCGGGAAATTCTGAAGGACATACATATCAGCACTTGCGGGCATCACGCCTCCGCCAGATCCATTGTGTCCAAAGCTTTCCGCCAAGGTTTCTACTGGCTAACCGCCAAAGAAGATGCGGAGCACATCGTGAAAACATGCAAAGGCTGCCAGTTATACGCCCGCCAACCTCACATGCCGGCACAAGAGCTCAGGACAATTCCAATCACTTGGCCGTTCGCGGTCTGGGGCTTAGACATGGTTGGTCCCTTCAAGAAGGCACGTGGTGGGTATACCCACCTATTGGTCGCTGTCGACAAGTTCACTAAATGGGTCGAGGCCAAGCCGATCAGCAAACATGACGCGCGAACAACCACCCATTTCCTCTTGGGAATTATCTCTCGGTTCGGAGTTCCACACAGCATTATCACTGATAATGGCAGCAACCTATCTCAAGGCGACATTGAGGAACACTGCATTGATCTAGGCATCCGGCTTGATTTGGCATCTGTGTCACACCCTCAATCAAATGGACAAGTAGAGCGTACAAACGGCTTAGTCCTCTCAGGACTTAAGCCCCGTCTCGAAGCTCCGTTACATAAGGCAGCCGACGCTTGGGCAGAAGAGCTACAATCCTTGCTTTGGAGTTTGCGCACAACGCCAAACAGATCTACCGGTACACTCTTTTCTTCTTAGTATATGGCGCAGAGGCGGTGCTACCTACCGACATGAAATACAATTCCCCAAGAGTTCAAGCCTACATCGAGCAAGACGAAGAAGGTGCAAGACCGGATAGCCTAGACTTGTTAAATGAAGAAAGAGACATCACTCTACATTGCTCCGCCTTGTACCAGCAACAACTCCGCCGCTACCATAGCCGGAGAGTGCGGAAGCGAGGCTTCAGAACAGGTTACCTGGTTCTCCGCCTAATTAAAGACAGAAAAGGCTTGCACAAGTTATCCCCGCCATGGGAAGGACCGTTTATAGTCACAAAGGCGCTGCTCAATGGTTCCTACCACCTAGCTGACGTCCGCGATGAAGAAGAAAAGAAAAGGCGCAAGAAAGTGGCAGGAAGGAGAGGACCCAAGCGCAAAATAGGCATTGACGACCCGTTCGAGCAAACAAGACGGCCTTGGAACATTGAGCAGCTACGTCCTTTCTACACTTAGCAATTTACAATTATAATAAGTTATATATTATTATGAAATAAAAATCTGTGGTTCCTCATCTGTGTTGAGAAGCATGCCATCTTTTGTCTTTTCTTACAATCAGATATCCCCTATGTATCTAAGTTACCTATTTTCTATCTCCGTGCAAAGGTTCAAACTAGTAGATACTTGCAGTTTTCGAGCCAAACCAAAGCAAAAATCAACTTTTTGTGCCGCCTAATTGCTTTACTTTGATTAGTTATATGTGGTTCGCCTAGTAGTATGTCTTTGGCGCCAACATGTTGGCTTTGGTTCCTGATTCTAAACTCATGGTACTAACCCTGGTTGTTTCAGCTAAAGTTCTCAGCCGAGGTTTTGCCAACATACAAACAGTCAAGCATATAAGTCAAAATAAAATTAAGGCGGTCCAAATAAAACAAGGCAAAAGCCTACTTGAAGTAGCAAAATAAAATAAGTTAGCTGGATTCCCGCCTAGCTGGATTCCCGCCTAGTAGTACCTCGACTATTGGCTCAGGGGGCCGCCTATATCAGGACTTGGGGGCTGATCACCGCAGCCTAGAGCTATCGCCCCCCTCCGCCTCGACCGTGTTGACAGCTCCAGCTTCTCCAGCAAACGGGCTTGGATCGACAACCTTCCCGAAAAGTCTATCCATAGCTGGTACGACATGGAAAAGGTTTTCTCCCAGCACTTCCAAGGAACATACAAGCGTCCAAATACCTACACGGATTTGCAACGCTATATTCAGAAGCCGGACGAAACCATGACAGATTTTGTCAGACGTTGGATCTCCGAAAAGGCCAACTGTCATGGTGTTTCGGACGCACGGGCTATCCATGCCTTCTACACGAGCCTACAGAAAAAGTCCCTGCTCCGTCACCGGCTCATCCACGAGCAAGTCACGGACCTTGGCGAGATGCTCAACTTAGCCGCCCAATACGCGGCAGCAGATGATGACACACGTGACGATGATCCAGACGTCAACACCGCGCCAAGGCGGAACAACAAACGCAAGCATGCAATGGAAGACAAAGCTGGACCTTCTAATGAGGTGGCCATCGCGTTCCAAGGGAACACCGGCAAAAAGAAGTGGAAGAACAAAAAAGATAACCGTGACGCTGGCTCAGGCCCTAAGGCGGCACGCATTACTTATGAGCAAGCAAAAATTCTGCCTTGCCGAATCCACGAAAAACTCGGCAAAGTCAACCATATGCTCAGTGAGTGCCGCTTCATGGACGACTTCAGAAAGGACCCCACAGCCGGCTGGAAGTCAAAAAAGTCCAAGAAGTACGACAAGAAAGACAACAAGGACGACGAGGATGATGACGACATGTCAATCTCAAGTGATGACGACGCTGCCGCCAAGAAAAAGAAGCCATACCCGAAGGTCAAAGAGTCACTTGTGTGCTTTGTCGGCACGCCTTCGGCTAAGGCAGACAAGGCGGAGATGCGCGAACTCAACGTGACAATGCCGGAAGTCCCTCAGTATTTGAATTGGTCCGAGGCGGCAATCACTTGGGACCGGTCCGACCACCCTGATCACGTCCCTCACCCAGGCAAATACGCCCTTGTCATCGACTCCATTGTTGACAACTTCAGGCTCACAAAAATACTCATGGATGGCGACAGCAGCCTCAACATCCTGTACTATGATATACTAAGCCGCATGAACTTCTCTGAGGATCAGCTTGACCACAACAACCTCACTTTTCATGGCATAGTGCCCGGCAGACAAGCAAAGTCATGCATAGGTTGAAGGTAACTTTTGGACCAAAGTAAACTACCGCTCAGAGTTTCTCCGGTTTGAAGTTGTCCCCTTCAAAAGTGCCTACCATGCAATCTTCGGACGACCAGCTTTTGCCAAATTCATGGCAAGGTCGTGCTACATATACAGCAAGCTTAAGATGCAAGGGGGACACGAAACCATCACGGTTTCTGGCAACTTCAACAAAGCTAAGGAGTGCGAGCGTGGCATGGCCGCCTTCGCAGAAGCCGTCATCCACAAGGAAGAACTCGCGCTACTTAAAGCAGACCCAGACAACTCCATGCCCAAGCCAAAGATGGATGTCAAGAAAACCTTCGAAGCTTCAGAAGACACCAAAAAGGCGTACCTCGTCCCAGGCGACAAGTCTAAGCAAATCGTCATCGGCTCCAACCTTGACAACAAATAGGAAGGCGCGCTTGTCGATCTTTGCATGCTCGCCATCCGACATGCCTGGTGTACCGAGGGAACTTGCCGAGCACTCACTCAAATGTCATAAAAGGATCCAAGCAAGTGAAGTAAGCAACAAGACGCTTTGGTGATGAGAGACGCAAGGCTATAGGAAAGGAGATAAATAGGCTGAAGGCCGCCAATTTCATAAAAGAAGCTGTACACACCGATTGGGTGGCAAATCATGTACTTGTTCCAAAGAAGAATAAAGAGCTGAGGATGTGTATCGACTATATCGGTGTTAATAAATGCTGCCCAAAGGATCCCTTTGCGCTGCCTAGAATTGACCAGGTCTGTAACATCCCAACATTTTATAATGTTCAAAAATCACAAAAATTTAAAACTTTTCTTTTTATTAAAATAAAATATTAAATGCAGAAGGAAACCAACTATAAAAGACTTCAAAGTTTAATATTTCAAATGTCACAGTTTAAACATTTTATTATCCACTGTGTTTCAAAAATCTTAAAACATAATTTGACAAATATTTTACAAACTACAATCCATTTTATTTTAAATAAATTAATTCCTTATGAGTATTTGAATTAAACCACTTAGCCATATCTATTCATAAATACAAGATTAATCAAAAGATTGTATAATTACTAAATGGGTTTCATTCCTTTAACTATGTTCAAAATATAGTTTGGAAATTATAAGCCTATAGTGTATAACTTTAAAACTTCATAGAATTTAAATTAATGAATTAGTCAAATAAACATTTCATTGGATTAAATGAATTCCATCTATTTATTTTCAGAACATGAAATGATTAATGGATTTTAAATAAGAATAAAATCAAAACAAAAATCCTTTCCAAAGTTGTTATGAAGTTTTCAAATGAATTATCATAATATAGAATGTAATGTTGCACAAATTATTTTCAATTAAAAATGAATACCTTATCTTTCACATTTTCCTAAAGCATTATTTATATTTTGTTCTTTAATAATATGCCAAGATAAAGATGAATGATTTCAGCAAAATAAGTTTAAATAACTTAAATCCAAACATATTGAAATGTGGGTATTTTTACAAATTTATTTCAGCCAAAAGAAAAATTAAATGAGAAAGAAATTCAAATTTAACTTTAAGTGTCAAATTTGTAATTTAGCAATAATTCAAAATATTAATTTTCTAAAATATTCAAAACATGCCCACAATGGGTTTAACAGAAAGATAATAATTTTACAAATTTTTAGAAATTTATTTGACATCATTTGGACATTTAAATCAAAAGATATGAATTAAAGAAATAAAATCAGAAAAGAAAATGCTGGCTGACGTCATGCTGACGTCAGCGGATCATCTCCTACCTCTAACCGAACGAAGAGCAGAAAACGGAGATCGAATCGGAGACGATTTCTTCCCGATTCGTGCGGGATTCAAACTCCTGCAGCCCCCTATATAAACCTCGGACACCGCCGCGTCTTTTCCCCCAAAACCCTAGCTAAACCGTGCCCCCAGGCCGCCGGAGGAGCTCGCCGGAGTACACCGTGTCCGCCGCCGCTTTTCTTCCGATTGCCGGTAACAGAGAAGGGTTCTCCGCCCCCCTGTGGTCTCCTCTGATCCCCTGCTCCTGGCGCATCTCCTAACCCCTCCCCTCGATCTTCTTCGCAGCAAATCGTCGCGGGTGGAGCTCGCCGGAACCGCCGCGCCATCGTCCACGAACCAGCACGGCTCGAGGACGCGCTGCTCGTCGTAGAGGACCCCATCGCCATCGCAGCTTCACGCCGAACGTCGTGGACATCTTCTCGCGTCCGGGGAGCAGCTCCAGCGTCGAGGCCGTGCGATCCCGAGCCCGCGCCGCCGTCAGCTCCATCTCCGGCGAGGTTGCGCCGCCACGGTATGGTCCAAGCATCCTGCGCCGTCCGATTAGATCTCCACGGCTTAGATTAGATGGTCGAGGACGAACGGGTACGCTCCGATCTGGACCGTCAGATCCAGATCTGACGGCCCAGATCAGATGACTTATACACGTCAGCGCCACGTAGACAGCCCAGTCAGCGCCGCGTGTCAGCCACGTCAGCGCCAGCGTGTATTTAATTTTTCTATTTTAATTTTAATTAGAAAATTGCAGATTAGTCCCTGTAATAAAAACAATCATAACTTTTTAACCACAACTCCAAATTTAATAATTTTTATATATTTGGAAAGCTCTGGATGTGTAGAATAATTTGGATCAGACAAAATTCAAATTTGACTTAGTGTAAAATATTCAAATTTCAAATGGTGAATTTGAGTATATTTGTAATAACTTTAAATCTATAAATCCAAAAATTGCAAATAAATATGTTTTAGAAACTGTGGAATATTTGTAATTTAATACCACTGATATAAAAAAAATTGAGTAATTTTTGAATGATTTCATAGTTGTGTGTTTAATTTGAATAGTTTGACTAATTTTGAAATAACTTTTAATAGAAACATTATTATTGATTAAATCCAATTGCAATAGATTTAATTAAATGCTCTCTGTCTATTAACATTAATTATAAAATTTTGTTATAAAAATTTAGTCATGGGGAAACTTTAATCTTATAATTATTCCTTTTAGTATATTTTCCAAAACTAGAAATTAATTAAGTTACATTTATAAATTCATACATATTTTATAAACTTCACAAAAGTTATTTTTATGTTTCTTGTGATTTAAGATTTCATTTCATTCATAGCATATTTTATATTGTAAATATAATTCTCAAAGGAAAACCCCTCTTCAATAGTTTTCTCTAAGTTAGGATTATTTTCAAACTCAGTATTTTGTGAAAAGTGCTATACACTAGACACTTAGTAGTTTTCAAGATGGAGCTAGAAGACCATTGAAGGACTTAGCCAAAAAACAAGACTTCAGAAGTATCTTCAAGGAGGAAACACTTAGAAGTAAATCAAGAAGAAGTTCATGAAGGACTTAGAAGAAAACAGACTCTGTAAGCATCCCCAAGATGTCAAGCACTTAGAAGAAAAGTGAGAAGAAGTTCAAGAAGGCCAACCCCCTTTCTATTCTCTAAGTCTTTCTCTCTGTCTTTCCTTCTCCCCTGAGATTTCATGAAGACTAAGTAAAACCAAGACAAGCCTCGAGGATTCAAGAATCATCAAGTCTGAAGATTCATCAAGACTACTAAGAGCTCAATCAAGACATCATCCAGAAGAAAGTTACAAGTCTGGAGATGAAGCCTGGAGGACAACTACATCCTTCTTTCTATCTTTCCCTCTTTTCTAATCTTGTCTTTTAGACTTAAACAAATTTTGATCATGATGTTATCATCTTGAAGTTGTTGGATCCTAGCAGCATAGTGGGATGAAGCGGCCTGGAAACAAACCTTACATGTCCACGTACATGAGACCTGTTCCACAATTTAAGTGGCTGGCCGGGTGTCTGTCTCTCTCACTATAGTGAATGTCCAACTTACAAAGAGTTGATAATAATTGTGATCGTCTTGAACAAATGACTTAGTATTTTTCTCTAAGTATTTTGCACATCATGGCTAAGCCATTAGAGTGCTTGTTTCAAAAAGATATAAAACAAAGTATGTTTATCCAACTTAAGACTTTAGCCCTTAGTCCCTTTTGACCAACACAATTGCCTTGCATAAACTTAAAAGATTTTCATGGCATGAAAAGTATTTCTAGCCTTAGGAATATTTTGCACATCATGCATAAACATATTTTCTTTAGAAAGTTTTGTAAAACTTATTTATTCATCTAATATGTGTTTGTTTGCATTGTGGATTTGTGCTTGCTGTTGATTGTTGTATTGTTTCTTGTATATACTGTTAGATTGAACGGAGAGTCCCGAGTATCGTTGAAAAGAGTTGTGAACAACGACAACATTCAAAGGCAAGTGGCACACCTCATAAACTTCCTATTTGTATTCATTACTTAGTGTATTTTTATATGCATGTGTTGCTATGCTAAACCTGTGTAGAATCCATTATACCTGTGTCTAGGTTCCTATGCAATACTTAGTAGAATTATTGTTGCTATGCAAAGGTTATTTTGTGAAAATCTAAATTCTACTAAGTTAAGAATGAAACACCTGGGTGGTAATTGGTCGGATGGTTTATGTTGAGTGGCTACTCAGGTCCATTTCTATGGCGAGTATGTACACTTGAGAACGGCCACCCAGGAACAGAGGAATCTGAAGGAACTCCAAGTGACGATTGCTTCCAGTGCAGCCTTTTGACAATGGGCTCTGTCTAGAATAATTAAGTTGTGAGGGTGCAACCTGTCAGCTTGACAAGCAGATGTAGAGGGATGATAGGTGGAACGGGTCTTGCTAGTATGGTTGCATTCTTCTTCTGAAAGTTCTTGTCTCAATTCTCTCCTTTCCATAATACCCTCCGCGTGTATAGGATATCTCGGACAAATTGAGTCTTAAGGTGAAAGTGCACAACCTCTGCAGAGTGTAAAACTAAGTACTTAGCCGTGTCCCCGGTTACGGACAATTTTGAGCAGCTGATCAAGGACGTCAACGGAGGATTCCACCATTCCAACTTCAAAAATATAAACTTGATGGGTGAACAAGGGTAGAATGAGACAGTGGATTTCATGCCACGGATGTCTCGAATAGAAGAAAAGTGTTTTCAAAAGAATAGGAAAAAATGGCTTTATGCAAATTAGCCTTGAGCTCCACCAGCCAAATATTCATATAGGTTTTAGAGTTATTCCATAAGTGTCCACTATAGTGTCACTTGCCAGACTCCATTTTTAATGGAATCTGACCCACGTTGTTGCAATATTTTTCTTATTGCAGATTTGATCAGATGACGAGTGAGGTTTCGTTGAAAGGTTTCGAGTCTACAACCAACATGTTTTCGCCTGTGGCAGCATGAAAGTTATTAGAGACTCACTGCTATTGTATTCCGCTGTGTACTTTTCAAAGCTAGCTTTATGCTATGCAATTTGTAAAGAATATTTTGTAATTCTGGATCATCGATGTAATAAAATTGACCTTTGTTGTGATATTACATTGTAAACTGTGTGTGCAAATGAAACGATCCAGGGATTTGCACTATACACAGGTATCTGCCTTATTTTGAGAGCAGGTACGCTACAGATGGTATCAGAGCACTGTGTTGCCTGTAGGTTCGAAACCCCTAGGATTGGACTAAGACCCCAAAGGTTAAATAGTTAACTAAACTAGGTTTCCAAAACACGAGAAATTTGAACTTCCTTTAATATTGTTTTACCTTAATTATCTGGTCTTGCATCTTTCCCTTTTCTTTTAAAATTCTAATACTCTTACCTGTTCAAAATTTTAGATGGGATACGTTGGGAAATACGCACCATCATGACTCCGGATCCTACGATGCCAGACTTCGAGCCTGTGGACTATGTCACCTACTACCCAGAGTGGATTGAGGGAGTGAACATAGCTATGGTGGACTTAATGGCTCGTTTGTGTTACAAGTATCGATTCAAGCTAGCACCAGGATCGCCCTTCCGTGCCTTTGGGAACAGGAATGCACATGGTCTCTCGATGGCTCACACGGCAAATCGCCTGGACGTGCCCCTTGTTAACAAGACGTTTGAAGACTTGGATTATCTCATCAACTGTCTGACCAGGAGAGTCCAACAGACTCAGGACGTCGCAGATCATGCACAAGCCGTCATACACGCAAAAACCCAAGAACTCCAGGCTTCTGAAAATCTTATTGGTCAGTTGGAGGAACTCATCCATGACCTACATTTGGAGAACCTTGGGAAGGATCAGCAAATTGCCATGCTTGAGGCTCAACTCATTCCACCTCCACCACCGCCAGTAGATGAAGAAGGAGGTGACCAAGGCACTGGAGATGTGACTGTATCTGCAGCTACGAAGAAGGAAGGACCTGAGGAAGAAGACCCCGAAGAAGTGATGTCTGAAGAGTCAACTGAGGGAGAAGTCACGCCTGTGGCAAATAACCACGCAATAAAACGCAAGCGTAGTATTTAGGAAGGATAAGTGTAGCAATCAAAACCATGTTAGAAAGACCACCATTTATCTTATTTAGCTCATCGTATCGATTTAGAGTATTGACCTACCAAATTGTGGTATGGCAGTACTGTTGCTTTTGGTATTTCCCCGACCTTTCGTCCGATAAACAATTAGTTCGATTTCTCAAAAGAAGTTTGAAATTTTTACGTATGTGGTTGCTTGTGTTTGAACCTTATTGCTGGATGTTTGTTAGATGTTGTTTGTAGCGGATTATCTTGAATTTTTGGTTGTGCATTAGGATGTTGAATTATCAACAAAACTTTTCTTTTAAGGGTGGTAGCCACCTAGAAAATTTAAACCCAGTCTCTTAAACCCAGAAATCTCAAACTATCTTTCCTTTCATCCTTCTAATCAGAAAAACCATTCACTGTCAGTTTTCAAGTTTCATGTCAGAGATTTCATTTCCCAAAACATCTCGAGTTATCAGAATCATTCAAGCCTTGCTTTCTTTTCTAGCTTCTCCGAATCTCGGGGACGAGATTCCTTTTAAGGGTGGTAGTCTGTAACATCCCAACATTTTATAATGTTCAAAAATCACAAAAATTTAAAACTTTTCTTTTTATTAAAATAAAATATTAAATGCAGAAGGAAACCAACTATAAAAGACTTCAAAGTTTAATATTTCAAATGTCACAGTTTAAACATTTTATTATCCACTGTGTTTAAAAAATCTTAAAACATAATTTGACAAATATTTTACAAACTACAATCCATTTTATTTTAAATAAATTAATTCCTTATGAGTATTTGAATTAAACCACTTAGCCATATCTATTCATAAATACAAGATTAATCAAAAGATTGTATAATTACTAAATGGGTTTCATTCCTTTAACTATGTTCAAAATATAGTTTGGAAATTATAAGCCTATAGTGTATAACTTTAAAACTTCATAGAATTTAAATTAATGAATTAGTCAAATAAACATTTCATTGGATTAAATGAATTCCATCTATTTATTTTCAGAACATGAAATGATTAATGGATTTTAAATAAGAATAAAATCAAAACAAAAATCCTTTCCAAAGTTGTTATGAAGTTTTCAAATGAATTATCATAATATAGAATATAATGTTGCACAAATTATTTTCAATTAAAAATGAATACCTTATCTTTCACATTTTCCTAAAGCATTATTTATATTTTGTTCTTTAATAATATGCCAAGATAAAGATGAATGATTTCAGCAAAATAAGTTTAAATAACTTAAATCCAAACATATTGAAATGTGGGTATTTTTACAAATTTATTTCAGCCAAAAGAAAATTTAAATGAGAAAGAAATTCAAATTTGACTTTAAGTGTCAAATTTGTAATTTAGCAATAATTCAAAATATTAATTTTCTAAAATATTCAAAACATGCCCACAATGGGTTTAACAGAAAGATAATAATTTTACAAATTTTTAGAAATTTATTTGACATCATTTGGACATTTAAATCAAAAGATATGAATTAAAGAAATAAAATCAGAAAAGAAAATGCTGGCTGACGTCATGCTGACGTCAGCGGATCATCTCCTACCTCTAACCGAACGAAGAGAAGAAAACGGAGATCGAATCGGAGACGATTTCTTCCCGATTCGTGCGGGATTCAAACTCCTGCAGCCCCCTATATAAACCTCGGACACCGCCGCGTCTTTTCCCCCAAAACCCTAGCTAAACCGTGCCCCCAGGCCGACAGAGGAGCTCGCCGGAGTACACCGTGTCCGCCGCCGCTTTTCTTCCGATTGCCGGTAACAGAGAAGGGTTCTCCGCCCCCCTGTGGTCTCCTCTGATCCCCTGCTCCTGGCGCATCTCCTAACCCCTCCCCTCGATCTTCTTCGCAGCAAATCGTCGCGGGTGGAGCTCGCCGGAACCGCCGCGCCATCGTCCACGAACCAGCACGGCTCGAGGACGCGCTGCTCGTCGTAGAGGACCCCATCGCCATCGCAGCTTCACGCCGAACGTCGTGGACATCTTCTCGCGTCCGGGGAGCAGCTCCAGCGTCGAGGCCGTGCGATCCCGAGCCCGCGCCGCCGTCAGCTCCATCTCCGGCGAGGTTGCGCCGCCACGGTATGGTCCAAGCATCCTGCGCCGTCCGATTAGATCTCCACGGCTTAGATTAGATGGTCGAGGACGAACGGGTACGCTCCGATCTGGACCGTCAGATCCAGATCTGACGGCCCAGATCAGATGACTTATACACGTCAGCGCCACGTAGACAGCCCAGTCAGCGCCGCGTGTCAGCCACGTCAGCGCCAGCGTGTATTTAATTTTTCTATTTTAATTTTAATTGGAAAATTGCAGATTAGTCCCTGTAATGAAAACAATCATAAATTTTTAACCACAACTCCAAATTTAATAATTTTTATATATTTGGAAAGCTCTGGATGTGTAGAATAATTTGGATCAGACAAAATTCAAATTTGACTTAGTGTAAAATATTCAAATTTCAAATGGTGAATTTGAGTATATTTGTAATAACTTTAAATCTATAAATCCAAAAATTGCAAATAAATATGTTTTAGAAACTGTGGAATATTTGTAATTTAATACCACTGATATAAAATATTTTTGAGTAATTTTTGAATGATTTCATAGTTGTGTGTTTAATTTGAATAGTTTGACTAATTTTGAAATAACTTTTAATAGAAACATTATTATTGATTAAATCCAATTGAAATAGATTTAATTAAATGCTCTCTGTCTATTAACATTAATTATAAAATTTTGTTATAAAAATTTAGTCATGGGGAAACTTTAATCTTATAATTATTCCTTTTAGTATATTTTCCAAAAGTAGAAATTAATTAAATTACATTTATAAATTCATACATATTTTATAAACTTCACAAAAGTTATTTTTATGTTTCTTGTGATTTTTTCATTTCATTCATAGCATATTTTATATTGTAAATATAATTCTCAAAGGAAAACCCCTCTTCAATAGTTTTCTCTAAGTTAGGATTATTTTCAAACTCAGTATTTTGTGAAAAGTGCTATACACTAGACACTTAGTAGTTTTCAAGATGGAGCTAGAAGACCATTGAAGGACTTAGCCAAAAAACAAGACTTCAGAAGTATCTTCAAGGAGGAAACACTTAGAAGAAAATCAAGAAGAAGTTCATGAAGGACTTAGAAGAAAACAGACTCTGTAAGCATCCCCAAGATGTCAAGCACTTAGAAGAAAAGTGAGAAGAAGTTCAAGAAGGCCAACCCCCTTTCTATTCTCTAAGTCTTTCTCTCTGTCTTTCCTTCTCCCCTGAGATTTCATGAAGACTAAGTAAAACCAAGACCAGCCTCGAGGATTCAAGAATCATCAAGTCTGAAGATTCATCAAGACTACTAAGAGCTCAATCAAGACATCATCCAGAAGAAAGTTACAAGTCTGGAGATGAAGCCTGGAGGACAACTACATCCTTCTTTCTATCTTTCCCTCTTTTCTAATCTTGTCTTTTAGACTTAAACAAATTTTGATCATGATGTTATCATCTTGAAGTTGTTGGATCCTAGCAGCATAGTGGGATGAAGCGGCCTGGAAACAAACCTTACATGTCCACGTACATGAGACCTGTTCCACAATTTAAGTGGCTGGCCGGGTGTCTGTCTCTCTCACTATAGTGAATGTCCAACTTACAAAGAGTTGATAATAATTGTGATCGTCTTGAACAAATGACTTAGTATTTTTCTCTAAGTATTTTGCACATCATGGCTAAGCCATTAGAGTGCTTGTTTCAAAAAGATATAAAACAAAGTATGTTTATCCAACTTAAGACTTTAGCCCTTAGTCCCTTTTGACCAACACAATTGCCTTGCATAAACTTAAAAGATTTTCATGGCATGAAAAGTATTTCTAGCCTTAGGAATATTTTGCACATCATGCATAAACATATTTTCTTTAGAAAGTTTTGTAAAACTTATTTATTCATCTAATATGTGTTTGTTTGCATTGTGGATTTGTGCTTGCTGTTGATTGTTGTATTGTTTCTTGTATATACTGTTAGATTGAACTGAGAGTCCCGAGTATCGTTGAAAAGAGTTGTGAACAACGACAACATTCAAAGGCAAGTGGCACACCTCATAAACTTCCTATTTGTATTCATTACTTAGTGTATTTTTATATGCATGTGTTGCTATGCTAAACCTGTGTAGAATCCATTATACCTGTGTCTAGGTTCCTATGCAATACTTAGTAGAATTATTGTTGCTATGAAAAGGTTATTTTGTGAAAATCTAAATTCTACTAAGTTAAGAATGAAACACCTGGGTGGTAATTGGTCGGATGGTTTATGTTGAGTGGCTACTCAGGTCCATTTCTTTGGCGAGTATGTACACTTGAGAACGGCCACCCAGGAACAGAGGAATCTGAAGGAACTCCAAGTGACGATTGCTTCCAGTGCAGCCTTTTGACAATGGACTCTGTCTAGAATAATTAAGTTGTGAGGGTGCAACCTGTCAGCTTGACAAGCAGATGTAGAGGGATGATAGGTGGAACGGGTCTTGCTAGTATGGTTGCATTCTTCTTCTGAAAGTTCTTGTCTCAATTCTCTCCTTTCCATAATACACTCCGCGTGTATAGGATATCTCGGACAAATTGAGTCTTAAGGTGAAAGTGCACAACCTCTGCAGAGTGTAAAACTAAGTACTTAGCCGTGTCCCCGGTTACGGACAATTTTGAGCAGCTGATCAAGGACGTCAACGGAGGATTCCACCATTCCAACTTCAAAAATATAAACTTGATGGGTGAACAAGGGTAGAATGAGACAGTGGATTTCATGCCACGGATGTCTCGAATAGAAGAAAAGTGTTTTCAAAAGAATAGGAAAAATTGGCTTTATGCAAATTAGCCTTGAGCTCCACCAGCCAAATATTCATATAGGTTTTAGAGTTATTCCATAAGTGTCCACTATAGTGTCACTTGCCAGACTCCATTTTTAATGGAATCTGACCCACGTTGTTGCAATATTTTTCTTATTGCAGATTTGATCAGATGACGAGTGAGGTTTCGTTGAAAGGTTTCGATTCTACAACCAACATGTTTTCGCCTGTGGCAGCATGAAAGTTATTAGAGACTCACTGCTATTGTATTCCGCTGTGTACTTTTCAAAGCTAGCTTTATGCTATGCAATTTGTAAAGAATATTTTGTAATTCTGGATCATCGATGTAATAAAATTGACCTTTGTTGTGATATTACATCGTAAACTGTGTGTGCAAATGAAACGATCCAGGGATTTGCACTATACACAGGTATCTGCCTTATTTTGAGAGCAGGTACGCTACAAGGTCGTAGACTCCACAGGAGGCTCCGAGCTACTTGTTTTTTGGACATCTACTCGGGGTACCACCAAATCAAGAAGAGGGAGTCGGATCAGCTGAAAACATCTTTCACCACTCCATATGTGACTTTCTGCTACATTACGATGCCTTTTGGCCTGTAGAATGCAGGCGCAACATATAAGCGCTGTATGCAAAATTGCCTGCATGAACCGATCGGCCGCAATGTTCACGTCTATGTTGACGACATTGCGGTGATGTCGAAAAAGAAGGCAAATCTCCTAGAAGATCTGGAGGAAACTTTTCAGAATCTCCGGAGATACCAGATGAAACTCAATCCCACCAAGTGTGTTTTTGGTGTTCCGGCCGACAAACTACTCGGATTTATCATCTCAGAACGAGGGATTGAATTTAACCCGGAGAAGATCAAGGCTCTCCAAAACATATCCAGACCTACTTGTCTGAAGGACGTGCAGCGCTTAGCCGGATCGGCGACAGCCGTCAGTCGCTTCATAAGCCGCCTCGGAGAAAAGGCTATCCCACTCTACCGGCTATTGAAGAAATCTGACAACTTCGAGTGGACAGCAGAAGCAGAGGCCGCCTTACGGCAACTTAAGGAGGCTCTCGTATCCGCTCCAATATTGGCAGCACCTCGATCACAGGAACCAATGCTGCTCTGCATCGCGGCAACAGGAGCAGTTGTCAGCGTTGTCTTGGTTGTGGAAAGAAAGGAAAGCGAAGCTGACGTCTGAGCAACGTCCGGTCTACTTCATCAGTGAAGTCTTCTCCGCGTCCAAGCAGAGGTATCCACATTACCAAAAGCTGGCTTACGGTGTATTCTTCGCCGCCAGAAAGCTTAGGAATTATTTCCAGGAGCACATAGTGACATTAGTCAGCAGGGCACCGTTGGGAGCCATAATCAACAACGCAGAGACAACATGCCGAGTTGCCAAATGGGGCATCGAGCTTGCTGCAGTTGATATAGTCTACAAACCATGGACCGCTATTAAGACTCAAGCACTCGCAGACTTTGTTGCCGACTGGACAGAAGCCATGGAGGAAACAAAACTCTCCGAGTCAGAATATTGGGTCATGCACTTTGACGGATCAAAGATGCTCAAAGGCTCGGGGGCTGGAGTTGTTCTACGCACACCCAAAGGTGTCAAGCTCAGCTACGTATTGCAGATTCATTTCACAGCAACCAATAACGTCGCACAGTATGAAGCTTTACTTCACGGGCTACATGTGGCAAACAACCTTGGCGTCAAGAGAATCCTCTGTAACGGCGACTCCGATTTAGTCGCGCAGCAAGTAAGCGGCACATGGGACGCAAAGAGTGCAACAATGGTGGCTTACAGGGTCAAAGTTGACGAATTCGCCAAAAATTTCATGTGCTACGAAGTCCGTCATGTTCCAAGGGCTGAGAAGGAGGCGGCAGACACCCTCGCCAGACTCGGGTCAGAACGCAAAAAAGTGCCAAAGGACATTTTCCTGGAACATTTGCATAAGCCGTCCATTAAGGGCGCCGACTTGTTGGACCCCGATGTAGAAGAACCAGTAGAAGTGGCAAGTCTTGCCGTCTACTTGGTACATCCGGATTGGACTGTCCCATACCTCGATTTCTTAATCGACGAGAAGTTGCCAGAGGACGATGAGGTGTTGAAAAGGCAGATCATAAGGGAAGCCAAAGCATTCACAATAATCAAAGGCGAGATATACAAGCGAAGCACGTGCGACATCTATCAGCGGTGCATACTGCCAGAAGAAGGCCGGGAAATTCTGAAGGACATACGTATCAGCACTAGGGGTTATGACTCCCTAGAACTAGGGGTAGTCACTTCCTGAAGAGTAGTTCGTGAAGGGGATTGAACGCGGAGGTCAAGACCCTCGAGGGACACGGCGACGCTGCTCGCCGGACCTGAAGACGAAGCACCCACGACACAGATGGACACCGGCCCGTACCTAGTTTCACGACCCTCGTGAGGAGGTAAGACGACTACTCGTTCTTGTCTGTATTGAGTTATGGAGTTTACAGTACAACCGGGCTTGCCGAAAGCCCCCTTGAGGCAGTTTGTGCCTAGGGGGGGGGGGGGGGGGGGGGAGATGATGACCTTCTCCCTCCTCCAGGCAAAGGCTATCCTACTTGGGATCGCTAGGGTTTACAAGCGTTGTGGAATCAGAAAGGCCGACCCTTCCTACGATGAAAGTCTTGTCCCTTTTATAGGCGCCTCTGGCTCTATCCTTTGGCTTGGCCTTCGAGGTGGTTCCCACATGGCAGAGGCATCGCGGAGCAGGAGTCCACCGCGGTCCATTCGTCCATGGACGCGGTCCGTTGTTGATAAAGGTGGGCTCGGTGGCCGACAGGCGGCCGACCGCGCTGTACTGCCCGCAGGGAGGGTAGTCTCTGAGGTGGAGCTCGCGATGACGTTCTCCATTGGAGGGTTGCGCCGTCCACCTGCTTTATCGCCAGAGTAGAAGGTCCTGGCTGTTCCGCAGCAGGCGGCGTGGCTTTATTGGCCCTTTTATCGCCTAAACCGGCAACGGGGGTGCTTGCGTCACCACGTGGGCGTGGCAGCGGCCACGTAAGTACCAAGGTCCTTTGTAGAGATGGCGTGTTTGTGGGATCTTGCCCTCCAGCCAGAGCTCGGACTCTTGGATTTTGCAGCGCTGCTGGTGTGTCATTTGAGGCACTGGCACCGTACTCAGCCCCCGCTCGCAAGGTACGCATGTGGAGAGATATAAGCGCACACTTCAACAAAGTAATGCGTAAAATAAAACTCACCAAACATATTACATAACCGCGCCGAGGCGCTAAGTTCAGTTGGGAACGAAATTGTTTCATTATGCTTGGGGTTGCCAAGTTAATGTTTTGACCATGTCGAGGCATGGGGACCACCCATTAGTGGCAGAGACTCTCAACGACCAGGGGTGGCTCGTTACATAGAGAGCTCGGAGGGTTGACCCTCGAGAGAAGCCTTTGGAGCTTGGAGGTTTAAGCCGTGAGCTTTTAACCTCTAGAGACAAAAAGTGCTTGGAGGTTGAGCCGTAAGCTGCCTCTTCCGCCAGATGTCTTGACGTGACAATGATCACGGGCGTGACGATGATCACGTTCTGAGTTTGTTCCTTCTGGAGACAAAAAGTTGTGTGAGGTTTAAGCCGTGAGCTTTTAACCTCTGGAGACAAAAAATGCTTGGAGGTTGAGCCGTAAGCTGCCTCTTCCGCTAGATGTCTTGACGTGACAATGATCACGGGCGTGACGATGATCACGGGTAGAACTTGCGTAGGTGCATGATGTTCCATGGATTCTTGACGGGGACGCCGTCTTGAGTCTCGAGGCGAGTCGTGCCAGGCCTGGCGATGTGGGTTACCCTGTAGGGGCCTTCCCACATCGAGGACAGCTTGTGGAGGCCTTCCCTGGAGAGGATTCGCCAGAGGACGAGATCGCCTGCTTCCAGGGTTCGTGAGCGCACGTTGCGGCTGTGGTAGCGCCTCAGGTTCTGCTGGTATTTGGGCGCCCGTAGGTCGGCGCGGCGTCGTAGTCCTTCGAGGACCAGTAGGTCTTTGTTGTGGAGGTCGTCTTGCTGGTCCTCATTAAACGCGAGGACCCGCGGGGATTCATGCTTTATCTCTGTGGGGAGGACTGCTTCGGTTCCATAGACGAGGGCGAACGACGTTTCTCCCGTAGGCTTGGGTGGCGTTGTACGGATGGACCAGAGCACCGAAGGCAGCTCGTTGATCCAGCCCTTGTCGTGGCCTTTGAGGATATCGAAGGTCCTGGTCTTTAGGCCTTTGAGGACTTATGCGTTTGCGCGCTCAACCTGTCCGTTGCTTTGCGGATGGGCGACTGAGTGTAACATCCCAACATTTTGGAATGTTTAAAAATCACTAAAATTTAAAACTTTTGTTTTTGATTAAAATAAAACATTAAATGCATAAGAAAATCAGCTATAAAAGACTTCAAGCATTTTCAAAAGGTTGTTTCAAGTTTAACATTTTATTATCCATTGTATTTCTTAAAATCTCAAAATGTAATTTGACAAATGTTTTACAAAATTTCAAACCATTGCCTTGTAATAAAAAGTTTCTTTATAAGTATTTGATTTCAACCACTTAGCCATAGCTATGCATAAATTAAAATAATATCTTAGAAGTGTTTTTAAAACTATTTAAACATAATCTATTTTACCAAATGGTTTTCATTCTTTACCTGAATTCAAGACATAGTTTTGGAAATTACAAGTCTATAGTTTATAACCTTAAAACTTCATAGATTTTATAATTAATTAATTTTCCAAATAAACATTTCATTAGCTTAAATGATTTTCATTTATTTTCAAAACGTAAAATGATTTTCATGAATATATTTTCTATATAAGAAATGAATTAAATATAAAATCTTTTCCAAGGTTGGTTTAAGGTTTTCAAATGAATTATATTAATATAAAACTTAATGATGCACAAAGTATTTTGAATTAAAAATGATTGCATTGCATTTTCTCTTTCATTACAAATAGTTGTAATATGTTATTAAATAACCTATTAAAGCTAAAATTTAAATCAATATTGGAATATGAGTTTAAGATAACTTAATATCAAACCTATAAGATTGTGGTGATTTGATGAATTTTATTTAAACCCAAATGAAATTATTATAACCCTAAATTTCAAAATTGACATTAGGTGTCCATTTTGCAAATAAACAATATTTCAAAAATATTATTTTTGAAAAGTCTTCAAAACATAACCATAAGTGTTTTAAATAATAGACATTGTTTTTACAAAACTAAAGAAACTAATTTGAGTTGATTTGGTTTCTTAATTTAAAAGTTATGTAAAAATTCAGAAAACAGAAAAAGAAATTAAAAAAAAGGGAAAGGAAAAGCTTTTGGGCTGAGCCCATCTCCCCGCACGCCAGGGCGCGCTCAGACCAGCCAAACCTCCCTCTCTCTCTTACATCCCGACCCCACTTGTCAGCATCGTCTTCAACGTCCTCCCCCAAATCACGCGCCCGACCATGGCAACTCCGGCCAGCGATTTCTCCGCGTTAAACCCATGCGATTAAAGCCGCGATTCCTTTCCTCGTTTATGCCTACAATTAGACCTCACACTCCTCTTCGATTTGCTCTAGAAAACGTAGTACGGGAGCCACCGAGCTGCTCGATTTCATCCGAGACTTTCCGCCACGGCCGCCGGCGAGCTTCTTCGTTTCCGGTGAACTCCGTCGGCTCCGAGACCTCTAACCCTGCCCTCATATTTAATCCATGCGCATCTTTTTGACAAGGTCTGGCATTGCATTTCGCAGCGTTTTGAGCCGTGCGTCGTCGAACCAAAGCTCGGGCCGTCGTGGGCATCTCCGGCGAGCAACCCAGGAAGAATCAGGAAGAACGGCCGCCCCCTACTTCGCCTACGAGCCCATCTCGATGTCTGACACGCTTTTATAACGAAAGCCCTGTCCCCATCTTCTTATTTTGTCGGAACACGGCATGTCGAGCCGTCGCCGCCGCGCTCCGGTGACCTAGCGCCGCCTGCCTTTGGTCGTTAGATCTGGACCGTTGGATCTTGATCCAACGGCTTCTGTCTTTTGTTTTATTTGAACCGGTATCGGCAAATAAAAAGTTGCCACGTCGTTGCCTCGTCAGCGTCCAGTCAGCGCTGACGTGGAAAATGATTATCTCGATTTAGTTTATCTGGCACTTTTGCAGAAAAGCCCCTGTATATTCAAACCTTCATAACTTTTTATTCACACATCAAAATTTGATAAATTTTATATTTTTGGAAAGCCCTTCACTTGTAGAATATTTTAGATCTGTTAGAATTCAAATTTGAGTTAGTTTAAAATATTCAAATTTCAAATGGAGGATCTGAGTATTTTTGTAATAACTTTAAATCTATAATTCCAAAAATTGAAAATAAAATTGTTTTAGAAACTTTGGAATATTTGTTATATGATGCCTCTCTTATAAAATATTTTTGAGTATTATTTTCATGATTTAATAATTGTATGTTTAAATTGAATAGTTTGACTATTTTTGACATAACTATTAATAGAAACATTATTTTGGATTAAAACCCAATTGCTATAAGTTTAATTAAATGCCCTTTGTCTATTAACACCATTTATAAAATTGTGTTATAAAAATTTAATCACAGAAAACTTTAATCTTATATTTATTCCTTTTATTATATATTACGAAAATAGAAATTAATTAAATTGCATTTATAGACTAATGCATACTTTATAATTATCACAAATTTAGTATGATGTTTCTTATGATTAAAAAGTGCATTTCATGCATAACATATTTTCTCATATAGTTATACTCCTTATAGGAAAATTCCTCCCTCATTTTCAAACTTAGTATTTTGGTAGAGTGCTATGCACTTATACACTTAGAATTTTCAACATGGAGTTAGAAGGCCATTGAAGGACTTAGTCAAAACAAGACTTCAGAAGTATCTTCAAGGAGTCGAAGCACTTAGAAGAAAATCAAGAAGAAGTTCCTAAAGACTAACCAGCAAATATTTTCTAAGTCTTGCTTTCTCTCTCTTTCTTTTCTCCCTTCTTCTCTGAGACTTCATGAAGACTAAGTTAAATCCAAGACCAGCCTAGGTGATACAAAGATCATCAAGTCTGAAGATTATTCAAGTCTACCAAGAATTCAATCAAGACATCACCTAGGAGAATATTACGAGTCTGGACATGAAGCCTGGAAGACCAACTACATCTTTCTTTCTTTCTTTCTTTTCCCTCTTTCCTAATCTTGTCTTCCATTCAGACTTAAACATTTTTTGATCTTTTTGTTATCATCTTCGAAGTTTGTTGGATCCTAGCGGCATAGTGAGATGAAGCGGCCTAGAGACTAACCTTACATGTCCATGTACATGAGACCTATTCCACAGTTTAAGTGGCTGGCCGGGTGTCTGTCTCTCTCACTATAGTGAATATCCAATTTCCAAGGAGTTGATAATAATTGTTGATCACCTTGAAGAATAGACTAAGTATTTTTGCACATCATGACTAAGCCATTAGAGTGCTTATTCAAGATGAATTATAACAAAGTTATTTTGTCAATTTTATGACCTTAGTCCTTAGTCATTTTTGACCAACATATTTCCTTGCATTAACTTAAAAGATTTTCATGGCATGACATGCATCTCTAGTCCTTAGATATATATTTGCATATCATGCATGACATATTTTCCTTAGAAGTTTTATAAAACTGGTTGTTCATTATGTATGTGTTGTGTTGTTTTGTTTTATGATTGTTGTATTGTTGTTTGTTTAAATTGTTTAGACTGAACGGAGAGTTCCGAGTATCACTGAAAAGAGTTTGAGAACAACGACAACATTCAAAGGCAAGTGACACACCTCATAAACTTCCTACTATTTTTTATATACATTACTTAGTGTATTTTTATATAAGCATGTGTAGGATAGTATTGCTATGCTAAACCTGTATAGAATTCCTTACTCCTATGTCTAGGTTCCTATATAATACTTAGTAGAAATATTGATGCTATGCAAATGATGAAAAGTTTTACAAAATGATAAGTGCGACTACTCAGGACTGTGCTCATGGTTGTCGTCGCATAGGATGAATTTCTATTCTACTTAGGGCCGTGAGCATGGTGATTTTCACCTGAGAGTACACATCCACTAAGTTAATGAACCTCCTGGCTGGATTGGTTGTATATGGAGGCGAAGTTGAGTGGCTACTCAGGACCATTTCTATGGTGTATACTTGAGTATGTGCACTTGTGGATGGCTACCCAGGGAACAGAGGAATCTGAAGAACTCCGAGTGACGATTGCTTCCAGTGCAGCCATTGCCAATGGGCTCTGGCTTGATCAAATATGTTGCATGGACTCTCTCCGGCTTGACAAGCAGATGTAGGGGGAGTTAGGTGGAATGGGTCAAGCAAGAGTGGGAGGGAAAATGCTTCTGAAAGATCTCGTCTCATTCTTCTCCTTTTCCTTATCACTATAAGTGTGTAAAGGATAGTTTGGGTTGAATGGGTACAATGGTGAACGTGCACAACCTCTGCAGAGTGTAAAACTAAGTACTTAGCCGTATCCCCGGTTTGGACAATTTGAGCAGCTGATCACGGACGTCAACGGAGGATTCCACCATTCCAAATTCAGAAATAAATCTTGTTGGATGAACAAGGGTAGAATGAGACAGTGGTTTTCGTGCCACGAATGTCTCGAATAGAAGAAAAGTGATTGTTAGCACCCGTTTTTGGCAGCCGGCCGGTTTTAGGATCACAATATTGGAACAAGGCGGAAGACAGATTTGGGTGTGCGAAGTTGCTTGAAGGCCCATGGAGGCAAGTCAATTCTAGCCTAGGGAAAAGCAAGGTCTGAAGAAGGTGGTAGAAAAGAAGCCAACTTTGTCTAAACAAGGTGGACGAAGTCAACTTTGTCAAAAACAAGGTGGTAGAGGAGAAGCCAACGTTGTCAAAACAAGGCGGCAGAAAGACAACTTTGTCAAGACAAGGCAGCAGAAAGGAAGCCAATGTTATCAAAATGAGCCGACAGAAGAGAAGCCTACATTTTCAAAACAAGCCGGCAAAAGAAGACAACTTTCCCTGATCAAGGCGGAAGGCAAAATGCAGCTTCCTGCAATCATGGCGGAGGATAAAAGGCAACTTTCCCCGATCAAGGTGAAAGGCTAAAGAAGGCAACTTTCTCCGATCAAGGCGGAAGGAAATAGGCAACTTTCCCCCATCAAAGTGGAAGGAAAAAGGTAACTTTCGCTGATCAAGGCGAGACAAAAGACAGGCAATTTGCCTGTATCAAGGCGGAAGGCTAAAGGTGGCAAAGATAAGGAAACTTTGAGATCAGGCTGGAAGAAGGAGGCAACTTTCCAAAGAAGCCAGACAGATTGAGTCCGGGTCTAGCACGAAGCCGATCAAGGATCCGCCAAGTTAGGATATAATCCGACTTAAACCATGAATTGTAATTCGCGTAGGAGTACAAAACTTGTACGGGAAGTCCAGCCGCCTCATATATATACGGGAAGTCCAGCCGCCTCGTATCGCGCTGTAAGCCAGCCTCCCGCGGGGCGAGTTGCGGAGTATCTCCCCCGGCACCGCGGGTACACGAGGACGTGTTCGTGTGACGCGTTTCGAGCGCAACACACTTTTTGGCGACTCCGCTGGGGAATTTCGATCTAAAATTGGACAACAATGACCAGTTCCAAGACCGACGTTACCAACATCAATGTTGACAACATCATCAAGCCAACTTTGGATAAGTTGTCAGAAGAACAACGCCAAGGCCTGGAGGCGTGGAAGAAGAAGAGAGACGAGGAGTTTGGAGCCTTGCGTGCCAAGCGGGATCAAGAAGATCAAGATGTGTACCTGTCCAGATTCAAGGTTGATCGGCAGGGAGTGATTTCGCCGATCAAGGAGCCGGAATTCATACCGCTGAACGTTGACATCGACCAACCCGCTGTAAGCAAAAGTCTTTTCTCATCTGAACAGATAGCCAAAATTCAATATCATGTTTCGCAAGGTACTGCCAATGTTTATGATCTGATGTTGGAACATGAAAAGGCTAAGAAAAACACGCTCCAGGTTCAACCATCGGACAGACAGCCGATTGGTCAAGTCAGGGAAAACCAACTTGTGTCTAGTATACCCTGCTCAACTCCTGTCCAGAGTCTGCCTAACCCGGTAAGCCAGCCGGGACAAGCGGTACGACTTTTTGGACAAGAGTCATTGTCGAACCGAAGTTCAGCATGTTTGACACAAGCCAACCCTGCAACCAATTCTTCGCTTGTGCCGGCTAAATCGGCCAATATGGACGATTTGATGGCGGAATTCAAGAGAAAATTGGATCAGATAGCTTATGACAAACTCGGGGTTATGCCAAAACATAGGACTTATATTAAGCCTTACCCCGATTACTTTGATCTACAGCCTTATCCACCTGGTTATAGAGTTCCTGAATTTGCCAAATTTAATGGGGTGGACAACAAGTCAACATGGGAACATATTAGTCAGTACTTGGCTCAATTGGGCGAAGCTAATGATGACCATATCAGAGTCCGCTTGTTCTCATTGTCTTTGACAGGCATTGCGTTTTCTTGGTTTTCGGCTTTAGCTCCTAATTCTATACATACTTGGTTCCATTTAGAGCAAAAGTTCCATGAACACTTCTTTGCCGGGGAAGTAGAACAGAAGTTGTCCCACCTTACATCGGTTAGGCAGAAACATGACGAATCGGTATCCGATTATGTCAAGAGATTTAGAAACACTAGAAACCGATGTTACAGTCTGGTGATAACTGAAAGAGACATGGCTGACCTGGTTTTTAATGGGTTAAGGACTTACTTAAAAGAGAAGTTGGAAGCCCATGAATTCTTGTATGTTAGTCAAGTTCAAGAGAGAGCTCTGGCTCAAGAAAGCCGGGTTAATGAGTCAAAAGACCCACATTGGATGAACAGGAGTCGGCTTAATGTGCTCAGCAATGATGCTGACTCCGACGATGAGGCCGATATCTATTCTGCCGAGTTTGTTTGGCCCAGCAAGGCCAAACCCTATGTGTGTGATGACTTAAAGCCGATTCGCAAAAATCGGGATGATGAGATAAAATGCAGTTTTGATGTAGGCAAATGTGATAGAATATTTGATGCCTTGTTAAAAGATAAAGTGATAAGAGTTAATCATGTTATACCGTCTCCGGATGAATTAAGACGGCGAGCTTATTGCAAGTATCACAATTTTTTCTCTCATGCTATTAATGATTGTAATGTCTGTCGTCGACAGATCCAATCGGCCCTCAATGATGGACGATTGAGCTTTGCTGGCATGGCAATTGACACACAGCCGTTCCCAATGAACGCGCTAGACTTGGAGGGAAAGAAGGTTTTGCTTCGGCCAGAGGCGGTCGAAGGGGCTCTTAAGTCTAATATTGTTGTTCGTGTGCCCAGGGAAAAGACTGACAACAAGGCGGCCGGAAGGCAAGTTACTGTAAGCCAGCAACCCGGTGGCCACGAAGTCATCAAGATCACGATCAAGAATCCTGCGCTCGGGGGGCAAAAGCCACGCTCGGATGGTTTGCCGCCAAGATTTATAAAGCCCAAGAACCCAGAAGTTGGCAGATGGAAGACAAATCAGGTTGAATATAGGCCAAGGAAGATGAAGCCAACTTTTGACATGTTGCTGAACAAGTATGTGCGCCAAGCCGGATCAAGACCAAACCAATATCAGTATAGGAAGCGGCCGAGGTCACCATCTGCCGAAGAAGGAGGTCGGTATGAGAAGCCGGCTGACGAGTTCAAACGCAAGGCAACTCGACAATCTGTGCAAAGTCGGCTTGTATATCCCGGAGACTCGTCATATTGGCGGGTCAAGGCGCTAACAAGGCTACCGAAGGCGGATCAGAAGCTGGCAACGTACTGATCATTGGAAGTCATGTGTTCAAGATGAAGGACCCGGTTATAGAGCCGGCAAACAACAAGCCGACACCCGCTGTCGTGCCAAAGGCAGCAACCCATGATCATGAAGCCAGCTCTAGTCAATCTGTGGTTCGTCCCCCTCGGGATCCAAAATATACTCAGCCAAAGTGGTGTCCGCCGGGTATAACAAAGACACAAAGGCGGAAACTGCAAAGGGCAAGGAACCGAGAGAAGGCAGAAGAAGGAGCTGAGCAAGCCAGGGATGTCCAATTCAATGTGGAACGACCAATGGTGCCATCTCAAGTATGGGTTCCTAGGCAAGTTCGTATAACGGCCTCGACAGCAGTCACGCCAAGTATAGCTGCATTCAGTGACACAATGTTGGCCGATGCATCGGCTGTTACTTATTCATCATGGGCCGATGAAGTAGAAGCAGCAGATTTGGCACGCGAGAACGCGACAACAGAAAAGTTGCCAGCTGAAGAGTTTGTAACTGGAGACATCACGATGGAAGAGCCGACAAGTACAACAGAAAAGTTGGCGGAAGAAAATCCGGCAACGTCAGAATCAGCAATGGACGAATCGGGCAACATGACTGATGACGAAGAGCTGCTGGATTATGAGACGACACCAAGCCGGACGAACATGGATATCAACATGGTATATTATCTGCCTGCCGAGTTCCGAGATATGGAAGAAGAAGGTGAAATTGCGCAAATCAACTTTGGACCCAAAAATGCCATCTTTGAGAAGCCTGATGGACCGGTTAAACACCTAAAGCCTTTGTACGTCAGAGGGCATATTGATGGAAAGCCGGTTACCAGAATGTTGGTGGATGGTGGAGCTGTGGTAAATCTGATGCCATATTCTGTCTTCAAGAAGCTACAACTAGATGATAGTGACTTGATGAAGACAAACATGGTGTTGAATAGGTTCGAAGGAGGAGAAGGAATAGAAGCCAAAGGAGTTATAAGTTTGGAACTCACAGTTGGCAGAAAAACTTTGGCTACTGCCTTCTTTGTTGCTGAGGTGCAGGGAAACTACAATGTACTGTTGGGGAGAGATTGGCTTCATGCCAACCAATGTGCTCCATCAACTATGCACCAGCAACTCGTTCAATGGGTTGACGACGAGATTGAAGTCATCCATGCTGACGAATTGGCATGTATTGCATTAGCCGAGTCAGTTGTTGATTGGCAACATTCCAATGTCACATGCCTATCTGGGCGTGATTTATCCGGGTTCGATTTCCTGAGTGCTACCAGGGACGGATTCGTGCCTGTATCTCTAAAGCCGATTGGTGGAAATCGATTGCAGCTCAAGTAGATGGATAAAAACGACGAGTGGCTGCAGAAACATCTGGAGAAGTATCGGTCCGAGAGGAACGATGTGTGAAGCAATTGAAGAACCATACAATATGGACAAGTTGGGACAAGGCTTTGCGTCAGCTGACTTACTTGAAGAAGTTGACATTGGGGATGGCACTATCCCTAGGCCAACATTTGTGAAGCAGAAGTTGGCAGCCGATTATAAGTCTAAGTTAATCGCGCTAGTCAGGGAATATGTAGATTGCTTTGCGTGAGAATACCACGAGATGCCTGGGTTGAGCCGAGAGTTGGTCGAACATCGGTTGCCTATCAAAGCCGGCTTCAGACCACACAAGCAGCCGGCTCGCAAGTTCAACCCAACAATCTATGACCGGATCAAGGCAGAAATAGGCCGACTTTTGGAGGCCAACTTTATTCGGCCTTGTAAGTATGCTGAGTGGATATCCAACATTGTTCCGGTCGAGAAGAAAGGATCTGGCAAGATTAGGGCATGTATTGACTTCAGAGATGTAAATCGTGCCACGCCTAAGGACGAATATCCTATGCCAATAGCCGACATGCTCATCAACGAAGCCTCAGGTCACAAAGTTATCAGCTTTCTGGATGGCAACGCAGGATACAACCAGATATTTATGGCCGAAGAAGATTCGTCTAAGACGGCGTTTCGTTGCCCAGGCTTTGTTGGCTTGTTCGAGTGGACTGTGATGACCTTTGGCTTGAAGAATGCCGGAGCCACATATCAGAGAGCAATGAACTTGATTTTTCATGATCTTCTGGGAGTAGTACTAGAGGTATATATTGACGACGTGGTGGTTAAGTCGGACGGCGAGTCAAGTCATTTGGCCGACTTACAACTTGCGTTTGAAAGAATGAGGAAGTACGGGCTCAAGATGAATCCTTTGAAGTGTGCCTTTGGCGTGTCGGCTGGAAAGTTCTTAGGCTTTATCATACATGAAGATGGCATAGAGATTGATCCGGCCAAGATTGAAGCCATCCAAAAGATGACAGAACCAAGTTGTAAAAAGGAGATGCAAAAGATTTTGGGCAAGGTAAATTATTTAAGGAGATTTATTACTAACTTGTCCGGAAAAGTTGATGCATTTACAGAAATCCTTCGGCTCAAGAATGATGATAAGTTCACCTAGGGAGCAAAGCAACAAGAGGCATTTGACAAGATCAAAATTTGTCTATCTAGTCCGCCAGTTCTGAGGAAGCCTACTCGGGGGTAGCCTTTCCGGCTTTACATTGCCGCTGAAGAAAAGGTGATTGGAGCTGCCTTAACTCAGGAAGCCGAAGGGAAAGAGTATGTCGTCACGTATCTGAGCCGGCGTTTGCTGGATGCTGAATCAAGGTACAGCTTTGTGGAGAGATTGTGCCTATCTCTTTATTTTGCCTGCACCAAATTGCGACATTATTTGTTGTCCAGCGAATGCCAAGTCCTTAGTCAAACCGATGTTCTCAAACACATGATTCAAAAGCCGATTCTCAGCGGGCGAATCGGCAAGTGGGCATACAGATTGATCGAATATGAGTTGGCTTATGAGCCCCTCAAATCTATGAAAGGCCAGATTGTAGCTGACTTCATTGTTGAACATCGGGTTGACCTGGGACAGGAAGCCGACTTAAATCTCGTGTCGGCTGTACCGTGGAGGCTTTATTTTGACGGCTCAGTCTGCGATGATGGGCAGGGAGTCGGTGTTGTATACATATCGCCACATGGTAATATTTTTGAGGCCTCTTGCCGTCTTGATTATTTATGCACTAACAATGAAGCCGAATATGAAGCACTTTTATTTGGGCTAGAACTTCTAGTTGATGCAGGGGTGACTCATATCGAGGCATATGGTGACTCGTTACTTGTTGTCCAGCAAGTATCCAAGATTTGTCAATGTCATAGCGGGACACTCAACGTGTATCTTGACAGTTGCCTGGAGGTTATCTTAAAGTTGGATTATTTCAACATATCACATGTTCCCAGGCAGGATAATTGGCTTGCCAATGAATTGGCACAACAGGCATCAGGCTATCATATCAGTCGAGGTATGTTCTTCGTTAGGCAGCTGCCGGTGACCCATGTTGCCAACTTGGAGGAAGCCAAACAGGAAGCCAGCTTGTTGGAGTCGGCTAAGGAAAAGCCAAAGTTTGAACCGTCAAGCGATTGGAGAAAACCTTATGTTGACTATCTACAAGATCCAAGTCGGAAGGCGGACAGGGCAGTTTGGCGCACAGCTCTCAAGTATACGTTGGTGGATGCTGCCTTGTATCGCCGAACTATTGACGGCCTTCTTCTAAAATGTTTGTATGAAGACGAAGCTAGAGTTGCTATGGGAGAGGTACATGATGTCCTGAGCGGAACGCATCAGTCGGCTCATAAAATGAAGTGGATGCTCAGACGAACCGGATTTTATTGGCCAACAATGATCAATGACTGCTTCATATATTACAAGGTATGCGAAGCTTGCCAAAAGTTTGGAGATATTCAGTTATTACCAGCTTCACCTCTTAACCCAATCATAAAACCGTGGCCTTTCCGAGGTTGGGCACTTGACTTTTTCGGGATGATTCATCCGGCTTCTTCTAAGGGGCATCGGTTTGTTTTGGTTGCTACTGATTATTTTACCCAGTGGTCCGAAGCGGTGCCTCTCAGAAACATGACTCATAAGGAGGTGATTCAATTTATCACAGAGCATATAGTTCACAGGTTCGGCATCCCGCAAACATTGACCACAGATCAAGGTACTTCCTTCATGGCTAAGGAGGTGAAACAGTTTGCCGAATCACTCGGGATCAAGATGCTCAATTCTTCTCCGTACTATGCTCAAGCCAACGGGCAAGCTGAGTCGAGCAACAAAATTTTGATCAAGTTGATCAAGAAGAAGGTGCAAGATTTTCCCAGAAGGTGGCACAAAGTGTTGTCTGAAGCTTTGTGGGCTCACAGGATTTCAAGGCATGGAGCCACCAAGGTGACTCCTTTCGAGTTGGTATGTGGACAGGAAGCCGTTTTGCCAATAGAGGTGAATCTGGCCGCCTTAAGGCTTGTCAGACAGAGCGATTTGTCGGCTGATGATTATTGCAGTCTAATGATGGACAACGGTGACGAAGTAGCCGACAAACGTGTCATTGCGCTAAGTGAAATCATGAAAGAGAAGTTGCGGGTGGCGAGGTCTTACAACAAGAAAGTCCGGCTAAAGGATTTTCAAATTGACGACTTGGTCTGGAAGGTTATATTGCCAGTTGGCTCCAGAAGCCGAAAATTCGGCAAATGGTCCCCGAACTGGGAAGGGACACTGAGAATCGCAAGGATAGTACCCGGCAACTCTTATCTGGTGGAGACATTAGAAGGCTACATGTTGCCTCGAGCTATCAATGGGAAATACCTGAAAAAGTTCCACCCAAGCGTTGGGCAAACTGCATGATCTGCGCATATGGCTGATATACATATATCGCCCTTAGCATATGGCCGATGAGCTTAAACATCGCCCTTAGACAAAGACTTCTACGTTGAGTATTTTCTAGTACGCAAGCTCTACTAAAAAACAGGGGGGCATGTGTTAGCACCCGTTTTTGGCAGTCGGCCGGTTTTAGGATCACAAGACTGGAACAAGGCGGAAGACAAATTTGGGTGTGCGAAGTTCCTTGAAGGCCCATGGAGGCAAGTCAATTCTAGCCTAGGGAAAAGCAAGGTATGAAGAAGGTGGTAGAAAAGAAGCCAACTTTGTCTAAACAAAGTGGACGAAGTCAACTTTGTCAAAACAAGGTGGTAGAGGAGAAGCCAACGTTGTCAAAACAAGGCGGCAGAAAGACAACTTTGTCAAGACAAGGCAGCAGAAAGGAAGCCAATGTTATCAAAATGAGCCGACAGAAGAGATGCCAACATTGTCCAAACAAGCCGGCAAAAGAAGACCACTTTCCCTGATCAAGGCGGAAGGCAAAATGCAGCTTCCTGCAATCATGGCGGAGGATAAAAGGCAACTTTCCCCGATCAAGGTGAAAGGCTAAAGAAGGCAACTTTGTCCGATCAAGGCGGAAGGAAATAAGCAACTTTCCCCGATCAAAGTGGAAGGAAAAAGGTAACTTTCGCTGATCAAGGCGAGACAAAAGACAACTTTTCTGAAGGCAATTTGCCTGTATCAAGGCGGAAGGCTAAAGGTGGCAAAGATAAGGCAACTTTGAGATCAGGCTGGAAGAAGGAGGCAACTTTCCAAAGAAGCCAGACATATTGAGTCCGGGTCTAGCACGAAGCCGATCAAGGATCCGCCAAGTTAGGATATAATCCGACTTAAACCATGAATTGTAATTCGCGTAGGAGTCCAAAACTTGTACGGGAAGTCCAGCCGCCTCATATATATATGAGAGGTGATGGCCGATTGAAATCAAGCAAACAATCGACAACCTATCAATACAATCCTACTTTTGTCTCCTTCAATGTAACATCCCAATATTTTATAATGTTGAAAATCACTAAAATTTAAAACTTTTGTTTTGATTAAAATAAAATATTAAAATACAAAGAAAACCAACTACAAAAGACTTTAAACATGATAAAAAGGTTTAATATTTCAAATATCTCAGTTTAACCTTATTTTCAAAAGTTGTTTCAAGTAAACAATTTATTATCCATTGTAATTATTAAAACCTCAATATCTATTTGACAAATGTTTTTCAAACCTTCCAACCATATTCATGAAATCAATAATTTCCTCATAAGTATATGATTCCAACCACATAGCCATAGCTATTCATAAATTAAAATAATATTTACAAGTGTTCTTTTTAGAAACTATTTAAAACATTATCTATTTGTCAAATAGTTTTTCATTCTTACAACTAAGTTCAAACTTAGTGTTGAAATTACAACCCTATAGTTTATAACTTTAATAACTTCATATATTTTATAATAAATGGATTATCCAAATAAACATTTCATTAGCTTAAAATGATTTCCATTTATTTTCAAAACATAAAATGATATATCTTAATATAAAATATAATGGTGCACAAAATAATTTGAATTAAAAATGATTACATTACATTTTCTCTTTTCATTACAAAAACTTGTAATATGATATTTAATAATCTATTAAAGCTAAAATTTATTTTATTGGAATATGAGTTTAAATAACTTAATTTCAAACATATTGGAATGTGGGTATTTTACAAAAATTATTTAGCCAAACAAAGATTTAATTAAAATATAATTTCAAATTTGACTCTAAGTGTCAAATTTGTATTTAATCAATATTTGAAAATATTATTTTTCAAAAATGTTCAAAACATTTCCACAACTGGTTTAACACAAAGATAATAATTTTACAAATTTTTAGAAATTTGTTTGACCTCAATCGGACAATTAAATCAAAAGATATGAATTAAAATAAAAATCAGAAAAGAAAAACAAAATGATGACGTCATGCTGACGTCACCTTCTTCTTCCTCCGGCCGAGATTTCCGCCCCCGATTCCCTCTCCCAAATCCGGCGAGATTAGCGCCATGTGGTTCCCTCCTCCTGCCCTATAAAACCCCCCAGCGCCTTTCCCAACTCCGGTGAGGAATAGGGCGAGCACCGGAGCACCCCGCCACCAACGACGGTCTCCATCCTCTTCGTCGTGGCGCGGCGCACCTCTCCGTCAACTCCACAAGCCCAGGGAAGCTCGACAACGACGGGAGCGTCCTCGCCCGAGCCCAGCGCCGCCGTACGCTCCATCTCCGGCGACCATCCGCTTCGCCCGGTGAGCACCCTCTCCCAGAGCCGTCCGATCTGGAATCAACGCACGAGATTAGATTTTAAAACCCAACCGGTACGATCTGATCTGGACCGTCAGATCTAGATCTGACGATCCAGATCCAATGACTTATCCACGTCAGCTGCCGCGTCAGCAACACAGTCAGCGCACAGTCAGCGCCAGCGTGGAATTTCGTTTTCTAATTAAATTAAAAATGGCAGTTTTGTAGAAAAGCCCCTGTCTATTCAAACTATCATATCTTTTTCTCTGTTTATCTAAATTCAAATATTTTTATATATTTGGAAAGCCCTTGACATGTAGATTATTTTGGATCTGTCAAAATTCAAATTTGACTTAGTTTAAAATATTCAAATTTCAAATGGTGAATTTGAGTATTTTTGCCATAACTTTAAATCTGTAAATTCAAAAATTGTAGATAAAATTGTTTTAGAGACTTTGAAATATTTTTAATGTGATGACACTGCTATGAAATATTTTTGAGTAATATTTGAATGAATTCATAGTTATATAGTTAATTTGAATAGTTTGAGTATTTTTCCACATAACAATTAATAGAAATATTATTTTTGATTAAATCAAATTGCTATAAATTTAATTAAATGCCCCCTGTTTATTAACACTAATTACAAAATTTTGCTTCAAAATTTAATTATAGAAAACTTTAATATTATAATTATTCCTTTTATTTTATTTTCCAAAAATAAAAATTAATTAGATTGCATTTATAGCCAAATGCTTACTTTATAAATATCACAAATTTTGTATGATATTTCTTAGGATTTAAAAAGTGCATTGCATGCATAACTTATTTTTCACATATAGATATATTTCCCATAGGAAAACTTCCCTTCATTATTTTCTCTAAGTTAGAAGTATTTTCAACTTAGCATTTTAGTAAAGTGCTACACTTAGACACTTAGTAATTTTCAAGATGGAGCTAGAAGGCCATTGAAGGACTTAGCCAAAACAAGACTTCAGAATTATCTTCAAGGGGTAGAAGCACTTAGAAGAAAAGCAAGAAGAAGTTGAAGAAGACCAACCTCCTCTATTCTCTAAGTCTTTCTTGCTCTCTCTCTTTTCTTCCTTCTTTAGCTGAGACTTCATGAAGACTAAGTTAAATCCAAGACCAGCCTAGGTGATACAAGAATCATCAAGTCTGAAGATTCATCAAGACTACCAAGAGCTCAATCAAGACATCATCCAGAAGAAAGTTACAAGTCTGGAGATGAAGCCTGGAGGACAATTACATCTTTCTTTCTATCGTTTCCCTCTTTTCTAATCTTGTCTTTCACATTTGACTTAAACAAATTTTGAATCATGATGTTATCATCTTGAAGTTGTTGGATCCTAGCGGCATAGTGAGATGAAGCGGCCTGGAGACAAACCTTACATTTCCACATACATGAGACCTGTCCCACAACTTAAGTGGCTGGCCGGGTGTCTGTCTCTCTCACTATAGTGAATATCCAATTTACAAAGAGTTGATAATAATTGTTGATCATCTTGAAGAAATGACTTAGTATCTTCTCTAAATATTTCTACACATCAAGACAAAGCCATTAGAGGGCTTATTCAAGATGATATAAAACAAAATATTTTATTCAACTTATGACATTAGTCCTTAGTCATTTTGACACACATTTTTGCTTTGCATTAACTTAAAATATTTTCATGGCATGACATGTTTTCCTTAGAAGTTTTACAAAACTTGTGTGTTCATTAGATATGAGCATGTATGTTTGATGATTGTTGTTTGTTGATTGTTGTATTGTTGTTTGCTATTATTGTTTAGATTAAACGGAGAGCAAATGTTCGTTGTTGAAAAGAGTTTATGAACAACGACAACATTCAAAGGCAAGTGGCACACCTCGTAAACTTCCTATTATTTCTATATGCATTACTTAGTGTATTTTTATATGCATGTGTAGAATAGTATTGCTATGCTAAACCTGTGTAGAATTCCCTTACTCCAGTGTCTAGGTTCCTATATCATACTTAGCAGAAATATTGATGCCATGCAATCGATGAAAAGTTTTACAAAATGTTAAGTGACTACTCAGGGCTGTGCTCATGGTTGTCGTCGCCTAGGATGAATTTCTATTCTACTTAGGGCCGTGATCAAGGTGGTTGTCAACCTGGGAGTACACATCCACTAAGTTAATGAAACACCTGGGTGGATTGGTTGAATGGTTTATGTTGAGTGGCTACTCAGGACTGTGCTTGTGGTTGTCTTCACCTAAGGTAGTTTCTACTATACTTGGGGCCATGAGCATGGGGGTTGTCAACCTGAGAGTGCACTTGTGGATGGCCACCCAGGGAACAGAGGAATCTGAAGAACTCCGAGTGACGATTGCTTCCAGTGCAGCCATTGCCATATGGGCTCTGCCTTGATCAATTATGTTGCGTGGACTCTCTCCGGTTTGACAAGCAGATGTAGGGGGATGTCAGGTGGAACGGGTCAGGCCAGAGTGGGAGGGAAAATGCTT
The DNA here is from genome assembly GCA_026929855.1 of Poa annua. Taxonomy (NCBI): domain Eukaryota; kingdom Viridiplantae; phylum Streptophyta; class Magnoliopsida; order Poales; family Poaceae; genus Poa; species Poa annua. The sequence goes on along the minus strand of CM049432.1, from coordinate 21,110,251 downwards.
CTGAAAGATCTCGTCTCATTCTTCTCCTTTCCTTATCACAAATGGTGTGTAAAGGATAATCTGGGTTGAATGGGTAGAATGGTGAACGTGCACAACCTCTGCAGGGTGTAAAACTAAGTACTTAGCCGTTTCCCCGGTACGGACAATTTGAGCAGCTGATCACGGACGTCAACGGAGGATTCCATCATTCCAACTTCAGAAATAAAACTTGATGGGTGAACAAGGGAAGACGAGATTTATGGTTTTCATGCCATACTTGTCTTAATTTTGAAGAAAGTGTTTTCCAAAGAGATAGGAAAAATTGGCTTTAAGCAAAATAGCCTTGAACTCCACCAGCCAAATATGCATATAGGCTTTAGAGTTATTCCATTAAGTGTCCACCATAGTGTCACTTGCCAGACTCCATTTTTAATGGAATCTGACCCATGTTGTTGCAATATTTTCTTATTGCAGATTGTTCAGATGACGAGTGAGGTTCGTTTATAGGTTTCGAGTCTACAACCAACATGTTTTCGCCTGTGGCAGCGTGAAAGGGATAGAGACCCACTGCTATTGTATTTCCGTTGTGTACTTTTTCAATGCTAGCTTTATGATATGCAACTTGTATCAAATATTTCGTAATTCTGGATCATCGATGTAATAAAATTGACGCTTTGTTGTGATATTACATCGTAAACTGTGTGTGCAAATGAATCGATCCAGGGATTTGCACTATACACAGGTATCAACCTTATTTAAAGTGCAGGTACACTACAGATGGTATCAGAGCACTGTGTTGCCTGCAGGTTCGAAAACCCTAGGTTTGGATAGAAATAGGATTTGACCATAGGATTGAAAATCTATTTTATTCACTTTTCTAAAAACAAAACTTTTCATTTTATCATATGAATTTTTCTGTTTCATTTTAATTCTAATACTCTTTCCTCTTCAAAATTTTAGATGGGAGAGTACACTGAGACCGCGTATGCTGGAGTTTTGTCGGATTTCATCTTTGGGAGGCAGCTGTCTAGGTTGACAAGTATATTGAAGTTACCACCGCCCTATTTCCGAGGAAGGAAGGAAGAGACCGACATACCTGATATGACGCGTTCGGAAATCCGCACAATCATTACCCCAGATCCCACGATGCCAGACTTCGAGCCCGTGGACTATGTCACCTACTACCCTGAATGGATTGAAGGAGTGAACATAGCTATGGTGGACTTGATGGCCCGATTATGTTATAAGTATCGCAACAAGCTGGCACCAGAATCGCCCTTCCGTGCCTTTGGGAAGAGGGATGCGCATGGCCACTCAATGGCTCACACGGGAAATCGCCTGGACCTGCCCATCACTAACAAGATGTTTGAAAACTTGGATTTTCTCATGAACCGTCTGACCAGAAAGGTTCAGCAAGCTTATAACCTCGCAGATCATGCCCGAGTCGTCAGACACGCAAAAACTGTAGTGCCCTTGCTTACGAAAGCAATGGCACATATGAATAATGCAAAGACTTGGATCACATAAGTCTCACATTCTCCAATAAGATGTAATATCACAGTACGATGTCATAATTTATTACAGAACGAGACGAATGATCTAAAAACAAATATCCTTACAACTTAGCATAGCGGAAATGCTAGATGAATAAATAGTTCAAAATTTATTTCAGAGTTCAAACGCAATACTAAAGGTAGCATGGAGCTACATCTTCTCCATGAAGCCACTGGCAAATCATGTTGGTTGTAGCTCGAAGACGACCCCCTTACTCCTCATTCGGACATTCTGCAAGGTTTAGTTGCATCCCAGCTATAAAGGGTCAGCACAATTAAATTGTGGTGGCAAGTGACTTTAATTCCTAATGTTCTATTAAACTATAACTATATGCTTATTTTGGCTGGTGGAGCTCAAGGCTATTGCGCAAAGCAAATTTTCTCCTACTTTTGATAAACAATTTTCTTAAATCAATATCTTCTCCTTCAGAGACAAATCTCGAGACAAGTCCATGTCTCCTACCCATGTTCACCCAACAAAGTTTTATTAAGAAATTTGAGATGAGGAGATTTTCAGAACACAGCTGTGACGCCCTAAAATCGGTACTATGTAGATTTAAGCGATCACGCCGAAATCCGCATAATAACGATTTTAGGTCGCCCACCAGACATAATATGCACGCCGAAACATGCGCATTATGTGGGTGGAATTGTGATAACATTACAATAGTTCCGATACATCCACAAATATAACAGAAGATAAATTACAACAACGACTCGAACGAGTCAAGATACAAATGATACAATACAAAGATTTAAATGACATCGGAAACAAAAATAGTATCCATCTAAGGATAAGATGCAAATTGGACTAAGAATCCTGAAGATAAGCGATGGCGCCATATCCCTGCCCAGCCAAGCCGGAGGGATTCCCAAGCTAACGTCGTCAGACTTCAAACCTGTTGACTGCACATAAAGCACAACCCAAAAGAGGGTCAGGGCACTCCCTGGCAAGCAAAACCGGCTTGCCTACTTTCTACACCATCTCCCAAAATATAGGGGAGGTGGACTTAGCGGCAGCAGCACTAGCAACCTAAAGAGACACGCTACAACTTCCGTCTAATCAGAGAGGGATAACAGAGCGCATAAAGATAAACATCTACAACTAACACCAAACATAACCCATTCTCAAATTAACCCCCTCAACCAAATATGAGGAAGCAATTCGGGAAACTCACACCTTGAATAGTTTTGTATATAATTTATTGTGAAAGTAATTCTATATTACTAATCAAATTAATTAACATTAATTAGGTGCAAGTTGTCTAGATCTTGTTAGCCAGCATCATCACCAAAGTCGTCCATAACCGTGGACACGGCTCATCGATAAGATTATACCCTGCAGGGGTGCACTACTGTACCCATACTCGCATGATCAACCCAAGCAAGCATCAGGGCTTCTCAACACGACTTATTCCTTCACTACAGCAAGTCCAAGTGCCACCCATATGAGTTGTTACCCGCGTCAGGAGTCCGGCCGAATCTCAATTGCGGACTCATTAGTTTGCGACTACGCCACCATGCGGCTCAAACCACAGTAGGAACTGTCCGCTTCGTGTCGTACCGCACCTATATGACCCCCCTTATCACATTCTCTCATCATCATCATGCACATGCATATGAGCAAATGGAAAACCCGAACTACTTGCGGCACATGGACAAGCTGTAGATCCGTTCAAAGTCGAGGGGGGCTCCATAGGGCCTCCCACAAGTGGTTAGTGCGCTCAAAATTGGATCCGAGGACAAAATCTCAGTTCCTAGGTCGACACTTAGCAGAACAAAGCACCTCGCAAGGCCTTCCGCCGGTGCCTTATCTTTTAATCATAATACCCCAATATAAGACAACAATTTATTAAGGTAGAATAATCTATCAGCTAAGCATATGAAAATAAAAGACCAACTGACGACTCGCACAACCAACTCTAAGCATGCACTACGACTCGCAAGGCTAACAGGTAAACATACAACAGGTGATTGGATGTGGGGATAAAGCTGTATAGGCTGCAGGATAAACATGTGATGGGATCGCAATAAAGAATCGAATACTAGGGTAGCAGAGATCAACGGCAGGAATGAAACACAATGTATAGGTAAACAAGCAAACTTTGCTTGCCTGGAATCCCGCATGGAAGCAGATCTTGTCGTTGCTCACAAATCTCAACGTCATATCCGTGAAGAAGCAACAAACACTGAAAAGCGTAAAAGATGCATTTTATAACTACAGCAAAGATCCAGCATGATCATGTGAGAATGATGTATGACATGGCAAGATGCAATACAAAAGCAATTAATCCAAATTAAGCGGGAAAACAATCCCGGCAATTAATATTTAGGTGCAAGTTATTTATTTACCATCAATATTAAATGTTGGTTAACATGGTAACACATGGCATGGGTTATCTAATTAAATTAAATGGAATAGGGCATTATATATTTATTACCCCCTAACATTCCATATTTAGTTATTTAGTTGTAATTAACAAATTATACTAAGCAATTAAAATAACAGATGCAAAATGGCATACAAATGGCATATTAATATTCCTTGCATTTTTCTGATATAAAAACATATAAAGCTTATCTAATTTGGATTTATAGATTAAAAGTTATTAGCATATTAAGTTTCTGGACTAAACTGCAAAAGGCAGGGATCTATTCGTGACTGAAAACATGCTAGTGAGGTTTAAACTAGAAAAGCAGAGAGGGCAGGGGCCTTGGCGCAAAACGGCAGTGCAGAGATCTGTTCGGGTCTTTTCTCACTGAAGGCTGATCGCACTCGTGAGACTGACCAGTGGGCCATAAGACATGCTGGCGTGTGTGGGCGCGGTGTGGTTCCCACGGTCACTGACCGGTGGGGACCGCATGTCAGTGCGCGAAAAAAAGTGACAAGAGGGGATTTTTATGCGCGGAGTCTGGGATTCGAACTCGCGGATGCGGGCAGGGAACTCGCTGCGCTAGCCATTGGGTCAGGTGAGTGGTTTTGATCAGTTTAGGACGCGTTTGCTTATGTTGTGAGTCGGGTGGATTGTTTCTGACGAAACTGAACCCGATCGGATCCAGAGACGATGGTTGCAGTGCTCGCCGGCGACGACCGTTCGTGGAGGTGCCGAAGGCGGGCGTGTGCGTGCGGGGATGCGGGGAAACAGTGGCGCAACCTCCTTTGGTGTCCAGATGCAAAGGATGAAGGCCGGCGGCTCGTGCTCATGCTCGTGCGCATCAATGGCGGAAGTGTTGGCCGGCGGACACACCGTGGATGGATTCGACGAACAAGGCATGGGATCGAGAGGAGTACCAAGGAAAACGAACCAGGAGCTCACCTAGAGGATCCCGGAGGAGTCCTTCGTCCCGGGGAGGTCGTGGTGGCCGGAATTCGGAGGCGGAGGTCCGCCGGCCGCGGTGAAGAAGAAGAAGAGCTCGTCGGTCTCGGGTACCTCCCGCTCAATTCCTTGCACGGGGGAGAAGAAGATGGGGAGGCGCAGCTCTGGGTAGCTTCACGAACCCTCGATGGCGGCGTAGCCGATGATCGACGGCGGTGGCTCCGGTGAGTTTTCGTGAGGAAGAACAGAGGAGGATCGAGGGAGATGGTGGCGCCGCCGAAGGGGGAGGACTTCTAGGGTTAGGGTTCTGGGGGAGGCGCGGCTCGGCTAAGTAGGAGGGGAAAAGGAGGGAGCAGGTGGCGGCTGCCATGGTCGAGCTGGAAAGGTGCCCCCTCCTCTCTGTGTCCGTACGAAGAAGAAAGGGACAGAGGAGATGGGCTTAGGTGGTAAGTGGGCTTCGGCCCAAGTTTTATTTTTTTTCTGTTTTTTCTTTTTACCTTTTTAATTCTTTTATGTTTTTTGCATTTAAAACCAAATAGAAAATAATTTGTATAAAGAAACTTTACAAAATAGTTTTAGTTTAAAATGGGCAATTTAATAAACTAGTTTTTATAATATTTGCAAAAATATTTGCAATACACATTTTAATTAATTTCAAAAGCATTTGAATTTAATTGTGAGAAAAAGAATTTAAGTGGAGTTTAAATTTAAATGAAAATAAATTAAATGAAGTGACCAATGCATGATGAAATGATGACATGATGATGCACAAAAGAAAAACAACCAAAAATCTAATTGGGGATAAAACCCGGGGCGTTACAACAGCCTTGTGTAGTTACTCAAATTGTCCGATGCCGGGGACACGGCTAAGATCTTAGGTTTTAACTCTCGAGAGGGTGTGCACTTTCACCATTAGACTTAATCAACCCAAACTATCCTCTACACTCCTTTAGTGAGAAGGAAAAGGAGAAGATCAAGACGAGACTTTTCAGAAGTTGCTTTCCCATGATCATACTAAGAGATTACCACCATCCTATCAACTCTACCACCATCAATCTCTTGACCCAGGTCCACATCAACTTACTCCATCAAGACAGAGCCCATATTGACCAATGGTTGCACGATAAGCAACTAGACTCAGTGTAAACTTAAATCTCATAGCCCTGGGTGGCCTACCACAAGTGAGCAACTCAGGTTAACACCGCATATCATGGCCCCAAGTAAGTAGAAACTATCCTGGGCGAAGACAACCATGAAACTTGGCCCTGAGAAGCCACTCAACTTGAAACCTCCTCGATCGACCCAATCCACCCAGGCGTTAAATTAATTTAGTGAAAATTTTCATTTATCACATCAACCATAAAACAATCATTTTTGCAGCAGGTGCTTCCACTAAATTATAATAGGGGTCTAATCTGGAATTTCTAAGGGGAAACCTAAAAGGTTTGCATAGCATACTACAATCTCCCAAAACCTATCATGCATACAACTTATGCAAATACTGTTTGAAAACACTAGATATGCAATAGAATAAAATAGTAGGTGTTTTATGAAGTCACTTGCCTTGGCAGCAGGAGGGACAGGCACAACAAGAATAACAATCACACGTAGGTCCTTCCTCTCCTTCACAATCTAGCACAAGCAGTACATACAAATAAATATCCACACAATATCTCACAACACAAAATAAAAGATGTATGTATGCATGATATGCCATGTGTAAAATTAGACACACTTATCAATAATTTATATTCTCTGTTATTAAATGCATGAGATGCAAATTCTAGGAAGTTCCCATTTCGCTTAACAATTTAATAATTGAAATCAATATAGTAAAACTTAGATTATACCATTACAACTTTTATTGTTCTAGGAAAGTTTTCAAATAAGTCACATATTAATATTCCTGGGCAGAGGTTGATAACATAAACCTAAAACAATTGAGTTTATTTGTAAATCATTTTTACTATTTAAGTTATGAATTTAATAGCCGAATTACTCCTCGGATGATCTTGTGAATTATTATTTATCAAAAGCAAAAACAAATGATGTAGAATTAAACTACTCTAACAGGGCTATCCGTGGATATAAAATTCATTGAATTTGGACATACAGAACATAAGTTATGAATTTTCTAAGTTTTGCATATTTTCTGTTTTATTTATAAAATTCCTGCGAAAAAGAAAATAAGAGGGGCTACGTGGCGCGATCCTATTGGACGAAAACATTTCGCGCGGATCGTGGACGAGAGCCGTCCGATTTAAATGAGATCGGACGCACGGGGTCGTTTTGATCTAGATCCATTGGATCTAGATCCAACGGCGTGGGACGCCAGGCCGAACCGATCGGCGCGCGGGTCGCCGGAAGGCTCGCCGGCGGTGGCGCCCGCGGCGGCGGCGCGTCGGACTCGACGTTTCCCGCATGAAAACGCAGCCCCAGGACGAACGGTTCTTACCAAAATGACGCGGAGGAGGAGGCGAGGTCGATGGCACGGCGGCGGCGTCGAGACTCCTCTCCTTTCCTCGTCGGAGATGGTGGCCGGCGGCGGAGTACTTCGGGCGAGGTCGTTTTCGGCGTTCGGCTGCGCAATAGAACGAACGAGGGGGCTCAACGGATGCGAAAAAGGATGGGGAAACGAGGGGGAGGCTCGGTGGCGCTCGAGGAGCTCGGAGCTTACCGCACTCGCGAAAAAGCCCGGCTGCAATGGCGGCGAGGGCGAGCTCGATTCCGAGCAGCCCGACGGCGGAGAGGTAGGGTTTTGGGGGGGGGGGGGGGGTTTCGGAGGCGGCCTCGAGGGGTATAAGTAGGAGGGGGCGCGGGAGCTAATCACGGCGGAAATCGGCCCGGAAACGGCTCGGTCGTGGACGTCGTCTCCGGCGCGATCTCCGGACGGAGGTGGAAGACGGCTGACAGGTGGGGTCCACCTGTCAGCGAGAGGGGAGCGGCGCGCGCGCGCTGGAGCGGGCCGATGGGCCATTATCAACCGCGCGCACGGTGGATAACGTCTTGGCCGGCCCGGTAACATATTCCTTTAAATAAAAATAATAAAAACTGTTTTCTCAAAACTGATTTACTAAATGATTTTTAAACCTATTCAAAACATTTCAGAAAAATTCATAAAAATATATTTTGGAAAGGTTACTTAAATTAGCAATTTACAAAAATAAACTTACCCATTATATAATTTGGAAAAAAAATATTTATTATATAAGTTTAAATAAACATTTAATGGGATTAAACATTATTTAAACTCATAATTGAATTTTTATTAAGTATTTATGTGATTAAAAGTTAAGCCTAAATGATGAATGATGTATGAATGCAAAGTTTTAAAATTTTGCAAAAATTGGGATGTTACAAACCTAACCCCCTTAAAATGAATCTCGTCCTCGAGATTCGGTTTGGCCTTCAAAAAGATGTGGGTGTTCTTCTCGAAGATCATCCTCCCGTTCCCAAGTTGCTTCTTCTTCGGTATGGTGATTCCACTGGACCTTACAAAATTTGATAGTCTTGGTTCGTGTGATCCTTTCTGCCATCTCCAAGATTTTGATTGGCTTCTCTTCATACGTAAGGTCACTTTCCAACTGAACTTCTTCTAATGGCACTGTATCCCGTAGTGGGGTTTCTGTCATCCCTGGGTGACACTTCTTCAATTGGCTCACGTGGAAGACATTGTGAACTGCTGACAGAACTTCCGGCAATTCTAACTCATATGCTACTTCTCCCTTGCGGGAAAGAATCTTAACGGGTCCGATGAATCGAGGTGCAAGTTTACCCTTGATCCCGAACCTCTTCACACCACGCATTGGTGACACTCTTAAATAAGCCCTGTCACCTATCTCATATGTGATTTCTCTCCTTTTGGAATCCGCATAGCTTTTCTGCCTGGACTGCGCGATCTTCAATCTGTCCTTGATTATTCGAACCTTCTCTTCAGCTTCCTGGATTATATCAGGTCCAAATAAACTTCGCTCTCCCACACCGCTCCAGAGTAGTGGTGTGGTGCATTTCCTACCATAAAGTGCCTCAAACGGCGACATCTCTATGCTTGCTTGGTAGCTGTTGTTATAGGAAAATTCTGCGTATGGCAAATTATCATCCCAACTAGACTTGTAGTCCAAGGCACATGCCCTCAACATATCTTCTAGAATTTGGTTTACTCTTTCCGTCTGTCCATCCGTTCGGGGATGAAATGTTGTACTCAACTCTAATCTCGTACCCAATGATTCATGTAGTTGTTTCCAGAAATGCGAGGTAAACTGGGTACCTCTGTCAGACACAATCCTCTGGGGAATACCATGCAGGCATACAATTCTCCTCATGTAAATCTCTGCCAACTTAGCACTTGAGTAGGTAGTCTTTACGGGCACAAAATTGGCCACCTTTGTCAAACGATCCACTATTACCCAGATCAAATCATATCCCGATCTGGTACGCGGTAACCCAGTAATGAAATCCATACCTATCTGTTCCCATTTCCAATCCGGTATAGGTAAAGATTGCAACAATCCTGCTGGCTTCTGATGCTCCGCCTTTACTCGACTACATATATCGCACTTAGCTATATATTCCGCGATGTCTCTCTTCAGGTTATTCCACCAAAATCTTTCCTTTACATCCATGTACATCTTGGTGTTTCCTGGGTGTATGGAATACGGCGAGTTATGTGCTTCTTGCAGAATCAATTTTCTAAGAACCTCATCTTGCGGCACGCAGATGCGTTTCTCAAACCACAAAGTGCCTTGTTCATCCTTCCGAAAACCCTTGGCCTTCCCTTCGCTCAGGTTGACCTTGATTTCATCCATTACTTTGTCTCCCTTCTGGCCTTCCCGAATCTTATCCATTAACAAAGGTTGTACGTCCAGTGTTGCGAGGAATCCTTCGGGTACTACCTCTAATCTGAGGTCCTTAAATGCTCTACTTAAATCCTCGGGCAATTCTCCCGCTATCAGTCCATTTACATGGACCTTACGGCTCAAAGCGTCTGCCACCACATTAGCTTTTCCTGGGTGATATTGCAAACTCATATCATAGTCCTTAATAAGTTCCAGCCATCTTCTTTGCCTCATATTCAATTCCTTCTGGGTGAAAATATATTTCAGGCTCTTGTGATCTGTGAATACTTCACAACGCTTTCCCAAAAGATAGGGTCTCCACGTCTTTAGAGCATGCACTACTGATGCTAACTCCAGATCGTGGGTGGGATAGTTGACCTCATGTTTCTTAAGTTGTCTAGAAGCATATGAAACCACTTTCCCTTCTTGCATTAGGACACTTCCTAGTCCATGGTGTGAGGCATCACAATATACTTGGAATTCCTTCTCTATATCTGGCAAACATAAAACAGGTGCTGACACCAGCCGTTTCTTTAGTTCCTGTAAACTTATTTCACATTCTTCAGTCCACTTGAATTTGACTTCCTTCTTCAGTAGTGAAGTCAATGGTTTGGCAAGTTTGGAGAAGTTCTCAATAAATCTTCTATAATAACCTGCCAGTCCAAGGAAACTACGGATGTCCGCCACATTCTTGGGTACTTCCCATTTTGTCACAGCTGACACCTTTTCTGGGTCTACTGCTATTCCATTTTTCGACACAACGTGTCCTAGAAAACCAACTTCTTCTAGCCAGAATTCACACTTGCTAAATTTGGCATACAGCTTATGTTCTCTAAGTCTCTGTAGTATCATGTGTAGGTGTTCTTCATGTTCCTCCTGACTTTTGGAGTAAATCAGGATGTCATCAATGAACACCACAACAAACTTATCCAGAAAGTCCATAAACACTTTGTTCATCATGTTCATGAAGTATGCCGGTGCATTGGTTAAACCAAACGGCATTACGGTGTACTCATATAATCCATATCTGGTAGTGAAGGCAGTTTTTGGTATATCTAGTTCTCTTACTTTCATTTGAAAGTATCCTGATCGCAAATCGATCTTAGAGAATACCGAAGCACCCTCTAGCTGGTCGAAAAGTTCATTAATTTTCGGTAGCGGGTACTTGTTCTTGATTGTCACCTCGTTGATTGCTCGATAATCCGTGACTAGCCTTTGAGTACTATCCTTTTTCTCTACAAACAGAATGGGTGCTCCCCAAGGTGATGAACTTGGGCGGATGAATCCTTTCTGCAGTTGCTCCTCTAACTGCTTCTTGAGTTCTTTCAATTCAGCTACGGCCATTGGATATGGTCTCTTGGCTATGGGTCCCGATCCGGGAACCAAATCTATAAGAAATTCAACATCCCTATCGGGTGGCATTCCCGGTAGTTCTTCGGGGAAAACATCAGGGTAATCTCTTACCACACGAACGTCTCCCAGGCTAACCCCCTTAAGAGAATTTAGCTTAACTTTCTTAAATTCAAATTTGGATTTGTATCTGATCTTCTTCTCGGGAGTGGTGAGTGTAATGGATCTATTCGCACAATCCAATACCCCTTCAAACTTGGCTAACCAATCCATACCAAGTATAACATCCAGACCCTGGGTCTCTAATATTATCAGGTTTACCGGAAAGGAGTGTTTACCAATTTCTAAACTCAAGTTTTGACAATCGGTTTGTGCAAGCATTTCCCCCCCGGGGGAAATCACTCTAACCGGATTTAGCAGGCTTGTAGTAGTCAGTTTGTTTTTATTAACAAATGATCTTGAGATGAATGAGTGGGATGCTCCAGTATCGAACAAGACTAATGCTGGAAAGGTATGTAGTAGGAACGTACCAATCACTGCATCTGGTTCATTCTGCACTTCTTCCACATCAAGATGATTCACCTGTGCCTTCTGGAAAGGATTAGGCTTTGATGCTTCCGGCGCCTTCTTCTTCTCTGGACAGTCTGTTGAGTAATGCCCCTTGTTCCCACACTTGTAGCAAGTCACTTGACTAATATCTCGTTTAGGTTCATTGTTGTGGCGGTGTTGCTCTTTTCCACTATTGTTCCCATTGAACGGGTGGTTGTGTCCACTACCACCCTGTCCATTTCCTCTGTATCCGGAATTTCCTATTTTATGGATATGACCATTATGATTGTGGCCACTTCCACTCTTGTGACTGTGGTGACTCCCACTGTTCTCTGGAACGTATGGTTTCTTCTGCATCAGATTAGTGTTGTACTTATTGGCGCTGAACTTCCTTTTCCTATTCTCCTCCTTCTTCATGTTGCTGTCCAGGGTAATGGCCTGATCAAGGAGATCCTGATAATTGGGAGCATAGGCCACAGACAATGGTATTTTCAGCTCACCATTGAGTCCATTCAGAAACTTATATTTCCTCTTTGCATCGGTGTCTACATCCTCTGGGGCATATCGTGAGAGGGAATTGAAGTCCTCCATGTACTCCCTCAGAGCACGATTTCCTTGTCTCAGGGTACGGAACTCATCCCTTTTTAGATTCATGATCCCAGTTGAGATGTGAGCATTGCGGAAACCTTCTTTAAAGATTTCCCAGGTAAGTCCTTCAAGTGGGTGAGTGATCTGATATGTTTCCCACCACTGTGCCGCTGGCCCCTCCAGTAGATGGGAAGTGAACCTTATTTTCTCCAATTCCGTACACTCGCAAGTAACTAGATCCTTGTTCACAGAGCGTAGCCAATCATCGGCTACGATTGGTTCAGTAGCTGTGGAGAATTTGTTGGGTCTGAGCCTCAAGAACCTAGCAAGGCGGTCAACTTGGGGTGGGGGTGGTGGTGGCGGCGGTGGAGGGGGTGGTGGATTGTTTTGGTTTGCCATGAACTGAGCCATCATGGTCATCAATTGTGTCTGGGCTGCCATCATTTGTTGCATCATTTCGTTGGCATTGTTGTTGTCAGGATCACGACGTGGAGGCATCTGTATGGTGTGGGCATAGGTAAGTAGAGATAGAAAGAGACTACAAAGGAAAAAAAATCTACCCATGCACATGAACATACTTCACAGAAACATAACAAACAACAAACAAACAAACAGACACACCCGAAGTATTTTATAAATTCGATATTTAGAGACTTGCAAACCAAGCAAGGACATGGTTTTCAAGGTACTGCCTCACCACAAATTGGTGGGTCAATACAACTTCGATGAGATAAGGAGAAATACTCGTAAGGTAAGGATAACTGGTGGTCTTTCTAATCAAATTTTGAAACTCCTTATGTATTTGCGGGTGTTCACACACTTGCGCTTTTTGACACCTGTGGCTTCCTTGGAAGTGTCCTCATCGGGATAGGTTATCACTAGGGGCTCTGGGGCGTCAGGGGGGTGATTCTTCTCTGCCTGAAGTTCCATTTGGCTTAGTTGTTCACACAAATGAGCACACTGAGCCTGCAATGCCAAAATGTGGGCATCTTTCTGCGCAATCCTATCATCTTGCAGATAAATCTTGTTTTCCAGCTCCTTGTTCTCCTTTGTTAGCACCTGAACTTCTACACGAAGAATATCCTTCTCTTCTTCTAAGCTTTCCTTAACATGACGGTGGACGCGCCTTAAATCTGCCATGTAGAAGATCTCTTGTCCCAGAAGTATATCCAAGTTATGGCAATGAGCTCCAAGGTCTCCATGATGCTTCTCGTTCATACCCCTAAGTGAGGGTTGAACGGGTTGTCCAATGCTATCCCTCCTGGCAAAGTGTCGAAAGACGGAGTTGGGCTTGATCTCGTCATAGTACTGCTCAATGATGCGAGACAAGGTCTCCAACATCGCCATCTCCACTCCATTCTTCCAGTTGGGGTATCTAGATCCGAAACGGATCAGCTGCGATCCAGGGGGATCAAGACGAGGGAGAATTTCTGCCTCGATCTTCCAGCGTCCTTCAGGGTAATCTTCTGACATAATTTCTTTGCCCCTGAAGACTGGCGGCGTCAACCTCAGGGTTTTGGAAATACTGAGGAGCTGGTCACTGAAATAGTACTGGTCTCCTTTCTGCGGGGATAACTCTCGAGTGAAGTTCTTCATCTACAAGAATTTTGAAGAGATAAGAATTAAGGAGATGATACAAAATAAGAATGTAGAAGGTAAGGAACATATTATAGGAAAAGAAGTCTGGTATTTCGAATTTTATTAATTAAAATAATTATTTTAGGGTTTGTATCCAATCCTAGGGGTTTTCGAGCCTACAGGCAACATTCGTGCTCTGATACCATCTGTAGTGCCCTGGCTTACGAAAGCAATGGCACATATGAATAATGCAAAGACTTGGATCACATAAGTCTCACATTCTCCAAGAAGATGTAATATCACAGTACAATGTCATAATTTATTACAGAACGAGACGAATGATCCAAAAACAAATATCCTTACAACTTAGCATAGCGAAAATGCTAGCTGAATAAATAGTTCACAATTTATTTCAGAGTTCAAACGCAATACCAAAGGTAGCATGGAGCTACATCTTCTCCATGAAGCCACTGGCAAATCATGTTGGTTGTAGCTCGAAGACGACCCCCTTACTCCTCATTCGGACATTCTGCAAGGTTTAGTTGCAGCCCAGCTATAAAGGGTCAGCACAATTGAATTGTGGTGGCAAGTGACTTTAATTCCTAATGTTCTGTTAAACTATAACTATATGCTTATTTTGGCTGGTGGAGCTCAAGGCTATTGCGCAAAGCAAATTTTCTCCTACTTTTGATAAACAATTTTCTTAAATCAATATCTTCTCCTTCAGAGACAAATCTCGAGACAAGTCCATGTCTCCTACCCATGTTCACCCAACAAAGTTTATTAAGAAATTTGAGATGAGGAGATTTTCAGAACACAGCCTTGTGTAGTTACCCAAATTGTCCGATGCCGAGGACACGGCTAAGATCTTAGGTTTTAACTCTCGAGAGGGTGTGCACTTTCACCATTAGACTTAATCAACCCAAACTATCCTCTACACTCCTTTAGTGAGAAGGAAAAGGAGAAGATCAAGACGAGACTTTTCAGAAGTTGCTTTCCCATGATCATACTAAGAGATTACCACCATCCTATCAACTCTACCACCATCAATCTCTTGACCCAGGTCCACATCAACTTACTCCATCAAGACAGAGCCCATATTGACCAATGGTTGCACGATAAGCAACTAGACTCAGTGTAAACTTAAATCTCATAGCCCTGGGTGGCCTACCACAAGTGAGCAACTCAGGTTAACACCGCATATCATGGCCCCAAGTAAGTAGAAACTATCATGGGCGAAGACAACCATGAAACTTGGCCCTGAGAAGCCACTCAACTTGAAACCTCCTCGATCGACCCAATCCACCCAGGCGTTAAATTAATTTGGTGGAAATTTTCATTTATCACATCAACCATAAAACAATCATTTTTGCAGCAGGTGCTTCCACTAAATTATAATAGGGGTCTAATCTGGAATTTCTAAGGGGAAACCTATAAGGTTTGCATAGCATACTACAATCTCCCAAAACCTATCATGCATACTACTTTTGCAAATACTGTTTGAAAACACTAGATATGCAATAGAATAAAATAGTAGGTGTTTTATGAAGTCACTTGCCTTGGCAGCAAGAGGGACAGGCACTACAAGAATAACAATCACACACAAGTCCTTCCTCTCCTTCACAATCTAGCACAAGCAGTACATACAAATAAATATCCACACAATATCTCACAACACAAAATAAAAGATGTATGTATGCATGATATGCCATATGTAAAATTAGACACACTTATCAATAATTTATATTCTCTGTTATTAAATGCATGAGATGCAAATTCTAGGAAGTTCCCATTTCGCTTAACAATTTAATAATGGAAATCAATATAGTAAAACTTAGATTATACCATTACAACTTTTATTGTTCTAGTAAAGTTTTCAAATAAGTCACATATTAATATATCTGGGCAGAGGTTGATAACATAAACCTAAAACAATTGAGTTTATTTGTAAATCATTTTTATTATTTAAGTTATGGATTTAATAGCCGAATTACTCCTCGGATGATCTTGTGAATTATTATTTATCAAAAGCAAAAACAAATGATGTAGAATTAAACTACTCTAGCAGGGCTATCCGTGGATATAAAATTCATTGAATTTGTACTTACAGAACATAAGTTATGAATTTTCTAAGTTTTGCATATTTTCTGTTTTATTTATAAAATTCCTGCGAAAAAGAAAATAAGAGGGGCTACGTGGCGCGATCCTATTGGACGAAAACGTTTCGCGCGGATCGTGGACGAGAGCCGTCCGATTTAAATGAGATCGGACGCATGGGATCGTTTTGATCTAGATCCGTTGGATCTAGATCCAACAGCGTGGGACGCCCGGCCGAACTGAGCGGCGCGCGGGTCGCCGGAAGGCTCGCCGGCGGTGGCGCCCGCGGCGGCGGCGCGTCGGACTCGACGTTTCCCGCATGAAAACGCAGCCCAGGACGAACGGTTCTTACCAAAATGACGCGGAGGAGGAGGCGAGGTCGATGGCGTGGCGGCGGCGTCGAGACTCCTCTCGTTTCCTCGTCGGAGATGGTGGCCGGCGGCGGAGTACTTCGGGCGAGGTCGTTTTCGGCGTTCGGCTGCACAATAGAATGAACGAGGGGGCTCAACGGATGCAAAAAAGGATGGGGAAGCGAGGGGGAGGCTCGGTGGCGCTCGAGGAGCTCGGAGCTTACCGCACTCGCGAAAAAGCCCGGCGGCAATGGCGGCGACGGCGAGCTCGATTCCGAGTAGCCAGACGGCGGAGAGGTAGGGTTTTGGGGGGGGGGGGTTCGGAGGCGGCCTCGAGGGGTATAAGTAGGAGGGGGCGCGGGAGCTAATCACGGCGGAAATCGGCCCGGAAACGGCTCGGTCGTGGACGTCGTCTCCGGCGCGATCTCCGGACGGAGGTGGAAGACGGCTGACAGGTGGGGCCCACCTGTCAGCGAGAGGGGAGCGGCGCGCTGGAACGGGCCGATGGGCCGTTATCGACCGCGCGCGCCGTGGATAACGTTTGGGCCGGCCCGGTAACATATTCCTTTAAATAAAAATAATAAAAACTGTTTTCTCAAAACTGATTTTCTAAATGATTTTTAAACCTATTCAAAACATTTCAGAAAAATTCATAAAAATATATTTTGGAAAGGTTACTTAAATTAGCAATTTACAAAAATAAACTTACCCATTATATAATTTGGAAAAAAAATATTTATTATATAAGTTTAAATAAACATTTAATGGGATTAAACATTATTTAAACTCATAATTGAATTTTTATTTAGTATTTATGTGATTAAAAGTTAAGCCTAAATGATGAATGATGTATGAATGCAAAGTTTTAAAATTTTGCAAAAAATGGGATGTTACAAAAACCCTAGAACTCCTGACTTCTGAAACCCTTATTGGCCATATGGAGGAACTCATCCATGAACTACATTTGCAGAATCTTAACAAGGATGAGCAGATCGCCACCCATGAGGCGCAACTCAATGTACCTCCACCACCGCCAGTAGCTGAAGGAAGTGACCAAGGCACTGGAAATGTGGTAGTAAACTCAGAGGTAAAGGATGAAGAAGACCCCGAAGAGGTGCTTTTTGAAGAGTCAACTGAGGGAGAAGTCACGCCTGTGGCGAATAACCACGCAATAAAGCGCAAGCGTGAGATTGAGGAGGAATAAGTGGAGCAATACAAACCACGTTAGAGGGACCACCATTTATCTCATTTAGCTTATCGTATCGATTTGATGTATTGACCTATCAAATTTTGGTATGGCAGTACTATCGTGTTTGTAATTCCATTACATTGATGTGTTTTCGTTCGATAAATGATTAGTTCGAGTTCTCAAAATAAGTGTGAATTTTTTTTTTGTATGTGTTTGCATGTGTTTGAATCATGTTGATTGATATTATTAGGAATTGGTTGCCTTGTTTTGTTTTATTGAACTAGGATTCCTCCATAGTAAAAATAACTCAACCCATTGCTTTCTAAACCTAACAGATGTCTCACCCCAATACCAACACCAATGTTTTGCATACAACTATGCAACTCCTAATTGAGAACCAGAGTCAGCGGTGGAAGTTGATCACTGACCAACTGCCTAGGATTGATCAAAACCATAGTGATTTTGAAGAGAACCTTATGACCAAACTAAAGGCATGCAAAACTTGTGGAGAGATAGGACATACGTCCAAAGAATGTCCTGATGAGTGGCCCCATGGTCATGCCAGACATCCAGTTAGGGAATGCCCCACAAGTCAGATTTCTTGCTTTTCGTGTGAAGCAACAAATCACGTTCCAACGCAGTATCAACTCTACCCCGTAGTGCAAGAAGTCAGTCAGCAAGCCAAAAAGGGGATGCAACAAAATCTCATGAAGTATGTGGAAGTACAAGAAAACAAGGATGAACACAAAAGAGATACTAGCCATATAACATGTTTTACCTGTGGAGAACTAGGACATTATTCATGGGACTGCAAAGAGAAAAGGACTGGTCAGGATACTGAACCAAATCTTCATCAAAATGAGACTGTGGGTCATACTAAGGTGAAAAATGAAATAAGAGTAAGGTCACTTCCGAAGATATCCAAAAGTACCTCCAAGTGTTGCTATAAGTGTGAAGGAGATCATCTAGCTCGAAATTGTCACATCAAACGAGACTGGACTTCTTTAATTGATATAGAATATAGCAAACAAGATTTGGAAGAACTGTTAGCCCTGGAAACACCAAAAAAGAAGAAGAACTTAAGTGACGTAATTTGCTACAAATGTAAGGACAAGGGACATTATGCCAATAAGTGCCCAGTAAAGATGAAGGAAAATTGCCTTATCCGCTCGCTCAAGAAGATCACCGGTCCCGTGACATGCCGCAGATGCCCTGAGAGGAAGAAGGATAAATCTCTCCAAGGACCGAGCGAAAACGTGAGTGCTAAAACTTTCTGTATCCACCACATGTCATTGTATTTTGAATACATGTACGCTCTACATCAGAGAAGTAAACCAGATTAAACAAAGTTTCTAGACTGACCACAAAAATTCCTTTTAAGGGTGGTAGCCACCTAGATAATTCCAATCCAATTGCTTAAACCCAGAAACACCAAACTATTTTTCTTTCTATCCCCCTAATCAGAAAAATCATTCCCTGCCAGTTTTCAGGTTTCCATATCAAAACATTTACATTTCTCAAACCTCTCGAGTTATCAGAATCATTCAAGCATTTGCTTCCTTTCTAGCTTCTCCGAACCTCGGGGACGAGATTCCTTTTAAGGGTGGTAGTCTGTAACATCCCAACATTTTATAATGTTGAAAATCACTAAAATTTAAAACTTTTGTTTTGATTAAAATAAAATATTAAAATACAAAGAAAACCAACTACAAAAGACTTTAAACATGATAAAAAGGTTTAATATTTCAAATATCTCAGTTTAACCTTATTTTCAAAAGTTGTTTCAAGTAAACAATTTATTATCCATTGTAATTATTAAAACCTCAATATCTATTTGACAAATGTTTTACAAACCTTCCAACCATATTCATGAAATCAATAATTTCCTCATAAGTATATGATTCCAACCACATAGCCATAGCTATTCATAAATTAAAATAATATTTACAAGTGTTCTTTTTAAAAACTATTTAAAACTTGATCTATTTGTCAAATAGTTTTTCATTCTTACAACTAAGTTCAAAATTAGTGTTGAAATTACAACCCTATAGTTTATAACTTTAATAACTTCATATATTTTATAATAAATGGATTATCCAAATAAACATTTCATTAGCTTAAAATGAATTCCATTTATTTTCAAAACATAAAATGATATACCTTAATATAAAATATAATGGTGCACAAAATAATTTGAATTAAAAATGATTACATTACATTTTCTCTTTTCATTACAAAAACTTGTAATATGATATTTAATAATCTATTAAAGCTAAGATTTATTTTATTGGAATATGAGTTTAAATAACTTAATTTCAAACATATTGGAATGTGGGTATTTTACAAAAATTATTTAGCCAAAAGAAGATTTAATTAAAATATAATTTCAAATTTGACTTTAAGTGTCAAATTTGTATTTAATCAATATTTCAAAATATTATTTTTTAAAAATGTTCAAAACATTTCCACAACTGGTTTAACACAAAGATAATAATTTTACAAATTTTTAGAAATTTGTTTGACCTCAATTGGACAATTAAATCAAAAGATATGAATTAAAAGAAAAATCAGAAAAGAAAAACAAAATGATGACATCATGCTGACATCACCTTCTTCTTCCTCCGGTCGAGATTTCCGCCCCCGATTCCCTCTCCCAAATCCGGCGAGATTAGCGCGATGTGGTTCCCTCCTCCTGCCCTATAAAACCCCCCAGCGCCTCCGCCACTTTTTCCCCGAAGAACCCTAGTCCGAGCGCCCCTAGGCTGTCCGCAAATCGCCGCCGCCGTGCCGTCATCGCCGCCGCCGTTTTCTTCGGTTCTGGTGAGCTACCACAAACGCCGAGCCCTCTCTTGTGTCGCAATCGTCCTACTTCATACGTGCGCATTTCCTAAGTCTCGCGTCGATGTTTTTCGTGCAGTGTACGGAGCTGTTCGTGCATGGCTGAAGACCACCGCCACGTTTCCCAACTTCGGTGAGGAATAGGGCGAGCACCAGAGCATCTCGCCACCAACGACCAGCTCCATCCTCTTCGTCGTGGTGCGGCGCACCTCTCCGTCAACTCCACAAGCCCAGGAAAGCACGACAACGACCGGAGCGTCCTCGCCCGAGCCCAGCGCCGTCGTACGCTCCATCTCCGGCGACCATCCGCGCCGCCCGGTGAACACCCTCTCCCAGAGCCGTCCGATCTGGAATCAACGCACGAGATTAGATTTTAAAACCCAACCGGTACGATCTGATCTGGACCGTCAGATCTAGATCTGACGATCCAGATCCAATGACTTATCCACGTCAGCTGCCGCGTCAGCAACCCAGTCAGCGCCAGCGTGGAATTTCGTTTTTTAATTAAATTAAAAATGGTAGTTTTATAGAAAAGCCCCTGTCTATTCAAACTATCATATCTTTTTCTCTGTTTACCGAAATTCAAATATTTTTATATATTTGGAAAGCCCTTGACATTCAAATTTGACTTAGTTTAAAATATTCAAATTTCAGATGGTGAATTTGAGTATTTTTGCCATAACTTTAAATCTGTAAATTCAAAAAATTTAGATAAAATTGTTTTAGAGACTTTGGAATATTTGTAATGTGATGACACTGCTATGAAACATTTTTGAGTAATATTTGAATGAATTCATAGTTATATAGTTAATTTGAATAGTTTGAGTATTTTTCCACATAACAATTAATAGAAATATTATTTTTGATTAAATCAAATTGCTATAAATTTAATTAAATGCCCCCTGTCTATTAACACTAATTACAAAATTTTGCTATAAAAATTTAATTATAGAAAACTTTAATATTATAATTATTCCTTTTATTATATTTTCCAAAAATAGAAATTAATTAGATTGCATTTATAGCCAAATGCTTACTTTATAAATATCACAAATTTTGTATGATATTTCTTAGGATTTAAAAAGTGCATTGCATGCATAACTTATTTTTCACATATAGATATATTTCCCATAGGAAAACTTCCCTTCATTATTTTCTCTAAGTTAGAAGTATTTTCAACTTAGCATTTTATTAAAGTGCTACACTTAGACACTTAGTAATTTTCAAGATGGAGCTAGAAGGCCATTGAAGGACTTAGCCAAAACAAGACTTCAGAAGTATCTTCAAGGGGTAGAAGCACTTAGAAGAAAAGAAAGAAGAAGTTCAAGAAGACCAACCTCCTCTATTCTCTAAGTCTTTCTTGCTCTCTCTTTTTTCTTCCTTCTTATCTGAGACTTCATGAAGACTAAGTTAAATCCAAGACCAGCCTAGGTGATACAAGAATCATCAAGTCTGAAGATTCATCAAGACTACCAAGAGCTCAATCAAGACATCATCCAGAAGAAAGTTACAAGTCTGGAGATGAAGCCTGGAGGACAATTACATCTTTCTTTCTATCTTTTCCCTCTTTTCTAATCTTGTCTTTCACATTTGACTAAAAAATTTTTTGAATCATGATGTTATCATCTTGAAGTTGTTGGATCCTAGCGGCATAGTGAGATGAAGCGGCCTGGAGACAAACCTTACATGTCCACGTACATGACCCACAACTTAAGTGGCTGGCCGGGTGTCTGTCTCTCTCACTATAGTGAATATCCAATTTACAAAGAGTTGATAATAATTGTTGATCATCTTGAAGAAATGACTTAGTATCTTCTCTAAATATTTCTACACATCAAGACAAAGCCATTAGAGGGCTTATTCAAGATTATATAAAACAAAATATTTTATTCAACTTATGACATTAGTCCTTGGTCATTTTGACACACATTTTTGCTTTGCATTAACTTAAAAGATTTTCATGGCATGACATGTTTTCCTTAGAAGTTTTACAAAACTTGTTTGTTCATTAGATATGAGCATGTATGTTTGATGATTGTTGTTTGTTGATTGTTGTATTGTTGTTTGCTATTATTGTTTAGATTAAACGGAGAGCAAACATTCGTTGTTGAAAAGAGTTTGTGAACAACGACAACATTCAAAGGCAAGAGGCACACCTCATAAACTTCCTATTATTTCTATATGCATTACTTAGTGTATTTTTATATGCATGTGTAGGATAGTATTGCTATGCTAAACCTGTGTAGAATTCCTATATCATACTTAGCAGAAATATTGATGCCATGCAATCGATGAAAAGTTTTACAAAATGTTAAGTGACTACTCAGGGCTGTGCTCATGGTTGTCGTCGCCTAGGATGAATTTCTATTCTACTTAGTGCCGTGAGCATGGTGGTTGTCAACCTGGGAGTACACATCCACTAAGTTAATGAAACACCTGGGTGGATTAGTTGAATGGTTTATGTTGAGTGGCTACTCAGGACTGTGCTTGTGGTTGTCTTCGCCTAAGGTAGTTTCTACTATACTTGGGGCCATGAGCATGGGGGTTGTCAACCTGAGAGTGCACTTGTGGATGGCCACCCAGGGAACAGAGGAATCTGAAGAACTCCGAGTGACGATTGCTTCCAATGCAGCCATTGCCATATGAGCTCTGGTGTAGCGTTCCTGCACTTAAAAATATGGCATGTACCTGTGTATAGTGCAAACCCCTGGATCGATTCATTTGCACACACAGTTTACGATGAATATCACAACATTGTATCAATATTACACGAATAATCCAGACTTGGCAAAATAAATAGTTCGATACGACTTTGCATAGCTTAAAGCTAGCTCGAAACAATAAAGCAGCAGAAACAAATCTTCAATGAGCCCCCATCTTCATGATACGCCACAGGCGAAAACATGTTGGTGCAGACTCGAAACCCAAAACGTAATCCTTACTCTTCGTCAGATATTTCTGCAACAAATAATAATTTGCAACAGAGTGGGTCAGATTCCATTAAAAATGGAGTCTGGCAAGTGACACTATGGTGGACACTTACTGGAATAACTCTATAGCCTATATGCATATTTGGCCGGTGGAGTTCAAGGCTATTTTCCATAAAGACAATTTTATCCTATCACTTTATAAAACAGTTTCAACATCATAGTTGGCAACACTGGCAAGTTCCAGTGGACAAAAAGATATCTCGTCCTTAGGTGCACTCTCAGGTGAAAACCCCCACATTCAATGGTCCTAAGTATAGTAGAAACTATCTTAGGAGAAAACCCCCATGAACATGGTCCTGAGTAGTCCACTGTTTGTTTATCAAAATTTTATTAAGAAATTAGAATGTTGGGATTCCTCCATGTTCCTTGATCAGCTGTAGTCTTGCTTGGAATACTTCTCCTTGAGTTCTTCACAATCTTCTCCATTTAGTTCTCACATCCCTTTGTTCCTGGGTGGCCTTCCACAAGTGTGCTCTCAGGTGAAAACCCCCATGTTCACGATCCTAAGTATAGTAGAAACTATCTTAGGTGAAAACCCTCATGGACATGGTCCTGAGTAGCCACTCAACATAAACCAAACAACCAATCCACCTAGATGATTCATTAACTTAGTGATGTGCACTCCCAAGTGAAAACCCCCACATACTATGATCCTAAGTATAGTAGAAACTATCTCAGGTGATAACCCTCATAGACATGGTCCTGGGTAGCCACTTAACATTTTATAAAACCTTTCATCAATTGCATAGCATGAAAATCTACTGAGTCATTTCATAGGTACCTAGACACAATGGAATAGGGAATTCTAAAGTCTTGCATAGCAAATCTACTAAGTCCTACACATGCATAGGAAAATAACTAAATCATGCATAGAAAATACTTAGGAATTTATGGGGGTGTGCCACTTGCCTTGGCAACAAGAAGAATAGCAACAACAGCTGCAACAGTTGTCGTTTCCCTCCGAAATTTCTAACACATCAAACAAACACACATAAACATACAAACAAAATAACAATACAAAAATATGTTATGCATGATGTGCAAAATACTTAGAGAAAATAATAGAGTTTTTCCTATGAGGAGAATAACTATATAATAAAATATTTTATGCATGCAATGCTCTTTTTAATCATAATATGCATCATACAAAATTGGTGATATTTACAAAGTATGCATTAGGCTATAAATGCAATTTAATTTTTTCCTAATTTTGGAAAATATAATAAAAGGAATTAAATGTAAGATTAAAGTTTCATGTGATTAAACTTTTATAATAAAATTTTATAAATGGTGTTAATAGATAGAGGGCATTTAATTAAAATTTATAGCAATTGCATTTAATCAGAATTAATGTTTCAATTAATAGTTATGTCAAAAATAGTCAAACTATTCAAATTAAAACATACAACTATTAAATCATGAAAATAATATTCAAAAACATTTTATAACAGAGGCATCATATTACAAATATTCCAAAGTTTATAAAACAATTTTATTTGCAATTTTTGGATTTATAGATTTAAAGTTATGACAAAAATACTCAAATTCACCATTTGAAATTTGAATATTATAAACTAAGTAAAATTTGAATTTTGGCAGTTCTAAAATATTCTACATGTCAAGGGATTTCCAAATATATAAAAATATTTGAATTTGGCTAAACAGATAAAAAGTAATGATAAAAACAATATGCAGGGGGTTTTCTGTAAAACTGCCATTTAATTCAATTTAAGAAAATCGTAGAAAATCCTTCTGCCTACGTGGATCCGACGTGGCGCTGACTGTGCGCCACACGGCGCTGACAAGGCGTTGACGTGGCGTGCTCTGGTTGGACGATACCGGTTCGGAGAAAGAATTAAAGCGAGCCGACAGATCTAAATCAGACGGCCTGGATCTGACGACCAAAGGAGAGCGGCGCTAGGTCATCGGCGTATCACCGGAGACGGTGCCCGCGGCGGCGACGCGACGCTACTCACGTTCTATGGTTCCCCGGGATGAACGGAACTCACCACAGGGTGGAGGAGGGCGCGGCGGGGATGTTGGCAAGCTGGCGGTCGTCGAAGCTTCTCGATTATTCACCAATTGCTCACCGGAGTTGATGCGGGCGGCGGTTTACTCCGGGCGTGCACCGTTACGTCGATCTGGAGCAAAGGAAGAAGCGGGATCGTGTCAAAAATGTGCGCACGGATTAAGGAAGACGGAAGGGGGAGATGGGAGGGCTCGGGGTTCACGGGTTGTCGCCGGAGTCGCGTTTTTCGCCGGCGGCAACGGCGGGGCTCCGGGGATGCTTGCGGACGGCCTGGTGGCTCTCGGGAGGTGGCGTTTGGGGCAAAAGCGAGAGGGGATCGGGGGCTATTTGAAGGAATAAACGTCACTGGAAACGGTGGTCAAAATCGACGGGTTGAAGAAGAATCAAATCGGCCGTTTCAGCGAGGTCGTGGGCGTGGTCTCCGGACGCACGTTGAAGACGATGACGTGGCCCGACAGGTGGGGTCCACCCGTCAGCGAGAAGAGGCAAAGAACGTGGGCTGGGCTGCGCTGGGCCTCTGCTCGCTGCGCGCGCGCGATGGAAGATACTGGGCTTCGGCCCAGTTGGCTCAGGAATGATGCCTCGTATATAATTTTTTGTTCAAATGATTTTCTGTTTTAAAACTTTTGAATTTGAAATAAATTCATAACTTTATCAAAACTATTCAGAAAAATCCATAAAAATACTTTTTGAAAAGCTTATTAAAAATAGTGCTTTTTGGTAGTAATTTTGTCTGAAATAAAAATTAATAAATTGGAATATTATAGAAAATACAATTAACATATTTATGGAAATAAAACCTATTTAAACCTATAAATGATTTTTTTTATTTAAGCCCTATGTGATTTAAATAACATGATGATTGGTGAGATGCATGAATGCATGAATGCAATGCTTAAATTTTCTTTTCCAAAGCAAAAGTACTTAAAAGTTTTCAAAAGTTTTAAATTTTTGTGATTTTTAAACATTCCAAAATATTGGGATGTTACAGACTACCACCCTTAAAAGGAATCTCGTCCTCGAGATTCGAGAAGGCTAGCAAAAGGTTCTGTTCTGGTATCGGGTTGGGCTACCACCCTTAAAAGAAAACTTTGTTGGTATTGAAACTTCAATATGAAAAGTTGATTCAGAATGTACCATTCACTTCTTCCACAGTGATGTGGTTCACATATCCTTTATCGAAAGGATTTGACTTAGCAGCTTCTTCGGCCTTCTTCTTTGCTGGGCAGTCATTGGCGTAATGACCCTTGTTCTTGCATTTGTAACAAAGCACCTGACTAGTATCTCTGTGTTCAGGATTTGGACGGTGGTGTCCATTGTTATGGTTGTGGCCAGCAAATCCATTTCCTTTATTATCTCCATTGCTTCCCTTGGATCCACCAGGGTAATCATGACGCTGGTGGTGACTTCCTCCATTATGGTGATTCCCATGTATGTGGCCATTGTTCACATCATGAACAAGGTGCTTCTTAAATGAGGGTTCAGAGGAGCGCTTGTCCATCTTCCTCTTCCTATTTTCAGCTTTCTTTATGCTATCTTCAAGGGTGATTGCTTGATCCAGAAGTATCTGATAGTTTGGAACATAAGCAACAGTCAGAGGTATCTTTAGCTCATCACTAAGTCCATTGAGAAATTTCGACTTCCTCTTTGCATCTGTGTCAATGTCCTCAAGCGCATATCGAGACAAGGAATGGAAGTCGTCCATATACTCCTTAAGACTTCTGTTTCCCTGACGCAGATTGCGAAACTCTTCCCGTTTAAGATTCATAATTCCCGTGGAGACATGAGCATTACGAAAACCTTCCTTGAATTCCCCCCAGGTCAAGGTGTCCAATGGGTGAGTAATCTGATAAGTTTCCCACCATTGGGCAGCAGGTCCTTCAAGTAGGTGTGCGGTAAACCTAACTGTCTCAGCGTCATCACATTCAGTTGTCACCAGATCCTTTTGTACAGAGCGTAGCCAGTCATCAGCCACCATTGGCTTTGTTGCATTCGAGAACTTGTTTGGCCTAAGCCTCAGAAATCTGGTAAGCCTGTCCACTTGGGGAGGTGGTGGTGGTGGAGGATTGTTGTTGTTATTGTTGTTGTTGCTTGCTGCAATAAACTGAGTCATCATAGTCATCAGCTGAGCTTGAGCGGCCATCAGTTGTTGCATGACATCATTGTTGTTGTTGTTTTCAGGAGCACGCCGGGGAGGCATCTGTGGGTTTTAGCATAGATGAGTAAAAGATAGACAGATCTAGGGGAAACATTCCTACCCATACAAGCAATTGACACAAAAAACCACAATCAATTAAATTTCCAAACATGTTTTGAGAAAACCGAACTAATCGTTCTGTAACGAAGCACCCGAGATTCTTGAGAACACAAACGATGATACTGCCATACTACAATTTGATAGGTCAATACATCATTAGTATCTCGTTACTCTAATAGATAGGTGGTCTAGTCTATCTCCTTCCTGAGTGCATCAAGTTCCTCTTCTATTTCCTTGAGTTCGTCAAGATACTTTTGGGTGTTTTGAATTCTAAATTGAAGTCTTCTTCTAAGGTTCTCGATGGCTTCGCATGCTGCACTTCTTGCTGAGTCAAAGAATGATGTGTGGAGTATAGGGTTGGTGAACATGCAGTAGCCCTTGGTCTTGTGGTCATCTTGTTTGCTCTTGTATAGATGAAGTTGCACCCACCAGTACTCTTGACCTTCACCTATGAAAGGGAAACCTTTGTATATTGCTTCTCCTTCAAATCCCAAGCTCTTCATGTTATCCTTAAGTGCTCTTGGAAAATCAGTCTCACTTTCTAGGGTCATGGTTATGATTGGTCCCTTCTTGAGTGATTCAATGAGGGCGGTCATCTAAGAAATACAAGAGAAGATACTTAGAAAGGAAATAGATAAGATAGATACAAGAATGAAGTTTGAAAGGTTCTTATTTTCAGCAAAAAGAATTAAATAGATTTTCAATCCTATGGCCAAATCCTATTTCTATCCAAACCTAGGGTTTCGAACCTACACACAGGGCTCTGATACAATCTGTAGCGTACCTGCACTTAAAAATATGGCAGGTACCTGTGTATAGTGCAAACCCCTGGATCGATTTATTTGCACACACAGTTTACGATGAATATCACAACATTGTATCAATATTACACGAATAATCCAGACTTGGCAAAATAAATAGTTCGATACGACTTTGCATAGCTTAAAGCTAGCTCGAAACAATAAAGCAGCAGAAATAAATCTTCAATGAGCCCCCATCTTCATGATACGCCACAGGCGAAAACATGTTGGTGCAGACTCGAAACCCAAAACGTAATCCTTACTCTTCGTCAGATATTTCTGCAACAAATAATAATTTGCAACAGAGTGGGTCAGATTCCATTAAAAATGGAGTCTGGCAAGTGACACTATGGTGGACACTTACTGGAATAAATCTATAGCCTATATGCATATTTGGCCGGTGGAGTTCAAGGCTATTTTGCATAAAGCCAATTTTATCCTATCACTTTATAAAACAGTTTCAACATCATAGTTGGCAACACTGGCAAGTTCCAGTGGACCAAAAGATATCTCGTCCTTAGGTGCACTCTTAGGTGAAAACCCCCACATTCAATGGTCCTAAGTATAGTAGAAACTATCTTAGGTGAAAACCCCCATGAACATGGTCCTGAGTAGTCCACTGTTTGTTTATCAAAATTTTATTAAGAAATTAGAATGTTGGGATTCCTCCATGTTCCTTGATCAGCTGTAGTCTTTACTTGGAATACTTCTCCTTGAGTTCTTCACAATCTTCTCCATTTAGTTCTCACATCCCTTTGTTCCTGGGTGGCCTTCCACAAGTGTGCTCTCAGGTGAAAACCCCCATGTTCACGATCCTAAGTATAGTAGAAACTATCTTAGATGAAAACCCTCAAGGACATGGTCCTGAGTAGCCACTCAACATAAACCAAACAACCAATCCACCCAGATGATTCATTAACTTAGTGATGTGCACTCCCAAGTGAAAACCCCCACATACTATGATCCTAAGTATAGTAGAAACTATCTCAGGTGATAACCCTCATAGACATGGTCCTGGGTAGCCACTTAACATTTTATTAAACCTTTCATCAATTGCATAGCATCAAAATCTACTGAGTCATTTCATATGTACCTAGACACAATGGAATAGGGAATTCTAAAGTCTTGCATAGCAAATCTACTAAGTCCTACACATGCATAGGAAAATAACTAAATCATGCATAGAAAATACTTAGGAATTTTATTTGGGTGCCACTTGCCTCGGCAACAAGAAGAATAGCAACAGCAGCTTCAACAGTTGTCGTTTCCCTCCGAAATTTCTAACACATCAAACAAACACACATAAACATACAAACAAAATAACAATACAAAAATATGTTATGCATGATGTGCAAAATACTTAGAGAAAATAATAGAGGAGTTTTTTCCTATGAGGAGAATAACTATATAATAAAATATTTTATGCATGCAATGCTCTTTTTAATCATAATATGCATCATACAAAATTGGTGATATTTACAAAGTATGCATTAGGCTATAAATGCAATTTAATTATTTCCTAATTTTGGAAAATATAATAAAAGGAATTAAATGTAAGAATAAAGTTTCATGTGATTAAACTTTTATAATAAAATTTTATAAATGGTGTTAATAGACCGAGAGCATTTAATTAAAATTTATAGCAATTGCATTTAATCAGAATTAATGTTTCTATTAATAGTTATGTCAAAAATAGTCAAACTATTCAAATTAAAACATACAACTATTAAATCATGAAAATAATATTCAAAAACATTTTATAACAGAGGCATCATATTACAAATATTCCAAAGTTTATAAAACAATTTTATTTGCAATTTTTGGATTTATAGATTTAAAGTTATGACAAAAATACTCAAATTCACCATTTGAAATTTGAATATTATAAACTAAGTAAAATTTGAATTTTGGCAGTTCTAAAATATTCTACATGTCAAGGGATTTCCAAATATATAAAAATATTTGAATTTGGCTAAACAGATAAAAAGTAATGATACAAACAATATGCAGGGGGTTTTCTGTAAAACTGCCATTTAATTTAATTTAAGAAAATCGTAGAAAATCCTTCTGCCTACGTGGATCCGACGTGGCGCTGACTGTGCGCCATACGGCGCTGACGAGGCGTTGACGTGGCGTGCTCTGGTTGGACGATACCGGTTCGGAGAAAGAATTAAAGAGAGCCGACAGATCTAAGTCGGACGGCCTGGATCTGACGACCAAAGGAGAGCGGCGCTAGGTCACCGGCGTATCGCCGGAGACGGTGCCCGCGGCGGCGACGCGACGTTACTCACGTTCTATGGTTCCCCGGGATGAACGGAACTCACCACAGGGTGCAGGAGGGCGCGGCGGGGATGTTGGCGAGCTGGCGGTCGTGGAAGCTTCGCGATTATTCTCCAATGGCTCACCGGAGTTGATGCGGGCGGCGGTTTACTCCGGGCGTGCACCGTTACGTCTATCTGGAGCAAAGGAAGAAGCGGGATCGTGTCAAAAACGTGCGCACGGATCAAGGAAGACGGAAGGGGGAGATGGGAGGGCTCGGGGTTCACGGGTTGTCGCCGGAGTCGCGTTTTTCGCCGGCGGCAACGGCGGGGCTCCGGGGATGCTTGCGGACGGCCTGGTGGCTCTCGGGAGGTGGCGTTTGGGGCAAAAGCGAGAGAGGATTGGGGGCTATTTGAAGGAATAAAGGTCACAGGAAACGGTGGTCAAAATCGACGGGTTGAAGAAGAATCAAATCGGCCGTTTCAGCGAGGTCATGGGCGTGGTCTCCGGACGCACGTTGAAGACGATGACGTGGCCCGACAGGTGGGGTCCACCCGTCAGCGAGAAGAGGCAAAGAACGTGGGCTGGGCTACGCTGGGCCTCTGCTCGCTGCGCGCGCGCGATGGAAGATACTGGGCTTCGGCCCAGTTGGCTTAGGAATGAGGCCTCGTATATAATTTTTTGTTCAAATGATTTTCTGTTTTAAAACTTTTGAATTTGAAATAAATTCATAACTTTATCAAAACTGTTCAGAAAAATCCATAAAATACTTTTTGAAAAGCTTATTACAAATAGTTCTTTTTGGTAGTAATTTTGTCTGAAATAAAAATTAATAAATTGGAATATTATAGAAAATACAATTAACATATTTATGGAAATAAAACCTATTTAAACCTATAAATGATTTTATTTTATTTTATTTAAGCCCTATGTGATTTAAATAACATAATGATTGGTGAGATGCATGAATGCATGAATGCAATGCTTAAATTTTCTTTTCCAAAGCAAAAGTACTTAAAAGTTTTCAAAAGTTTTAAATTTTTGTGATTTTTAAACATTCCAAAATATTGGGATGTTACATCTGGCTTTATCAATTATGGTGCATGGACTCTCTCCGGTTTGACAAGCAGATGTAGGGGGATGTTAGGTGGAACAGGTCAAGCCAGAGTGGGAGGGAAAATGCTTCCGAAAGATCTCGTCTCATTCTTCTCCTTTCCTTATCACAAATGGTGTGTAAAGGATAATCTGGGTTGAATGGGTACAATGGTGAACGTGCACAACCTCTGCAGAGTGTAAAACTAAGTACTTAGCCGTGTCCCCGGTACGGACAATTTGAGTAGCTGATCACGGACGTCAACGGAGGATTCCATCATTCCAACTTCAGAAATAAAACTTGATGGGTGAACAAGGGAAGACGAGATTTATGGTTTTCATGCCATACTTGTCTTAATTTTGAAGAAAGTGTTTTCCAAAGAGATAGGAAAAATTGGCTTTATGCAAAATAGCCTTGAACTCCACCAGCCAAATATGCATATAGGTTTTAGAGTTATTCCATTTAGTGTCCACCATAGTGTCACTTGCCAGACTCCATTTTTAATGGAATCTGACCCACGTTGTTGCAATATTTTCTTATTGCAGATTGTTCAGATGACGAGTGAGGTTCGTTTATAGGTTTCGAGTCTACAACCAACATGTTTTCGCCTGTGGCAGCATGAAAGGGATAGAGACCCATTGCTATTGTATTTCCGCGGTGTACTTTTTCAATGCTAGCTTTATGCTATGCAACTTGTATCAAATATTTCGTAATTCTGGATCATCGATGTAATAAAATTGACGCTTTGTTGCGATATTACATCGTAAACTGTGTGTGCAAATGAATCGATCCAGGGATTTGCACTATACACAGGTATCTGCCTTATTTATAGTGCAGTTACACTACATTCAACCCTTGTTCCTGCTTCCGTTGTTCGTCAATTTCACGTAGATCTTGCCGGATATCGAAAACCGAGCTGAGAGCGGCCAAGTCCGGCTTAGCTCAGCCAATCGTTGCCGGCTTTCCTCAGACGGGGCTTCCCGAGGGGCTGGGACGTCTGGTCTCAAAAGCGTCGGCTTACTGTCTTGCGTAACGCGCTGTAAGCCAGCCTCCCGCGGGGCGAGTTGCGGAGTATCACCCGTTTTTGGCAGCCGGCCGGTTTTAGGATCACAAGACTGGAACAAGGCGGAAGACAGATTTGGGTGTGCGAAGTTGCTTGAAGGCCCGTGGAGGCAAGTCAATTCTAGCCTAGGGAAAAGCAAGGTCTAAAGAAGGTGGTAGAAAAGAAGCCAACTTTGTCTAAACAAGGTGGACGAAGTCAACTTTGTCAAAACAAGGTGGTAGAGGAGAAGCCAACGTTGTCAAAACAAGGCGGCAGAAAGACAACTTTGTCAAGACAAGGCAGCAGAAAGGAAGCCAATGTTATCAAAATGAGCCGACAGAAGAGAAGCCAACATTGTCAAAACAAGCCGGCAAAAGAAGACAACTTTGCCTTTTCAAGGCGGAAGGCAAAATGCAGCTTCCTGCAATCATGGCGGAGGATAAAAGGCAACTTTCCCCGATCAAGGTGAAAGGCTAAAGAAGGCAACTTTCTCCGATCAAGGCGGAAGGAAATAGGCAACTTTCCACGATCAAAGGTGAAGGAAAAAGGTAACTTTCGCTGATCAAGGCGAGACAAAAGACAACTTTTCTGAAGGCAATTTGCCTGTATCAAGGCGGAAGGCTAAAGGTGGCAAAGATAAGGCAACTTTGAGATCAGGCTGGAAGAAGGAGGCAACTTTCCAAAGAAGCCAGACAGATTGAGTCCGTGTCTAGCACGAAGCCGATCAAGGATCCGCCAAGTTAGGATATAATCCGACTTAAACCATGAATTGTAATTCACGTAGGAGTCCAAAATTTGTACGGGAAGTCCAGCCGCCTCATATATATATGAGAGGTGATGGCCGATTGAAATCAAGCAAACAATCGACAACCTATCAATACAACCCTACTTTTGTCTCCTTCAACCCTTGTTCCTTCTTCCGTTGTTCGGCGATTTCACGTAGATCTTGCCGGATATCGAAAATCGAGCTGAGAGCGGCCAAGTCCGGCTTAGCTCAGCCAATCGTTGCCGGCTTTCCTCAGACGGGGCTTCCCGAGGGGCTGGGACGTCTGGTCTCAAAAGCGTCGGCTTACTGTCTTGCGTATCGCGCTGTAAGCCAGCCTCCCGCGGGGCGAGTTGTGGAGTATCTCCCCCGGCACCGCGGGTACACGAGGACGTGTTCGTGTGACGCGTTTCGAGCGCAACAGTGATTTATGCAAAAAATGGCTTTATGCAAAATAGCCTTGAACTCCACCAGCCAAATAAGCATATAGGTTATTAGAGTTATTCCACTAAGTGTCCACCATAATGTCACTTGCCAGACTCCATTTTTAATGGAATCTGACCCACGTTGTTGCAATATTTTTCTTATTACAGATTGATCAGATGACGAGTGAGGTTTCGTTTAAAGGTTTCGAGTCTACAACCAACATGTTTTCGCATGTGGCAACATGAATGAGATGGAGACTCACTGCTATTGTATTTCCGCTGTTTACTCTTTCAAAGCTAGCTTTACGCTATGCAACTTGTATTGAATATTTTGTAAGTCTGGATCATCGATGTAATACAATTGATACTTTATTGTGATATTACATCGTAAACTGTGTGTGCAAACGAATCGATCCAGTGATTTGCACTATACATAGATATCTGCCTTATTTAAAGTGCAGGTACGCTATACTGAGGCGAAGCAGAGCTTGATGCCCATTCTTTCGCAGTAGGCTCTGAAGATGCCGCTGGTGAATTGTGAGCCATTGGCGGTGATGATGCGGTTAGGCACTCCGAAGTGGCAGACCAGGCCCCTGATGAACTTCACCGCCGCGCCTGCTGTGATTGTGCGCGTCGCCTCCACTTCAGGCCACTTAGTGAACTTGTCGATGGCCACGAAGAGGTAGCGATATCCGCCCTGCGCTATTGGGAAGTGTCCCAGGATGTCCAGCCCCCAGATCGCGAACAGCCAGGATAGCGGAATGGTCTGTAACCCCAGCGCAGGTTGGTGGATTTGCTTGGCGTGGAATTGGAAGGCTTCACATGCTTGGACGATGTCCTCTGCAGCCTGACGTGCTTGAGGCCAGTAGAATCCGCTCCTGAAGTTTTTACCCGCGAGGGTGTGGGCGCACGAATGGTGGCCGCATTCCCCGCTGTGGATGTCTTTGATCAGCAGTTTGCCTTCTTCAGGAGGGATGCATTTGAGCGCGGTGCCGTTTGGGCGCTTGCGGTAGAGATTTCCTTCGAGGATTTTGTAAGATTTTGCTTGGCAGGCGATTCACTCCGCTTCTAAATCTTTATCGGGAAGGATCCCTCTGTCGAGGTAGTCTTTGATCTCGTCTATCCATCTTGCTTCTTGATGCACCGTTGTGAGCAACAGACACTCCCCTTTTGGGGCCCACAGTTTGGCACCCCGTTTGCAGGTGGTGGTGGGAGTGCATCATCTGTGCTTGCGGGCCTGGCTGTAACATCCCAACATTTTATAATAATCAAAAATCACTAAAATTTAAAACTTTTGTTTTGATTAAAATAAAATATTAAAATGCATAAGAAAACCAACTATAAAGGACTTCAAACGTATTGAAAGGGTTTAATAATTTAAATATCTCAAGTAATCACTAATTTTTCAAAACTTGTTTCAAGTTAAACATTTTTATTATCCCATTGTATTTTCTTAAGCCTCATTATATAAATTGACAAATGTGTTACAAATTTTCAAACCATTTTATTCTAATAAAATAGTTTACTTATTAGTAATTGATTTTAACCACTCAGCCATACCTATTCATAAATTCAAGACTATTAAAATGGTATAACTGCCAAATGGTTTTCACACCTTAAACTAAGTTCAAAATGTAGATTTGAAAATTTTAAACCTATAGTTTATATCTGTAAAACTTCATAGATTTTATAACTAATGATTCATTCAAATAGTCAATTTAAATAAACTAAGTTACTTTATCAAATTGCAACACATAAAAAGATCCCATGAATATGTTCAACATAAGAAATAAATTAAATCTAGAACATCTTTCAAAGATATTTTATGGAGTATCCAAATGAATTAACATTATATAAAATAATGGTGCACAAAATAATCTGAATTAAAAAATGATTACATTACATTTTCTCTTTTCATTACAATAGTTGTAATATGGTATTTAATAATCTATTAAAGCTAGAGATTATGTATTATTGGAATATGAGTTTAAATAACTTAAATTCAAACATTTTGAATATGGATATTTCATAGAATTTATTTAAGCCAAAAATAAAATTTATTAAACCCTAGTTTTAAAATTTAACATAAAGTGTCAATTTGTATCTAAGCAATAATTCAAAATATAATTTTTCAAAAATGATTCAAAACATTCCCACAACTGGCTTAACTCAAAGATAAGAATTTTACAAATTTTTAGGAATTGATTTGACTTCATTTGGAGTTATAAATCAAAAGTTATTAAGAAAATAGAAAATCAGAAAAGGAGAAAGAGAAAAACCTGACAGCGGGACCCACCTGACAGCCCTAGTCGTCTTCCTCCTCTATCCAAAAATCGCGCCCGATTCCGTCTCCGATTCCCTTCCAAAATCCGAGCGTAATTCACGCGATTGGTTTCCTTCGAACTTCCCCATAAGTAGCCAGCACTCCCTCTCACGTTCCCCCTCAAAAAACCTAACCGAGAGCACCCAGGCCGACCAAAATCCTCCGCCGCATCTCCGCCATTGCCGACGGCGAGAACTTGCTTTTCCGTTGAGCTACGACTATGCCAAGCCCTCTCTGCACTCCCTCTCGCTTCCCCATTGTCATGCGCACCTCCCTGACATTCTCTTCTGTGTTTTGACGCGCTAGATCAACGTGTCCATGCGCACCCGAAGCAAGCCACCGCCGCGCGCAATTCCGGCGACCGATTGCAAGAGGAGAGGAGCACGCCGAGCACCGCCACCTCGCCACCACCTCCGCCTCGACCCCACTTTGATCTGGTAAGAACCATTGATCCCAAGACCTTCCATAGCATCGAGCCCACGCGTTCCGGCCATGGCACCGCCGTATCGGAGCAACTCCGGCTACCTAGCGCCGCTCGGTTTTGGTCGATCCAATCTGGACCATCGATCTATTTTCTGCGGCCATGATTAGAACTTTAACTCGAAGGGGTACGAATTGATCTGGACCGCCAGATCCAGATCTGACGGCCCAGATCCAGTCACTTATCCACGTCGGATTCCAGTCAGCACACAGTCAGCAGTCCAGTCAGCGCACACGTGGAAATTGATTTCTTTTAATTAGAATAAATGGCAGTTTTGCGGAAAAGCCCTTGTCTATTCAAACAATCATATCTTTTTCTCTGTTTATCCAAATTCAAATATTTTTATATATTTGGAAAGCTCTTGACATGTAGAATATTTTAGATCTGTTAGATTTCAAATTTGACTTAGTTTAAAATATTCAAATTTCAAATGGATGATTTGAGTATATTTGTAATAACTTTAAATCTATAATCCCAAAAATTGCAAATAAAATTGTTTTAGAAACTTAAGAATATTTGTAGTGTGATGCCTCTACCATAAAATATTTTTGAGTAGTATTTGAATAAATTCATAGTTATATATTTAATTTGAATAGTTGAGTATTTTAACTTCACTATTAATAGAAATATAAATTTTGATTAAATTAAATTTCAATAAATCTAATCAAAAGCCCCCTGTCCATTTACACTATTTATCAAATTTTGTTATAAAATTTGATCATGGAAAACTTTCATCTTATAATTATACCTTTTAGTATATTTTTCCAAAAATAGAATTAATTAAATTGCATTTATAAATTCATGCATATTTATAAATATCACAAAAAATAAGTATTATGTTTCTTGCGATTTAAAGTTTCATTTCATGCATAGCATATTTTATTATGTAGTATATTTCCATAAGAGAACTCGCCCCCCCCCCCCCCCTTTTCTTTAAGATAGGATTATTTTCAAAACTCAGTATTTTGGTAAAAGTGCTATGCACTTAAAACACTTAGGTTTTTCAGCATGGAGCTAGAAGGAAAATGAAGGACTTAGCCAAAACAAGACTTCGGAAGTATCTTCTAGGAGTAGAGGCACTTAGAAGAAAATCAAGAAGAAGATCATGATGACCAACCAACAATATTTTCTAAGTCCTGTTTTCTCTCTCTTTCATTTCTTCTTTCTTCTCTTAGACCTTTTTGAAGACTCGGTTAAATCCAAGACCAGCCTAAGTGATGCAAAAATCATCAAGTCTAAAGATTAATCAAGACATCATCAAGGAGAATAATACAAGTCTGGAGATGAAGTCTGAAGGATCAACAACACTTATATCTCTATCCTTTCCCTCTTTCCAAATCTTGTTTTCACTATAGACTTAGCAGTTTTCTCTAAATATTTATGCACATCAAGACTAAGCCATTTGAGAACTTATTCAAGATGAATTACAGCAAAGTTATTTTATCCAACTCATGACCATAACCCTTAGTCACTTTTGACCAACATAATTGCCTTGCATTAACTTTAAAAGATTTTCATGGCATGACATGCACCTCTAGTCCATAGAAATATGTGAAACATCATGCATGACATATTTTCCTTAGAAGTTGTTTGTTCACTTTGTAAGTGCATGTATGTTTGATGTTGTATTGTTTGTTGATTGTTGTTTTGTTGTTTGCTTATATTGTTAGATTAAAACGTAGAGCAAACGTTCGTTGTTGCAAAGAGTTTGTGAGCAAAGACATCAACCAAAGGCAAGTGGCACACCTCATAAACTTCCTATTATTTCTATATGCATTACTTAGTGTATTTTTATATGCATGTGTGGGATAGTATTGCTATGCTAAACCTGTGTAGAATTCCCTTACTCCTGTGTCTAGGTTCCTATATCATACTTAGCAGAAATATTGATGCTATGCAATTGATGAAAAGTTTTACAAAATATTAAGTGACTACTCAGGGCTGTGTTCATGGTTGTCGTCGCCTAGGATGAATGTCTATTCTACTTAGGGCCGTGAGCATGGTGATTTTCACCTGAGAGTACATCCACTAAGTTAATGAAACACCTGGGTGGTAAGTGGTTGTATGGTTTATGTTGAGTGGCTACTCAGGCCATGTCTATGGTTCCTGGAGTACGTACACTTGTGAATGGCCACCCAGGAACAGAGGAATCTGAAGAACTCCGAGTGACGATTGCTTCCAGTGCAGCCATTGCCATATGGGCTCTGGCTTGATCAATAATGTTGCGTGTACTCTCTCCGACTTGACAAGCAGATGTAGGGGGTGTTAGGTGGAACGGGTCAAGGCAGGTGGGAGGGAAAATGATTCTGAAAGATCTCGTCTCATTCTTCTCCTTTCCTTATCACAAATGGTGTGTAAAGGATAATTTGGGTTGAATGGGTACAATGGTGAAAGTGCACAACCTCTGCAGAGTGTAAAACTAAGTACTTAGTCGGGTCCCCGGTACGGACAATTTGAGCAGCTGATCACGGACGTCAACGGAGGATTCCACCATTCCAACTTCAGAAATAAAACTTGATGGGTGAACAAGGGAAGATGAGATTTATGGTTTTCATGCTATACTTGTCTTGATTTGAAGAAAGTGTTTTCCAAAGAGATAGGAAAAATTGGCTTTATGCAAAATAGCCTTGAACTCCACCAGCCAAATGTGCATTTAGGCTATAGAGTTATTCCATTAAGTGTCCACCATAGTGTCACTTGCCAGACTCCATTTTTAATGGAATCTGGCCCACGTTGCTGCAATATTTTTCTTATTGCAGATTATTAAGATGACGAGTGAGGTTTCGTTTAAAGGTTTCGAGTCTGCAACCAACATGTTTTCGCCTGTGGCAACATGAAGTTGTTGGAGACTGACGAGGTGGTAACTCGGCAAATCCCAGGGTTGTGCACCCCGGGTTGATTGATGGGGAGAGAAAGAGAGGTGTTGGTGATCACGACGGCTGACAAGCAAGGTTTTACCCAGGTTCAGGCTCCCGGAAGATAACACCCTACTCCTGCTTGTCTGATTATTGATGCGAGTAGCGATTACAATGGCGAGATTGCGATCTCGCTAGGGTTTGTTGTGGTGGCTATGAGGATGTCCTATAGGTCGGGCAACCCTCCTGGCTTTATAGGTAGCCAGGTCTCGGGCGGTTGGTACTGATATGGCAGGTTACAAGACCTAACCGAGTTGGACTAGGATACGTGGTACCCCGAGTGGGCCTTCTGTGGGCCTTTCCATGCTTGGCGCGGCCTAGGTAGCCTTACGGTGGGCTAGTCGAAAGATAGCCCCACGTCAGTAGCCCCCGAGTGCTTGGTCGAAGCGCAGCGTCGGGAAAAGGACTTCCTCCTCCTGGACGCGCCATTGGATTGCTTGATCTTGAGCTTGAACTCGATTTCTTCAGTCGAACAGGCCTCTCCCGATGGGAGCAACCTTTGCAGTCGAATTACTTTGTCTTGTTCTTTATGTGAAGCTTGCTTCTATTCGGCCATGTTGGCTTACTTGTAGATCTGATTCGGCTGCGGGAGCTTACTCGACTTTCTTCGTCACCCGAATAGACGTTTCGGGTTCCTTGACCAGCGCATTGTCTTCAGTTGTTTCAGCTTAGGAGCCTACCACTCGAACCTTGCATTCGAGTTATCTCGCTGTCCAGTTTTTTGGAGCCGTTGGCTTGATGACGTCGCTGATGACGTTTCCTTGCACGCCTCTGCGCCCGATGGGACGTGACATGGCGGGGCCCACTGGCAGCGCTGACCGCGGTCAGCAGTTGTCACGTTTCCGAACTGGGTGCGAAATTTTCACGCACGATGATGACGCCTCGATTCTCGTGCGTAGTGGACGAGATGGGCGGCGACGGTTGGCCTCTTTGCTTGACACGTGGACGGCGGGATGAAGATGCTCTGAACCGCTGCGCGACGGAGGGCTGAGATTGATTTTGCTGAGGCATAAGTACTGCGCCGCAGCGCGAGGGCATCGTCTTCTCCATTCGTCCACGCCTCCTTTCCTCTGCCTTCTGCCATTCTCGCCCTCACCAGAGCTCCGTGCTTTTTGTCCGTCCACCTTTCGCTGCCACGCGACGCCATGGGCAAGCCGAAGAGTGCCACTGGTTCCTCCGTCGCCGCCGACGAAGCCGGGCTGATGAAGAAGCCCGACGGCGACTGGCAGAGGTCGTCGGTGAAGAAGGCAGAGGTCGAACTCCTCCGTGCTCAAGGTCTTCTTCCGCCTGCTGATCAAGTCCAGGTACGCGCTCCTGGCAAAGAAGTTTACCCCACACCCCGGGATGGGGAACGCGTATGCTTCGTGGATTTCCTTCCGCGGGGCTTCGGGTTCCCCTTGCACGATTTTGTGCGCGGTCTCCTGTATGCCTATGGGGTTCAGATCCATGATCTGACCCCCAATGGCGTCTTGAGCATCGCAGGCTTCATTGTGCTTTGCGAGTGCTTTTTTGGTGTCGCGCCCCTCTGGGGGCTGTGGAAGTCGCTCTTTCTCGTTCGCAAGAACGTGGGGAAGAGTGGGTTGCCATTCCCCGTGGGCGGCTTCGGAATCCAAGTGCGCGGTGACACCGCGTACTTCTAGATGAAGAAGTCGGACTCCGTCCAGGGGTGGCGCAAGAAGTGGTTCTACGTCCAGTCGAGCCAGGACTGCCTGGCGGCATTCGAAAACGGACGCGGGTTGCGGAAGACCCACGCCTGGTCACACCCGCTAGCTGCGGAGGAGAAGGAAGCCGCGCGGCCTCTGCTGGGCCTGCTACGCGACCTTACCAAGACCCTTGGGCGCGAGGCGGGTGGTGTCTTCTTGATGGCCACCTTCTTCCGTCTTCGGGTGCAACCGCTCAGTGCTAGGCCCCACCCGATGTGGGCCGTCGAGGGCGTCAGCACTGAGCCACTTGACGACGAGGAGGTGGAAGCCAAGGTGAGGTCCATCACCAACCTCCGAGTCGCGGACACCTGCAACGTCAAGTGCCCGGTTGCTGCTTACGGGGCATCGAACCCCGTTCCTGAGGTAAGTTCTTGACTTGTGCTCCTTGTTGTTCTGTTTCTTGAGTTCGTGCTTCTTGATTCGACTTGCGTCTACTTGCTTCAGGGTCGGTCCCTGCTGACCAGCCTTCCTCCTCTCCCTGAGAACGGACCCGACGACGAGTCAAAATTTGTCGGGGAGGAGGATGATGATGATGACGAGCTCCCGTCTGCTGTCTCCCCCAACGACGAAGTGGAGGATGACGATGATGACGAGGAACCCGCGCGGAAGAGGCAGAAGCGCCGGAGCGGCGGTGACTCTGCGACTGCTTCATCGCCCGCAAGGGGTGCGGAAGCTGATCCAGAAGAAGTCGTCGCGACGTCGTCGGGTGCGCGGTCACCAGGTGGCTGGATCGAGCCCCTGGTTGTTCCCCCTGTCAGCTCCGCGCCACCGCGCGCGTTCGCGCGGCTGCCGTCTGTCTCCCTGGGGAGCGATGATGAACTCGAGACCACCAGGTAAGTACCTTGTTGACTTTGAGTTGTCTTTTGTAGTTCCAATCTTGCAGTTGGTCATTGTACTATTGCTGCAGCCGTCGTTCTGGCGATGTCCACTCTCCTCATCGTGAGGTGGAGCATACATCCGCCCCTTCGACCGAGCTGGTGACCCGGGTGGCAGTTGAGGAGCGCACGCAACCTGCTGTCATCACGTCTTCGAGTCACGCTCCTCCGCCGCCTTTCGTTGATGCCGAGCTTCTAGACCACGTAAGTCCTTTGTACTTGTACTTGTAGTCTTGAATTTTCATCGGGTGCGCGATCAGCGCTCCCGATGGGAGTAGCCCCCGAAGGTGTGGGTGAATAGTAGAGTCGCCCGCAACTTTATTAAGATCTTTCTTTTGTTTCAGCCCTACTACTGCCAGCAACTTGATGCAGCCGCTGCTTACGTTCGCCTGGAAAAGGAGAGGGACCTGCTTCGTGCTTCCCTTGACTAGGCTGATAAGCGGGTTGCTGAGCTTGAGCTTAACATTCGGAGTCAGGGTGAGCTTGAGAAGTCCCTCCACGAGTTCCAGGAGCGGGAGCGGATGCGGGTTGACCAAGAGAAGACTCAAGTCGACCGCCTTCTTTCCCTCGCCGGTGCTCTTGGGGGTAGGTTTCGGCTTGACGCCTACTGTGTTGTTGCTTTTGCCTTTGTCTGATGTTTGACTTGTTTGCACAGAGACATACGGTGGAACTCCTGAGGAGGGCTCGTCGAGTGACACCGTCGACTTGGCGACGGCTGTCGGCTTCCTAGACCGTGTCTGTGCGTATGCGTCTGATGCTCTGAGGAAGTCCACAGATGCGCTGAAGAAGTCGACGGGAGCCCTTACGACGGTGCACCGTAACATCTTCCCAAGCGACCCGCCGTCGACTGCCGTGGACGCCCTTGCTGCTCCATTTGAGGATGACGCGACCACCCTCGCCGACTTCTCTCGGGCGCAGACGGTACGCGGCTCCGAGCTCACCTTCCAGCTCCTCCTAGGCCACCAAATTCAGGGCGACTTCGAGAAGGTCGTCAGCGGCTTCCCCCGTAGGCCTGATGGCCGGACCGCGTCCTTGGGCGGAGTTAAAGTGTGGGCTGCACAACTTGCTGTGACGCTTGTGTCTACCTTCGAGAGGGCGCTGGCCAAGGCGACTGGGTCGGCTGCTGCTCGGAATAGTCGCTCGCAGTCGGAGTCTGTTGCCCAGGAGTAGTTGTAGGGGCTTAGCAGTCGCAGTGTCATGTACTGATAACTTTTGGTTTGTAATTGCTGTCTATCGATATTTTGTTGGGTCTTCTAGCCTTTGACAATACTCTGGCTGAAATTGAATGTTCCTTCCCATCATATTTGTCCATGCTGATCAGTCATATATTGTTATTGATTCTGCACGTTCGTGACAGACTGACTTGCTCGGCGGCACGTCTTTTGCTTCTGCGGCTGGTCCAAGTGGCGATGGATCTTCTTCAGGTGCTCGCCGTCGCCAAGCTGCCCCGGCCCCTCCGCGAAGTGCGAACGACCAGCGCATAATCACTTACTTGAAGAATAAGGTGATTGAGCTCGAGGCTACCTTGAAGAATACCGAGCTGCTCTTGCAGCGCTCCAGGTCGCATCCGACTGCGGGTTTTTCCCAACGCGAAGATTTTCTTATCGGGGAGATCGATCTCATCAG
Source organism: Poa annua (assembly GCA_026929855.1). Classification (NCBI taxonomy): domain Eukaryota; kingdom Viridiplantae; phylum Streptophyta; class Magnoliopsida; order Poales; family Poaceae; genus Poa; species Poa annua. Next base: position 21,066,447 of record CM049432.1, on the reverse strand, counting down.
TCGGCAGATTCAAGGTTAGTACCTTCTGCGGCTGCCTTTCCTTGTTGAAATTTGCTGGTTCTGACTTCTAGCTTGTGTATGCAGACGTGAACCCAGATTGGGAGGCTGAGCGGGACCGCGTTGAAGAGCGTGTTACCCGGGAGGCGTCTGGCGACTCCCACGAAGCTCACCATTTCTGGGTGAAAAAGTCGCGAGGGCGCATCCTTGCTCGCATGCTCGACCGAACCTGGCGTGCGGCTGTCCTCTTGGAGAATTGCCGGAAGACCTTGTGGCACATCCAACGCGTCTACTTCCCGCATAATGGGCAGCCGCATGGGCTGTCCACCTTGCTCGAGAGGTTCCGTGACGGCGATGCTCTGAAGGAGATCGTCCACGCGCAGCTTATCGCCGGGGCGAATGCGGCTCTGGCGTACGTTCGGCTGCATCGGCCTAACCTTCCGTTGGAGAGGCTGATGGGTGATCTGCCTGGCGATGCCGAGTACGCCGATACCCTGGCGGCTGCGCGCCAGATGATTGAGCATGTGCAGAAGCACAGCGACCGTCTTGTTGGCCCACTCGGAGCACCGAAGGCCGAGCTGTGCGAGTATTTGCTTCTGTTTTGACTTGTGTGGCTAGCCCCCGAGTACCTTGGGTGACGGCCTAAGCCTGCGTTGTGAACCTGTGTGGCGCAGCCCCCAAGTGAGTCGAGTGGCGTCCTAGGATTCTTTCAAGTGAGACCTGTGAACCGTGGCTACCGATTGCATCGGGTGGCGATTTAGGGTTTTGGACTTGACCTTTATGGCGGAGCCCCCGAGTAGCTCGTGTGGCGGCCGATTTCTTCAGGGAAGCCTGTATGGCGCAGCCCCCGAGTGATTCAAGTGGCGGCCTAGGAATTTTCAAGTGTGACCTGTGAGGTGCAGCCCTCGAGTATTTCGGGTGGCGATCTAGGATTTTGGACTTGACCTGTGCGGCACACCTCCCGAGTAAGTCGGGTAGGGGCCTAGGATTTTTTGAGTTGTGCATGTTTGGCGCAGCCCCCGAGTGGTTCGATTGGCGGCCTAGGCTTTTCAAGTGTGACCTGTGAGGTGCAGCCCCCGAGTGCGTCGGGTGGCGACCTAGGATTTTGGACTTGAACTGTGAGGCGCATCTCCCGAGTAAGTCGGGTAGAGGCCTAGGATTTTTGAGTTGTGCCTGTTTGGCGCAGCCCCCGAGTTTGTTCGAGTGGCGGCCTAGACTTTCATTTCAACCTGTGTGGCGCATCTCCCGAGTAAGTCGGATGGAGGCCTAGGATTTTTGAGTTGTGCCTGTTTTGGCGCAGCCCCCGAGTGGTTCGAGTGGCTGCCTAGACCTTGTGTGGCGCAGCCCCCGAGTGAATCGAGTGGCGGCCTAGGATTTTTTGTTTGTCTTGACTGAGAAGGTAGAGTGAACAACATTTTCTTCAAATCACTTTATTGATTGCTGCGAACAGGCCGCCTCATTAAAACCCTTCCAGTCCCCTCAGGTACCCTGGTAAGGGAAAGAGTGCGTCTGAAACCTGCCGCTTTGACATGCTATCCTTGTTACAATGGTTGATTCGACTAAGCATAGAACCGCCAGAGTTGTGCGATGTTCCACGGGTTGCTGCAGGCTGCTCCTGTCTTCGAGTCCTTTAAGCGATATGCTCCATTGCCAATCGCCTCTGTGACGATGTACGAACCGTCCCATGGGGAGGCGAGCTTGTGCACTTTTTTCTGTTTGAGGCGAAGGACCAGGTCCCCTGCGACGAAAGCTCTTGGTCGCAATCTTCGTCCGTGATAGTTGTGCAGGTCTTGCTGGTATACGGCTGATCGCGCCAGAGCGATGTCGCGTGCTTCGTCCAATATGTCCATGCTGTCTTCGAGTGCCTCTTCTGCATCTGACTCGTCGTAGGCGACCACCCGTGGTGCGTCAAACTTGATGTCGCAGCGTAGGACTGCTTCTGCACCGTACACCATGAAGAATGGAGTGTATTGGGTGGATCTGTTAAGCGTGGTCCGCAGACTCCAGAGGACTCCAGACTCCTGAGTGGCACACGCAATCGCTTCTTGATGCCGCTGCAGACTAAACCGTTGGCCTTCTCCACTTGCCCATTGGATTGCGGGTGTGAGACGGATGCATAGCTGAGTTTGATACCTTGCTCTGAGCAGAAGTCTTTGAATTCTTCGGCTGTGAAGTTCGTGCCGTTGTCTGTGATGATCCCGTTCGGCACTCCGAATCTGAAGATGATGGACCTGATGAAGTTGACCGCTGTTGATGCAGTCGAACTTGTGATGGGTGCTGCTTCAATCCACTTAGTGAACTTGTCGACTGCAACCAGGAGGTGAGTATGCCCTCCGGGTGATGATTTCTTCAGCGGGCCCACCATGTCTAGCCCCCATTGGGCAAAGGGCCAGGCTAGCGGTATTGTCCTGAGCTCTGATGCTGGCGCGTGTGGCTTGTTGGCAAACTCTTGGCACCCTGTGCATTTCTTTACTAGATCTTCGGCGTCCTACATGGCTGTTAACAAGTAGAACCCGGCTCGTAGTGCTTTCTCCACCAGTGCTCGACTGCTGGCATGATGCCCGCACATACCCGTGTGGATGTCGAGTAGGATGGCTTGGCCGTCGACTGGGTCTATGCACCTCTGCAGGATTCCCGAGATACTTCTCTTGTAGAGCTCCCCGTTGATAACGGTAAAGCTTTTGGAGCACCTGATGATGCGCTTTGCTTCTACTGGGTCCGCTGGCAGCTTCTGATGCAGTATATACGCCAGGTATGGTCCTGTCCATGTGACTTCGACTAGCATGACTTCCATGGGGACCTTCTCTTGGCTTGGCGGTGTTGCATCGCCTTTTGCTTTTGTTGCGATGCTTGCTGCGGCTTGAGTCTTGATAGATCTCTGCGTGATGCGCTCGAGGAAGACACCGGGTGGAACTGGAACTCTGTCTGATCCCATGTTAGCGAGGACGTCGGCTTCTTCGTCGCTGTCGCGGCCGACGTGCCTTAACTCGCAGCGCTCGAAGTTGCCTTCCATCTGGTTGTACAGGTCTCGGTAGGCGATCATGTTGTCGGCGATGGCGTCGCGGGACTTCATGGTTTGCTGTACCACCAGGTAGGAGTCGCCGTAGATCATGAGGTGCGTGGCGCTGCAGTTCTTGGCCATCTTCATGCCATGGATCAGGGCCTCGTACTCGGCTTCGTTGTTGGATGGCGCCGGAAAGTCCATCTGTAGGACATACTTCAGCTTGTCACCCTTGGGGGAGATGAGCACAACTCCTGCCCCGGCTGACTTGAATTTCTTGGAGCCATCGAAGTACATAGTCCATGCGTTGGACAAGTCGGGGACATTTGGCAGCTGGGCTTCTATCCACTCGGTGGTGAATTCTGGGAGGACTTGGGCCTTGATGGACTTCGGGTGAGTATACTTCAGCCCCCATGGTCCTAGTTCGACAACCCACTTGGCGACTCGTCCTGTCGCGCGTTGGTTTGTGAGAATGTCTGCTAGTCCAGAGGAGCTAACCACCGTGATCGGGTGCTCGGAGAAGTAGTGGACGACCTTCCTGGAGGACATGAAAACTCCATACGCCAGCTTCTGGTAGTGCGGGTAGTTCTGCTTGGACAGGGTGACTGTGCCCTTCTTCTTCTCGCTCGACTACGAGTATCGTGCTAACCACCCTGTTTGTTGCTGAGACGTATAAGTATAGCGGCTCGTTTTCCAGCGGTGCCACGAGGACTGGGGAGGTTGTCAGGGTTTTCTTGAGATGGTCGAACGCATCCTGCGCCTCCTGTGTCCACTCGAACTTGTCCGTCTTCTTCATCAGTTGGTAGAAAGGTAAAGCTTTCTCTCCCAACTTACTAATGAACCGGCTGAGAGCTGCGACTCGGCCGGCTAATCGCTGCACCTCACGGAGTTTGGTTGGTGCTGGCATTGTGAGAATGTTCTGCACCTTTTCGGGGTTCGCTTCGATTCCTCTTGCAGATACCAGGTACCCTAGTAGCTCTCCGGCTGGCACGCCGAATACGCACTTCTCTGGGTTGAGCTTGATCTGGTACACATCGAGTGCAGCGAAGACCTTGCGGAGGTCGTCGACTAAGGTATCTTCCTTTCGGGTCGTGAAGACGATGTCGTCGACGTAGAGTTGGACGATCTGCCCGATGAGCCCTTTGAGGCACGCTTGCATTGTCCGCTTGTACGTGGCACCTGCGTTCTTTAACCCGAACGGCATCGTCTGGTAGCAAAAGACGCCGTCGGGTGTGATGAAGGCCGTTTTCTCTTCGTCCTCGACTTTCAGCCTGATCTACTGGTAACCTGAGTAGGCGTCCAGGAAGGACAGGCGCTCGCAGCCTGCTGTCGAGTCGATGATCTGGTCTATCCGCAGGAGCGGGAAGTGATCCTTGGGGCAGCACTTGTTGACTGCGGTGAAGTCAACGCACATGCGTAGTTTTTCGTCTTCTTTTTCTCCACTAGGACCGGGTTGGCGACCCAGTCCGAGTCCTTGATCTCTCGGATGAACTTGGCGTGCAGTAGTCTGTCGACTTCCATGGTTATCGCGTCTCGCTTGGGTCCTGAGAAGCGTCGCATGGATTGTTTAAATGGTCTTGCGTCCTTGTGGACCTTGGAGAGTGCTCGGTGAGTTCCCTGGGTATCCCTGGCATGTCAGAAGGTTGCCATGCAAAGTTCTTCCAGTTCTCACGTAGGAACTCGATGAGCGCGCTTTCCTATGCGGGGGTCACACTTGATGAAACCTTGACCATCTTTCTGCTATCAGTCGGATGGACTTGGTGGATGACGGTGTCGTCGTTCGTGTTGAATGTTGCGTCCTTAGCTGGCTTCTTGCGAGATGAAAAGATGGTCTTGTCGTTGTCGGCTGATATGGCCTTGAAGTGCTCCTCGACTCCGAAGAACTCAGAAATCTTGGCGAACTCGCGATCTCTAATGAACCAGAGCCGTACGTATGGCGGTATGGGAGTCAGAGATTGCAATATGTGGCAAGCAACATGAACAAAAGACCCTCAATTTATATGCGGGGCAGGCACAATATATCATGTACAACTAATAGATGAATCGCATTCCATATATACATGGCTCGACACGCGAGATATTCTGGTGATTACAATTCGCAGATCTGACAGTTATGGAAATTTAGGAACATTCCTGTAAAAAAAAATTAGGAACATAGAATGATTTTTTTACATGGTATGTTCCTAATTTTCATAAGGAATGTTCCTGTTGGAGAGCCCGAAGTCGCCACGTACGGTGATTACTCCTTTCGGTCCGGGCAACTTGACCATCAGGTAGGCGTAGTGGGGTACTGCCATGAACCTGGCAAAAGTTGGGCGTCCGAGTATGGCGTGGTACTGCGACTTCCAGTCGACGACTTCGAAATCGATCGACTCCTTCCTGAAGTGCTCGGGTGTGCCGAGGATGTCGTCGAGCGTGATTGTTCACATGGGCGTGATTGCTTGCCCTGGTACTATGCCGTGGAAAGTGGTTTCCGATTCCGGCAATTTCTCTATCGACATGTTCATTCTTCTCAGGGTGTCGGCCAATACGATGTTGATGCCGCTGCCTCTGTCCATGAACACCTTCTTCAAGCTGTAGTCGCCGATCAGGGCCTCAATCACGAGTGCGGCGTGTCCGGGTCGGGTTACCTCGGATGGGTGATCTGCCCTGGAAAACATGATGGGTGTCTCTGACCCGCGCAGGTAGTCTGGTACTGCACGCGGGCTGTTGATGGCCTAAAGTACTTGGCGGGTGATGAGCTTTTGGCGCCTGTTTGACGGGGGTCCCTTGTGGATCATGTTCAGTTGTCCCCGTGCGGGTGGATACGTGTCGGTTGCTGCCGACTGACCTTGTTGTTGTTGCTGCTGCTGCGGCTGGGGGAATGCTCCGGCCGCCTGCACCTGGTTGTTGTTTGCGGGTGCCGCCTGGATGGTTAGCTGCGGGGCTGCCTGTATTGCTTGCACTGGAGCGATGATTTGCTGCATGGCTTGGTATATCTTCCGTGCTTTGCGACAATCCTTCAGCAGATGGCTGGAACCCCACTTGCCTGTCTCCGGGTTGCGGAACGAGTGATGCTTACAAGGTTGCATCAGCTCCTCTGCCGGGGTTAGCGGGCGCTTCCACTCGCGTTTCTGGCCTCCGTCGTTGTGGCTAATGCTGCTGCTGCCACGGTTGTACTGACTCGAGCTGGACTGTCGACCTTGATCGTACTGTCGACTGTTGTCACGTTTGTCATCACGGGGGGTTTCATATCCCGCCGCTACTAGCTCGATTGTGTCGTGGGTGTAACGTGGCTTCTTCTTTTGACGTGCCTCACGCCAGTTGCTTGTTTCGACCTCTTTCTTGGGGGAAGTATCGCGGACGTAACCCTCTCCTTCGGCCCACTGGTTGGCTGTCTTCATGAGCTCTATTGTGGTTTTCGGCTGGAGCCTACCAAATTCCTCGCAGAGGTCGCGGCGTGCAACGCCGTGCATGAAGGCGTCCATCACCCGGTCTTCTGAGACGGGTTCCATGGTGTTGCGGAGGAGTGTCCACCGCTGGATGTAGGAGCGGAGCGATTCATCCTTTCCTTGCTTACAGGCCTGCAACTCGATGTAGGTCGTTGGCCTTGCGAATGTTCCCGAGAAACTTTTTATAAAGTTATCCTGGAATTCTTCCCATGTTCGGAAAGAGTCTTTGGGTTGGCTTGTGAGCCACCCGCGCGCCAAGTCCGTCAGCATGAGGTGGATGTACTGCATTGCCGTAGTCGACGTCCCTCCTTGGAAGGTGCAGGCGATGAGGTAGTCCTTGAGCCACAGTCGTCGATCTTGCTTCCCGTCGTACATTGGGGTGCCTGCTGTCAGCTTGAAGCCCTTAGGCAGGCGGGTGTCGCGGATGTTGAAGCTGAAGCATGCAGCCCCGCATGGCTCGAAGTGACGGTCGGCCTGGTCGTCTAGGTTCGCAGCTCCAGCCGAACGTTCTTTGCGGTTGTTGTCCACCGTCTTCTGCGTGAGGACGTCGCAAAGGTCCTTGATTGGTTGTCGCTTGCTGCTGGGACCTCCGAGGTTGCTGGCTCGCGCGCTCGGTTGCTTGGTACCTTGGCCGCTAGAGCTTCTTCGATCGCCCTAATGGAGGCGATTTGCTGTCTGTGGAGCAGGGAACGTGCGTCTCCCTCCGGTGGCTGCGTGAGCTGGAGGTATGTCTCGACTGAGATCAGGGCGGCGTTCGCCGTCTTTGGGACGGGTATCCCGTTCTCATCCGCGGTGACGAAGGACGACTCGAGGTTGCGGGTGACCCTGGTTCGGTCGGCGTCTGTCAGGAGGGGAACGCGGGCTCTGTTTCGTCGTGCTCATTGGTTAACTTCCATGGAGGAGGTAAAGGAGAGGGCAGCACACCTGGCACTCGATGCATCTGCGTCCCTCTTGCGCCGAAGTAAGTCGGCTTTTTCGGCGCAGAGTCGTTCGCCTTCCTTGCGTAGCAAGTAATGGACCGCCAGGTGATCCTCTCTAGGTGCGTCGGGTGGAGGGAACGTGCCCTCGTCGACATGCTTCATGGCTTGGATTCCCATGTCCCGTGTAATGACGATTTTAGTCTGGTCCGGCATGATCACCTCTAGTGGGAATGCGGGTTCTTCGTTGTCATCGGGTGGCGCTGTGCCCGCCATGAAGCATTGCTTGGGGTAGACTTGGGTCGGTGTGTTTGTGCTGCCACTGCTGCTTCCGTCATCCGAGCCTTGCTCGGGATCGAAAATTGCTGCAACGTGACGCGCGGCGCAGTCGTTGCTTCGCCTCCTTGAGATCGTCCACGTGCTTTGAGGTTTCGAAGGCGCCGGAGCGAGTGCGATTGGCTTGGGGTAGACTTGGCAGCCCCATGATGACGAAGACGCGCGTGACGTGGCTGTCAGCCGCAAGCCCTTGGTCGTCCGCGCGGGTGCAGTAGTTGAAGTAGATCTCGATTTATCAGCCCGTGCGATCGGGATTGGTGTAGTAGACCCGATCCGCGCGGCCGTTGCTGAGGTTGTCGATGCAGTCGACGCAGGTGCGATCTTCCCGGGTGCAACATGAGCGATCTCTGCGGGTGCGGCAGATGCGATCTTCGCGGGCGCGATAGATGCGATCTTCGCGGGCGCGGTAGGTGAGGTCTTCGCGGGTGCGGTAGATGCGATCTTCGCGGGCGCGGTAGGTGATATCTTCGTTGGTGCGACAGATGCGATCTTCGCGGGTGCGACAAATGCGATCTTCGCAGGTGCGGCAGATGCGATCTTCGCGGGTCTTGATGAGGGCGGCGGTAGATTCGCTGATGCGGGTGCTGCCACGCGTGGCGCGGTTGCCGCGGACCTGAGTATTCCGCGACTATCGGCGAAGCAGCACACGGAGCCGAAGGTGATGTGTATACCTTTGTCCAGGTCGGCGTACACCGAGCGGCGAGCCGGAGGGTGGAGAACGTACTCGAAGGAGCCGAAGAGGATCGACTCCCTGGCGACGCTGACGTCGGTCTTCATTGCGGATGGATCCGGAGCGACCATGATTCCAACACTTTTTTAACTTCCCACAGACGGCGCCAATTGACGAGGTGGTAACTCGGCAAATCCCAGGGTTGTGCACCGCGGGTTGATTGATGGGGAGAGAAAGAGAGGTGTTGGTGATCACGACGGCTGACAAGCAAGGTTTATCCAGGTTCAGGCTCCCGGAGGATAACACCCTACTCCTGCTTGTCTGATTATTGATGCGAGTAGCGATTACAATGGCGAGATTGCGATCTCGCTACGGTTTGTTGTGGTGGCTATGAGCGTGTCCTCTAGGACGGGCAACCCTCCTGGCTTTATAGGTAGCCAGGTCTCAGGCGGTTGGTACAGATATGGCAGGTTACAAGACCTAACCGAGTTGGACTAGGATACGTGGTACCCCGAGTGGGCCTTCTGTGGGCCTTTCCATGCTTGGCGCGGCCCAGGTAGCCTTACGGTGGGCTAGTCGAAAGATAGCCTCACGTCAGAGACCCACTGCTATTGTATTTCCGTTGTGTACCTTTTCAATGCTAGCTTTATGCTATGCAACTTGTATCGAATATTTTGTAAGTCTGGATCATCGATGTAATAAAATTGATACTTTGTTGTGATATTACATCATAAACTGTGTGTGCAAACGAATCGATCCAGGGATTTGCACTATACACATGTATCTGCCTTATTTAAAGTGCAGGTACGCTACAGATGGTATCAGAGCACTGTGTTGCCTGTAGGTTCGAAAACCCCTAGGATTGGACAGAGACCAAAAGTTAAATATTTTTAAATATACTAGGTTTCAAACTTGAGAAATTTTAAAATTTCCTTTCTATCACTACATTAAATTTCTTGTCTCGCCTTGAATTCTAATACTCTTACCTGTTCAAAATTCCAGATGGGAGAGTACACTGAGACAGCGTATGCTGGTGTTTTGTCGGATTTCATCTCTGGGAGGCAGCTGTCCAGGTTGACAAGTATATTGAAGCTACCACCGCCCTATTTCCGAGGAAGGAAGGAAGAGACCGACATACCTGATGTGATGCGTTGGGAAATCCGCACAATCATGACCCCAGATCCCACGATGCCAAACTTCGAGCCCGTGGACTATGTCACCTACTACCCTGAATGGATTGAAGGAGTGAACATAGGTATGGTGGACTTGATGGCCCGATTGTGTTATAAGTATCGCAAAAAGCTGGCACCAGAATCGCCCTTCCGTGCCTTTGGGAAGAGGGATGCGCATGGCCACTCAATGGCTCACACGGGAAATTGCTTGGACCTGCCCATCACTAACAAGATGTTTGAAGACTTGGATTTTCTTATGAACTGTCTGACCAGAAAGGTTCAGCAAGCTTATAACTTCGCAGATCATGCCCGAGCCGTCATACACGCAAAAATCCAAGAACTCCAGACTTCTGAAACCCTTATTGGCCATATGGAGGAACTCATCCATGAACTACATTTGCAGAATCTTGACAAGGATGAGCAGATTGCCACTCTTGAGGCGCAACTCAATGCACCTCCACCACCGCCAGTAGCTGAAGAAAGTGACCAAGGCACTGGAAATGTGGTAGTAACTGCAGCGGTAAAGGAGGAAGAAGACCCCGAAGAGGTGCTTTCTGAAGAGTCAATTGAGGGATAAGTCATGCCTATGGCGAATAACCACGTAATGAAGCGCAAGCGTGAGATACAGGAGGAATAAGTGGAGCAATAAAAACCATGTTAGAGGGACCACCATTTATCTCATTTAGCTTATCGTATCGATTTGATGTATTGACCTATCAAATTGTGGTATGGCAGTACTATTGTTTTTTTTAATTCCACGACATTGGTGTGTTTTCATTCGATAAATGATTAGTTCGATTTCTCAAAATAAGTGTGAATTTTTTTTTATGTATGTGTTTGCATCTGTTTGAATCAGGTTAGATTTCAAATTTGACTTTGTTTAAAATATTCAAATTTCAAATGGATGATTTGAGTATATTTGTAATAACTTTAAATCTATAATCCCAAAAATTGCAAATAAAATTGTTTTAGAAACTTAAGAATATTTGTAGTGTGATGCCTCTGCTATAAAATATTTTTGAGTAGTATTTGAATAAATTCATAGTTATATATTTAATTTGAATAGTTGAGTATTTTAACTTCACTATTAATAGAAATATAAATTTTGATTAAATTCAATTTCAATAAATCTAATCAAAAGCCCCCTGTCCATTTACACTATTTATCAAATTTTGTTATAAAATTTGATCATGGAAAACTTTCATCTTATAATTATACCTTTTAGTATATTTTTCCAAAAATAGAAATTAATTAAATTGCATTTATAAATTCATGCATATTTATAAATATCACAAAAAATTAGTATTATGTTTCTTGCGATTTAAAGTTTCATTTCATGCATAGCATATTTTATTATGTAGTATATTTCCATAAGAGAACTCGCCCCCCCCCCTTTTTCTTTAAGATAGGATTATTTTCAAAACTCAGTATTTTGGTAAAAGTGCTATGCACTTAAAACACTTAGGTTTTTCATCATGGAGCTAGAAGGAAAATGAAGGACTTAGCCAAAACAAGACTTCGGAAGTATCTTCTAGGAGTAGAGGCACTTAGAAGAAAATCAAGAAGAAGATCATGATGACCAACCAACAATATTTTCTAAGTCCTGTTTTCTCTCTCTTTCATTTCTTCTTTCTTCTCTTAGACCTTTTTGAAGACTCGGTTAAATCCAAGACCAGCCTAAGTGATGCAAAAATCATCAAGTCTAAAGATTAATCAAGACATCATCAAGGAGAATAATACAAGTCTGGAGATGAAGTCTGAAGGATCAACAACACTTATATCTCTATCCTTTCCCTCTTTCCAAATCTTGTTTTCACTATAGACTTAGCAGTTTTCTCTAAATATTTATGCACATCAAGACTAAGCCATTTGAGAACTTATTCAAGATGAATTACAGCAAAGTTATTTTATCCAACTCATGACCATAACCCTTAGTCACTTTTGACCAACATAATTGCCTTGCATTAACTTAAAAAGATTTTCATGGCATGACATGCACCTCTAGTCCATAGAAATATGTGAAACATCATGCATGACATATTTTCCTTAGAAGTTGTTTGTTCACTTTGTAAGTGCATGTATGTTTGATGTTGTATTGTTTGTTGATTGTTGTTTTGTTGTTTGCTTATATTGTTAGATTAAAACGTAGAGCAAACGTTCGTTGTTGCAAAGAGTTTGTGAGCAAAGACATCAACCAAAGGCAAGTGGCACACCTCATAAACTTCCTATTATTTCTATATGCATTACTTAGTGTATTTTTATATGCATGTGTGGGATAGTATTGCTATGCTAAACCTGTGTAGAATTCCCTTACTCCTATGTCTAGGTTCCTATATCATACTTAGCAGAAATATTGATGCTATGCAATTGATGAAAAGTTTTACAAAATATTAAGTGACTACTCAGGGCTGTGCTCATGGTTGTCGTCGCCTAGGATGAATGTCTATTCTACTTAGGGCCGTGAGCATGGTGATTTTCACCTGAGAGTACATCCACTAAGTTAATGAAACACCTGGGTGGTAAGTGGTTGTATGGTTTATGTTGAGTGGCTACTCAGGCCATGTCTATGGTTCCTGGAGTACGTACACTTGTGAATGGCCACCCAGGAACAGAGGAATCTGAAGAACTCCGAGTGACGATTGCTTCCAGTGCAGCCATTGCCATATGGGCTCTGGCTTGATCAATAATGTTGCGTGTACTCTCTCCGACTTGACAAGCAGATGTAGGGGGTGTTAGGTGGAACGGGTCAAGGCAGGTGGGAGGGAAAATGATTCTGAAAGATCTCGTCTCATTCTTCTCCTTTCCTTATCACAAATGGTGTGTAAAGGATAATTTGGGTTGAATGGGTACAATGGTGAAAGTGCACAACCTCTGCAGAGTGTAAAACTAAGTACTTAGTCGGGTCCCCGGTACGGACAATTTGAGCAGCTGATCACGGACGTCAACGGAGGATTCCACCATTCCAACTTCAGAAATAAAACTTGATGGGTGAACAAGGGAAGATGAGATTTATGGTTTTCATGCCATACTTGTCTTGATTTGAAGAAAGTGTTTTCCAAAGAGATAGGAAAAATTGGCTTTATGCAAAATAGCCTTGAACTCCACCAGCCAAATGTGCATTTAGGCTATAGAGTTATTCCATTAAGTGTCCACCATAGTGTCACTTGCCCGACTCCATTTTTAATGGAATCTGGCCCACGTTGTTGCAATATTTTTCTTATTGCAGATTATTAAGATGACGAGTGAGGTTTCGTTTAAAGGTTTCGAGTCTGCAACCAACATGTTTTCGCCTGTGGCAACATGAAGTTGTTGGAGACTGACGAGGTGGTAACTCGGCAAATCCCAGGGTTGTGCACCCCGGGTTGATTGATGGGGAGAGAAAGAGAGGTGTTGGTGATCACGACGGCTGACAAGCAAGGTTTTACCCAGGTTCAGGCTCCCGGAAGATAACACCCTACTCCTGCTTGTCTGATTATTGATGCGAGTAGCGATTACAATGGCGATATTGCGATCTCGCTAGGGTTTGTTGTGGTGGCTATGAGGATGTCCTATAGGACGGGCAACCCTCCTGGCTTTATAGGTAGCCAGGTCTCGGGCGGTTGGTACTGATATGGCAGGTTACAAGACCTAACCGAGTTGGACTAGGATACATGGTACCCCGAGTGGGCCTTCTGTGGGCCTTTCCATGCTTGGCGCGGCCTAGGTAGCCTTACGGTGGGCTAGTCGAAAGATAGCCCCACGTCAGTAGCCCCCGAGTGCTTGGTCGAAGCGCAGCGTCGGGCAAAGGACTTCCTCCTCCTGGACGCGCCATTGGATTGCTTGATCTTGAGCTTGAACTCGATTTCTTCAGTCGAACAGGCCTCTCCCGATGGGAGTAACCTTTGCAGTCGAATTACTTTGTCATGTTCTTTATGTGAAGCTTGCTTCTATTCGGCCATGTTGGCTTACTTGTAGATCTGATTCGGCTGCGGGAGCTTACTCGACTTTCTTCGTCACCCGAATAGACGTTTCGGGTTCCTTGACCAGCGCATTGTCTTCAGTTGTTTCAGCTTAGGAGCCTACCACTCGAACCTTGCATTCGAGTTATCTCGCTGTCCAGTTTTTTGGAGCCGTTGGCTTGATGACGTCGCTGATGACGTTTCCTTGCACGCCTCTGCGCCCGATGGGACGTGACATGGCGGGGCCCACTGGCAGCGCTGACCGCGGTCAGCAGTTGTCACGTTTCCGAACTAGGTGCGAAATTTTCACGCACGATGATGACGCCTCGATTCTCGTGCGTAGTGGACGAGATGGGCGGCGACGGTTGGCCTCTTTGCTTGACACGTGGACGGCGGGATGAAGATGCTCTGAACCGCTGCACGACGGAGGGCTGAGATTGATTTTGCTGAGGCATAAGTACTGCGCCGCAGCGCGAGGGCATCGTCTTCTCCATTCGTCCACGCCTCCTTTCCTCTGCCTTCTGCCATTCTCGCCCTCACCAGAGCTCCGTGCTTTTTGTCCGTCCACCTTTCGCTGCCCCGCGACGCCATGGGCAAGCCAAAGAGTGCCACTGGTTCCTCCGCCGCCGCCGACGAAGCCGGGCTGATGAAGAAGCCCGACGGCGACTGGCAGAGGTCGTCGGTGAAGAAGGCAGAGGTCGAACTCCTCCGTGCTCAAGGTCTTCTTCCGCCTGCTGATCAAGTCCAGGTACGCGCTCCTGGCAAAGAAGTTTACCCCACACCCCGGGATGGGGAACGCGTATGCTTCGTGGATTTCCTTCCGCGGGGCTTCGGGTTCCCCTTGCACGATTTTGTGCGCGGTCTCCTGTATGCCTATGGGGTTCAGATCCATGATCTGACCCCCAATGGCGTCTTGAGCATCGCAGGCTTCATTGTGCTTTGCGAGTGCTTTTTGGGTGTCGCGCCCCTCTGGGCGCTGTGGAAGTCGCTCTTCCTCGTTCGCAAGAACGTGGGGAAGAGTGGGTTGCTATTCCCCGTGGGCGGCTTCGGAATCCAAGTGCGCGGTGACACCGCGTACTTCCAGATGAAGAAGTCGGACTCCGTCCAGGGGTGGCGCAAGAAGTGGTTCTACGTCCAGTCGAGCCAGGACAGCCTGGCGGCATTCGACAACGGACGCGGGTTGCGGAAGACCCACGCCTGGTCACACCCGCTAGCTGCGGAGGAGAAGGAAGCCGCGCGGCCTCTGCTGGGCCTGCTACGCGACCTTACCAAGACCCTTGGTCGCGAGGCGGGTGGTGTCTTCTTGATGGCCACCTTCTTCCGTCTTCGGGTGCAACCGCTCAGTGCTAGGCCCCACCCGATGTGGGCCGTCGAGGGCGTCAGCACTGAGCCACTTGACGACGAGGAGGTGGAAGCCAAGGTGAGGTCCATCACCAACCTCCGAGTCGCGGACACCTGCAACGTCAAGTGCCCGGTTGCTGCTTACGGGGCATCGAACCCCGTTCCTGAGGTAAGTTCTTGACTTGTGCTCCTTGTTGTTCTGTTTCTTGAGTTCGTGCTTCTTGATTCGACTTGCGTCTACTTGCTTCAGGGTCGGTCCCTGCTGACCAGCCTTCCTCCTCTCCCTGAGAACGGACCCGACGACGAGTCGAAATTTGTCGGGGAGGAGGATGATGATGATGACGAGCTCCCGTCCGCTGTCTCCCCCAACGGCGAAGTGGAGGATGACGATGAACCCGCGCGGAAGAGGCAGAAGCGCCGGAGCGGCGGTGACTCTGCGACTGCTTCATCGCCCGCAAGGGGTGCGGAAGCTGATCCAGAAGAAGTCGTCGCGACGTCGTCGGGTGCGCGGTCACCAGGTGGCTGGAGCGAGCCCCTGGTTGTTCCCCCTGTCAGCTCCGCGCCACCGCGCGCGTTCGCGCGGCTGACGTCTGTCTCCCTGGGGAGCGATGATGAACTCGAGACCACCAGGTAAGTACCTTGTTGACTTCGAGTTGTCTTTTGTAGTTCCAATCTTGCAGTTGGTCATTGTACTATTGCTGCAGCCGTCGTTCTGGCGATGTCCACTCTCCTCATCGTGAGGTGGAGCATACATCCGCCCCTTCGACCGAGCTGGTGACCCGGGTGGCAGTTGAGGAGCGCACGCAACCTGCTGTCATCGCGTCTTCGAGTCGCGCTCCTTCGCCGCCTTTCGTTGATGCCGAGCTTCTAGACCACGTAAGTCCTTTGTACTTGTACTTGTAGTCTTGAATTTTCATCGGGTGCGCGATCAGCGCTCCCGATGGGAGTAGCCCCCGAAGGTGTGGGTGAATAGTAGAGTCGCCCGCAACTTTATTAAGATCTTGCTTTTGTTTCAGCCCTACTACTGCCAGCAACTTGATGCAGCCGCTGCTTACGTTCGCCTGGAAAAGGAGAGGGACCTGCTTCGTGCTTCCCTTGACTAGGCTGATAAGCGGGTTGCTGAGCTTGAGCTTAAGATTCGGAGTCAGGGTGAGCTTGAGAAGTCCCTCCACGAGTTCCAGAAGCGGGAGCGGATGCGGGTTGACCAAGAGAAGACTCAAGTCGACCGCCTTCTTTCCCTCGCCGGTGCTCTTGGGGGTAGGTTTCGGCTTGACGCCTACTGTGTTGTTGCTTTTGCCTTTGTCTGATGTTTGACTTGTTTGCACAGAGTCATATGGTGGAGCTCCTGAGGAGGGCTCGTCGAGTGACACCGTCGACTTGGCGACGGCTGTCGGCTTCCTAGACCGTGTCTGTGCGTATGCGTCTGATGCTCTGAGGAAGTCCACAGATGCGCTGAAGAAGTCGACGGGAGCCCTTACGACGGTGCACCGTAACATCTTCCCAAGCGACCCGCCGTCGACTGCCGTGGACGCCCTTGCTGCTCCATTTGAGGATGACGCGACCACCCTCGCCGACTTCTCTCGGGCGCAGACGGTACGCGGCTCCGAGCTCACCTTCCAGCTCCTCCTAGGCCACCAAATTCAGGGCGACTTCGAGAAGGTCGTCAACGGCTTCCCCCGTAGGCCTGATGGCCGGACCGCGTCCTTGGGCGGAGTTAAAGTGCGGGCTGCACAGCTTGCTGTGACGCTTGTGTCTACCTTCGAGAGGGCGCTGGCCAAGGCGACTGGGTCGGCTGCTGCTCGGAATAGTCGCTCGCAGTCGGAGTCTGTTGCCCAGGAGTAGTTGTAGGGGCTTAGCAGTCGCAGTGTCATGTACTGATAACTTTTGGTTTGTAATTGCTGTCTATCGATATTTTGTTGGGTCTTCTGGCCTTTGACAATACTCTGGCTGAAACTGAATGTTCCTTCCCATCATATTTGTCCATGCTGTTCAGTCGTATATTGTTATTGATTCTGCACGTTCGTGACAGACTGACTTGCTCGGCGGCACGTGTTTTGCTTCTGCGGCTGGTCCAAGTGGCGATGGATCTTCTTCAGGTGCTCGCCGTCGCCAAGCTGCCCCGGCCCCTCCGCGAAGTGCGAACGACCAGCGCATAATCACTTACTTGAAGAATAAGGTGATTGAGCTGGAGGCTACCTTGAAGAATACCGAGCTGCTCTTGCAGCGCTCCAGGTCGCATCCGACTGCGGGTTTTTTCCAACGCGAAGATTTTCTGATCGGGGAGATCGATCTCATCAGTCGGCAGATTCAAGGTTAGTACCTTCTGCGGCTGCCTTTTCTTGTTGAAATTTGCTGGTTCTGACTTCTAGCTTGTGTATGCAGACGTGAACCCAGATTGGGAGGCTGAGCGGGACCGCGTTGAAGAGCGTGTTACCCGGGAGGCGTCTGGCGACTCCCACGAAGCTCGCCATTTCTGGGTGAACAAGTCGCGAGGGCGCATCCTTGCTCGCATGCTCGACCGAACCTGTCGTGCGGCTGTCCTCTTGGAGAATTGCCGGAAGACCTTGTGGCACATCCAACGCGTCTACTTCCCGCATAATGGGCAGCCGCATGGGCTGTCCACCTTGCTCGAGAGGTTCCGTGACGGCGATGCTCTGAAGGAGATCGTCCACGCGTAGCTTATCGCCGGGGCGAATGCGGCTCTGGCGTACGTTCGGCTGCATCGGCCTAACCTTCCGTTGGAGAGGCTGATGGGTGATCTGCCTGGCGATGCCGAGTACGCCGATACCCTGGCGGCTGTGCGCCAGATGATTGAGCATGTGCAGAAGCACAGCGACCGTCTTGTTGGCCCACTCGGAGCACCGAAGGCCGAGCTGTGCGAGTATTTGCTTCTGTTTTGACTTGTGTGGCTAGCCCCCGAGTACCTTGGGTGACGGCCTAAGCCTGCGTTGTGAACCTGTGTGGCGCAGCCCCCGAGTGAGTCGAGTGGCGTCCTAGGATTCTTTCAAGTGAGACCTGTGAACCGTGGCTACCGATTGCATCGGGTGGCGATTTAGGGTTTTGGACTTGACCTGTATGGCGGAGCCCCCGAGTAGCTCGTGTGGCGGCCGATTTCTTCAGGGAAGCCTGTATGGCGCAGCCCCCGAGTGATTCGAGTGGCGGCCTAGGAATTTTCAAGTGTGACCTGTGAGGTGCAGCCCTCGAGTATTTCGGGTGGCGATCTAGGATTTTGGACTTGACCTGTGCGGCACACCTCCCGAGTAAGTCGGGTAGGGGCCTAGGATTTTTTGAGTTGTGCATGTTTGGCGCAGCCCCCGAGTGGTTCGATTGGCGGCCTAGGCTTTTCAAGTGTGACCTGTGAGGTGCAGCCCCCGAGTGCGTCGGGTGGCGACCTAGGATTTTGGACTTGAACTTTGAGGCGCATCTCCCGAGTAAGTCGGGTAGAGGCCTAGGATTTTTGAGTTGTGCCTGTTTGGCGCAGCCCCCGAGTTTGTTCGAGTGGCGGCCTAGACTTTCATTTCAACCTGTGTGGCGCATCTCCCGAGCAAGTCGGATGGAGGCCTAGGATTTTTGAGTTGTGCCTGTTTTGGCGCAGCCCCCGAGTGGTTCGAGTGGCTGCCTAGACCTTGTGTGGCGCAGCCCCCGAGTGAATCGAGTGGCGGCCTAGGATTTTTTGTTTGTCTTGACTGAGAAGGTAGAGTGAACAACATTTTCTTCAAATCACTTTATTGATTGCTGCGAACAGGCCGCCTCATTAAAACCCTTCCTGTCCCCTCAGGTACCCTGGTAAGGGAAAGAGTGCGTCCGAAACCTGCCGCTTTGACATGCTATCCTTGTTACAATGGTTGATTCGACTAAGCATAGAACCGCCAGAGTTGTGCGATGTTCCACGGGTTGCTGCAGGCTGCTCCTGTCTTCGAGTCCTTTAAGCGATATGCTCCATTGCCAATCGCCTCTGTGACGATGTACGAACCGTCCCATGGGGAGGCGAGCTTGTGCACTTTTTTCTGTTTGAGGCGAAGGACCAGGTCCCCTGCGACGAAAGCTCTTGGTCGCAATCTTCGTCCGTGATAGTTGCGCAGGTCTTGCTGGTATACGGCTGATCGCGCCAGAGCGATGTCGCGTGCTTCGTCCAATATGTCCATGCTGTCTTCGAGTGCCTCTTCTGCATCTGACTCGTCGTAGGCGACCACCCGTGGTGCGTCAAACTTGATGTCGCAGGGTAGGACTGCTTCTGCACCGTACACCATGTAGAATGGAGTGTACTGGGTGGATCTGTTAAGCGTGGTCCGCAGACTCCAGAGGACTCCAGACTCCTGAGTGGCACACGCAGTCGCTTCTTGATGCCGCTGCAGACTAAACCGTTGGCCTTCTCCACTTGCCCATTGGATTGCGGGTGTGAGACGGATGCATAGCTGAGTTTGATACCTTGCTCTGAGCAGAAGTCTTTGAATTCTTCGGCTGTGAAGTTCGTGCCGTTGTCTGTGATGATCCCGTTCGGCACTCCGAATCTGAAGATGATGGACCTGATGAAGTTGACCGCTGTTGATGCAGTCGAACTTGTGATGGGTGCTGCTTCAATCCACTCAGTGAAATTGTCGACTGCAACCAGGAGGTGAGTATGCCCTCCGGGTGATGATTTCTTCAGCGGGCCCACCATGTCTAGCCCCCATTGGGCAAAGGGCCAGGGTAGCGGTATTGTCCTGAGCTCTGATGCTGGCGCGTGTGGCTTGTTGGCAAACTCTTGGCACCCTGTGCATTTCTTTACTAGATCTTCGGCGTCCTGCATGGCTGTTAACAAGTAGAACCCGGCTCGTAGTGCTTTGTCCACCAGTGCTCGACTGCTGGCATGATGCCCGCAGATACCCGCGTGGATGTCGAGTAGGATGGCTTGGCCGTCGACTGGGTCTATGCACCTCTGCAGGATTCCCGAGATACTTCTCTTGTAGAGCTCCCCGTTGATAACGGTAAAGCTTTTGGAGCACCTGATGATCCGCTTTGCTTCTACTGGGTCCGCTGGCAGCTTCTGATGCAGTATATACGCCAGGTATGGTCCTGTCCATGTGGCTTCGACTAGCATGACTTCCATGGGGACCTTCTCTTGGCTTGGCGGTGTTGCATCGCCTTTTGCTTTTGTTGCGGTGCTTGCTGCGGCTTGAGTCTTGATAGATCTCTGCGTGATGCGCTCGAGGAAGACGCCGGGTGGAACTGGAACTCTGTCTGATCCCATGTTAGCGAGGACGTCGGCTTCTTCATCGTTGTCGCGGCCGACGTGCCTTAACTCGCAGCCCTCGAAGTTGCCTTCCATCTGGTTGTACAGGTCTCGGTAGGCGATCATGTTGTCGGCGATGGCGTCGCGGGACTTCATGGTTTGCTGTACCACCAGGTAGGAGTCGCCGTAGATCATGAGGTGCGTGGCGCTGCAGTTCTTGGCCATCTTCATGCCATGGATCAGGGCCTCGTACTCGGCTTCGTTGTTGGATGGCGCCGGAAAGTCCATCTGTAGGACATACTTCAGCTTGTCACCCTTGGGGGAGATGAGCACAACTCCTGCCCCGGCTGACTTGAATTTCTCGGAGCCATCGAAGTACATAGTCCATGCGTTGGACAAGTCGGGGACATTTGGCAGCTGGGCTTCTATCCACTCGGTGGTGAATTCTGGGAGGACTTGGGCCGTGATGGACTTCGGGTGAGTATACTTCAGCCCCCATGGTCCTAGTTCGACAACCCACTTGGCGACTCGTCCTGTCGCGCGTTGGTTTGTGAGAATGTCTGCTAGTCCATAGGAGCTTACCACCGTGATCGGGTGCTCGGAGAAGTAGTGGACGACCTTCCTAGAGGTCATGAAAACTCCATACGCCAGCTTCTGGTAGTGCGGGTAGTTCTGCTTGGACAGGGTGAGGACTTCGCTGAGGTAGTAGACGGGCCTTTGCACCGGGTGACTGTGCCCTTCTTCTTCTCGCTCGACTACGAGTACCGTGCTCACCACCCTGTTTGTTGCTGAGACGTATAAGTATAGCGGCTCGTTTTCCAGCGGTGCCACGAGGACTGGGGAGGTTGTCAGGGTTTTCTTGAGATGGTCGAACGCATCCTGCGCCTCCTGTGTCCACTCGAACTTGTCCGTCTTCTTCATCAGTTGGTAGAAAGGTAAAGCTTTCTCTCCCAACTTACTAATGAACCGGCTGAGAGCTGCGACTCGGCCGGCTAATCGCTGCACCTCACGGAGTTTGGTTGGTGCTGGCATTGTGAGAATGTTCTGCACCTTTTCGGGGTTCGCTTCGATTCCTCTTGCAGATACCAGGTACCCTAGTAGCTCTCCGGCTGGCACGCCGAATACGCACTTCTCTGGGTTGAGCTTGATCTGGTACACATCGAGTGCAGCGAAGACCTTGCGGAGGTCGTCGACTAAGGTATCTTCCTTTCGGGTCGTGAAGACGATGTCGTCGACGTAGAGTTGGACGATCTGCCCGATGAGCCCTTTGAGGCACGCTTGCATTGTCCGCTTGTACGTGGCACCTGCGTTCTTTAACCCGAACGACATCGTCTGGTAGCAAAAGACGCCGTCGGGTGTGATGAAGGCCGTTTTCTCTTCGTCCTCGACTTTCAGCCTGATCTGCTGGTAACCTGAGTAGGCGTCCAGGAAGGACAGGCGCTCGCAGCCTGCTGTCGAGTCGATGATCTGGTCTATCCGTGGGAGCGGGAAGTGATCCTTGGGGCAACACTTGTTGACTGCGGTGAAGTCAACGCACATGCGTAGTTTTTCGTCTTCTTTTTCTCCACTAGGACCGGGTTGGCGACCCAGTCCGAGTCTTTGATCTCTCGGATGAACTTGGCGTGCAGTAGTCTGTCGACTTCCATGGTTATGGCGTCTCGCTTGGGTCCTGAGAAGCGTCGCATGGATTGTTTAAATGGTCTTGCGTCCTTGTGGACCTTAGAGAGTGCTCGGTGAGTTCCCTGGGTATACCTGGCATGTCAGAAGGTTGCCATGCAAAGTTCTTCCAGTTCTCACGTAGGAACTCGATGAGCGCGCTTTCCTATGCGGGGGTCACACTTGATGAAACCTTGACCATCTTTCTGCTATCAGTCGGATGGACTTGGTGGATGATGGTGTCGTCGTTCGTGTTGAATGTTGCGTCCTTAGCTGGCTTCTTGCGAGATGAAAAGATGGTCTTGTCGTTGTCGGCTGATATGGCCTTGAAGTGCTCCTCGACTCCGAAGAACTCAGAAATCTTGGCGAACTCGCGATCACAGCTGTTGGAGAGCCCGAAGTCGCCGCGTACGGTGATTACTCCTTTCGGTCCGGGCAACTTGACCATCAGGTAGGCGTAGTGGGGTACTGCCATGAACCTGGCAAAAGTTGGGCGTCCGAGTATGGCGTGGTACTGCGACTACCAGTCGATGACTTCGAAATCGATCGACTCCTTCCTGAAGTGCTCGGGTGTGCCGAGGATGACGTCGAGCGTGATTGTTCACATGGGCGTGATTGCTTGCCCTGGTACTATGCCGTGGAAAGTGGTTTCCGATTCCGGCAATTTCTCTATCGACATGTTCATTCTTCTCAGGGTGTCGGCCAATACGATGTTGATGCCGCTGCCTCTGTCCATGAACACCTTCTTCAAGCTGTAGTCGCCGATTAGGGCCTCAATCACGAGTGCGGCGTGTCCGGGTCGGGTTACCTCGGATGGGTGATCTGCCCTGGAAAACATGATGGGTGTCTCTGACCCGCGCAGGTAGTCTGGTACTGCGCGCGGTCTGTTGATGGCCTAAAGTACTTGGCGGGTGATGAGCTTTTGGCGCCTGTTTGACGGGGGTCCCTTGTGGATCATGTTCAGTTGTCCCCGTGCGGGTGGATACGTGTCGGTTGCTGCCGACTGACCTTGTTGTTGTTGCTGCTGCTGCGGCTGGGGGAATGCTCCGGCCGCCTGCACCTGGTTGTTGTTTGCGGGTGCCGCCTGGATGGTTAGCTGCGGGGCTGCCTGTATTGCTTGCACTGGAGCGATGATTTGCTGCATGGCTTGGAATATCTTCCGTGCTTTGCGACAATCCTTCAGCAGATGGCTGGAACCCCACTTGCCTGTCTCCGGGTTGCGGAACGAGTGATGCTTACAAGGTTGCATCAGCTCCTCTGCCGGGGTTAGCGGGCGCTTCCACTCGCGTTTCTGGCCTCCGTCGTTGTGGCTAATGCTGCTGCCACGGTTGTACTGACTCAAGCTGGACTGTCGACCTTGATCGTACTGTCGACTGTTGTCGCGTTTGTCATCACGGGGGGTTTCATATCCCGCCGCTACTAGCTCGATTGTGTCGTGGGTGTAACGTGGCTTCTTCTTTTGACGTGCCTCACGCCAGTTGCTTGTTTCGACCTCTTTCTTGGGGGAAGTATCGCGGACGTAACCCTCTCCTTCGGCCCACTGGTTGGCTGTCTTCATGAGCTCTATTGTGGTTTTCGGCTGGAGCCTACCAAATTCCTCGCGGAGGTCGCGGCGTGCAACGCCGTGCATGAAGGCGTCCATCACCCGGTCTTCTGAGACGGGTTCCATGGTGTTGCGGAGGAGTGTCCACCGCTGGATGTAGGAGCGGAGCGATTCATCCTTTCCTTGCTTACAGGCCTGCAACTCGATGTAGGTCGTTGGCCTTGCGAATGTTCCCGAGAAACTTTTTATAAAGTTATCCTGGAATTCTTCCCATGTTCGGAAAGAGTCTTTGGGTTGGCTTGTGAGCCACCCGCGCGCCAAGTCCGTCAGCATGAGCTGGATGTACTGCATTGCCGTAGTCGACGTCCCGCCTTGGAAGGTGCAGGCGATGAGGTAGTCCTTGAGCCACAGTCGTGGATCTTGCTTCCCGTCGTACTTAGGGGTGCCTGCTGTCAGCTTGAAGCCCTTAGGCATGCGGGTGTCGCGGATGTTGAAGCTGAAGCATGCAGCCCCGCATGGCTCGAAGTGACGGTCGGCCTGGTCGTCTAGGTTCGCAGCTCCAGCCAAACGTTCTTTGCGGTTGTTGTCCACCGTCTTCTGCGTGAGGACGTCGCAAAGGTCCTTGATTGGTTGTCGCTTGCTGCTGGGACCTCCGAGGTTGCTGGCTCGCGCGCTCGGTTGCTTGGTACCTTGGCCGCTAGAGCTTCTTCGATCGCCCTAATGGAGGCGATTTGCTGTCTGTGGAGCAGGGAACGTGCGTCTCCCTCCGGTGGCTGCGTGAGCTGGAGGTATGTCTCGACTGAGATCAGGGCGGCGTTCGCCATCTTTGGGACGGGTATCCCGTTCTCATCCTCGGTGACGAAGGACGACTCGAGGTTGCGGGTGACCCTGGTTCGGTCGGCGTCTGTCAGGAGGGGAACGCGGGCTCTGTTTCGCCGTGCTCCTTGGTTAACTTCCGTGGAGGAGGTAAAGGAGAGGGCAGCACGCCTGGCACTCGATGCATCTGCGTCCCTCTTGCGCCGGAGTAAGTCGGCTTTTTCGGCGCGGAGTCGTTCGCCTTCCTTGCGTAGCAAGTACTGGACCGCCAGGTTATCCTCTCTAGGTGCGTCAGGTGGAGGGAACGTGCCCTCGTCGACATGCTTCATGGCTTGGATTCCCATGTCCCGTGTAATGACGATTTTAGTCTGGTCCGGCATGATCACCTCTAGTGGGTATGCGGGTTCTTCGTTGTCATCGGGTGGCGCTGTGCCCGCCATGAAGCATTGCTTGGGGTAGACTTGGGTCGGTGTGTTTGTGCTGCCACTGCTGCTTCCGTCATCCGAGCCTTGCTCGGGATCGAAAATTGCTGCAACGTGACGCGCGGCGCAGTCGTTGCTTCGCCTCCTTGAGATCGTCCACGTGCTCTGAGGTTTCGCAGGCGCCGGAGCGAGTGCGATTGGCTTGGGGTAGACTTGGCAGCCCCATGATGACGAAGACGTGCGTGACGTGGCTGTCAGCCGCAAGCCCTTGGTCGTCTGCGCGGGTGCAGTAGTTGAAGTAGATCTCGATTTATCAGCCCGTGCGATCTGGATTGGTGTAGTAGACCCGATCCACGCGGCCGTTGCTGAGGTTGTCGATGCAGTCGACGCAGGTGCGATCTTCCCGGGTGCAACATGAGCGATCTCTGCGGGTGCGGCAGATGCGATCTTCGCGGGCGCGGTAGATGCGATCTTCGCGGGCGCGGTAGGTGAGGTCTTCGCGGGTGCGGTAGATGTATCTTCGCGGGCGCGGTAGGTGATATCTTCGTTGGTGCGACAGATGCGATCTTCACGGGTGCGACAAATGCGATCTTCGTAGGTGCGGCAGATGCGATCTTCGCGGGTCTTGATGAGGGCGGCGGTAGATTCGCTGATGCGGGTGCTGCCACGCGTGGCGCGGTTGCCGCGGACCTGAGTATTCCGCGACTATCGGCGAAGCAGCACACGGAGCCGAAGGTGATGTGTATACCTTTGTCCAGGTCGGCGTACACCGAGCGGCGAGCCGGAGGGTGGAGGACGTACTCGAAGGAGCCGAAGAGGATCGACTCCCTGGCGACGCTGACGTCGGTCTTCATTGCGGATGGATCCGGAGCGACCATGATTCCAACACTTTTTTAACTTCCCACAGACGGCGCCAATTGACGAGGTGGTAACTCGGCAAATCCCAGGGTTGTGCACCGCGGGTTGATTGATGGGGAGAGAAAGAGAGGTGTTGGTGATCACGACGGCTGACAAGCAAGGTTTATCCAGGTTCAGGCTCCCGGAGGATAACACCCTACTCCTGCTTGTCTGATTATTGATGCGAGTAGCGATTACAATGGCGAGATTGCGATCTCGCTAGGGTTTGTTGTGGTGGCTATGAGCGTGTCCTCTAGGACGGGCAACCCTCCTGGCTTTATAGGTAGCCAGGTCTCAGGCGGTTGGTACAGATATGGCAGGTTACAAGACCTAACCGAGTTGGACTAGGATACGTGGTACCCCGAGTGGGCCTTCTGTGGGCCTTTCCATGCTTGGCGCGGCCCAGGTAGCCTTACGGTGGGCTAGTCGAAAGATAGCCTCACGTCAGAGACCCACTGCTATTGTATTTCCGTTGTGTACCTTTTCAATGCTAGCTTTATGCTATGCAACTTGTATCGAATATTTTGTAAGTCTGGATCATCGATGTAATAAAATTGATACTTTGTTGTGATATTACATCGTAAACTGTGTGTGCAAACGAATCGATCCAGGGATTTGCACTATACACATGTATCTGCCTTATTTAAAGTGCAGGTACGCTACAGATGGTATCAGAGCACTGTGTTGCCTGTAGGTTCGAAAACCCCTAGGATTGGACAGAGACCAAAAGTTAAATATTTTTAAATATACTAGGTTTCAAACTTGAGAAATTTTAAAATTTCCTTTCTATCACTACATTAAATTTCTTGTCTCGCCTTGAATTCTAATACTCTTACCTGTTCAAAATTCCAGATGGGAGAGTACACTGAGACAGCGTATGCTGGTGTTTTGTCGGATTTCATCTCTGGGAGGCAGCTGTCCAGGTTGACAAGTATATTGAAGCTACCACCGCCCTATTTCCGAGGAAGGAAGGAAGAGACCGACATACCTGATGTGATGCGTTGGGAAATCCGCACAATCATGACCCCAGATCCCACGATGCCAGACTTCGAGCCCGTGGACTATGTCACCTACTACCCTGAATGGATTGAAGGAGTGAACATAGGTATGGTGGACTTGATGGCCCGATTGTGTTATAAGTATCGCAAAAAGCTGGCACCAGAATCGCCCTTCCGTGCCTTTGGGAAGAGGGATGCGCATGGCCACTCAATGGCTCACACGGGAAATTGCTTGGACCTGCCCATCACTAACAAGATGTTTGAAGACTTGGATTTTCTTATGAACTGTCTGACCAGAAAGGTTCAGCAAGCTTATAACTTCGCAGATCATGCCCGAGCCGTCATACACGCAAAAATCCAAGAACTCCAGACTTCTGAAACCCTTATTGGCCATATGGAGGAACTCATCCATGAACTACGTTTGCAGAATCTTGACAAGGATGAGCAGATTGCCACTCTTGAGGCGCAACTCAATGCACCTCCACCACCGCCAGTAGCTGAAGAAAGTGACCAAGGCACTGGAAATGTGGTAGTAACTGCAGCGGTAAAGGAGGAAGAAGACCCCGAAGAGGTGCTTTCTGAAGAGTCAATTGAGGGAGAAGTCATGCCTATGGCGAATAACCACGTAATGAAGCGCAAGCGTGAGATACATGAGGAATAAGTGGAGCAATAAAAACATGTTAGAGGGACCACCATTTATCTCATTTAGCTTATCGTATCGATTTGATGTATTGACCTATCAAATTGTGGTATGGCAGTACTATTGTTTTTTTAATTCCACGACATTGGTGTGTTTTCATTCGATAAATGATTAGTTCGATTTCTCAAAATAAGTGTGAATTTTTTTTTATGTATGTGTTTGCATCTGTTTGAATCAGGTTGATTGATATTGTTAGGAATTGGTTGTCTTGTTCTGAAATTATTGAATTTGTATTTCTCCATAGTACAAATAATTCAACTCATTTATTTTCTAAAACCAACAGATGTCTCACTCCAATATCGACAACAGTGAATCGTACCCAACTACGCGAATACTGTTAAGGAACAAGAGTCTGAAGGTGAACAATGACCACCCGCTTAAGATTGATCAAAACCATATTGTTGAAGAGAACCTTATGACCAAACTAAAGGCATGCAAAACTTGTGGAGAAGTAGGACATACGTCCAAAGATTGTTCTGATGAGTGGCCCCATGGTCAACCCAGACGTCCAGATTAAAAGACGCCGCATAAGACGGGTTACTTGCTTCCTGTGTGAAGGAACAAACCATGTCCCAATTCAGTGTCAACTTTATCCCCTGGTGCAACAAGCTAGCCACCAAGCCAAGGAAGTAATGCGACAGTCTCTCATGAAGAACTTGGAGGAACAAGGACAAAGGGTTAAATCCAAGAAAGATCTTAGCCACATAATTTGCTACAAGTGCAAAGAAAAGGGACACTATATCAGTGGTTGCCCTAAACGGAAGGAGGATAAATCTCTTCAAGGACCGAGTGGAAAACGTGAGTGTTAACAACTTTATGTATCCACCACATGTCATTGTATTTTGAATAATTGTACGCTCTACATCATAGAAATAAACAAGATTAAATAAAGTTTCTAGACTGACCCCAAAAATTCCTTTTTAAGGGTGGTGGCCACCTAGTTTAATTAAACCCCGATGCTTATAACCCATATATCCCAACTCATCCTTCTTTCTAGCCTCCCCAATCAGAAAAATCATTCCCTGCCGGTTTTCAAGATTTCATGTCAGAAATTGCATTTCTCGAAACCTCTCGAGTTATCAGAATCATTCCAAGCATTTGCTTTATCTTTCTAGCTTCTCCGAATCTCGGGGACGAGATTCCTTTTTAAGGGTGGTAGTCTGTAACATCCCAACATTTTATAATGTTCAAAAATCACTCAAATTTAAAACTTTTGTTTTGATTAAAATAAAATATTAAAATGCATAAGAAAACCAACTATAAAGGACTTCAAACGTATTGAAAGGGTTTAATATTTTAAATATCTCAAGTAATCACTAATTTTTCAAAACTTGTTTCAAGTTAAATTTTTTTATTATCCCATTGTATTTTCTTAAGCCTCATTATATAAATTGACAAATGTGTTACAAACTTTCAAACCATTTTATTCTAATAAAATAGTCACTTATAGGTAATTGATTTCAACCACTCAACCATACCTATTCATAAATTCAAGACTATTAAAATGGTATAACTGCCAAATGGTTTTCACTCCTTAAACTAAGTTCAAAATGTAGATTTGAAAATTTAAACCTATAGTTAAT
This sequence comes from Poa annua, assembly GCA_026929855.1. Classification (NCBI taxonomy): domain Eukaryota; kingdom Viridiplantae; phylum Streptophyta; class Magnoliopsida; order Poales; family Poaceae; genus Poa; species Poa annua. Next base: position 21,037,817 of record CM049432.1, on the reverse strand, counting down.
ATCTGTAAAACTTCATAGATTTTATAACTAATGATTCATTCAAATAGTCAATTTAAACAAACTAAGTTACTTTATCAAATTGCAACACATAAAATGATCTCATGAATATGTTCAACATAAGAAATAAATTAAATCTAGAACATCTTTCAAAGATATTTTATGGAGTATCCAAATGAATTAGTATTATGTTTCTTGTGATTTAAGTTTCATTTAATGCATAGCATATTTTATTATGTAGTATATTTCCATAAGAGAACTCCCCCCCCCCCCCCGTTTTCTTTAAGATAGGATTATTTTCAAAAACTCAGTATTTTGGTAAAAGTGCTATGCACTTAAAACACTTAGGTTTTTCATCATGGAGCTAGAAGGACAATGAAGGACTTAGTCAAAACAAGACTTCGGAAGTATCTTCTAGGAGTAGAGGCACTTAGAAGAAAATCAAGAAGAAGATCATGATGACCAACCAACTATATTTTCTAAGTCCTGTTTTCTCTCTCTTTCATTTCTTCTTTCTTCTCTTAGACCTTTTTGAAGACTCGGTTAAATCCAAGACCAGCCTAAGTGATGCAAAAATCATCAAGTCTAAAGATTAATCAAGACATCATCAAGGAGAATAATAGAAGTCTGGAGATGAAGTCTGAAGGATCAACAACACTTATCTCTCTATCCTTTCCCTCTTTCCAAATCTTGTTTTCCCTATAGACTTAGCAATTTTCTCTAAATATTTATACACATCAAGACTAAGCCATTTGAGAACTTATTCAAGATGAATTACAGCAAAGTTATTTTATCCAACTCATGACCATAACCCTTAGTCATTTTTGACCAACCTAATTGCATTGCATTAACTTAAAAAAAAATCATGGCATGACATGCACCTCTAGTCCTTAGAAATATGTGACACATCATGCATGACATATTTTCCTTAGAAGTTGTTTGTTCACTTTGTAAGTGCATGTATGTTTGATGTTGTATTATTTGTTGATTGTTGTTTTTTTGTTTGCTTATATTGTTAGATTATAACGGAGAGCAAACGTTCGTTGTTGCAAAGAGTTTGTGAGCAAAGACATCAACCAAAGGCAAGTGGCACACCTCATAAACTTCCTATTATTTCTATATGCATTACTTAGTGTATTTTTATATGCATGTGTAGGATAGTATCGCTATGCTAAACCTGTGTAGAATTCCCTTACTCCTGTGTCTAGGTTCCTATATCATACTTAGCAGAAATATTGATGCTATGCAATTGATGAAAAGTTTTACAAAATATTAAGTGACTACTCAGGGCTGTGCTCATGGTTGTCGTCGCCTAGGATGAATGTCTATTATACTTAGGGCCGTGAGCATGGTGATTTTCACCTGAGAGTACATCCACTAAGTTAATGAAACACCTGGGTGGTAAGTGGTTGTATGGTTAATGTTAGTGGCTACTCAGGCCATCTCTATGGTTCCTGGAGTACGTACACTTGTGAATGGCCACCCAGGAACAAAGGAATCTGAAGAACTCCAAGTGATGATTGCTTCCAGTGCAGCCATTGCCATATGGGCTCTGGCTTGATCAATTATGTTGCGTGTACTCTCTCCGCCTTGACAAGCAGATGTAGGGGGTGTTAGGTGGAACGGGTCAAGGCAGGTGGGAGGAAAACTGCTTCTGAAAGATCTCGTCTCATTCTTCTCCTTTCCTTATCACAAATGGTGTGTAAACGATAATTTGGGTTGAATGGGTACAATGATGAAAGTGCACAACCTCTGCAGAGTGTAAAACTAATTACTTAGCCGTGTCCGGCTGTACGAACAATTTGAGCAGCTGATCACGGACGTCAACGGAGGATTCCACCATTCCAACTTCAGAAATAAAACTTGATGGGTGAACAAGGGAAGATGAGATTTATGGTTTTCATGCCATACTTGTCTTGATTTGAAGAAAGTGTTTTTCAAAGAGATAGGAAAAATTGGTTTATGCAAAATAGCCTTGAACTCCACCAGCCAAATGTGCATTTAGGCTATAGAGTTATTCCATTAAGTGTCCACCATAGTGTCACTTGCCAGACTCCATTTTTAATGGAATCTGACCCACGTTGTTGCAATATTTTTCTTATTGCAGATTATTAAGATGACGAGTGAGGTTTCGTTTAAAGGTTTCGAGTCTGCAACCAACATGTTTTCGCCTGTGGCAACATGAAGTTGTTGGAGACCCACTGCTATTGTATTTCCGCTGTGTACTTTTTCAATGCTAGCTTTATGCTTTGCAACTTGTATCGAATATTTTGTAAGTCTGGATCATTGATGTAATAAAATTGATACTTTGTTGTGATATTACATCGTAAACTGTGTGTGCAAACGAATCGATCCAGGGATTTGCACTATACACTGGTATCTGCCTTATTTAAAGTGCAGGTACGCTACACTGGCCTCTTGAGGCTGCTCTATGGATGCTTTTGACGAGCCTTTCTTCAAAGACGCCCTGCGGCTGAGCTTGCCTCTTTGATGCGCGCTTGGCGATGTCATCAGCCTCTTGGTTCTCCTTTCTCGGGATGTGCATGAGCTCCATTCCCCTGAAGTGCTTCTCCAGCCTACGGACCTCTTCGTCCTTAGGCTTATAGCTTTTGTTGCAGAAGTTGACAAGCAGCTGGGAGTCGCCCTTGATGAGTAAGTGCTTGATGCCTAGGGCGATTGCGGCGCGTAGGCCAGCAAGCAGGCCTTCGTACTCAGCAATATTGTTGGAGATCTTGTCGATTCCGAAGCACACCTGGACCGCGTAATATAGCTTGTCGCCCTTTGGCGAGATGAGGACCACGCCAGCCCCACCATGGCGACAAGCAAAAGCTTCATCGAACTTCATGGTCCAGTGGTTGGGCATTCTATCTCCATAGGGCTCTTGTTCTTCTCCCAAAGGCTCTTCAAGGGTTAGGTCAGTCCATTCGGCGACAAATTATGCCAGCGCTCTTCCTTTGATCACCCTTGTGGTATCGAAGCGCAAATTGAATGGTTGTAGCTCAATATTCCATCCTGCGACACGATCTGTGGCATTTGGGTTGCGCAGGATTTCCTCCAGGGGGGAAGAGGTGACCACCGTGATGGGGTGTCCCTGGAAGTAGTGTCACATCTTTCTTGAGGCGATGAGGAGTGCGAGGAGGAGCTTCTGCTGCATCGTATATCGCTCGCGAGCATCGCACAGTACTGTGCTGACGAAGTAGACTGGATGTTCGACAAGAGTAGTCTGTGTAGCCTTGGTGTGCTCTGCCTGAAGGGGTTCCGCTAGGCCCTCAAGGGGGTTGGCCTCTAGGGGCATGACCTGGCCCTCGAGGGAGTTTGCCTCAAGGGGCTTGTCATGGGCCTCGGGAGGGTTGGCCTCAAGGGACTCGACAGGCTCCCTGGCGGGATCTTTTTGTAGCAGTTGGCTTGGAGCAGGCCTCTCGTCGAGCTCCAGATCGGGAGGCTTTTCCTTTGGAGTGGTTGCACTCTTCTTCTGGCGCACTGGCTCTTCCCTTCCTACCACAAGGACGGCACTGGCTGTCTGTGGAGTAGCTGACAGGTACAACTTCAGGTGCTCGCCTGACCTTGGGGCGACCATTACTGGTGGACTGGCCAGGTACTTCTTGAAGTCCTCAAATGCTTTTTCAGCTTCAGGGGTCCACTTGAAAGTGCATGTTCTTTTCATGATCTTGAAGAAGGGCAGGGCTCTTTTGCCGAACTTGAAGATGAATCTACCCAAGCTAGCCATGCATCCTGCTAGGCGTTGCATGTCCTTGAGCCTGCATGGAGGCTGCATGTCCCCTATTGCCTTGATTTTGTCAGGGTTTGCATCTATGCCTCTGTGAGACACGAGGAAACCAAGCAGTTTGCCTGAAGGCACTCCGAAGACGCACTTGGCGGGGTTGAGCTTGATGTTGACCTTGCGCAGGCTGGCGAAGGTCTCTTCAAGGTCCCCGAGGAGAGTGTCTCCTTCTCGTATTTTTACGACGATGTCATCGACGTATGCCTCGGCGTTTCTCCCCATTTGCTCGCCAAGTGCTATCCTCATCAGCCTCTGGAAGGTGGCTCCGGCATTTTTTAGGTCGAAGGGCATGCAGACGTAGCAGTACACACCGCAAGGGGTGAGGAAAGCCGTCTTCTCCTCGTCGTCCTTAGCCATTTTTATCTGATGATAACCAGAGAACGCATCAAGGAAGCAGAGGAAGTCGCAACCTGCCGTGGAGTCCACGATCTGGTCGATTCTTGGCATGGGGTAAGGGTCCTTGGGGCAGGCCATGTTTACGTCGGTGTAGTCGATGCAGAGGCGGCCTCCTCCGGCGGGCTTTGGGACTACCACGCCGTTGGAGAGCCACGTGGGGTGCGCGACTTCACGGACGACCTTTGCCGCTTTGAGCTTCTCGACCTCCTTGACGATGAATGCTTGCTTCTCGGGGGCTTGTTTTCTTGCTTTTTGCTTGACGGGGCGCGCGTTTGGACACACGGCCAAGTGGTGCCCGATCAGCTCCCTCGGTACACCAGACGTATCTGACGGAGTCCATGCGAACATGTCAGAGTTTTCCTGGAGGAAGGCGACGACAGCGCTTTCCTATTTGGGAGGCAGCGCAGCGCCAATGGTGACGCTAGCCCCCGAGCCTTCAGCCACCGAGCTGCTGAAGCTTAGAGAGACTTTCTTTGTGGCGGCTGGCTCTTGGGGGAACAACTGCTTCTTCTTCTTGGGCCTCTCGAGAGGCTCTAGGTCTTCGTCCGCGGGGAACTCCATGGCCGTAGCCTTGTAGGCCGTCTCGACAGCGCGGATGGCATCCAGGACATGTCACGGATGGTGATTATGCTATCGATGTCGGGAATCTTGACCATGTTGTAAGCATGATGCGTGACGGCCATGAATTTTGCGAGCGTGGGGTAACCGAGGATGGCATTGTATGGCAGGCCGATGTGTGCAACATCGAAGTCAATGTGGTCGGTGCGGTAATTCTCCTCGCTGCCTCTGTGAGCCGCTGGTGACCCCTCGTGAATGGCCGGGAGGGCATGAGCCGCTCGTAAAGCACTTGAAGCGCTTCGAATGTATCTGTGGAGATGACATTCAGGCCTGCTCCACCATCAATAAGTGTCTTGGAGACAGCGACGTTGTCGATGGTGGGGCTGCAGACCAGCGGGAGGGTTCCAACAGCCTTGGTGGACTTGGGGTGGTCCTGAGCGTCGAAGTTGATGGTGTACTGCGACCACTTGAGGGGTCTAGAGATTTCAGTGCTTGGGAGGGCAGCGTTGAGCTCGCGGGCGAACTGCTTGAACTGATTGTTAGATTTTGGCGCCTGTGCCCCCCCCCCCCCCCCCCCCCCCCGAGGATGCAGGCAATGGCGCCTCTTGGGGCTTGGTAGCCACCGTCCTCCTCGTCAGGGAGGTTGCCGTTTTTCTCCGCAGCATTGGCCTGGTTGCCCGATGGCTTCTGGTAGCCGCTCTTGCGCCCGCTCCCGCGGTAGCCATGGCCTTCTGCTTTCTGCCGCGGCCGCCACTGCCTTATGCTTGCTCGCGCTCCTTGCTCAACCTTTTGAGGTCGAAGCAGGATTCGGTAGAGTGACCGCGCCTGTTGTGGTATATGCAGAATGGGTGGTGGTCATCTTTCCTCTCTCCGGGCTCAGGGGAGTCCCTGCGGGTGCCCTTCTCTTAAGGCTCTGGCGCGAGAACCGCGGTGGCCTTGCGCTTGGGCTCCTCCTTCTTCTTCTGGATCCTGGACCCCTCAACGTGCTCGTCCCCTCTCGAGGACATCTTGACGAAGAGGAGTCCCTCTTCAGCCTTGGCGCACTTGTCCGCCAGGTCGAACAGCTTCACCACAAAGGTGGGCTTGTCGTGGATGCCCAGCTTCTCGAGCATCCTGCTGTTTGAGACGCCCTCGCGGAAGGCGGCGATGACCTGGGTATCAGGGATGTTCGGTATCTTGTTACGCACTTGGCTGAAGCGCTGGATGTACTTGCGAAGCGTCTCATCCTTCTTCTGCACCACATCGCACAGGTCGTTGTGGGTGAGGGCGCGCTCGTACGTTCCCTTGAGCTGCTTGCAGAGCTCCTCCCAAGAGTTCACGGAGTCCTTCGAGAGGTTCAGGAGCCACGACAGCGCAGAATCGCGAAGCGCGTGAGAGAACCAGTTGGCCATGACCTTTTCGTCTCCTCCTGCAGCTTGGATGGAGGTGGTGTAGAGCTACAGGAACTCGATGGGGTTGCTGGAGCCGTCGAAGCCCTTTGGGAGAGCCGGCCTGAACTTCGGGGGCCAGACCACGCGACACAGGGAGCGGGTGAACGCCATGTAGCCCCACGCGAGCGTCGGGCGCGGTGCGCTGCACGATCAGGCAATCGTGCGGCAGGGACGCGTGCGAGGCAGCCCTCTGCGTTGCAGCCGGTGCAGGCCCTGGCGGGGGTGGAGGCGCGTTTTTGCGACCCTGCCCGCGAGAGAGGGGTGCACGTAGGACTGCGACGGAGCGGGGCGCGTCGTGGCGATGCCGACAAGGTGGTTGAGGCGCTCCAGCCACTGCTCGTGGGCCTCAGAGGTGGGCTGGTAGCGAAGAAGCTCCTGCGCCATCAGCAGCGCGGTGGGGCGCGGGGTCCGTCCTGCCTGGGCCGGAACCGCTCGGGCGCCGCTTCGGGTGCGACGACTGCGCGTCCTCCTGGTGCTCGGAGTTGCGCTCGGGCTCCTCCACATGAGGGCTCGAGGGGGCGCGCTCTTCTTGGCGGGGTCGGTCCCGTCGTGCGCGAGTAGCCGTGGCAGCTGGCGGGGCGCGCGCTCCTTCAGGAGCGCGTTGGTTGACGCGGGCGGTGCGGGTAGCGCGGGTGTTCGCCATTGCGCGGCGGCGGCTCGAAGGTCGTTGACGCGACTCAACCCCCTACCTGGCGTGCCAAATGTCGGGTTATGACTCCCTAGAACTGGGGGTAGTCACTTCCTGAAGAGTAGTTCGTTAAGGGGATTGAACGCGGAGGTCAAGACCCTCGAGAGACACGGCGACGCTGCTCGCCGGACTAGAAGACGAAGCACCCACGACAGAGATGGACACCGGCCCGTACCCAGGTTCACGGCCCTCGTGAGGAGGTAAGACCGCTACTCCTGCTTGTCTGAATTGAGTTATGGAGTTTAAAGTACAACTAGGCTTGCCGAAAGCCCCCTTGAGGCAGTTCGTGCCTGGGGGGGGGGAGATGATGACCTTTTCACTCTTCCAGGCAGAGGCTATCCTATTTGGGATTGCTAGGGTTTACAAGCGTTTTCAGAAAGGCCGACCCTTCCTAGGATGGAAGTCTTGTCCCTTTTATAGGCGCCTCTGGCGCTATCCTTCGGCTTGGCCGTCGAGGTGGTTCCCACATGGCAGAGGCATGGCGGAGCAGGAGTCCACCGCGGTCCATTCGTCCATGGACGCGATCCATTGTTGATAAAGGTGGGCGCGGTGGCCGACAGGCGGCCGACCGCGCTGTAGTGCCCGCAGGGAGGGCAGTCTCTGAGGTGGAGCCCGCGATGACGTTCTCCATTGGAGGGTTGCGCCGTCCACCTGCTTTATCGCCAGAGTAGAAGGTCATGGCAGTTCCGCAGCAGGCGGCGCGGCTTTATTGACCCCTTTATCGCCTAAAACGGCAACGGGGGTGCTTGCGTCACCACGTGGGCGTGGCAGGGGCCATGTGCGTCTTGCCGTACTTTCTTGGTCGCGACGTTTCCCTTCAGGCCTGAGGAGGATTGAGGGGGGTTCCTGTTGGGTTCCCTCGAGGCGCGCTAGCGCCTCGGGAGGGTCCCCTGAAGCGAGGGATCCCCTGAGGCCGTCGTTTCCTCTTCAGGCACTCAAGGGGAATTGCCTCTCGAGGGTCCCGCCAGGCAGTGATGCCTGGTCCTTAGTCGTTTCGTCTGACTGGCCAGCGTGCGAGGCCTGGGGTGAGTGGGCTCTCCATACCCCAGTTCCCACTGGGCCGACAGCGAGTTGTACAAGCGAAGCACGTGTGGCATCTATCAGCGGTGCATACTGCCAGAAGAAGGCCGGGAAATTCTGAAGGACATACATATCGGCACTTGCGGGCATCACGCCTCCGCCAGATCCATTGTGTCCAAAGCTTTCCGCCAAGGTTTCTACTGGCTAACCGCCAAAGAAGATGCGGAGCATATCGTGAAAACATGCAAAGGATGCCAGTTATACGCCCGCCAACCTCACATGCCGGCACAAGAGCTCAGGACAATTCCAATCACTTGGCCGCTCGCGGTTTGGGGCTTAGACATGGTTGGTCCCTTCAAGAAGGCACGTGGTGGGTATACCCACCTATTGGTCGCTGTCGGCAAGTTCACTAAATGGGTCAAGGCCAAGCCGATCAGCAAACTTGATGCGCGAACAACCACCAATTTCCTCTGGGGAATTATCTCTCGGTTCGGAGTTCCACACAACATTATCACTGATAATGGCAGCAACCTATCTCAAGGCGACATTGAAGAATACTGCATTGATCTAGGCATCCGGCTTGATTTGGCATTTGTGTAACACCCTCAATCAAACGGAAAAGTAGAGCGTACAAACGGCTTAGTCCTCTCAGGACTTAAGCCCCGTCTCGAAGCTCCGTTACATAGGGCAGCCGGCGCTTGGACATAAGAGCTACAGTCCGTGCTTTGGAGTTTGCGCACAACGCCAAACAGATCTACCGGCTACACTCCTTTCTTCTTAGTATATGGCGCAGAGGCGGTGCTAGCTACCGACATGAAATATGATTCCCCAAGAGTTCAAGCCTACATCGAGCAAGACGTAGAAGGTGCAAGACAGGATAGCCTAGACTTGTTAGATGAAGAAAGAGACGTCGCTCTACATCGCTCCGCCTTGTACCAGCAACAACTCCGCCGCTACCATAGCCGGAGAGTGCGGAAGCGAGGCTTCAGAACAGGTGACCTGGTTCTCCGACTAATTCAAGACAGAAAAGGCTTGCACAAATTATGCCCGCCATGGGAAGGACCATTTATAGTCACAAAGGCGCTGCTCAATGATTCCTACTACGTAACCGACATCCGCGACGAAGAAGAAAAGAGAAGGCGCAAGAAGGCGGCAGGAAGGAGAGGAACCAAGCGCAAAAGATGCATTGACGACCCGTTCGAGCAAACAAGACGGCCTTGGAACATTGAGCAGCTACGTCATTTTCTACACTTAGCAATTTACAATTGTAATAAGTTATATATGATTATGAAATAAAATTCTGTAGTTCCCCATCTTTGTTGAGAAGCATGCCATGTTTTGTCTTTTCTTACAATCAGATATCCCCTATGTATCTAAGTTACCTATTTTCTAGCTCCGTGCAAAGGTTCAAACTGGTAGATACTTGCAGCTTTCGAGCCAAACCAAAGCAAAAATCAACTTTTTGCGCCCCCTAATTCCTTTACTTTGATTACTTATATGTGGTTCGCCTAGTAGTATGTCTTTGGCGCCAACATGTTGGCTTTGGTTCTTGATTCTAAACTCACGGTACTAACCCTGGTTGTTTCAGCTAAAGTTCTCGGCTGAGGTTTTGCCAACATACAAACAGTCTAGCATATAAGTCAAAATAAAATTAAGGCGGGCCAAATAAAACAAGGTAAAAGCCTACTTGAAGTAGCAAAATAAAATAAGTTAGCTGGCTTCCCGCCTAGAAGTACATCTCCAAAAGATTTTTACAAAAAATTACAAGTTGAGATATAATTGTTTCAGGGGCAGGAGGAGGTTGGCCGTCAAGATAAAATAAAGAGAGCTGGCAACAGGGATTATTGGCTCGGGGGACCGCCTATATCAGGACTTGGGGGCTGACAACCTCAGCCCCAGAGTTATCGCTCCCCTCCGCCTCGACCGTGTTGACAGCTCCAGCTTCTCCAGCAACGGGCACAAGATGGCGCCGATAGAAGACCGTCGTGTCAACCATGTCGGCAACACGCGTGGCGTAGCCGGCAACGCTGTTCAGCACAGCAGCCGGCTAGACCTCGCTGCCGTCTTCATAGGTAGACGACATGCCCTCGGTGACGACCTCTATCTCCGCCTCGGGGTGCCATGAATAATCCAAGGGCAGTCTTGGCACCACCCCGCACCGCCGACTTCAGCGAGCTCTTGTGCAGGTTCGTGGCTTGCTCCAGCATGCTGGGCACATCGCTGAACTCGGCGGGCTCCTGGCTGCCGGAGGAGATGAAGAACTTGGCGGCAAACCGCTTGGACGTCGCCAAAGTCTTGGTGATCAGTTCTCCCAGACGCGCAAGGCGATCTAGGTGGGGGCTGACAACCTTGTAATCGCCTAAGCCGGCAGCAACTGTACCAAAAAAGTAAAAGCGTCAGTTTGGCTCAGGCTAACAAACTGACGGCAAAGATTAAGAGTGAGGAACATCTTACCAAGGACCGAGTTATGAAGGCGGACAACTCAATCATATGAGCCGCCACGGCATCCTCCGCAGTCTGGGCACGAGAAGTCTGCTTAGATATCTCCTCAGCAGCCGCCTTCTCCGCCTCCGCCAATTTTTTATGCAGGCTATCAGCTCTCCGGTAAGCTGGCTAGACTCCTGCGCAAACTTCATCTGCTGGGCCTCCATCTGATTCCGATGCTCCTCCTTCATCGCCAAGTTGGCGGCCGCCAAATCAGAGGCTTCATTCATAATTGCTTGAATATCAGTAGACGCCTTCAGTATATCCTGGGCGTTATCTAGCAGTTCTACAATATGGATTTACTAGCTAAATGATTGGCGGCAGCAAACACAAAACATGGCGGAAGGCAAAAAACACTCAGTGATTTTACCTTCATCCTTCTTGCGGGCCGCTTCCAAGTCGGCAATCTGCGCATCCTTGGCGTCAGAATCTTTTTTCAGATCGCGATACCGCTTGTTTATATCCGGCCTGGAGGAGATAAGCTCCACGTTGGCGGAGAGGACGCCCTGCAGACAAAAAGATAAAGGCATATAACATATTGTCAAAAACCACTAAGCCGGCAACCCGTAACGCCCTCCAAGTCGGCGAAGGTCTGGGCGGCGAAATCGGCAAAAGCCAGGGTGGAGTCTCTGGCCTCCTTAAAGGATTCCCAAGGGTCCCTAACCTTGCCGCCTCCAGCAACTGGGGCTGCCCTTCGCGTTCCGCCGGCAACCTCCACCAGCAACTCCTCCTTGGCGACACGCGATCGGACGATTTCATTGGCCGTAGCCTCAGCTGATGGAAAAGAAGCGCTAGTTGCGCGGTCAGTAGAGGAGGTCCTTGGAGGAGGGCTAGAAGCCAGAATCTAGGGCTGGCGGCGGGCGTCGCTCATGAATCCGCCGGCCCGGAGCTGAGGAGTTGGTGGCATGGTCGCCGGTGAGTTGCCCTGGGGCCGCTTTCCCCTAGACAAAAGGGATTTGGCCGACAACTTTGAAGTTGCCACCCGCTCCCTGGCAACAAAGTAAAGTTAGCCAGATGAATACCAGTAATAGAGAAGACCGACAAATGTCTAAGGCGGAAAATGAGTACCTTCGGGGCATGTTAATCCACGTGTTCTCGTCAATATCGACGAGAACCGGCTCAGTAGCCGGTGTGGTCCGTTTCTTCCTCTCAGCATTAGCCGTAGAGGAAGCATCGTCGGACGCCTTGCGCTTCTTGGTTTTCCCAGCTTCCGGCTCGTAAAAGTCGGCAACCAGGTCGTTCTCCCCCTGAGCGGAGAGGTGTTATCCAAAAAGAAAAGAACAAGTATTAAAAAGACTCAAGTATGCCGACAAAGCCGACAAAGAAAAACAGAAAAGAGAAATGCCTACCTCAAGGGGAGGGTTGTCGTGGGTGTGCATGGGCACGCCCTCCACCGCCCTCACCAGCCCTGATTTGACAAGGCCGCGAAGTCGGGCCGCCAATTCGGCAGCTGGTAACTTCTCTTCGCTTATGCGAAGAGAAGCTGTGGCAGTAGGCGAATATAGACACATCTTATGCGGGCGATACCGCAGAGGCAGTATTTGCCGGCTAAGCTAGCAGATGAAGGTGTCCACCCCGCCCAGCAGGGGAGGAGCCATCATTCGGGTGAGGAACTCGATCCGCCTTTGGATAAGACGGAGCTCCTCCGTCAACTTGGGGACTGCCTCGTCCCAGCATGGCCTGGGCAAAGGAGGCGCGTTGACAAAGTCTGGGACGCCAAATTGACGGCCCGGAGCTGCCATGTCCTGGCAGTAGAAGAAGGTGGACGTCCAGCCCTTGACAGACTCGATGTATGGTATCTAGGGATACCATTGGCGTCCTTGACGGCAGTTGAAAGTGATGCTGCCGCAAGTAGCCATTCCGCCGTCCGACACGGTCTGACGCCGGCAACGGAAGCAATATCTGAAGAAATCTAAGCTAGGCCTAATACCAAGATAGCCCTCTAATAGAGCGGTGAAGCCGACTAAGACTAATATGCTATTAAGCGCGTGCGTAGAAGATGGCCCGGCGACGGAAATGCCCGCGTGCGGCGTCGCGGGGCGCGACACCTCACCGCCCATCGTCGCCGGCGTGGTGGTCTCTGTCGCGAGCTCGCTCGACGCCGCCGAGGTGGTGGCTTGAGGTCCGGTGGCCATCACCGTCCGTGGAAGTCGCCGAAAAGAAGGTGCTCGCCGGAGTTCTCTCGGAGGTCGCAAGAAAGCTCGGGAGAGCAAGAGCGCGGGAGAGCAAAGGACGGAGGAGAGGAAGTGTGAAGGAGAAGAATGAACCGTTTGGCTCCCTATTTATAAGCTCGGGCGTTGCTCTCTGTGCAACGGCTCGATTAGCCGAACACGTGTCGATCATCCGTTGCCGCAGAACGATGCGCGCTCGCACAATCACCACGACTCCTCTTTTCCCGCGATTTGCAATCATGGCGTGATTTTCGCTCCGTTTGGTTTCAAGCTATCGTGAACCAACTGGCGTCATCCGTCTTAGATAGGTTTGACTTGCCGCCAAGGATCTAGCTTTCTCGTGAAGCTACCCGGCAAGTTTCACTGAGCCGCCTTTCCCATGTCGGATAAAGGCGGCCGTGTGCCAACGCTGAGGTACACGTTCCCCATTATTTTCAGAATTGTTCAATCCCTGCAGCCGCCAACATTGAAGAATGAAGAATCAAGAAGAAGCCGACGCCTGGAGAACTTCAACCTTTCTAGGGGTTAATGTTGTGGATATACCAACTAAGGGTATCTTTAACATGGATCAATCCGGCTAGTCCAGTGTGGCCCAAGGGTGGTAAGGCTGAAGCCTGCCGGGCGGCCCAGATAGCTGACGTACAAGGAAGTAGGCGGACGGTCCAAAGCAGACGGAAGGCCGAAGCCCATCAAACCACCAAGCCCAAGACGGAAGGCGGCAACTAAACCGGCTAGGTCTAGGCCTCTGTTTACTTGCCGGACAAGTACTTGACTTGTATCCTGGGGTCTGGCCACCTATATAAGCCGGCCGCCAGGAAGCCTTTAGGGCACGCTTCAATACGCATCGTACACATTGTAACCTGTTCACAGTGTCTTCCCAGTAGAGACTAGGGTATGAAGAGCCCACTCCCCCCAGGCCTCGCACGCGGGCTAATCAGACAAAACGACTAAGAAACAAGCCTCGCCGCCTGGCGGGACCCTCGAGAGGCAATTCCCCTCGAGTGCCTGAAGAGGAAGAGAGGCCCTCACGGGGACCCTCGCTTCAGGAGACCCTCCCGAGGCGCCAGCGCGCCTGGAGGGAAGTCAACAGGAATCCCTCGACAGGCCTCTCCAGGCCTGTGGGGAAACGTCGCGGCCAAGGAAGTACGGCGGGACGCACATGGCCTCTGCCACGCCCACATGGTGACGCAGGCACTCCCGTTGCCGTTTTGTTGATAAAGGAGTCAATAAAGTTGCGCCGCCTACTCCAGGACTGCCATGACCTTCTACTCTGACGATAAAGCAGATGGACGGCGCAACCCTCCAAAGAGAACGTCATCGCGGGCTCCAACATAGAGATTGTCGTCCCTGCGGGCAGTACTGCGCGGTCGGCCGCCTGTCGGCCATGGCGCCCAACTTTATTGATGATGGACCGTGTCCATTGACGATCCGGCGATGGTGGACTCCTGCTCCTCCACGCCACTGCCGTGTGGGAGCCACCCCGGACGCCGAGCAGAAGAAGAGCGCCTGAGGCGCGTATAAAAGGGGCAAGATCTCCGTTGTAGGAGAGGTAGGCGAATTGCTTGCTACAACACTTGTAAACCCTAACGCTGCTGAGTAGGATAGCCTCTGGTTGGAGGAGGAGGAAGATCATCTCTTCCCTCCCCAGGCAAGAACTGCCTCAAGGGGGCCCTCGGCAAGCTCTGTTGTACTGTAACCACCATGGTTCAATGCACACAAGCAGGAGTAGAGACCTTACCTCCTCTCGAGGGCCGTGAACCTGGGTACGGGCTGGTGTCCAACTCTCTCGTGGGTGTTTCGTCTCCAGGTCCAGCGAGCAATGTCGCCGTGCCCCTCGAGGGTCTTGACCTCCGCGTTCAATCCCCTTTACGAACTACACTTTAGGAAGTGACTATCCCCGTTTCTAGGGAGTCATAACCCGACATTTGGCGCGCCAGGTAGGGGATTGAGGCGCGTCAACGACCTTGGAGCCGCCTCCACGCCATGGTGAACACCCGCGCTACACGCGCCGCCCGCGTCAACCGACGCGCGCCTGAAGGAGCGCGCGCCCCACCAGGCGCCACGGCCACTCGCGCAATGACGGGGCTGACCCCGCCGTGAAGAGCACTCCCACTCGGGCCCTCATGCGGAGGAGCCCGAGCACAACTCCGAGCACCTTGAGGACGCGCAGTCGTCACACCCGACGCGGCGCCCGAGCGGCTCCGGCCCTGGCAGGACGGACCCTGCGCCTCACACCGCGCTGCTCATGGCGCATGAACTTCTCCGCTACCAGCCCACCGCTGAGGCCCACGAGCAGTGGCTGTAGCGCCTCAACCACCTCATCGGCATCGCCACGACGCGCCCAGCACCGTCGCAGTCCTACATGCACCCCTCTCTCGCAGGCACGGTCGCAACAGACGCGCCTCCGCCTCCGCCAGGACCTGCACCGGCTGCGACGTAGAGGGCTGCCTCACACGCGTCCTCGCCGCACGATTGCTTGATCGTGCAGCGCACCGCGCCCGTCGCTCGCCTGGGGATGGAGCTCCAGCGCAACCGCCAAAACAGGCTCGTGGAAGAGATCGGCCAGGCGGGCCAGCATAACCGCAGCGTGCTGCAGCACGGAGTCGCCACGTACGCCGCCGGCTGCATGGCGTTCACCCGCTCACTACGTCGAGTGGTCTGGCCCACGAAGTTCAGGCCGGCTCTCCCCAAGGGCTACGACGGCTCTAGCAACCCCATCGAGTTCCTGCAGCACTACACCACCTCCATCCAAGCTGCAGGTGGAGACGACAAGGTCATGGCCAACTGGTTCTCCAATGTGCTTCGCGACTCTGCGCTGTCGTGACTCCTGAACCTCCCCGAGGACTCTGTGAACTCTTGGGAGGAGCTTTGCAAGCAGTTCGTCTCCAACTTCAAAGGGACGCACGAGCGCGCCCTCACCCACAACGACCTGCGCGCTGTGGTCCAGAAGAAGGATGAGACTCTCCGCAAGTACATCCAGCGCTTCACCCAAGTGTGCAACAATATCCCGAACATCCTTGACACCCAAGTCATTGCCGCCTTCCGCGAGGGCGTCACAAATAGCAGGATGCTCGGGAAGCTGGGTATCCACGACAAGCGCACCTCTGTGGTGAAGTTGTTCGACCTGGCAGACAAGTGCGCCAAGGCTGAAGAGGGACTCCTCTTCGTCAAAATGTCCTCGCGAGGAGACGAGCACGCTGAGGGGTCCAGGAGCCAGAAGAAGAAGGAGGAGACCAAGCGCAAGGCCATCGCGGTTCTCGCGGCAGAGCCTGACGCGAAGGGCGCCCGCAGGGACTCTCCCGAGCCTGGAAAGAGGAAAGATGACCACCGCCCATTCTTCATCTACCACAACTGGCGCGGTCACTCTACTGAGACTTGCTTCGACTTCAAGAGGTTGAGCAAAGAGCGCGAGCAAGCAGAAGGCAGTGGCGGTCGCGGTCGAGGCCGTGGCTACCGCGGGAGCAGGCGCAAGAGCGGCTACCAGAAGCCATCTGGCAACCAGGCCAATGCTGCGGAGAAGAATGGAAATCTCCCTGACGAGGAGGACGGTGGCTACCAAGCCCCAAGAGGCGCCATCGCCTGCATCCTCGGTGGGGCACAGGCGCCAAAGTCGAACAATCAGTTAAAGCAGTTCGCCCGTGAACTCAATGATGCCCTCCCTAGCACTGAGACCTCCAGGCCCCTCAAGTGGTCGCAGTACACCATCGCCTTCGACGCTCAGGACCACCCCAAGTCCACCAAGGCTGTTGGAACCCTCCCGCTGGTCTGCAGCCCCACCATCGACAACGTCGCTGTCTCCAAGACACTCATTGATGGTGGAGAAGGCCTGAACGTTATCTCCACAGATACGTTCGAAGCGCTTCAAGTTCCCTACGAGCGGCTCAAGCCCTCTAGGCCCTTCACTGGAGTCACCAGCGCCTCGATCGAGCCTCTGGGGCAGGTCAGGCTCGCCGTCACCTTCGGAAGCGAGAAAAATTACCGCACCGAGCACATCGACTTCGACGTTGCGTACATCGGCATGCCGTACAATGCCATCCTCGGCTAGCCCGCGCTCGCGAAATTCATGGCCGTCAGGCATCATGCCTACAACATGGTCAAGATCCCCGGCAGCGCTGGCACAATCACCATCCGTGGACATGTCCTGGATGCTACGCGCACTGTCGAGACAGCCTACAAGGCCGCCGCCATGGCATTCTCCGCATACGAGGACATGGAGCCTCTCGAGAGACCCAAGAAGAAGAAGCAACTGTTCTCCCAGGAGCCAGCCGCTACAAAGAAAGTCTCTCTAAGCTCCAGCAGCTCGAGGGATGAGGGCTCGGGGGCTAGCGTCACCATTGGTGCCGCGCTGCCTCCCAAATAGGAAGCACGCTCGTCGCCTTCCTCCAGGCAAATTCTGACATGTTCGCGTGGACACCGTCAGATATGTCTAGTGTACCGAGGGAGGTGATCGAGCACCACTTAGCCGTGTGTCCAAACGCAAAAAGCAAGAAAACAAGCCCCCGAGAAGCAAGCATTCATCGTCAAAGAGGTCGAGAAGCTCAAAGCGGCAAAGGTCGTCCATGAAGTCGCGCACCCTACTTGGCTCTCCAAAGGCGTGGTAGTCCCAAAAACCGCCGGAGGAGGCCGCCTCTGCATCGACTACTCTGATGTAAACAAGGCCTGCCCCAAGGACCCTTATCCCATGCCAAGAATCGACCAGATCGTGGAATCCACGGCAGGATGCGACCTCCTCTGTTTCCTCGATGCTTTCTCTGGTTATCATCAGATAAAAATGGCTAATGAAGATGAGGACAAGACGGCTTTCTCACCCCTTGCGGTGTGTACTGCTATGTCTGCATGCCCTTCGGCCTAAAAAATGCCGAAGCCACTTTCAAGAGGTTCATGAGGATAGCGCTTGGCGAGCAAATGGGGAGAAACACCGAGGCATATGTCGATGACATTGTCGTAAAATCCCGAGATGGAAACACTCTCCTCAGGGACCTCGAAGAGAATTTCGCCAGCCTGCGCAATGTGAACATCAAGCTCAACACTGCCAAGTGCGTCTTTGGAGTGCCTTCAAGCAAATTGCTTGGGTTCCACGTGTCCCATCGGTGCATAGAGGCAAACCCAGACAAAATCAAGGCAATAGAGGACATGCAACCTCCACGCAGGCTCAAGGACATGCAACGCCTAGCAGGCTGCATGGCCAGCTTGGGTAGATTCATCTCCAAATTCGGCGAAAGAGCCCTCCCGTTCTTGAAGATCATGAAAAGAATATGCACTTTCAAGTGGAGACCTTGTCAGGTTATGACTCCCTAGAAGTGGGGGTAGTCACTTCCTGAAGTGTAGGTCATGAACGGGATTGAACACGGAGGTCAAGACCATCGAGGGACCCGGCGACGTTGCTCGCCGGACCTGAAGACGAAGCACCCACTGCAGAGAAAGACACCGGCCCGTACCCAGGTTCACGGCCTTGTCTGTATTGAGTTATGGAGTTTACAGTACAACCGGCCTTGCCGAAAGCCCCCTTGAGGCAGTTCTTTCCTGGGGGGAGGGATGGTGACCTTCTTCCTCCTCCAGGCAGAGGCTATCCTACTTGGGATCGCTAGGGTTTACAAGCGTTGTGATATCAGAAATACCGACCCCTCCTACGATGTAGGTCTTGTTAATTTATAGGCGCCTCCGGCGCTCTCCTTCTACTTGGCCTTCGAGGTGGTTCCCACATGGCAGTGGCATGGCGGAGCAGGAATCCACCGCGGCCTGTTCGTCCATGCACGCGGTCCATTGCGGATAAAGGTGGGCGCGGTGGCCGACCAACAGCCGACCGCCCAGTTTTGCTGCAGGGGAGGTAGTCTCTGAGGTGGAGCCCACAATGACGTTCTCCGTTGGAGGGTTGCGTCGTCCACCTGCTTTATCGCCAGAGTAGAAGGTCCTGGCAGTTCCGCAGCAGGCGGTGCGGCTTTATTGACCTCTTTATCGCCTAAAACGGCAACGGGGGTGCTTGCGTCACCACGTGGGCGTGGCAGGGGCCATGTGCGTCTTGCCGTACTTCCTTGGCCACGACGTTTACCTTCAGGCCTTAGGAGGCCTTAGGGGGGTTTTGTTGGATTCCCTCGAGGCGCGCTGGCGCCTCGGGTGGGTCCGTTGAAGCAAGGGATTCCCTAAGGCCCTCGTTTCCTCTTCAGGCCCTTGAGGGGAATTGCCTCCCGAGGGTCCCGCCAGGCAGTGATCCCTGGTCCTTAGACGTTTCGTCTGACTGGCCAGCGTGCGAGGCCTGGAGGGAGTGGGCTCTCCATACCCCAGTTCCCACTGGGCCGACAGTAGCTTCCGGGCCCACGATGGGCACGATTGAGCTCATGGGCTCAGGCGAAGCGTCATGGGCCCTTATGGCCCAGCCGGCCCGAGCCACGCGGCACTGGGACGAATAACGGTCTCGCACGATCCGGTACGTGAGTCGTGGGGGTCCCACCAAGTCCCGGTAACCGCTCCTTGATGGGACATAAAGCCCGAGCGTTGCGGTAGGGAGCCGTTACCGTTTCCAATTCTTCTCACAGAAACTTCCGCGTCCCAGAGCTCTCCGCCTCCGCTATCTCCTGTGATTTTCCATTTTCCATCTCCTTCAGACCTCCGCGCCCGCGACAATGGGCCCAGTCAAGAGCAAGGGCAACGCCGCCGCTGGGTCTTTCTCCCAGGCGGAGGCCCTAGAAGTAGTGCAGGGCGTGCCTCTCGTGGGGGCGCGCATTGATTTTCAGGCGTTGGAGTGAATTCGCCACCTGGTTGCGGGGCGGACCAATGAGCATGGCACCAGCGCGCTTCAAGCTGCCCGGTTTGGGAGGTTCCCCCAAGGATTTTATCCCATTTTTCTTCATACCATCACCGCCGAGCTTGTGCCGCCATACTCGCCTTTCCTGGAGCCGGTACTGGAGTTCTATCAAATCCAAATCCTTCATCTTCATCCAAACTCCGTGCTCATCCCTTCCATCTTCGCCTATCTCTGCGAGGCTAACCTGAGCGTGCACCCCTCAGTAGCGCTCTTCCGGAATTTCGATTCGCTGCGGTGCGCGGCTGCCGGCGAGCGAACTGGGTGCGTCTCTTTCCGCATTGCGGACGGCATGGGGAGTGTGTACATTCCCATGTCATGGAGTGGAGACAAGCCTATCACGGCCCTGCTCAAGAAAGTGGGTGACTTCCGTCAGAGGTGGCTGCTGATCGGCGTCAAGTCGCCCTGCGCGTTCCTAGACGTCCCGAGGCGCCGCCCGTGAAGAACTCTCATTGGTGCAGGTCTGCCCTTCGCGGCGCAGATAACGCACACCTGGTGGGGCGTATGGAGTATCTCTGGGAGGAGGGCCTCACGGGGCAGCTAGTTGTGGCGGACTTCGTGCAGCGCCGCATTTCTCCTCTCCAGGCCCACGATCAGCCGATGTGGATGTACACTGGCCCCTCGGACCCAATGCGGCTTCACCCTGAGGATCACTGCTCGGATGTTGTCGACACCATCTTGAACATCCTCTTTCCCAATTCGGAGGTGCCTGGGAAGATCGCCGGCTCCGTGCGACCTCTACATCAGCTCCCTCTGGGTGACCGCATGGACATCTTGGACGGTATGCCGGACTTCACCCCGTATGGTTTGGCGGGGGTGATGGATGAGGTGGTCACTCCATCGGTGCATGTAGTCGTTGGTGTTGACTCTTCATCAGCCTCCCGTGCCTGGAGTGGCGATGAAGAGGCCGTGATGGGAGGGGCGTCCCCCATGAGGCACAAGCCCTTCACCGACGAGGTTTGCAACGTCTCGTCAGGTGACGACGACGCCTTCGTTGTGGCGCCTTCGCGCCCCGTGGAGGAGGTGACCGAGCCGGGGAAGGCCTTTGAGACAGGTGCTTCGCCTGGGAGGCGCGAGCCTCGCACCAAGGCTGTGGTGGATCGCTCTGGGGTGAGGCCCTCCGACATCCCCTCCAAAAGAAAAGCGGGGACGCCTCTGGGGGGATCAGGCGCCAAGACCACACCTTCCTCGCGCTCTCCAGGCCTGGCGTGGGTCGACGCCGGTGCTTCCCCTTCAGGGTGAATATTTACGGCACCTGGTCATTCTCGGCTCTTGTTTTTCCCTCTACTTCGCCCTCGCTTGAATGTCTTTTCTTGGGCTTTTGGTCAGCGATCTAGTGCATGCGAAGCGCCGTAGGCTTTGCAAGGCAGCAGATGTGAAGAGGGCCACCGCTGAGGCGGGCCTCGTGGAGACATCCTCCTCAGGCCCCACTGAGGGGGCGCCTCAAGTGGAGGTGGCTGCGCCCCAGGCAGGGGCGGTAGAGCCTCAAGTGGAGGAGGGCGTGGCACGCACAAAGGCACCTACACCGCCCCCCGAGCCACTAGTGGTGGAAAGCTCGGAGGAGAAGGCTTCCACGCCACCTCGTGCTCCTACTCCCCCTCGCGCGGCTACGCCTCCGCGCGAGGTAACTCCGCCTCGCGAGCCGACACCGCCGTGCGCGTTGATGCCCCCGCGTGCGTCATCTCCACCGTGCACACCCACGGCTCCCGTGCCGCCTACGGCGGAAGCGAGCGAAGCGCCCGCGGGCACACGCGCGTCTGCAGGAGGGGGTTCTTCCTCGCCTCCTCGTCCCGCTGGGGATGACGAGCGCCTCCCTGGCTCGGGCACCGAAGCGGAGGCAGGCGCGGACGGAGGTGGGGCTACGCCTAGCCCCCGAGCTTATCCTGGGGCCAGGCTCCTGGGACCTGACGCCGCGGCTGGTCCTTCGTCTAGCCAGGAGCTGGTCCTCCGAGGCTGGGATTGGAGCGTGGGACGTCGCGAGGTGGCTTTTGGCCTCGTGTGGGAATCTTTGGAGGGCCTGGAGGCGCACCTCGCCCTCGGAGACATACAGCTCGCCCAACAGCAGGAGGAGATTGCGAGGTCGTGGGCGTCCTTCCATGCAGCCGTCGAGGCGTGCCGGATGGAGGACTTGGCGTTGGAGGCCGCCCGCGAGGAGGCCACCCGCTTTGCCAAGGAAATTCGTGACGGGGCCATACGCGACGCCGCAGAGCTTCTCGAGCCCCTTCAGGCAGAGCGCGACGCCGCTGCGAAGCTCCTGCGCGAGGCCACGGCTGAGCGCGAGGCGATGGAGGGATCGCTGGCGCAGAAATGTCGTGCGCTGGGGCAGCTGGAGCACCAGCTGCTTTCCGCCCATCATGCCGCGCAGGTTGCTCTGGAGGAGGACCGCAAGGGCTTGGCAGTGCGTGCGCAGCAGCTGGCCCTCATGGAGAGAGAGCAGCGGCGGCGTGAGGAGCAACGCCTTCAGGCGGAGAAGAAACGGGTCGCCCAGCGCGAGGCCCTCGAGGCGCGCGAGGGAGGCTTGGCCCGGGCCATCTCGAAGTTCGACGAGCACGTCGCTGCTCAGAAGCGTGACTGTGAGCGCTTCGAGCGGCATTTTGCCAAGAAGACGAAGGTGGCTGACGAGGCCCTCGTGGAACGCGAGAAGCAGCTCCGCCGGTCCTTCTCTCAGAAGTACCGTGCCCGGGTCCGGTAGCAGGAGGACCGCGTCAAGGCCAAGCACGCTGCGGACGCTCAGCGGTTCGCTGAGCTCGAGAAGGCTAACTCCAAACTGAAGGGCCGCCTGAAGCGCGCCAAGGCTGGCCGGCGCCAAGCGGAGGAGGCACGCGATGAAGCAGTTCACGGCCTCGACTCTGTGGCCAAGGGCGTGGGGGAGCAGGTGACTCCGGCGATGGAGCGGGTGGCGGAAGCGCCGGACTCAGCCTAGGCGACTAGCGCGCTCGCGAAGCAGTGTGAGCACATGTTCGAGGCGTTGGTCGCGCGTGGCAACAAGCTCGCGGTGTAGCTCGGCGCGGATGCGCCGTACACCGAGGTTCGAGGCCGTGGTGATGCCGCCATGCACATGGTCTACTTTGACCAGCTCTTCGCAGCACTTGAGGGCCTCGCCGCCGAGCTTCGAGAGATGGTCGAGGATGAGAGCCGGCAGGTCCTGAGGGTGGTTGTCGATCGCATCTTCACCAACCTAAGGCTCCTCACGCCAGGCTTCGACCTCTCCTCCGTGACAGAGGCAGCGGGTCTCCAGTTCCCTCCGCGAGCAAGTTGACGCCTTCTGCAACCGCTTCAGGCGTGCGGAGGCTGCGGCGGAGGACAGCGAGGAGGAGGCCCTCTCTGCCGAGATCGAGGAGGGTGCCGCGGAGGAGGTCCAAGGCGACGCTGCTTCCCCCTGAACCACACCTTATTGCGCCTGCATGCGCGTGTATCTGACACAACCTTGTGTTTAGATATTTTAAGACTTTTGGCCTGTAATATACTCTTTATTGCTATCTGTGTTTAGCTTGATTGCCCCTTGAGAGGTCTCTCTGGACTCATCTTCATGTCTATTTGCTCTCTGCGTCGGTAGGACCCATCTCTTTGTGTCTTGACTCCGCCGCTTAGACGTAAGGCCGGGGGGAGTTTAGGCCTAGGAGAGGTAAGAGCCCTGAGTCACGATACTCAAGTGCCCCCCTTAGACGTGCGAGTAGTCCATAAGCGTAATGGCAAGCAAAGCCGCTTGAGGGGCAAACATGCGCTAGAGGGTGAGAAAACGCCCTTAAGTCTTCGGTGCGAGACTTAGCTTCTCGGGGTTTTCGCCCCGTAGAGGCTTTTTGCCTGGTGAGGAGGCTCTCTTGAGGGATCATCGCCGGGTGTCTCCTCAGGCTTGTGGGGGCTTATGTTCCCTGTAGATGTTAGAGGGGCGAACCCAAACGCTAGAACACAGTTCAAGGGACTCGTGCGCGCTTGTAGATCCCCTCAGGCGTTCCTCGCGAGGAGAGTGAGTACCAAGGTCCTCTGTAGAGATGGCGTGTTTGTGGGATCTTGCCCTCCAGCCAGAGCTCGGACTCTTGGATTTTGCAGTGCTGCTGGTGTGTCATTTGAGGCACTGGCACCGTACTGAGCCCCCACTCGTGAGGTATGCATGTGGAGAGATATAAGCGCACACTTCAACAAAGTAATGCGTAAAATAAAACTAACCAAAAATATTACATAACGGCGCCGAGGCGCTAAGTTCACTTGGGAACGAAATTGTTTCATTGTGCTTGGGGTTGCCAAGTTAATGTTTTGACCATATCGAGGCATGGGGACCACCCATTAGTGGGAGAGACTCTCAACGGCCTGAGGTGGCTCGTTACATGGAGAGCTCAGAGGGTTGACCCTCGAGAGAAGCCTTTGGAGCTTGGAGGTTTAAGCCGTGAGCTTTTAACCTCTAGAGACAAAAATTGCTTGGAGGTTGAGCCGTAAGCTGCCTCTTCCGCCAGATGTCTTGACGTGACAATGATCACGGGCGTGACGATGATCACGTTCTGAGTTTGTTCCTTCTGGAGACAAAAAGTTGTATGAGGTTTAAGCCGTGAGCTTTTAACCCCTGGAGACAAAAATGCTTGGAGGTTGAGCCGTAAGCTGCCTCTTCCACTAGATGTCTTGACGTGACAATGATCACGGCGTGATGATGGTCACGGGTAGAACTTGCGTAGGTGCATGATGTTCCATGGATTCTTGACGGAGACGCCGTCTTGAGTCTCGAGGCGAGCCACGCCAGGCCTGGCGATGTGGGTGACCCTGTAGGGGCCTTCCCACATCGGGGACAGCTTGTGGAGACCTTCCATGGAGAGGATTCGCCTGAGGACGAGATCGCCTGCCTCCAGGGTACGTGAGCGCACGTTACGGCTGTGGTAGCGCCTCAGGTCCTGCTTGTATTTGGCCGCCCGTAGTCCTTCGAGGAGCAGCAGGTCGTCGTTGTGGAGGTCCTCTTGCTGGTCCTCGTTAAAGGCGAGGACCCGCGGGGATCCATGCTTTATCTCTGTGGGGATGACTGCTTTGACTCCATAGACGAGGGCGAACGGCGTTTCTCCCGTAGGCTTGGGTGGCGTTGTATGGATGGACCAGAGCACCGAAGGTAGCTCGTTGATCCAGCCCTTGCCGTGGCCTTTGAGGATATCGAAGGTCCTGGTCTTTAGGCCTTTGAGGACTTCTGCGTTTGCGCGCTCAGCCTGTCCGTTGCCTTGCGGATGGGCGACTGAGGCGAAGTAGAGCTTGATGCCCATTCTTTCGCAGTAGGCTCTGAATATGCCGCTGGTGAATTGTGAGCCATTGTCGGTGATGATGCGGTTAGGCACTCCGAAGCGGCAGACCAGGCCTCTGATGAATTTCACCGCCGCGCCTGCTGTGATTGTGCACGTCACCTCCACTTCAGGCCACTTAGTGAACTTGTCGATGGCCACGAAGAGGTAGCGATATCCGCCCTGCGCTGTTGGGAAGTGTCCCAGGATGTCCAGCCCCCGGACCGCGAACGGCTAGGATAGCGGAATGATCTGTAACCCCAGCGTTGGTTGGTGGACTTGCTTGGCGTGGAATTGGCAGGCTTCACATGCTTGGACGATGTCCTCTGCATCCTGAAGTGCTTGAGGCCAGTAGAATCCGCTCCTGAAGACTTTCCCCGTGAGGGTGCGGGCGCACGAGTGGTGGCCGCATTCCCCGCTGTGGATGTCTTTGATCAGCAGTTTGCCTTCTTCAGGAGGGACGCATTTGAGCGCGGTGCCGTTTGGGCGCTTGCGGTAGAGATTTCCTTCGAGGATTTTGTAAGATTTTGCTTGGCGGGCGATTCTCTCCGCTTCGACATCTTCCTCTGGAAGGATACCTCTGTCGAGGTAGTCTTTGATCTCGTCTATCCATCCTGCTTCTTGATGCACCGCTGTGAGCAACAGACGCTCCCCTGTTGGGGGCCCGAAGTTTGGCGCCCCGTTTGCAGGTGGTGGTGGTAGCGCTTCATCCGTGCTTGCGGGCCTGGCCTCTTGAGGCTGCTCTATGGATGCTTTGACGAGCCTTTCTTCAATGACGCCCGGCGGCTGATCTTGCCTCTTTGATGCGTGCTTGGCGATGTCATCAGCCTCTTGGTTCTCCTTTCTTGGGATGTGCTTGAGGTCCATTCCCCTGAAGTGCTTCTCCAGTCTACGGACCTCTTCAAGGTATGCGGCCATGTGGTCGTCCTTAGGCTTATAGCTTTTGTTGGAGAAGTTGACAAGCAGCTGGGAGTCGCCCTTGATGAGTAAGTGCTTGATGCCTCGGGCGATTGCGGTGCGTAGGCCAGCAAGCAGGCCTTCGTACTCAGCGATATTGTTGGAGATCTTGTCGATTCCGAAGCACAGCTGGACTGCGTAATATAGCTTGTCGCCCTTTGGTGAGATAAGGACCACGCTAGCCCCACCATGGCGACAAGCAAAAGCTCCGTCGAACTTCATGGTCCAGTGGCTGGACATTCTGTCTCCACATGGCTCTTGTTCTTCTCCCAAAGGCTCTTCAGGGGTTGGGTCAGTCCATTAGGCGACAAAGTCTGCCAGCGCTCTTCCTTTGATTACCCTTGTGGTATCGAAGCGCAAATTGAATGGTTGTAGCTCAATATTCTATCCTGCGACACGATCTGTGGCATTTGGGTTGCGCAGGATTTGCTCCAAGGGGAAAGAGGTGACCACCGTGATGGGGTGTCCCTGGAAGTAGTGTCGCAGCTTTCTTGAGGCGATGAGGAGTGCGAGGAGTAGCTTCTGCTGCATCGTATATCGCTCGCGAGCATCGCGCAGTACTGTGCTGACGAAGTAGACTGGATGTTCGACAAGAGTAGTCTGTGTAGCCTTGGTGTGCTCTGCCTGAAGGGGTTCCGCTAGGCCCTCAAGGGGGTTGGCCTCTGGGGCATGACCTGGCCCTCGAGGGAGTTTGCCTGAAGGGGCTTGTCATTGGCCTCGGGAGGGTTGGCCTCAAGGGACTTGACAGGCTCCCTGACGGGATCTTCTTGCAGCAGTTGACTTGGAGCAGGCCTCTCGTCGAGCTCCAGATCGGGAGGCTTTTCCTTTGGAGTGGTTGCACTCTTCTTTTGGCGCACTGGCTCTTCCCTTTCTACCACAAGGACGACACTGCCTGTCTGTGGCGTAGCTGACAGGTACAGCTTCAGGTGCTCGCCTGACCTTGGGGCAACCATTACCGGTGGCTGGCCAGGTACTTCTTCAAGTCCTCAAATGCTTTTTCAGCTTCGAGTGTCCACTTGAAGGTGCCCGCTCTTTTCATGATCTTGAAGAAGGGCAGGGCTCTTTCGCCGAACTTGGAGATGAATCTACCCAACCTGGCCATGCATCCTGCTAGGCGTTGCATTTCCTTGAGCCTGCGTGGAGGCTGCATGTCCTCTATTGCCTTGATTTTGTCAGGGTTTGCCTCTATGCCTCTGTGAGACACGAGGAAACCAAGCAGTTTGCCTGAAGGCACTCCGAAGACGCACTTGGCGGGGTTGAGCTTGATGTTCACCTTGCGCAGCCTGGCGAAGGTCTCTTCAAGGTCCCCGAGGAGAGTGTCTCCTTCTCGGGATTTTACGACGATGTCATCGACATATGCCTCGGCGTTTGTCCCCATTTGCTCGCCAAGTGCTATCGTCATCAGCCTCTGGAAGGTGGCTCCGGCATTTTTTAGGCCGAAGGGCATGCAGACGTAGCAGTACACACCGCAAGGGGTGAGGAAAGCCGTCTTCTCCACGTCCTGCTTACCCATTTTTATCTGATGATAACCAGAGAACGCATCAAGGAAGCAGAGAACCTCGCAGCCTGCCGTGGAGTGCACGGTCTGGTCGATTCTTGGCATGGGGTAAGGGTCCTTGGGGCCGGCCTTGTTTACGTCGGTGTAGTCGATGCAGAGGCGGCCTCTTCCGGTGGGCTTTGGGACTACCACACCGTTGGAGAGCCACATGGGGTGCGCGACTTCACGGATGACCTTTGCCGCTTTGAGCTTCTCGACCTCCTTGATGATGAATGCTTTCTTCTCGGGGGCTTGTTTTCTTGCTTTTTGCTTGACGGGGCGCGCGTTTGGACACACGGACAAGTGGTGCTCGATCACCTCCCTCAGTACACCAGACATATCTGACGGAGTCCATGCGAACATGTCCGAGTTTGCCTGGAGGAAGGCGACGACCGCGCTTTCCAATTTGGGAGGCAGCGCAGCGCCAATGGTGACGCTAGCCCCTGAGCCTTCCACCCCCGAGCTGCTGGAGCTTAGAGCGACTTTCTTTGTGGCGGCTGGTTCTTGGGAGAAAAGCTGCTTCTTCTTCTTGGGCCTCTCGAGTGGCTCTAGGTCCTCGTCCGCGGGGAACTCCATGGCCGCAACTTTGTAGGCCGTCTCGACAGCGCGCGTGGCATCCAGGACATGTCCACGGATGGTGATTGTGCCAGCGCTGCCGGGAATTTTGACCATGTTGTAAGCATGATGCGTGATGGCCATGAATTTTGCGAGCGCGGGGTAACCGAGGATGGCATTGTATGGCAGGTCGATGTGTCCAACATCAAAGTCGATGTGCTCGGTGCGGTAATTCTCCTTGCTTCTGAAGGTGACGGCAAGCCCGACCTGGCCTAGAGGCTCGATCGAGCCGCTGGTGACCCCGTGAAGGGCCTGGAGGGCATGAGCCGCTCGTAAGGCACTTGAAGCGCTTCGAATGTATCTATGGAGATGACATTCAGGCCTGCTCCACCATCAATGAGTGTCTTGGAGACAGCGTCGTTGTCGATGGTGGGGCTGCAGACCAGCGGGAGGGTTCCAACAGCCTTGGTGGACTTGGGGTGGTCCTGAGCGTCGAAGGCGATGGTGTACTGCGACCACTTGAGGGGTCTGGAGATCTCAGTGCTTGGGAGGGCGGAGTTGAGCTCACGGGCGAACTGCTTGAACTGATTGTTCGATTTTGGCGCCTGTGCCCCCCCCCCCGAAGATGCAGGCAATGGCGCCTCTTGGGGCTTGGTAGCCACCGTCCTCCTCGTCAGGGAGGTTGCCGTTTTTCTCCGCAGCATTGGTCTGGTTGCCCAATGGCTTCTGGTAGCCGCCCTTGCGTCTGCTCCCGCGGTAGCCGCAGTCTCGGCCGCGGCCGCCACTGCCTTCGTCTTGCTCGCGCTCCTTGCTCAACCTTTTGAGGTCTAAGAAGGATTCGGTAGAGTGACCGCGCCTGTTGTGGTAGATGCAGAATGGGCGGTGGTCGTCTTTCCTTTCTCCGGGCTCAGGTGCGGCTGCCCTTCGCGTCTGGCTCTGCCGCGAGAACCGTGGTGGCCTTGCGCTTGGCCTCCTCCTTCTTCTTCTGGCTCCTGGAACCCTAAGCGTGCTCGTCCCCTCTCGAGGACATCTTGACGAAGAGGAGTCCCTCTTCAGCCTTGGCGCACTTGTCCGCTAGGTCGAACAACTTCACCACAGAGGTGAGCTTGTCGTGGATGCCCAGCTTCTCGAGCATCCTACTGTTCGTGACGCCCTCGCGGAAGGCGGCGATGACCTGGGTATCAGGGATGCTCGGTGTCTTGTTACGCACTTGGCTGAAGCGCTGGATGTACTTGCGAAGCGTCTCATCCTTCTTCTGCACCACAGCGCGCAAGTCGTTGTGGGTGAGGGCGCGCTCGTACGTTCCCTTGAAGTTTG
Source organism: Poa annua (assembly GCA_026929855.1). Lineage (NCBI taxonomy): Eukaryota > Viridiplantae > Streptophyta > Magnoliopsida > Poales > Poaceae > Poa > Poa annua. Next base: position 21,008,875 of record CM049432.1, on the reverse strand, counting down.
AGACGAACTGCTTGCAGAGCTCCTCCCAAGAGTTCACGGAGTCCTCCGGGAGGTTCAGGAGTCACGACAGCGCAGAATCGCGAAGCGCGTGAGAGAACAAGTTGGCCATGACCTTTTCGTCTCCTCCTGCAGCTTGGATGGAGGTGGTGTAGAGCTGCAGGAACTCGATGGGGTTACTGAAGCCGTTGTAGCCCTTAGGGAGAGCCGGCCTGAACTTCGGGGGCCATACCACGCGACGGAGGGAGCGGGTGAACGCCATGCAACCCGTAGCGTACGTGCAAATCCCTGGATCGATTTGTTTGCACACACAGTTTACGATGTAATATCACAACAAAGTATCAATTTTATTACATCGATGATCCAGACTTACAAAATATTCATTACAAGTTGCATAGCATAAAGCTAGCTTTGAAATAGTACACAACGGAAATATAATCGCAGTGAGTCTCTATCACTTTCATGCTGCCACATGCGAAACCATGTTGGTTGTAGACTCGAAACCTATAAACGAAACCTCACTCGTCATCTTGACAATCTGCAATAAGAAACATATTCTTCCATTTGAAATTTGAATATTTTTAACTAAGTCAAATTTGAATTTTGTCTGGTCCAAAATATTCTACATGCCGAGGGCTTTCAAAATATATAAAAATATTTGAATTTGGATAAACAGAGTAAAAGATATGATAGTTTGAATAGACAGGGGCTTTTCTGCAAAACTGCCATTTTAAATTTATTTAGAAAAAGAAATTCCACGCTGGCGCTGACTGTGCGCTGACGTGGCCGCTGACTGTGCATGCTGACGTGGTTAAGTGATCCGATCTGGGCCGTCAGATCTGGATCTGGCGGTCCAGATCTAATCCTACCGATTCGTTCAAATTTTCTAATCTGGGCCGTTGAGATTGGATCGGACGGACGGGGAGGGTGGTGCTCACCGGGCGGCGCGGGGTGGCCGGAGCAGAGGAAGACGCGGCGGCGCGTGGCTCGGTGAGGACGACGGCGAGGCTCCGGTGGTCTTCTTGCAGCGGCGGAGCGACGACGACGCGCAGAAGGATGCCGCGAAGACGACGGGCATGAAGACGCCGAGCTTCGCGTCCTGGAGGGGCGTGGGGGCGCGGCTGGACTTTCTCAAACGTCGACGAGCTTCGGTTGAGTTCTTCCCCGACGAACTACTGCGGATACGTAGCGAGGAAGGGGTTGGAGGGTGCGCATGGTCCAGGGAAAGAGGAGGAGGGGTCTCTGGCGCGAGGGGGTGACTCACCTCGTCCGGGATTGGAAGAATTTCGACGGCGGACCGGCGGAGCTCCGGCGAGCTTTTGAGCGGCCTGGCGGCGCATTTTTGAGAGGGCGAAACAGGGGAAAGGTGCGGCAGGAGTTGGGTTTTTATAGGACAGGAGGAGGGAACAGGATTTGCGCTAATCTCGCCGGATTTGGAGAGGGAATCGGGGAGGAAATCTCGGCCGAAATTGAAGGACTGGAGGTTGAAGAAGGTGACGTCACCGCTAACGTCAGCAGGTATTTTCTTTTTCTGTTTTATTTATTTAATTCATATCTTTTGATTTAAATGTCCAAAAGATGTCAAATTAATTTCTAAAAATTTCTAAAATCAATATCTTTGTGTTAAACTAGTTGTGGGCATGTTTCGAATATTTTTGAAAAATAATATTTTGAAATATTGATTAAATACAAATTTGACACTTAAAGTCAAATTAGAAATTATATCTTAAATAAATTTTCTTTTGGCTAAATAAAATTTGTAAAATACCCATATTCAAAATATGTTTGAATTTAAGTTATTTAAACTTATTTTGCTGAAATCATTCATCTTTAATCTGGCATAATATTAAAGAACTAAATCTAAATAATGTTTAGGAAATGTGAAATATAAGGTATTCATTTTTAATTGAAAATAATTTGTGCACCATTATATTTTATATTATGATAATTCATTTGAAAACTACATAACAACTTTGGAAAATATTTTTGTTTTAATTCTATTCTTATTTAGAATATATTAATCATTTCATGCTTTGAAAATAGATGAAATTCATTTAAGCAAATGAAATGTTTATTTGACTAATTCATTAATTTAAAATCTATGAAGTTTATAGTTATAAATTACAGAATTGAAATTTTAACACCATGTTTTGAACTTAGTTGAGAGAATGAAAACCATTTGGCAACTAACACCAATTTTAAATAATTTGAGAATTTATTAATAGATAGGGCTAAGTGGTTGAAATCAATTTCTTATAAGTAAACTATTTACTTAAAATAAAATGGATTGTAGTTTGTAAAATATTTGTCAAATTACATTTTAAGGTTTTTGAAATACAGAGGATAATAAAATGTTTAACCTGTGACATTTGAAATATTAAACTCTCTCAATAAGTTTGAAGTCTTTCATAGTTGGTTTCCTTATGCATTTAATATTTTATTTTAATAAAAAGAAAAGTTTTAAATTTTAGTGATTTTTTAATATTATAAAATGTTGGGATGTTACATGCTGGCACTCATGGCCGATCTCCTCCACGAGCCTGTTCTGGCGGTTGCGCTGGAGCTCCATCCCCACGCGAGCGTCGGGCGCGGTGCGAGGCAGCCCTCTGCGTTGCAGCCGGTGCAGGCCCTGGCGGGGGCGGAGGCGCGTTTGTCGCGACCGTGCCCGCGAGAGAGGGGTGCACGTAGGACTGCGACGGAGCGGGGCGCGTCGTGGCGATGCCGACAAGGTGGTTGAGGCGCTCCAGCCACTGCTCGTGGGCCTCAGCGGTGGGCTGGTAGCGAAGAAGCTCCTGCGCCATCAGCAGCGCGGTGTGGGGCGCGGGGTCCGTCCTGCCTAGGCCGGAACCGCTCGGGCGCCGCGTCGGGTGCGACGACTGCGCGTCCTCCTGGTGCTGGGAGTTGTGCTCGGGCTCCTCCACATGAGGGCCCGAGGGAGCGCGCTCTTCATGGCGGGGTCGGCCCCGTCGTGCGCGAGTAGCCGTGGTGCCTGGCGGAGCGCGTCGGTTGACGCGGGAGGCGCGGGTAGCGCGGGTGTTCGCCATGGCGCGGAGGCGGCTCGAAGGTCGTTGACGTGCCTCAATCCCCTACCTGGCGCGCCAAATGTCGGGGTATGACTCCCTAGAAGTGGGGGTAGTCACTTCCTGAAGGGTAGTTCGTGAAGGGGATTGAACGGGGAGGTCAAGACCCTCGAGGGACCCGGCTACGTTGCTCGCCGGACCTGAAGACGAAGCACCCACTGCAGAGAAAGACACCGGCTTGTACCCAGGTTCACGGCCCTCGTGAGGAGGTAAGACCGCTACTTCTGCTTGTCTGTATTGAGTTATGGAGTTTACAGTACAACCGGCCTTGCCGAAAGGCCCCTTGAGGCAGTTCTTGCCTGGGGGAGGGATGGTGACCTTCTTCCTCCTCTAGGCAGAGGCTATCCTACTTGGGATCGCTAGGGTTTACAAGCGTTGTGGAATCAGAAAGGCCGACCCCTCCTAAGATGGAGGTCTTGTTAAATTTATAGGTGCCTCCGGCACTCTCCTTCTACTTGGCCTTCGAGGTAGTTCCCACATGGCAGTGGCATGGCGGAGCAGGAGTCCACCACGGCCCGTTCGTCCATGGACGCGGTCCATTGCGGATAAAGGTGGGCGCGGTGGCCGACCAGCAGCCGATCGTGCAGTTCTGCTGTAGCGGAGGTAGTCTCTGAGGTGGAGCCCACAATGACGTTCTCCTTTGGAGGGTTGCACCGTTCACCTGCTTTATCGCCAGAGTAGAAGGTTCTGGCAGTTCCGCAGCAGGCGGCGCGGCTTTATTGACCCCTTTATCACCTAAAACGGCAATGGGGGTGTTTGCGTCACCACGTGGGCGTGGCAGGGGCCATGTGCGTCTTGCCGTACTTTCTTGGCCGCGACGTTTCCCTTCAGGCCTAAGGAGGCCTGAGGGGGGTTATGTTGGATTCCCTCGGGGCGTGCTGGCGCCTCGGGAGGGTCCCTTGAAGCGAGGGATTCCCTGAGGCCCTCGTTTCCACTTCAGGCCCTCGAGGGGAATTGCCTCCCGAGGGTCCCGCCAGGCAGTGATGCCAGGTCCTTAGTCGTTTCGTCTGACTGGCCAGCGTGCGAGGCCTGGGGGGAGTGGGCTCTCCATACCCCAGTTCCCACTGGGCCGACACACCTGAAGCGGAAAAATCGTTTGAGGACTTTAAGAGGTACCTAGCAAGCACACCAGTGATGGTCCCCCAAGGACAGGCAATCACCTGATGTTGTATCTATCAGCAACTCCACAGACCGCCAGTGCCGTCCTTGTGGTAGAAAGGGAAGAGCCAGTACCCCACAAGAAGAGTGCAACCACTCCAAGGTGAAAACCTTCTGAGGAAGAGCTCGACGAAAGGGCAGGCCTCACAAATCCACCGCCAGGCCCAAAGCCACAGGAGAGGCCCGCCCTAAGTCAACCACTGCAAAATGATCCCGCCAGGGAGCCTGAAGAGCCCCCACAGGCCAACCCCCTCGAGGACCCCAAAAAGCCTCCACAGGCCAACTCCCTCGAGGGCCAGGACAAGCCTCCAGAGGCCAACCCCCTTGAGGGCCTAGCGGAGCCCCTTTAGGCAGAAGACACCAAGGCTACGCAGACTACCCTTGTCGAGCATCCAGTCTACTTCGTCAGCACAGTAGTGCGCGATGCTCGCGAGCGGTATACGATGCAGAAGAAGCTCCGCCTCCCACTCCTCATCGCCTCAAGACAGCTGCGACGCTACTTCCAGGGGCACCCCATCACGGTGGTTACCTCTTTTCCCCTGGAGCAAATCCTGCGCAACCCAAATGCCACAGATCGTGTCGCAAGATGGAATATAGAGCTACATCCATTCAATTTGCGCTTCGATACCACAAGGGTAATCAAAGGAAGAGCGCTGGCAGACTTCGTCACGGAATGGACTGACCCAACCACTGAAGAGCCTTTGTGAGAAGAACAAGAGCCCCTTGGAGATAAAATGCCCAACCACTGGACCATGAAGTTTGACGGAGCTTTCGCTTGTCGCCCCGGTGGGGCTGGCGTTGTCCTTATCTCACCAAAATGCGACAAGCTATATTACGCGGTCCAACTGTGCTTCCGAATCGACAAGATCTCCAACAATATCGTTGGGTACGAAGGCCTGCTTTCTGGCCTACGCGCCGCAATCGCCCTAGGCATCAAGCATCTACTCATCAAGTGAGACTCCCACCTGCTCGTCAACTTCTCCAACAAAAGCTACAAGGCTAAGGACGACCACATGGCTGCATACCTTGAAGCGGTCCACAGGCTTGAGAAGCACTTCATGGGAATGGAGCTCATGCACATCCAAAGAAAGGAGAACCAAGAGGCTGATGACATCGCCAAGCACGCATCAAAAAGGCAAGCTCAGCCGCCAGGTGTCTTTGAAGAAAGACTCGTCAAGGCATCCATAAAACAGCCTCAAGAGGCCATGCCCGCAAGCACAAACGAAGCGCTCCCGCCACCGCCTGCAAACGGGGCTCCAGATTGTGGGCCCCCTACAGGGGAGCGTCTGTTGCTCGCAGCGGTGCATCAAGAAGCAGGATGGATTGACGAGATCAAAGTCTAACTCGACAAAGGGATCCTTCCCGAGGAAGATGTTGAAGCGGAGCGAATCGCCCGCCAAGAAAAATCTTACAAAATCTTCGAAGGGAATCTCTACCGCAAGCGCGCAAACGGCACCACACTCAAATGCGTTCCTCTTGAAGAAGGCAAAATGCTGATCATGGACATCCACAGCGGGGAATGCGGGCACCATTCGTGCGCCCGCACCCTAGCAGGCAAAGTCTTCAGGAGTGGCTTCTTCTGGCCTCAAGCACTTCAGGATGCAGTGGACATCGTCCAAGCATGTGAAGCCTGCCAATTCCACGCCAAGCAAATCCACCAACCTGCGTTGGGGCTACAGACCATTCCGTTCTCCTGGCCGTTTGTGGTCTGGGGGCTCGACATCATGGGACATTTCCCAACAGCGCAAGGAGGATATCGCTACCTCATCGTGGCCATCGACAAGTTCACTAAGTTGCCTGAAGTGGAGGCGACGCGCACAATCACAGCTGGCGCGGCGGTAAAATTCATCAGAGGCCTGGTCTGCCGCTTCGGAGTGCCTAACCGCATCATCACCGACCATGGCTCCCAATTCACCAGTGGCATCTTCAGAGCTTACTGTGAAAGAATGGGCATCAAGCTATGCTTCGCCTCAGTCGCGCATCCGCAGAGCAACGGACAGGCTGAGCGAGCAAACGCAGACACCCTCAAAGGCCACGGCAAGGGTTGGATCAACGAGCTCCCTTCGGTGCTCTGGTCCATCCGCACAACGCCACCCAAGCCTACGGGGGAAACACCGTTCGCCCTCGTCTATGGAGCCGAAGCAGTCATCCCCACAGAGATAAAGCATGGATCCCCGCGGGTCCTTGCCTTTAACGAGGACCAGCAAGAGGACCTCCACAACGACGACCTGCTGCTCCTTGAGGGACTACGACGCCGTGCCGCCCTCCGGGTGGCCATACCAGCAAGACCTGAGACGCTACCACAGCCGCAACGTGCGCTCGTGTACCCTGGAGGCAGGCGATCTCGTCTTCAGGCGAATCCTCTCCAGGGAAGGCCTCCACAAGCTGTACCCGATGTGGGAAGGTCCCTACAGGGTCACCCACATCGCCAGGCCTGGCGCGGCTCGCCTGGATACTCAAGACGACATCCTCGTCAAGAATCCATGGAACATCATGCACCTATGCAAGTTCTACCTCTGATCATCGTCACGCCCGTGATCATTGTCACGTCAAGACATCTGTCGGAAGAGGCAGCTTACGGCTCAACCTCCAGGCATTTTTTTGTCTCCAGAGGTTAAAAGCTCACGGCTTAAACCTCGTAGAATATTTTGTCTCCAGATGGAACAAAAGCAGATTGTGATCATCCTCAAGCCCGTGATCATTGTCACGTGAAGACATCTGGCGGAAGAGGCAGCTTACGGCTCAACCTCCAAGTACTTTTTGTCTCTAGAGGTTAAAAGCTCACGGCTTAAACCTCCAAGCTCCAAAGGCTTCGCTCGAGGGTCAACCCTCCAAGCTCTCCATGTAACGAGCCACCTCAGGCCGTTGAGAGTCTCTGCCACTAATGGGTGGTCCCCATGCCTCGACATGGTCAAAACATTAACTTGGCAACCCCAAGCATAATTAGACAATTTCGTTCCCAAGTGAACTTAGCGCCACGGCGCTGCTATGTAATATATGGTGGTGAGTCTTATTTACGCATTACTTTGTTGAAATGTGCGCTTATATCTTTCCACATGCGTACCTCACGAGTGGGGAATGAGTATGGTGCTAGTGCCTCAAATGACACACCAGCAGCACTACAAAATCCAAGGATCCGAGCTCTGGCTGGAGGGCAAGATCCCACAAACACGCCATCTTTACAGAGGACCTTGGTACTTACTCTCCTCATGAGGAACGCCTGAGGGGACCTATAAGCGCGCACGAGTCCCCTGTACTGTGTTCCAGCGTTTGGGTTCGCCCCTCTAACATCTACAGGGAAGAAGTGCCCCCCGCAAGCCTGAGGAGGCATCCGGGAACGATCCCTCAAGAGGACCTCCTCGCCAGGCAAAAATCCTCTAAAGAGCGAAAACCTCGAGAAGCTAAGTCTTGCACCCACGCCTTGAGAGTGTTTTCTCCTCTAGCGCACGTTTGCCCCTCAAGCGACTTTGCTTTCCCTTACGCTTCATGGACTACTCGTACGTCTAAGGGGGGCACTTGAGCATCGCGACTCAGGGTTCTTACCTCTGCTAGGCCTAAACTCCCCCCGGCCTTGCGGAGTCATTGCTCCTGCATACCGAAGTGGCAGAGTCATGGCACGGAGAGATGGGTCCTACCGACGCAGAGAACAAATGGACATGAAGATGAGTCCAAAGAGACCTCTCGAGGGGCAAGCAAGCTAAAAGCAAATGGCAAATAAGAGTATATTACAGGCCAAATGATCTGTTTCAGATACAAGCGCACGCAGGCACAATAACGTGTGGCTCAGGCGGAGGTGTCGTCGTCTTGGACCTCCTCCACGGCGCCCTCCTCGGTCTCGGCAGAGGCGCCCTCCTCCTGTCTTCCGCCGCAGCCTCCGCACGCCTGAAGCGGTTGCAGAAAGCGTCAACTTGCTCGCGGAGGAATTGGAGACCCTGTGCGCATCCTCGCGTTGGGCGGCCTCTGTCACGGTGGAGAGGTCGAAGCCTGGCGTGGGGATCCTGAGGTTGGTGAAGATACGATTGACGACCACCCCCAGGAGCTGCCGGCTCTCGTCCTCGATCATTTCGCGAAGCTCGGAGACAGGGCCCTCGAGGGCCGTGAAGAGCTGGTCAAAGTAGACCAGGAACATGGCAGCATCGCCACGGCCTCGGACCTCGGTGTGCGGCGCGTCCGCGCCTAGTTGCGAAGCAAGCACATCGCCCCGAGCGACCAGCGCCTCGAACATGCGCTCGTGCTGCTTCGTAAGCGTGCGGGTCGCCTGGGAAGAGTCCGTCGCCTCCGCCACCCGCCCCATCGTGGGAGCCACCTGCTCCTCCACATCCTTGGCCAAGGAGTTGAGGTCATGAACTGCCTCGGTGCGGGCCTCCTCCGCTCGGCGACGACCATCCTTGGTGCGGTTGAGGCGGGCCTCCAGCTTGGAGTTGGCCTTCTCGAGCTCAGCGATCCGCTGAGGATCTGCGACATGTCTGGCCAGCGGTCCTCCTGCTTCTGAGCCAAGTCACGATACTCCTGAGCCTTGGTCAGCCAGAACTGCTTATCGCGCTCCGCAAGGGCATCCTCCGCCTCTTTCTTCATCTCGGCGAAACGCCGCTCGAAGCGTTCATAAGCAAGATTCTGGGCAGCGACGTTCTCGTCGTACTTCAAGAGCGTCTGGGCTAGGTCTCCTTCGTGCGCCTCGAGCTCCTCGCGCTGGGTGGCTAGGTGCTGCTCCGCCTGAAGCCGTTGCTCCTCGCGCTGCTGCAGCTCCTTCTCCTTGAGGGCCAGTTGTTGTTCACCCTCGGCAGGGCCCTTGCGGTCCCCTTCCAGGGTTGCCTGCGTGGCCTGGTGAGCGGTGAGCAGCTGGGCCTCCAGTTGGCCCAGCTCGCGCCGCTTCTGCGCCTGCGCGCCCTCCATTGCCTCGCGCTCGGCCATGGCTTCACGCAAGAGCTCAGCAGCGGCATCACGTTCCTATTGGAGGGGCGCGAGAAGTTATGCAGCGTCGCGAATGGCCCCCTCGCGGATCTCCTTGGCGAAGCGGGTGGCCTCCTCGCGTGCGGCCTGCAGCGCCAAGTTCTCCAGCCGGCGCGCCTCAACGGCCGCATTGAAGGACGTCCACGACCTCGCGAGCTCCTCCCGCTGCTGGGCGAGTTGTATGTCCTCGAGGGTGAGGTGCTCCTCCAAGCCCTCCAGGGACTCCCTCACGAGGCCGAAGGCGACCTCGTGGCGTCCCGCGCTCCAGTCCCAGCCTCGAAGGACCAGCTCCTGGCTTGAGGAGGGCCCAGCACCGGCGTCGAGCCCCGAGAGCCTGACCTCGTGGAGAGGTCGGGGGCTAGCCTGGGTTCCGCACCCGTCCGCGCCAGCGTCCTTTTCGGTGCCTGCGGCAGCAGGGCGCTCATCACCTCCAGCTGGATGAGGAGGCAAGGAAGAACCTCCCCCTGCGGACACGCCCGCGCCCGCTGGCGGCTCGCTCGCTTCCGTCGCAGGCTGCACGGGAGCCGTGGGCGCGCACGGCGGAGTGGGCGCACGCGGTGGCGTCGACACGCGCGGCGGCGTTGGCTCACGCGGCGGAGTTGCCTCGCGCGGAGGCGTGACCGCGCGAGGGGGAGTAGGAGCGCGAGGTGAAGTAGAGGCCCCATCCTCCGTGTTTTCCACCACCATTGGCTCGGGGGGCGGTGTAGGTGCCTCTGAGCGAGGCGCGTCGTCCTCCGCCTGAGGCTCTGCTGCCTCCGCCTGAGGCGCGGCCGCCTCCACTTGAGGTACCCCCTCAGTGGGGCCTGTGGAGGCCGTCTCCACAGGCCTCGTGGCCTCGTCAGCCACGGCCTCAGCCGTGTCTCTCTTCACGTCTGCAGCCTTGCGAAGCCTACGGCGCTTCGCAGGCACAAGATCAGTGGCAAAAAAGCCCAAGAAAAAACCCTCAAGAGAGGGCAAAGCGAAGAGAAAAACAAGTATCAAAACGACCAAGCGTCAGGAGCACTCACCCCGACGGAGCAGCGTCGGCGTCGACCCACGCCAGGCCTGGTGGGCGCCAGGAGGGCAAGGTCTTGGCGCCTGACCCCTCCGGAGGCGCCACCTCTTTCCTCTTGGAGGGGACGTCGGATGGCCTCGCCCCCGAGTGGTCCACGGTGGCCTTGGTGCGGGGCCCGCGCCTTCCCGGAGAGGCCTCCCCTTCCTCAGCCTCCTCCTCCACGGGGCGCGAGGGAGCCACCATGAAGGCATCTTCATCGCCTGACGAGACGTCACAAACCTCGTCAGTGAATGGACCGACCCTCAAAGAAGACACCTCCCTTGCCGTGGCCTCCTCCTCACCTAGCCCAGCTCCGGAGGCCGAGGGAGAGTCCCCCCCCTCCGCTCCTCGCGTCGCTGGCAGGGGCACCTCCATCCCCGCCGAGCCTGTCGGGATGAACGGGGATGATGGCCATGCGCTCTGTCATGTTATATTGATGGAGAGGCCGGAGCGTCATGGGGAGCTGATCCACGACAGGCACCGTCGGGTTGACGAAGAGCGCGGACAGGACATTGTCGACGACGTCCTTGTCGTTGTCCTTGCAATGAAGCCGCATCTTGTCGTTGGACCCCGAGTACATCCACATGGGCACCGAGTGTGCCAGGAGGGGAGCGATGCGGCGCGTCATGAAGTCCGCCACGATGATCTGCCCCGTTAGGCCCTCCTCGTAAAGGAAACTCAGGCGCCCCATTAGGCTTGTGTTCCTCGCGCTGTCAAAGGTCGCCTTGCCCAAGTGGGAGTTCTTCAACGGTGTCTCACCGGGGACCTCAAGGAAGGCGCAGGGATGCTCCACCCCGACGAAGAACCACTTATGGCGGAAGTCGTCCACCTTCTTCGTCACCGACGTGACGGCCTTGTCTTCACTCCATGACATGGGGATGGAGACACTCCCCATGCCGTCGACAATGCAGAATGAGACGCACCCGGAGCGCTCATTGTTCACCGTGCTCCGGAGCGCGTAGAAGCATCGGAACAGCCCCACCGTAGGCTCCAAGCCCAGGTATGCCTCACAGAGGTATGCGAAGACGGCAAGGATGAGGATAGAGTTGGGTTGCTGATCCAGCAACTGCACCTGATAGAACGCCAGGACCGCCTCTAGAAACGGCGAGAAGGACGGCACCAGCCCAGCGGCAAGGCAGTGCTGGAATATCGGGAAGTACCCTCGCGGGCGCTTCCCGTGCGCCGCAGGCTTCAGGGCGCTGGCGCCGTGTTCATTCGTCCGGTCCGCAACCAGGTAGCGGACCTTAGCGAGAGCCTTCTCATTGACACGCACGCCCAACAGCGCCGCGCCCTACACGACCTCGAAGGCCTCCGCTTGGGAAGAATACCCTGCAGCGGCCTTGCCCTTGCTCTTGAGGGGACTCATCGTCGCGGGCTTGGTGTGCCGAGGAAGACGGAAGTAGGAGAAATTGCAGGAGAGAGCAGAGGCGGAAAGCTCGAGACGGTGGAGGCTTTTGCGAGAAGAATTGGAAACAGTAACGGCTCCCTGCTGCGGTGCTCGGGTTTTATGTCACCTCGAGGAGCAGTTACCGGGGCGTGGTGGAACCCCCCACGACGCACGCCCCAGATCGTGCGCAACCGTTACTCGTCTGAGTGTCGTGTGGCTCGAGCCGGTCGGGCACTAGGGGCCCACGACGCTCCGCCGGAGCCCATGGGCTCAATCGCGCCCATCGCGGGCCCGGGGCCTACTGTCGACCCAGTGGAGACTGGGGTATGAAGAGCCCACTCCCCCCAGGCCTCGCACGCGGGCTAATCAGACAAGACGACTAAGGACCAAGTCTCGCCGCCTGGCGGGACCCTCGAGAGGCGATTCCCCTGGAGGGCCTGAAGTAGAAGCGAGGGCCTCACGGGGACCCTCGCTTCAGGAGACCCTCCCGAGGCACCAGCGCGCCTGGAGGGAAGTCAACAGGAATCCCTCCACAGGCCTGTGGGGAAACGTCGCGGCCAAGGAAGTACGGCGGGACGCACATGGCCTCTGCCACGCCCACGTGGTGACGCAGGCACTCCCATTGCCGTTTTGATGATAAAGGAGTCAATAAAGTTGGCCGCCTACTCCAGGACTGCCAGGACCTTCTACTCTGACGATAAAGCAGATGGAAGGCGCAACCCTCCAAAGAGAACGTCATCGCGGGCTCCACCACAGAGACTGCCGTCCCTGCGGGCAGTATTGCGCGGTCGGCCGCCTGTCGGCCATGGCTCCCAACTTTATCGATGACGGACCGCGTCCATGGACGATCCGGCGGTGGTGGATTCATGCTCCTCCACGCCACTCCCGTGTGGGAGCCACCCCGGACGCCGAGCAGAAGAAGAGCACCTGAGGCGCCTATAAAAGGGGCAAGACCTCCGTCGGAGGAGAGGTCGGCGAATTGCTTGCTACAACACTTGTAAACCCTAGCGCTGCTGAGTAGGATACCCGCTGGTTGGAGGAGGAGGAAGATCATCTCTTCCCTCCCCAGGCAAGAACTGCCTCAAGGGGGGCCTCGGCAAGCTCTGCTGTACTATAACCACCATAGTTCAATATAGACAAGCAGGAGTAGCGATCTTACCTCCTCTCGAGGGCCGTGAACCTGGGTACGGGCTATTGTCCAACTCTGTCATGGGTGTTTCGTCTCCAGGTCCGGCGAGCAATGTCGCCGTGCCCCTCGAGGGTCTTGACCTCCGCGTTCAATCCCCTTCATGAACTTCACTTCAGGAAGTGACTATCCCCGTTTCTAGGGAGTCATAACCCGAGACACAGCTATTGCCTCATAGTGAATTATAGCAGCACGTAGGATCTCGCCACCGATGTGGTATCCGAAGCTGGGTAAACTCGTCGTATTCAATCCCGTCCTCGACGACTCCAACCTTCTTCCCAACAATCCATACGCAGGCTAGAGGACCCCCGTCTCCTATCAATTATGCCGATACTACGACACACGTTGTTCGCTTACACTAACTCTAAAGCAATTCCATATGAGGCCTTGTTTGTTATTTTTCTTGACTGCTTTAATTAACTTGCATTTTAGTGTAATTAGGGTATAGAAAGACATGTGAAGCAGCCTCCTAGTAGTGTACCGTAATATTCGGCATTACACTTATTTACTTCAAATGGACGACTGGATGATTTAATCATTTAATAATTGTTGTAATGAATACTTTAGCTTGTTGGCTTCTATTCTTAGCTGTAGATAACTGGAAGATATATTTATATATAAATTGGAGTGGTTTAATGTTTCTGGTTCAGTCGAGCGACATATGGTGTGCCATGCAATTTTATTAGTTGCTTATACATCCTATGCTCAATTGTCTAATTAGGGTATACAAATACATGTGAAGCTTCATAGGATTGTATACATGTATCTTAATATCCTTCTAGTGCTGGAACAATTTTGAAATGTTTTATTGGATATATTTGCTATTAAACTGATAAGAATAAATTGACATACTCCTAGTGGTTCCAATGAATCCACGTTTCACACTGCTCTTGTTTTTTTTGATGGAATGTGAGGTGTGTGGTGCGGCTTGGATGAGGTCAAGGGGTGGTTCAGCCCACTTCCTTGACTTGTGCAAGGTGAAGTCAATTTTGCTAATTTACCTAAAAAGAAATGGATCCTTTTGCTTGCTTGCATTATATAGATACTTATTATGCTCAATAAATGGATCATTTTCTTGCATTATATAGATACTTTTTGTGTCTACCACATGCATAATTTTTCTTGCATATGAATTTCATTTGATTTACTAACCAACGTGTATTGCTTGGAGGAGATAATGAAAGGGGGGTCAATTCTGAAAGTTGTGCCCAGTGCCGCCGTCGTCTGCTTCCCTGTATCAAGATATCCCAAGAAGAGGGCCATGGAGACGGATTATGAAAACTCCAGTGATGAATCCGGCCCTCTAATCGACCCGGATGACATCGACAGTCCCGACCAGTCAGAGGTGAGCAAAAAAACTAATTTACTTAGTGAGTTTAGTGCACAATTTAAGGTACATTTCAGTTTTGTTAATATTCTAGGCTGTGTTCAATAGTTTATTTAACTATCTCATACAAGTTCTGACTCTTTTGTTTTTTTTCTCAAATGCAGTACAACCCTGGGGACTCGGTGCATAACTATAGTTTGCGTTCTTTTACCGATAAAGCTTTGAAGAACCTGGAGGATGCTGTCCTCACCAAGAATGGAGTCTTGACGATATTCACTACTAAAGGTTTCAAGTGTCCTTTTGATGACAAGCCCAAAGACGGGAACAAGTTTTCACTTTCCCATCATGCTATTGAAGCTAGCATGCGTGGGGAAACCGCCAGGGTTAAGAGACTGCATAAGGCCGTACTTGAGTACATGAAGGATAAATATGAGAATGTCGACCCTTCTCGTCCAGGGAAAAATGTTGCCTAGCTGGCAAGAAGGAAGAACATTACTTCGAGGCTGAGAGCCATGAAAACTAGGCAGCCGAAGCCATTTGCTATGCTTAAAGTGTTTGTCGGGTTATGACTCCCTAGAATCGGAGGTAGTCACTTCCTGAAGTGTAGTTCGTGAAGGGGATTGAACGCGGAGGTCAAGACCCTCGAGGGACACGGCGACGATGCTCGCCGGACCTGAAGACGAAACACCCACGACAGAGATAAACACTGGCCCGTACCGAGGTTCACGGCCCTCGTGAGGAGCTAAGACCGCTACTCCTGCTTGTCTGTATTGGATTACGGTGGTTACAGTACAGCAGAGCTTGCCGAGGGCCCCCTTGAGGCAGTTCTTGCCTGGGGAGAGAAGCGATGATCTTCTTCCTCCTCCAGCCAGAGGCTATCCTACTTGGTTCTGCTAGGGTTTACAAGCGTGGTTGAAAGCAATTGGCCGACCCTTGCTACGATGGAGGTCTTGGTGCTTTTATAGGCGCCTTCGGCGCTCTCCTTCTGCTTGGCCTTCAAGGTGGTTCCCACACGGCAATGGCGTGGAGGTGCAGGAGTCCACCGCTGCCCCCTCTTCCATGCACGCGGTCCATCACTGATAAAGGTGGGCGCGGTGGCCGACAGGCGGCCGACCGCGCTGTACTGTCTGCAGGGAAGGCAGTCTCTGAGGTGGATGTAACATCCCAAGTTTGCTAAATGGAAATATAAGGTGTGTTTTGAGCTTTGCATGCATCTCATTTAATTTGGACAAGAATTTGCATTTTAATTACACATGTTTGCTTTTGAAAGAAAGGGGTAAATTCTTGTTATTCTTGGTGAACTCAAAATATTCCAAATTTTCAAAATCCAAGACTACCAGTGGCTTCCTTGTGAAATTATGAATCTCCTAGTATTTTTCTGCAAATTTTTTCTCTTTACAGAAAAGCCCAAACCTTTTAAATAAGTAACCAGGGGCCTGTTTGTGAAAGAAACTGGCAATAATTAAAATCTTCAGGGGGGTTTTCAGAAAACAGGGATCGTCTTCAAGCTTCCGACCTCCCCGTGCGCCGGTGGCGTGCGCTCCGCCGTCCCTCGCCTCCCCGCGCTGCGATTCGCGCCGCCGCCCTTCCCTGGACTACAAGAAGCCCGCCGCCGCTCCGGAGAAACCCTAAGCCATTCCCATTTCGTCTCCTCCTTCCTCAGCTCGCCCGAAACCCTAGCTACGTCCGGCGAGAAACCCCGGCGAATCCCGGCCACCCCCTGCTCCGGCGAGAAGACCAGAAGCACCGCCTCGCTCTCCTCTTCCTCCCCCTCGAGCGGTTCGTGCTGGGAAGCGGCGAAGCCGCGGGAAACGCCGATTCCCTCCGCCGGGTCCGCCGCCGTCGAGCTCGTTTTCCGGCCATCCCCGAGCTCCCCTCGCCTCCCCGACACTCCCACGAGCTCCAGGTGGTTCCTGCGGTCCTCCCCGTGCCCTCCTTTCTCTCCCTCTCCCTCTGGTTAGCCCGGCCGCCGAGCGCCGCCGTCGGCCTCCGCTCCGGCGAGCCGTACGGCAACTCCGGTGACCATTTGGTCACAACACCGCCACCGCTCGGTCCGCCTCGATCTCCTCTAGCAACTGCCGCAAAGAAATTCGCTCAAATCGCTCGAATTTGAGCAGTACGTGCTCGGCAGAGAGGAATTGGGCATCGATGACGTCAGCTGACATCATCATCCCTTTTAAATTTCATAAAATGATTATTTCTTTTCTGTAATTGTTTTAATATGACATGTGGGGCCATGTTGTCAGAGTTTTAATCTCTCTACATTATTATTTTCTGAAATGATTAAAATTATGACATGTGGGGTCAATTTATTTAAATAAATTTGAAATTTGAATTAAATTGTTTAAACTTTGAAAATTCATAATTAATTCATTTTAAATCAGAAAAATATGATTTTTATATCAAAATATTCAGAAAAATAAAATCTATTCAATTATAATTTAATCATACATATTCCATACAAGAAAAATAATGTTATTAGTCTCACCTTAATAAACCCTAATTTAAATTATGGGTATGTTATATTCATCCATTTAGTCTGATGCTTGCATCCAGGAAATTCTAAAATGACATATCATTCATGTGATTGTGCATTGCATCAATATCGTATTGATTGTGTCATTCCTTTCCGGTATTTGGTTCTTCGCGATAGGATTTGAGACCGAGAGTGTTTGCATCGCCCCCGAAGATCAATACCCAGCTACTGAAGAGCAAGGCAAGCATAACCTTATATCTGCACATATAAGATTTCCAAAGTATTTGATTCTTGTGTTATGCATACGGTTCAAAGATGTTTTGGTCAAGGTATAGAGTGTCACTTGCGTTGCATTGCCGCTTAGACTTGCTTAGTTGTTCCTTTCTCCATCCAGTTGAGAGGATTGGGGTGGGATAAGTATACATGACTTGTTAATGTTAAAGACTTGGACGAGAGGCCACATTGGGTTTGTGGTGGATTGTCTCGTTCTCGTCGACATTAGGAACTGAGTTCCTAGGTTCGGAACCAAGACTATCCGTGCATCCACACGGGGCTCGGAAACCCCTCGACTCCAACTTGCCTAGCCTACTACGTGAAGCCACTAGTTCGAGTGTTCCATTTGCGTGTGCGGTAAAATGATTTGAGGAGAAAATTTAGGGCTTGGGTCAGGAGAGTGTGACGCTCTGATCTTGACCCCGGCAACCCGCACTAGGGATCGCTGAGATGGCGGTCTGACCTACTGCTGTGGCTCATGAACATAGGCGAAGCTTGGGAAAGGTCGTGGCCAACTCTCCAGCCGGCACTCCCAGGTAGAGTGCTAATGTCTGGCGTATCGGTTGGTTGGCGCGTGTGGGTAGTTACACCCCCTGCAGGGTAAATCTTTTCGGAAAGCCGTGTCCACGGTTATGGACGACTTGGTACCTTATTTCGGTGATCATAGACAACTTGAAATTAATCATAAAACTGTCAACTAAGGGTGGTTAGGGTTACTTCCTCGGGTTGAGCGAGGGGGTGATTCTTGAGGGTGGTGCAAGCGATGACGTCTCGGTGGCTACAGAAGATGGATGATGAAGTCAGAGGTGTTGTTCCCTTATCCCATTTTAAAAGTCTACTGATGCGAGACTCCCTCTCTCCTCCCTCGATTTGAAAACAAAGATGGCTTTACGCAAAGACATTCATGAATACTCTCTGAACGGGCAGACATATAGAAGGTTAAATAAGTCTTGTTGAGTACCTCCTGTACTCAGCCTTGCGCACTTTTTGGACAGGTGAAGGTTCCAACTCCACTGCTGGTTTCTACATGGACATCGACGAGTAGATCGGGGTTCCCGGGCAGCAGCCTGGAATCGATGGGCGGGACGTCGCTTATGTTATGGCCTCTTAGGCCTTTTGGTTCTTGTTATGTAGCATAACATAATTTGCTTTCGCTGTTTGACGTGTTGTTGGGTCAGTGACCTCTACTTGTATTATTTGCTATCTTCACTCTGCTAAGAGTTTGTTTAATATTGCTTTGAGTCGTAGAGTCACTGCTGTGTTATCGAATGTTCAGCTGCTGGCTCTCGAGATCGAGGTTAGGCTTATATCAGATGGATATCTGGGATTTGTCTAGCCTGGCTCTCGGGGGTGCTACAGGTTTTGGTATCAGAGCAGGACTGCCTGTAGGAAACCCTTTTTGTTGGTCGATGTTGAGTTTAGTGTTTGTGAAAACTATTGAGAAAAATCTTGATAGGATGCTTTTTCTCCTTATCCATGAATCTATTCTTGGAGCCTCCTTTTCTTGATTTGGTTTCTAAAGGTTTAGCATCTCATCCCATATTTCAAAATCTTAGGATTTCGGAGGTTGGGTAGTGTTCTTTCGTACCTATTTCCGGTTGCGATTCTCAGAGTGTTCTATATGCTTCAACTCCGCTGAAGCATGTATCTTTCTTTTTCCAAACCTGAATTCCACTGCTTGACCATCTCTTATCATTGATATCCTGTTACCTTCCACGCCTTCTCATCTATCCT
This sequence comes from Poa annua, assembly GCA_026929855.1. Taxonomy (NCBI): domain Eukaryota; kingdom Viridiplantae; phylum Streptophyta; class Magnoliopsida; order Poales; family Poaceae; genus Poa; species Poa annua. Next base: position 20,990,274 of record CM049432.1, on the reverse strand, counting down.
GTTTACCGGTGGATCTAATCTTGTGGTCTCTGTTCTATGCTATCAGGATGTCAAGTGGTACCCGTGGCCAGGGCCGTGGTGGTCGTCACCATGGTGATGATGATGAACTGCCGCCACCTCCCACAATGGCGCAGGTTCTTCAGAACATCGAGAACAATCGCGTGCGGACTGAACATCTCCTTGAGCGTGTGGCCCAGAACACAGAACGTCGTCCCAATGTCTGTGCTACACTTGGAGATTTCCTTAAAGCTCAGCCTCCTACCTTTGGTGAATACAAGGAGCCCCTTGAAGCTGATGACTGGATCCGTACAATTGAGCGTAAGTTTGCTGCTCTCCATATTCAAGCCAATGACCGTGTGAACTTCGCCACCTACCAGCTAGAGGGTGCAGCTGGCGCTTGGTGGGAAGGTTTCTTGGCGTTGCAGGCGCCAGGACATGAGGTCACTTGGGAACAATTCCGTACTGCTTTACGTGCTGCCTATATCCCTAAAGCAGTAATGGACATCAAAAGAAAGGAGTTCTTGGAACTGTCCCAGGGAAGGCTGAATATCGAGGCTTACGGGCGTGAGTTCACTCGTCTCGCTCGCTACGCCCCTCGAGATGTTACGGATGATGCGGATAAACAAGAGCTATTCCGCAAGGGCCTGAACCCAGCACTTCGGTATGAGCTGCTACCCTTTAAGTTCCAAACCTTCCAAGATCTGTACAATCAGGCTATCACCCTTGAGAATGGAAGGAAGGAAATGGATTCTGCTATGAGGTCTGTCTCCGGGGATCCTCGTGCATCTGGCTCTGGCTTCAAGAAGCGCCGTGTGTTCATTCCATATAGCGCTGTTCCAAGAGCCCCATATGCACCCAAGCCTGCTGGTTATGCTCCTCGCCCAACTGCACCCCATTCTACTTCGACATATGGTGGTGGGCAAAGTTATCGTCCCTCAGGTGCTGCTCCAGCTGGACTTATCTGCTAGACCTGTGGTCAACCCGGACACTATGCTTGGGGATGTCCTCAAAGGAACATTGGTGATGGAACCCCTCCGCCAAAGAAGGATGCTAAACCATCTGGTGCTGGACGTGGTCGTCTGACCCATGTCACTGCTGAGGCTGCTGAAGAAGATCCAAGCGTCATTCTTGGTACGCTTCATCTCAACTCAATTCCAGCTACAGTTTTGTTTGATTCCGGAGCATCGCATTCATTCATTTCGCAAGGATTTGCTCAAAAGCATGGTATCCTTCTAGAGGAAATGTCTATCTCTATGGAGATTAATACCCCGGGATCTCGTTGGCGGGCAATCCGGACTGCCCCTGAGCCCAACATTGTTATAGGCTCTTTATCTTATCCCGTTTCTCTCATTGCCCTCAAGTCAACTGACCTTGACGTCATCTTGGGCATGGATTGGCTGGTACGGTACAAGGCCGTTATTGACTGTGCAGCCAGATCTGTAGATATGACCCACCCCTCTGGTGAAACTGTTCGGTACTGGTCTCCTTCCTCAGTACCTTCCTCCGCAACATCTTTTCCAAGCTCAGAGTTGTGTGCCATGGACGCCACACCTACCCTTGAGATTCAAGACGTTCAGGTGGTTCGTGAATTTCCAGATGTTTTTCCTGAGGAGTTGCCTGGTATGCCACCTGATCGAAGTGTGGAGTTTGTTATTGAGTTGGTTCCTGGAACTGCTCCAGTTTCCAAAAGACCTTATCGCATGCCTAAGGAAGATTTGGTGGAGTTAAAGAGACAGTTAGAGGAGATGGAAGAGAAGGGATTTATCCAACCTAGCACCTCTTCTTGGGGATGCCCTGCCCTCTTTGTCAAGAAGCGGGACACCAACATCCCTCGACTGGTGGTTGACTATCGACCGTTGAATGCTGTGACAATCAAGAATAAGTACCCTCTTCCTCGGATCAATGATCTATTTGACCAACTAGCTGGTGCTACTGTCTTCTCCAAGATGGATCTGAGGTCTGGTTATCATCAAATCAAAATCCGGGAGGATGACGTTCCAAAGACGGCATTTCAAACTCGTTATGGTCTCTATGAGTATACTGTGATGTCCTTTGGTCTTACCAATGCTCCAGCCACTTTTATGCGGCTGATGAACTCAGTATTCATGGAGTACCTTGACAAGTTCGTCGTGATCTACATCGATGATATCCTAATCTACTCCAAAACCGAAGAAGAACACGCAGAGCATCTGCGTTTGGTGTTGACCAAGCTTTGTGAGCATCATCTCTATGCCAAGTTCTCTAAGTGTGAATTCTGGTTGAAGGAGCTTATCTTTCTTGGTCATGTTGTGTCAGCCGATGGTGTTACCGTCATTCCGGAGAAAGTTCAAGCTGTTTTGGATGGGGAGACACCTAAATCAGCTAAAGAAATTCGGAGTTTTCTCGGACTTGCTGGTTATTACCGTCGCTTTATTGAGAACTTCTCCAAGATTGCAAAGCCCCTGACTGATCTTCTCAAGAAAGGAAAGAAGTTTGAATGGTCAGAAAAGGCAGAAGAAAGCTTTCAGGTATTGAAAACCAAGTTGACTACTGCTCCAGTTCTTGTTCTTCCTGATACGAGCAAGGATTTCGTTGTTTTCTGTGATGCTTCTCTTCAAGGGCTCGGATGTGTGTTGATGCAAGATGGTCATGTTGTGGCCTATGCCTCTCGGCAGCTGAAACCACATGAGCTGAACTATCCAACCCATGATCTAGAGCTGTCTGCTGTTGTACATGCTCTAAAGCAATGGCGGCATTATCTCTTTGGTAATCGCTGCGAGGTCTATTCAGATCATCAAAGTCTGAAGTATCTATTCACCCAGCCGGATCTGAATCTCAGACAGAGAAGATGGTTGGAACTCATCAAAGATTATGATTTGGGTCTCAACTACCAACCCGGCAAGGCGAATGTGGTCGCCGACGCGCTAAGTCGGAAGTCTTACTGCAACAATCTGATACTTAAGAAAGCTCAACCCTCCCTCTATGAGGAGTTTGCACGACTCAACCTTGAAGTTGTCCCTAGTGGATTCCTGGCAAATCTAGAGGTGAAACCCTCTCTTGAACAACGGATCATAGCTGCCCAGAAGAATGATTCTGATATCACTCAGATTAAGCGGAACGTTGCTGACGGAGCAGCTACATGCTTCACCATCGATGACCAAGGTACCGTTTATTTCGGCAAGCGTCTAGTGGTGCCCAAGAAGCAAGATCTGAAACAGCTTATCCTTCGAGAAGCTCATGAGTCACCTCTTTCTATCCATCCTGGTGGCACTAAGATGTATAGGGATCTTCGTCAGAGATTCTGGTGGTCCCGGATGAAGCGAGAAATTGCTAAGTTTGTGGCAGAATGTGACGTTTGTCGTCGCGTCAAAGCTGAACATCAAAGGCCAGCTGGTACCCTTTAACCCCTTTCTATTCCTGTCTGGAAATGGGATGAAGTTGGTATGGATTTCATCACCGGTCTTCCAAAGACTCAAAAGGGAAACAATGCTATCTGGGTAGTCGTGGACCGCCTTTCTAAGGTTGCTCACTTCCTTCCTGTTCGAGAAGATATTACCGCTATTCAGCTAGCAGATCTGTATGTCTCCCGGATAGTTGCTCTTCATGGTATTCCAAAGAAGATCATCTCTGACCGTGGAAGTCTGTTTACCTCCAAGTTCTGGTCTAGTTTCCAACAAGCTATGGGAACACATCTTTCCTTTAGCACAGCTTATCATCCTCAAACCGGTGGTCAGACAGAACGAGTCAATCAGATTCTTGAGGACATGTTAAGAGTCTGTGTCATATCCTTCGGAAAGAATTGGGAGAAGAGTCTTCCATTCGCTGAATTCAGTTACAACAACAGCTTCCAATCTAGCATTGGTATGGCACCCTTTGAAGCTTTGTATGGCAGGAGATGTCGTACCCCTTTGAATTGGTCCGAAACTGGTGAGAGATCACTCTTTGGGCCAGATATCATCAAAGAAGCAGAAGATCAAGTCAATATCGTCCGTGAACGTCTCAAAACAGCTCAGTCCCGTCAGAAGAGCTACTATGACAGCCATCACCAAGATGTTCACTATGAAGTTGGCGAGTATGCCTATCTCAGGATCACTCCTCTTCGGGGTGTCCGTCGATTCGGTATCAAAGGCAAACTGGCTCCTCGCTATGTTGGTCCCTTTCGCATCCTTGCTAAGCGTGGAAAGCTTGCCTACCAATTGGAACTACCCTCAAAATTTCCAGACGTCCATGACGTCTTCCATGTTTCCCAGTTGAAGCGTTGCTTCAAAAATCCCATTCGTGGTGTTGATCATGAGACTCTTGACCTTCAAGAGGATCTAACCTATCGTGAATATCCTATCCGTATCCTTGATGAAGCCGAACGTAAAAGTCGACGTCAGAGCATCAAGTTCCTCAAAGTTCAGTGGTCTCATCACTCTGAGGAGGAAGCAACCTGGGAACGCGAAGATCGTCTCCGATCTGAGTATCCCGACTTCTTTTCTAAAACCTAGGAATCTCGGGGCGAGATTCTTGTAAGAAGGGTAGATCTGTAACATCCCAAGTTTGCTAAATGGAAATATAAGGTGTGTTTTGAGCTTTGCATGCATCTCATTTAATTTGGACAAGAATTTGCATTTTAATTACACATGTTTGCTTTTGAAAGAAAGGGGTAAATTCTTGTTATTCTTGGTGAACTCAAAATATTCGAAATTTTCAAAATCCAAGACTACCAGTGGCTTCCTTGTGAAATTATGAATCTCCTAGTATTTTTCTGCAAATTTTTTCTCTTTACAGAAAAGCCCAAACCTTTTAAATAAGTAACCAGGGGCCTGTTTGTGAAAGAAACTGGCAATAATTAAAATCTTCAGGGGGGTTTTCAGAAAACAGGGATCGTCTTCAAGCTTCCGACCTCCCCGTGCGCCGGTGGCGTGCGCTCCGCCGTCCCTCGCCTCCCCGCGCTGCGATTCGCGCCGCCGCCCTTCCCTGGACTACAAGAAGCCCGCCGCCGCTCCGGAGAAACCCTAAGCCATTCCCATTTCGTCTCCTCCTTCCTCAGCTCGCCCGAAACCCTAGCTACGTCCGGCGAGAAACCCCGGCGAATCCCGGCCACCCCCTGCTCCGGCGAGAAGACCAGAAGCACCGCCTCGCTCTCCTCTTCCTCCCCCTCGAGCGGTTCGTGCTGGGAAGCCGCGAAGCCGCGGGAAACGCCGATTCCCTCCGCCGGGTCCGCCGCCGTCGAGCTCGTTTTCCGGCCATCCCCGAGCTCCCCTCGCCTCCCCGACACTCCCACGAGCTCCAGGTGGTTCCTGCGGTCCTCCCCGTGCCCTCCTTTCTCTCCCTCTCCCTCTGGTTAGCCCGCCGCCGAGCGCCGCCGTCGGCCTCCGCTCCGGCGAGCCGTACGGCAACTCCGGTGACCATTTGGTCACAACACCGCCACCGCTCGGTCCGCCTCGATCTCCTCTAGCAACTGCCGCAAAGAAATTTGCTCAAATCGCTCGAATTTGAGCAGTTCGTGCTCGGCAGAGAGGAATTGGGCATCGATGACGTCAGCTGACATCATCATCCCTTTTAAATTTCATAAAATGATTATTTCTTTTCTGTAATTGGTTTAATATGACATGTGGGGCCATGTTGTCAGAGTTTTAATCTTTCTACATTATTATTTTCTGAAATGATTAAAATTATGACATGTGGGGTCAATTTATTTAAATAAATTTGAAATTTGAATTAAATTGTTTAAACTTTGAAAATTCATAATTAATTCATTTTAAATCAGAAAAATATGATTTTTATATCAAAATATTCAGAAAAATAAAATCTATTCAATTATAATTTAATCATACATATTCCATACAAGAAAAATAATGTTATTAGTCTCACCTTAATAAACCCTAATTTAAATTATGGGTATGTTATATTCATCCATTTAGTCTGATGCTTGCATCCAGGAAATTCTAAAATGACATATCATTCATGTGATTGTGCATTGCATCAATATCGTATTGATTGTGTCATTCCTTTCCGGTATTTGGTTCTTCGCGATAGGATTTGAGACCGAGAGTGTTTGCATCGCCCCCGAAGATCAATACCCAGCTACTGAAGAGCAAGGCAAGCATAACCTTATATCTGCACATATAAGATTTCCAAAGTATTTGATTCTTGTGTTATGCATACGGTTCAAAGATGTTCTTGTGTCACTTGTGTTAATGTTAAAGACTTGGACGAGAGGCCACATTGGGTTTGTGGTGGATTGTCTCGTTCTCGTCGACATTAGGAACTGAGTTCCTGGGTTCGGAACCAAGACTATCCGTGCATCCACACGGGGCTCGGAAACCCCTCGACTCCAACTTGCCTAGCCTACTACGTGAAGCCACTAGTTCGAGTGTTCCATTTGCGTGTGCGGTAAAATGATTTGAGGAGAAAATTTAGGGCTTGGGTCAGGAGAGTGTGACGCTCTGATCTTGACCCCGGCAACCCGCACTAGGGATCGCTGAGATGGCGGTCTGACCTACTGCTGTGGCTCATGAACATAGGCGAAGCTTGGGAAAGGTCGTGGCCAACTCTCCAGCCGGCACTCCCAGGTAGAGTGCTAATGTCTGGCGTATCGGTTGGTTGGCGCGTGTGGGTAGTTACACCCCCTGCAGGGTAAATCTTTTCGGAAAGCCGTGTCCACGGTTATGGACGACTTGGTACCTTATTTCGGTGATCATAGACAACTTGAAATTAATCATAAAACTGTCAACTAAGGGTGGTTAGGGTTACTTCCTCGGGTTGAGCGAGGGGGTGATTCTTGAGGGTGGTGCAAGCGATGACGTCTCGGTGGCTACAGAAGATGGATGATGAAGTCAGAGGTGTTGTTCCCTTATCCCATTTTAAAAGTCTACTGATGCGAGACTCCCTCTCTCCTCCCTCGATTTGAAAACAAAGATGGCTTTACGCAAAGACATTCATGAATACTCTCTGAACGGGCAGATATATAGAAGGTTAAATAAGTCTTGTTGAGTACCTCCTGTACTCAGCCTTGCGCACTTTTTGGACAGGTGAAGGTTCCAACTCCACTGCTGGTTTCTACATGGACATCGACGAGTAGATCGGGGTTCCCGGGCAGCAGCCTGGAATCGATGGGCGGGACGTCGCTTATGTTATGGCCTCTTAGGCCTTTTGGTTCTTGTTATGTAGCATAACATAATTTGCTTTCGCTGTTTGACGTGTTGTTGGGTCAGTGACCTCTACTTGTATTATTTGCTATCTTCACTCTGCTAAGAGTTTGTTTAATATTGCTTTGAGTCGTAGAGTCACTGCTGTGTTATCGAATGTTCAGCTGCTGGCTCTCGAGATCGAGGTTAGGCTTATATCAGATGGATATCTGGGATTTGTCTAGCCTGGCTCTCGGGGGTGCTACAGTGGAGCCCTTGATGACGTACTCTTTGGAGGGTTGCGCCGTCCACCTGCTTTATCACCAGAGTGGAAGGTCTTGGCAGTCCTGCCGCAGGCGGCGCAACTTTATTGACTCCTTTATCACCAAAACAGAAACGGGGGTGCTTCGTCACCACGTGGGCGTGGCAGAGGCCATGTGCGTCTCGCCGTACTTTCTTGGCCGCGACGTTTCCCCTCAGGCCTGCGGAGGCCTGTGGAAGGATTCCTGTTAACTTCCTCCAGGCGCGCTGGTGCCTCGGGAGGGTCTCTTGAAGCGAGGCACCCCTTGAGGCCCTCGTTTCCTCTCCAGGCCCTCGAGGGGAATTGCCTCTCGAGGGTCCCGCCAGGCGGCGAGGCCTGGTTCTTAGTCGTTTCGTCTGATCAGCCCGCGTGCGAGGTCGGGGGGGGGAGTGGGCTCTCCATACCCCAGTTCCCACTGGGCCGACAGTAGCCCCCGGGCCCGCGATGGGCACGATTGAGCCCATGGGATCAGACGAAGCGTCGTGGGCCCTTAGTGCCCGGCCGGCCCAAGCCACGCGGCACTCTGACGAGTAACGGCCTCACACGATCCGTGGCGTGAGTTGTGGGGGCTCCCACCACGCCCCGGTAACTGCTCCTTGAGGGGATATAAAGCCCGAGCGTCGGAGCAGGGAGCCGTTACCGTTTCCAATCTTTCTCGCAGAAGTTTCCGCCTCCTAGACCTCTGCTCCTCCGCTCTCTCCTGTGATTCTTCTCCTTCCGTCTTCCTCAGCGCTCCGAGCCCCCGATGATGAGTCCCCTCAAGAGCAAGTGCAAGGCCGCTGCAGGGTCTTCCTCCCAAGCGGAGGCCTTCGAGGTCGTGCTGGGCGCGTCGCTGCTGGGCATGCGCGTCAATGAGAAGGTGCTCGCCAAGGTCCGCTTCCTGGTCGCAGATCGGACGAACGAGCATGGCGCCACCGCCTTGAAGCCCGCGGCGCATGTAAAGCGCCCGCGAGGGTACTTTCCGATCTTCCAGCACTTTCCGATCTTCCGCCCTTCTCGCCGTTCCTGGAGGCGGTGCTGGCGTTCTATCAGGTGCAGTTGTTGCATCTGCACCCCAACTCCATCCTCGCCGTCTTCGCCTACCTCTGCGAGGCGTACCTGGGCTTGGAGCCCAGGGTGGGACTGTTCCGGTGCTTTTATGCGCTCCGGAACACGGCAAAGAATGAGCGCTCCGGGTGCGTCTCATTCCACATCGTCGACGGCATGGGGAGCATCTACATGCCCATGTCATGGAGTGAAGGCAAGGCCGTCACGTCGGTGAAGAAAAAGGTGGACGACTTCCGCCAGAAGTGGTTCTTCGTCGGGGTGGAGCATCCCTGCGCCTTCCTGGAGGTCCCCGACGAGCCACCATTGAAGAACTCCCATTGGGGCAAGGCGACCTTCGACGGCGCGAGGAACGCCAGCCTAATGGGGAGCATGAGTTTCCTTCGCGAGGAGGGCCTCACAGGGCAGATCATCATGGCGGACTTCGTGAGGCGCCGCATCGCTCCACTCCAGGCACACTCGGTGCCTATGTGGATGTACTCGGGGCCGAACGATAAGATGAGGCTTCATTGCGAAGACAACGACAAGGTGAAAGTGCATTCTATGTACTCCCAGGTTTTGGTGACTAATGACAACACAAAAAGTATTCTAATGTTTGTGATGAAGCATGCATGCTATTTTACAGGTTGACTGACAAAGAGGAACACTTAGGTTGCCTAAATGACATTTCAATTACACTTGGTATTTGTTCAGGAATTCTGTCAGGAGATTTCCGGGGCTCGGAAATTTCCGGTCCACAGACCGGAGATTTCCGAGCCGTCCTTATTTTTTTCACTAAGTCTGAATTGAAATGCGTACTGAATCCAACTCAAGCTGAGCCGGAAATCCTCCCGGAGATTTCTGGCGCTCGGAGATTTCCGAGCCCAGTCCGGAGATCTCCGAGTGACAGAGGAATTTCGACCAATTCCAGAACTCAAATTGCGTACTGACTCCAAAACAATTTTAGCCAGAAATCCTCTCGGAGATTTCCGGCGCTCGGAGATTTCCGAGCCCCAATCCGGAGATCTCCGAGTGTCAGAGGATTTTCGACCAAGTCAAGAAGCCCAACCAGTACTGATCTAGTTTCTTGCTCAACCGGAAATTGCACCGGAAATTTCCGGGGTCCGGAGATCTCCGGTCCTCAACCCGGAGATTTCCGGGCTGGCGGCTGTGCAACGGGCAGATATTGGGGAGGGGTATAAATACCCCTCCACCTACCTCCAGCATTCTAAGCTTCCAGATTTTCTCTCTCCTCCATTGGTGCTGAAGCTCGTTTCTCCCGGATCTCCCAATCTAGCCACTCAAATCCATTGATACTCGGGGATCTGAGGGAGAAGCCACCGATCTACATCTCCACTGAAGCGATTTGACTTTCCCCCTCTATTTCTTAAGGGGCAACGAATCTAGGGTTCCTTTGTGGATAGCTAGGTTCAACCTTGTGTATTTTGATCCTTTGTGGATTCCTTTGTGGAAGTGACCTGTTGTGGTCGTTGTGAGAGCCCCCAATTCAGTTGTGGGTGTGTGCCTCACGAATTTGTACGGGACTTTCTCCGCCCTTAAAGGAGTCCTCAGTGGAAGTGTGGATTCGCACCTTTGTGGTCGAATTCACAGGAGAATAGGGTGAGGTCTTTGTGGTGTTGAGCAAACCTTTGTAGTAGCTCACACCTCTCCAACGAGACGTACACCTATGTGGTGGAACTCGGGATAAAATCTTGGTCTTCGAGTTCCTACGGTAGTTTCGTTCCACTCTCCTTTACCGCATCTTTATTTCCTGTACTTGTTTAGCTTCCTTGTAGTTTGTCACTTGTGTCACCTAGTTGCACATCTAGACAATTTACTTTCCGCTAGCCTAAAACTAAAAAGAGATAAAAATTGGTCACCACCTATTCACCCCCTCCCCCCTCTAGGTGGTCAACTTCCATTCAATTGGTATCAGAGCCAGGTTGTCTCTTAAAAGATTCACCGCTTGAGACCAACCTTGGACAATGCAAGTTGACCCAAAAGAGGGTTCCGAAACGGACGCCGCGACTTTGGCGGCAATGCAAGAGAAAGGTGCCACTATGGCCGATATCAACTCTTTGGAAACAAAGTTGACATCGTCCATACAAACCGAGTTCAAGAAGTTTCATGATATGCTTGAGTCTCTCAAGACATCTAAAGAAACCTCTCTTGCATTGCCCTCAAAGCCTCCGGTGCTTCCGGGCATTACTCTTGATGTGGACCCCGAATTGATAAAGGGAAAGCAATTGCCTTTGGATGGGAAGGGTGATGCTAGTAGTTGCTCAACCCATCAAAACACTCCATCATCCAATGATGAAGTGCCTAAAGGCTACAACGCCACTCCTCCCCCATCCCAATACCATACCCCCAATCCCATTATTCCTCACCCGCAAGTTTCTCATAGGGGTGATCCCCCATTGCTTAAAGATTATACCTTTTCTCAATGGCAATACATGATGAAGTCTCATGTTTGCAGCTCTTCAATCGAGTTGTGGCGCATCATTCAAGTTGGATACAAGCCGCATGATCCGACCAACCTAACAAGAAGAGAAGTGGTGGAGGCTCAACTTGATGCCACCGCTCTCTACATGATCCAAAAGGCGGTTGGGAACAAGGACATGGCTCGCATTCAACATCTCACCACCGCCAAGGAGACATGGGATGGTCTATCCGAGTTGTTCGTTGGAAATGATAGCATGAGAAGGAACCGCTATGACTCTTTGAGCAATGAAGCCGAGGGCTTTTTCAAGCTTGATGGTGAAGACCATGAGATGATGTATCAAAGATTGGTGACCATAGCCACAAGCTTTCGAGAAGTGGGTGCCTCTCATATTGATGATGCTTGGATCAAAAGGAAGTATGTTAGCTCTATGATGGCTTATGAGCCTACCGACGTCAAGAGTCTTCAAGGAAGACACAACTATCATCTCATGACATCTAATGAGGTTATGCAAGAGATGGCCGCATACAAGGTGGCCACTAAGAATGCTCAAGATGCAAGGGCAAGGGCTCTTGGAATGCAAAGAGGCAAAACCAACCTTGCTTTGAAGGCTACCGTTGAGGAAGACAACGATGATGATGATCTTGGAAGCTTTGCCGCCATGTCCGAGGAAGCACTCAAGATTGCTTACAATGACCATCTCGCTCTTGCGGCTCGCACCTTTTGGAACAATCCCTCAAGAGGCAAGATGCGTTCTGACAAGAATGCACCTCAAGCCGATAGGGTCTCACCCTCCAAGTCAAGGACATGTTACAATTGTCAAGACAAGTTCCATTTCGTTGCTGAGTGCCCTTATGAGAAAAGAGAAGAGCATGGTGGACGTCTAGTGCTCAAGGACAAAACCAAGATGCCTCCCAAGAAGGCCTATGGAAAGAAGAGGCCTTTTAACAAGAAGCCTCGCATCATGTTGTTGACTCAAGAGGAGTATCCCACCGATGATGAAGAGTCGGAGGAAGAAACCCCAAATGAAGTGGCGGCCCTTGCCACCACCTCGACAACTATCATCTCTCCATCAACGACAAGAACTCCTTCAACTAGGACAAGCTCTTCATTGTCTCTATTCACATCGCCTAATGAAAACTCCATCACCAAGAGCTCAAAGTGTCTTATGGCAAAGGCGTCGGAGGTACCTTCATCCTCCTCCTCTCTCATGAATGAAATGAATGAGCTTGATGATGCCTCTAGCTTTCAAATAAAGCAAGAGCTTGTGGCGTTCGACTCCTTTATCACTAACTTGCAAGGTGATAGCAAGAAACATGTTGGTGCCCTCATGGTTCGAATTGGTGAGCTAGAGCATCTCAATGAAGAGAAGGGTAAGATAGAAAGAGAAGACGCTATTTCTCTATCTTATTTGAAGTCCTCTCTTGAGGAGATTGAAGAGTCTCATGCTCGTCTTGAGGAGCAACTTGAAACTATTGAGGAAACTCATAACTCCTCACATGCTAAGCCCATTAAGGATCGTGATATGTACTTTGCTAAGTTCAAGGTGGCTCAACAAGATAAAGCCGAATTTGCGGTTGGGCATGTTCGACTCATTGAGGACATGGAAAAGCTCGTCATAGCTCACAAAGCTTTGGAGAGTGAACATGCTCTTCTAAAAGAGTCGTATGCCCAACTTCAAGCTCGGCTAACTAACCTTGATTCTCTTAGCATCTCTACCTCTAAGTGTTCTTGTGATAATGCTAATCTTGTGAAGGAGAATGCTAGGTTGAAGAGTGAGATGACTAAGGCCGCCACATCCAAGATCATCCTTCTTAAAGGCAAACAAGTTGTTGAGACTCCCATCGTGGAGCCTCACACTCGACAAGGAAAGGAAGGTCTTGGATATGTGCCTCCCATCAAGATGAATGCCAAGAAGGGCATTCCCAAGAGCATCAACCCCATCCAAGCCAAGAAGGCCGACTCCATTCAATCCAAGGAAGGTCTTGCGAGTAGGAATGTCACAAGGGGCAAGCCTACTCGTAAAGATCACGCCGGGGACAACAACCCTAACTATGCTTTATATGTCGATTATTATGGGAATGTTTGTGCTCGTTACATTGGACCCTACTATGGTTTTATTTCATATGCTATTTGGGTTCCTAAATCTCTTGTCGCTAACCATAAAGCACCCATTGTGAAGCAATGGGTTGCTAAATGCAAGAATTAATCTCTTGTAGGATCTTCTCCCGGTGGTTCAAAATGGATAATTGATAGTGGATGTACAAGTCATATGACCGGGAGCAAAGAACTTTTTACGGAGTTGAAATCTAATGAAGATCAAGTAACCGTAACTTTTGGTGACTTATCAAGGTCTAAGGTAACCGGGTTTGGCAAAGTGGTAGTTGCCCCCGACATTTCTCTAGTCAATGTCATGCTTGTTGAATCTCTTGGCTATAATTTGTTATCGGTTCGTGCCTTAACAAAGATGGGGATCTCTCCCTTATTTGATAAGGACATTGTGGTCCTCTTGTGGAGCAAGTGCTAAGAGTGGCTTTCGTGGGACACGTGGAGCATGAGCTCTATGTGGTGGACTTCTCTGGAGCCACCACTTCTCAAGCCATGTGTCTCTTCAGAAAAGCCGACGTGGGTTGGCTTTGGCATCGCCGACTAGCTCACGTAAACATGCGTACTTTGCAAATTCTTCATAAGGGTGGCCACATTCTTGGACTAAAAGATCATGTTTCCTTTTCAAGGGATCGAATTTGTAGAGCTTGTGTGGAAGGCAAGATGCATGACATTCCTCATCCAAGCAAGACCATCATATCGTCATCCCGGATTTTGGAGCTCCTTCATGTTGATCTATTTGGACCAATTCCGGAGATAAGTCTTGGTGGCAAGAAATATTGCCTCGTGATTGTTGATGACTATTCAAGGTATACTTGGGTCTATTTCTTCAAGACCAAGGATGAAACTCAACAAGTCTTCATCGACTTCTCAAAGGAAGTTCAACGCCAATATGACCTTCCCATTTTGGTTATTCAGAGTGACAATGGGTCGGAATTCAAGAACTACACTCTTAACGACTTTCTTAGTGAAGAAGGCATTCGTCATCAATATTCCGCTGCTTACACTCCTCAACAAAACGACGTTGCCGAAAGAAAGAACCGGACTCTCATCGACATGGCAAGATCTATGTTGGCGGAGTTCAAGTCTCCCATCAACTTTTGGGCGGAGGCTATTTCCACCGCATGTCACTCATCTAATCGCCTCTACTTTCGCAAGGGTTTGAAGAAGACTCCATATGAGATCCTCACCGGCAATAAACCCAACATTGGCTACTTCCGAGTGTTTGGATGTAAGTGTTATTATCTCGTCAAGGGTGTCCGGTTGGGTGATGAACAACCTTTTGATGCTATTAAGAAGATGGGGGTGGGCTTTCTACGCCCAATTGAAGTCCATAAAGAAGTTGTTCAGGATGACTCAAGTTCTCCCATCAAGGAAACCTTACCATCACAAGAACCACAAGGTGGCTCACCCATAGAAAATGATGATTCCCTTCAAGAACAATCTCAAGATCCTCCTCAACAAGGGCATGCTATTTCTTCTCAAGATGAAGCTCATGATGAATCTCAACAAGATCTTCATCAACAAAAAGATCATGCCTCCTCCACCAAGATTATCGAAGCCAACTCCACTTCTCCAAGTTCTACTCAAGGGCAAGATCATCCTTCTCCACCTCATGAAGAGACTTCTCATGATGATCAAGGCCCACAAGAAGGTCAAGACGAGGATCCAACAGATCAAGATGGTCAAGAAATTGTCCCCACCACAAGGGCGGCAATTGAAACTCGTCGTCAAGCTCGCTTTGCAAAGTCTTTGGAACTTAGAGCATTATCTCTCGACAAGGTCATTGGTGATATTCGAGCAAGGGTCTCCACACGAAGTCAATTAGCTCACTTTAGTGAGCATCAAGCACACATTTCCATGGTCGAGCCCAAGAAAGTCTTTGATGCTCTTGAAGATCCCGATTGGCTAGGGGCTATGCATGAAGAACTTAACAACTTCGAGCGCAACAAAGTGTGGCGTCTAGTTGAGAAGCCTAAAGATTGCCGCAACGTTATCGGCACTAAGTGGATCTTCAAGAACAAGCAAGATGAACATGGTATCGTTGTGAGGAACAAGGCGCGGTTGGTGGCTCAAGGTTTCTCTCAAGTAGAAGGCATCGATTTTGGAGAAACTTTCGAGCCGGTCGCAAGACTCGAATCGATACGTATTCTCATCGCTTTTGCTTCTCACCATGGTTTGAAATTGCAACAAATGGATGTAAAATCTGCTTTTCTTAATGGTCCATTGCAAGAACTTGTTTATGTTAAACAACCCCCGGGCTTTGAAAACCCCAACCATCCTCACCACGTCTATGTCTTGGACAAAGCTCTCTATGGCCTTAAACAAGCCCCCCGTGCATGGTACGAGCACTTGAGAGAGTTCTTGGTAGACCGTGGATTTGAGGTTGGGGTAATCGATCCCACTCTTTTCACTAAAAAGGTTAATGGTGAACTCTTCATTTGTCAATTATATGTCGATGAAATTATCTTCGGTTCTACTAACCGTGTGTTCAATGATGAGTTTTCCAAGCTAATGACCGACAAGTTCGAGATGTCCATGATGGGTGAACTCAAGTTCTTTCTTGGCTTTGAGATAAAGCAATTGAGGGAAGGGACTTTCATTTGTCAAGCCAAGTATATTCAAGAGATGATCAAGAAATTCAAATTGTTTGGACTTAACGGTGTGACGACTCCTATGCAAACCAAGTGCCACCTCCAACTCAACCCCGACGGTAAAGAGGTAGACCAAAAGGAGTATCGTTCTATGATTGGGTCTCTTCTTTATTTGTGTGCCTCTAGGCCCGATATCGTTTTAAGCGTGGGAGTGTGTGCCCGTTATCAAGCCGCGCCTAAGGAAAGTCATTTGATGGCCGTAAAGAGAATCTTCAGATATTTGGTTCATACCCCTTGCTTTGGGTTGTGGTATCCCAAAGATGGCACATTGTCTCTTTGTGGATATACTGACTCCGATTGGGCGGGCGACATTGATGATAGGAAGTCCACATCCGGAACGTGTCAATTTCTTGTAAGATCTTTGGTGAGTTGGTCCTCGAAGAAACAAAATTGCATCTCATTATCCACGGCGGAGGCCGAGTATGTTGCTGCCGCAAGCGGATGTACTCAACTTCTTTGGATGCGGCAAACTTTAAAGGATTACGGTGTCCTCTTGGACAAAGTGCCGCTTTTATGTGACAATGAGAGTGCCATCAAAGTTGCATACAATCCGGTGCAACATTCAAGGACGAAGCACATTGAGATTCGTCATCACTTCATCCGCGATCACGTGGCACGAGGAGATATTGATCTATCATATGTTGGTACAAGGGATCAATTGGCGGATGTAACATCCCAATATTTTGGAATGTTTAAAAATCACAAAAATTTAAAACTTTTGAAAACTTTTAAGTACTTTTGCTTTGGAAAAGAAAATTTAAGCATTGCATTCATGCATCTCACCAATCATCATGTTATTTAAATCACATAGGGCTTAAAAAAATCATTTATAGGTTTAAATAGGTTTTATTTCCATAAATATGTTAATTGTATTTTCTATAATATTCCAATTTATTAATTTTTATTTCAGACAAAATTACTACCAAAAAGCACTATTTTTAATAAGCTTTTCAAAAAGTATTTTTATGGATTTTTCTGAATAGTTTTGATAAAGTTATGAATTTATTTCAAATTCAAAAGTTTTAAAACAGAAAATCATTTGAACAAAAAATTATATACGAGGCCTCATTCCTGAGCCAACTGGGCCGAAGCCCAGTATCTTCCATCGCGCGCGCGCAGCGAGCAGAGGCCCAGCGCAGCCCAGCCCATGTTCTTTGCCTCTTCTCGCTGACGGGTGGACCCCACCTGTCGGGCCACGTCATCGTCTTCAACGTGCGTCCGGAGACCACGCCCACGACCTCGCTGAAACGGCCGATTTGATTCTTCTTCAACCCATCGATTTTGACCACCGTTTCCAGTGACGTTTATTCCTTCAAATAGCCCCCGATCCCCTCTCGCATTTGCCCCAAACGCCACCTCCCGAAAGCCACCAGGCCGTCCGCAAGCATCCCCGGAGCCCCGCCGTTACCGCCGGCGAAAAACGCGACTCCGGCGACAACCCGTGAACCCCGAGCCCTCCCATCTCCCCCTTCCGTCTTCCTTAATCCGTGCGCACGTTTTTGACACGATCCCGCTTCTTCCTTTGCTCCAGATCGACGTAACGGTGCACGCCCGGAGTAAACCGCCGCCCGCATCAACTCCGGTGAGCAATTGGAGAATACTCGAGAAGCTTCGACGACCGCCAGCTCGCCAACATCCCCGCCGCGCCCTCCTGCACCCTGTGGTGAGTTCCGTTCATCCCGGGGAACCATAGAACGTGAGTAACGTCGCGTCGCCGCCTCGGGCACCGTCTCCGGCGATACGCCGGTGACCTAGCGCCGCTCTCCTTTGGTCGTCAGATCCAGGCCGTCCGATTTAGATCTGTCGGCTCGCTTTAATTCTTTCTCCGAACCGGTATCGTCCAACCAGAGCACGCCACGTCAACGCCTCGTCAACGCCGTGTGGCGCACAGTCAGCGCCACGTCGGATCCACGTAGGCAGAAGGATTTTCTACGATTTTCTTAAATTGAATTAAATGGCAGTTTTACAGAAAACCCCCTTCATATTGTTTTTATCATTACTTTTTATCTGTTTAGCCAAATTCAAATATTTTTATATATTTGGAAATCCCTTGACATGTAGAATATTTTAGAACTGCCAAAATTCAAATTTGACTTAGTTTATAATATTCAAATTTCCAATGGTGAATTTGAGTATTTTTGTCATAACTTTAAATCTATAAATCCAAAAATTGCAAATAAAATTGTTTTATAAACTTTGGAATATTTGTAATATGATGCCTCTGTTATAAAATGTTTTTGAATATTATTTTCATGATTTAATAGTTGTATGTTTTAATTTGAATAGTTTGACTATTTTTGACATAACTATTAATAGAAACATTAATTCTGATTAAATGCAATTGCTATAAATTTTAATTAAATGCCCTCTATCTATTAACACCATTTAGAAAATTTTATTATAAAAGTTTAATCACATGAAACTTTAATCTTACATTTAATTCCTTTTATTATATTTTCCAAAATTAGGAAATAATTAAATTGCATTTATAGCCTAATGCATACTTTGTAAATATCACCAATTTTGTATGATGCATATTATGATTAAAAAGAGCATTGCATGCATAAAATATTTTATTATATAGTTATTCTCCTCATAGGAAAAACTCTATTATTTTCTCTAAGTATTTTGCACATCATTCATAACATATTTTTGTATTGTTATTTTTTTTGTATGTTTATGTGTGTTTGTTTGATGTGTTAGAAATTTCGGAGGGAAACGACAACTGTTGCAGCTGCTGTTGCTATTCTTCTTGTTGCCAAGGCAAGTGGCACACCCCCATAAATTCCTAAGTATTTTCTATGCATGATTTAGTTATTTTCCTATGCATGTGTAGGACTTAGTAGATTTGCTATGCAAGACTTTAAAATTCCCTATTCCATTGTGTCTAGGTACCTATGAAATGACTCAGTAGATTTTGATGCTATGCAATTGATGAAAGGTTTTATAAAATGTTAAGTGGCTACCCAGGACCATGTCTATGAGGGTTATCACATGAGATAGTTTCTACTATACTTAGGATCATAGTATGTGGGGGTTTTCACTTGGGAGTGCACATCACTAAGTTAATGAATCATCTGGGTGGATTGGTTGTTTGGTTTATGTTGAGTGGCTACTCAGGACCATGTCCATGAGGGTTTTCACCTAAGATAGTTTCTACTATACTTAGGATCGTGAACATGGGGGTTTTCACCTGAGAGCACACTTGTGGAAGGCCACCCAGGAACAAAGGGATGTGAGAACTAAATGGAGAAGATTGTGAAGAACTCAAGGAGAATTATTCCAAGTAAAGACTACAGCTGATCAAGGAACATGGAGGAGTCCCAACATTTTAATTTCTTAATAAAATTTTGATAAACAAACAGTGGACTACTCAGGACCATGTTCATGGGGGTTTCCACCTAAGATAGTTTCTACTATACTTAGGACCATTGAATGTGGGGGTTTTCACCTGAGAGTGCACCTAAGGACGAGATATCTTTTGGTCAACTGGAACTTGCCAGTGTTGCCAACTATGATGTTGAAACTGTTTTATAAAGTGATAGGATAAAATTGGCTTTATGCAAAATAGCCTTGAACTCCACCGGCCAAATATGTATATAGGCTATATAGTTATTCCAGTAAGTGTCCACCATAGTGTCACTTGCCAGACTCCATTTTTAATGGAATCTGACCCACTCTGTTGCAAATTATTATTTGTTGCAGAAATATCTGACGAAGAGTAAGGATTACGTTTTGGGTTTTGAGTCTGCACCAACATGTTTTCGCCTGTGGCGTATCATGAAGATGGGGGCTCATTAAAGATTTATTTCCGCTGCTTTATTGTTTCGAGCTAGCTTTAAGCTATGCAAAGTCGTATCGATCTATTTATTTTGCCAAGTCTGGATTATTCGTGTAATATTGATACAATGTTGTGATATTCATCGTAAACTGTGTGTGCAAATGAATTGATCCAGGAGTTTGCACTATACACAGGTACCTGCCATATTTTTAAGTGCAGGTACGCTACAGATGGTATCAGAGCCCTGTGTTGCCTGTAGGTTCGAAACCCTAGGTTTGGATAGAAATAGGATTTGGCCATAGGATTGAAAATCTATTTAATTCTTTTTGCTGAAAATAAGAACCTTTCAAACTTCATTCTTGTATCTATCTTATCTATTTCCTTTCTAAGTATCTTTTTTTGTTTTTCTTAGATGACCGCCCTCATTGAATCACTCAAGAAGGGACCAATCATAACCATAACCCTACAAAGTGAGACTGATTTTCCAAGAGCACTTAAGGATAACATGAAGAGCTTGGGATTTGAAGGAGAAGCAATATACAAAGGTTTCCCTTTCATAGGTGAAGGTCAAGAGTACTGGTGGGTGCAACTTCATCTATACAAGAGCAAACAAGATGACCACAAGACCAAGGGCTACTGCATGTTCACCAACCCTATACTCCACACATCATTCTTTGACTCAGCAAGAAGTGTAGCATGCGAAGCCATCGAGAACCTTAGAAGAAGACTTCAATTTAGAAGTCAAAACACCCAAAAGTATCTTGACGAACTCAAGGAAATAGAAGAGGAACTTGATGCACTCAGGAAGGAGATAGACTAGACCACCTATCTATTAGAGTAACGAGATACTAATGATGTATTGACCTATCAAATTGTGGTATGGCAGTATCATCGTTTGTGTTCTCCAGAACCTCGGGTGCTTCGTTACAGAACGATTAGTTCGGTTTTCTCAAAACATGTTTGGAAATTTAATTGATTGTGGTTGTTTGTGTCAATTGCTTGTATGGGTAGGAATGTTTCCCCTAGATCTGTCTATCTTTTACTCATCTATGCTAAAACCCACAGATGCCTCCCCGCCGTGCTCCTGAAAACAACAACAACAATGATGTCATGCAACAACTGATGGCCGCTCAAGCTCAGCTGATGACTATGATGACTCAGTTTATTGCAGCAAGCAACAACAACAATAACAACAACAAACCTCCACCACCACCACCTCCCCAATTGGACATGCTTACCAGATTTCTGAGGCTTAGGCCAAACAAGTTCTCGAATTAAACAGAGCCAATGGTGGCTGATGACTGGCTACGCTCTGTACAAAAGGATCTGGTGACAACTGAATGTGATGACGCTGAGAAAGTTAGGTTTACCGCACACCTACTTGAAGGACCTGCTGCCCAATGGTGGGAAACTTATCAGATTACTCACCCATTGGACACCTTGACCTGGGAGGAATTCAAGGAAGGTTTTCGTAATGCTCATGTCTCCAGGGGAATTATGAATCTTAAACGGGAAGAGTTTCGCAATCTGCGTCAGGGAAACAGAAGTCTTAAGGAGTATATGGACGACTTCCATTCCTTGTCTCGATATGCGCCTGAGGACATTGACACAGATGCAAAGAGGAAGTCGAAATTTCTCAATGGACTTAGTGATGAGCTAAAGATACCTCTGACTGTTGCTTATGCACCAAACTATCAGATACTTCTGGATCAAGCAATCACCCTTGAAGATAGCATAAAGAAAGCTGAAAATAGGAAGAGGAAGATGGACAAGCGCTCCTCTGAACCCTCATTTAAGAAGCACCTTGTTCATGATGTGAACAGTGGCCACATACATGGGAATCACCATAATGGAGGAAGTCACCACCAGCGTCATGATTACCCTGGTGGATCCAAGGGAAGCAATGGAGATAATAAAGGAAATGGATTTGCTGGCCACAACCATAACAATGGACACCACCGTCCAAATCCTGAACACAGAGACACTAGTCAGGTGCTTTGTTACAAATGCAAGAACAAGGGTCATTACGCCAATGACTGCCCAGCAAAGAAGAAGGCCGAAGAAGCTGCTAAGTAAAATCCTTTCGATAAAGGATATGTGAACCACATCACTGTGGAAGAAGTGAACGGTACATTCTGAATCAAGTTTTCATATTGAAGTTTCAATACCAAAAAAGTTTTCTTTTAAGGGTGGTAGCCCAACCCGATACCAGAACAGAACCATTTGCTAGCCTTCTCGAATCTCGAGGACGAGATTCCTTTTAAGGGTGGTAGTCTGTAACATCCAATATTTTGGAATGTTTAAAAATCACAAAAATTTAAAACTTTTGAAAACTTTTAAGAACTTTTGCTTTGGAAAAGAAAATTTAAGCATTGCATTCATGCATTCATGCATCTCACCAATCATCATGTTATTTAAATCACATAGGGCTTAAATAAAATAAAAAAATCATTTATAGGTTTAAATAGGTTTTATTTCCATAAATATGTTAATTGTATTTTCTATAATATTCCAATTTATTAATTTTTATTTCAGACAAAATTACTACCAAAAAGCACTATTTTTAATAAGCTTTTCAAAAAGTATTTTTATGGATTTTTCTGAATAGTTTTGATAAAGTTATGAATTTATTTCAAATTCAAAAGTTCTAAAACAGAAAATCATTTGAACAAAAAATTATATACGAGGCCTCATTCCTGAGCCAACTGGGCCGAAGCCCAGTATCTTCCATCACGCGCGCGCAGCGACAGAGGCCCAGCGCAGCCCAGCCCACGTTCTTTGCCTCTTCTCGCTGACGGGTGGACCACACCTGTCGGGCCACGTCATCGTCTTCAACGTGCGTCCGGAGACCACGCCCACGACCTCGCTGAAACAGCCGATTTGATTCTTCTTCAACCCGTCGATTTTGACCACCGTTTCCAGTGACGTTTATTCCTTCAAATAGCCCCCGACCCCCTCTTGCTTTTGCCCCAAACGCCACCTCCCGAGAGCCACCAGGCCGTCCGCAAGCATCCCCGGAGCCCCGTCGTTGCCGCCGGCGAAAAACGCGACTCCGGCGACAACCCGTGAACCCCGAGCCCTCCCATCTCCCCCTTCCGTCTTCCTTAATCCGTGCGCACGTTTTTGACACGATCCCGCTTCTTCCTTTGCTCTAGATCGACGTAACGGTGCACGCCCGGAGTAAACCGCCGCCCGCATCAACTCCGCTGAGCAATTGGAGAATAATCGAGAAGCTTCGACAACCGCCAGCTCGCCAACATCCCCGCCGCGCCCTCCTGCACCCTGTGGTGAGTTCCGTTCATCCCGGGGAACCATAGAACGTGAGTAACGTCGCGTCGCCGCCGCGGGCACCGTCTCCGGCGATACGCCGGTGACCTAGCGCCTCTCTCCTTTGGTCGTCAGATCCAGGCCGTCCGATTTAGATCTGTCGGCTCGCTTTAATTCTTTCTTCGAACCGGTATCGTCCAACCAGAGCATGCCACGTCAATGCCTCGTCAGCGCCGTGTGGCGCACAGTCAGCGCCACGTCAGATCCACGTAGGCAGAAGGATTTTCTACGATTTTCTTAAATTGAATTAAATGGCAGTTTTACAGAAAACCCCCTGCATATTGTTTTTATCATTACTTTTTATCTGTTTAGCCAAATTCAAATATTTTTCTATATTTGGAAAGCCCTTGACATGTAGAATATTTTAGAACTGCCAAAATTCAAATTTGACTTAGTTTATAATATTCAAATTTCAAATGGTGAATTTGAGTATTTTTGTCATAACTTTAAATCTATAAATCCAAAAATTGCAAATAAAATTGTTTTATAAACTTTGGAATATTTGTAATATGATGCATCTGTTATAAAATGTTTTTGAATATTATTTTCATGATTTAATAGTTGTATGTTTTAATTTGAATAGTTTGACTATTTTTGACATAACTATTAATAGAAACATTAATTCTGATTAAATGCAATTGCTATAAATTTTAATTAAATGCCCTCTGTCTATTAACACCATTTATAAAATTTTATTATAAAAGTTTAATCACATGAAACTTTAATCTTACATTTAATTCCTTTTATTATATTTTCCAAAATTAGGAAATAATTAAATTGCATTTATAGCCTAATGCATACTTTGTAAATATCACCAATTTTGTATGATGCATATTATGATTAAAAAGAGCATTGCATGCATAAAATATTTTATTATATAGTTATTCTCCTCATAGGAAAAACTCCTCTATTATTTTCTCTAAGTATTTGCACATCATGCATAACATATTTTTGTATTGTTATTTTGTTTGTATGTTTATGTGTGTTTGTTTGATGTGTTAGAAATTTCGGAGGGAAACGACAACTGTTGCAGCTGCTGTTGCTATTCTTCTTGTTGCCAAGGCAAGTGGCACACCCCCATAAAATTCCTAAGTATTTTCTATGCATGATTTAGTTATTTTCCTATGCATGTGTAGGACTTAGTAGATTTGCTATGCAAGAATTTAGAATTCCCTATTCCATTGTGTCTAGGTACCTATGAAATGACTCAGTAGATTTTGATGCTATGCAATTGATGAAAGGTTTTATAAAATGTTAAGTGGCTACCCAGGACCATGTCTATGAGGGTTATCACATGAGATAGTTTCTACTATACTTAGGATCATAGTATGTGGGGGTTTTCACTTGGGAGTGCACATCACTAAGTTAATGAATCATCTGGGTGGATTGGTTGTTTGGTTTATGTTGAGTGGCTACTCAGGACCATGTCCATGAGGGTTTTCACCTAAGATAGTTTCTACTATACTTAGGATCGTGAACATGGGGGTTTTCACCTGAGAGCACACTTGTGGAAGGCCACCCAGGAACAAAGGGATGTGAGAACTAAATGGAGAAGATTGTGAAGAACTCAAGGAGAAGTATTCCAAGTAAAGACTACAGCTGATCAAGGAACATGGAGGAATCCCAACATTTTAATTTCTTAATAAAATTTTGATAAACAAACAGTGGACTACTCAGGACCATGTTCATGGGGTTTTTCACCTAATATAGTTTCTACTATACTTAGGACCATTGAATGTGGGGGTTTTCACCTGAGAGTGCACCTAAGGACGAGATATCTTTTGGTCCACTGGAACTTGCCAGTGTTGCCAACTATGATGTTGAAACTGTTTTATAAAGTGATAGGATAAAATTGGCTTTATGCAAAATAGCCTTGAACTCCACCGACCAAATATGCATATAGGCTATAGAGTTATTCCATTAAGTGTCCACCATAGTGTCACTTGCCAGACTCCATTTTTAATGGAATCTGACCCACTCTGTTGCAAATTATTATTTGTTGCAGAAATATCTGACGAAGAGTAAGGATTACGTTTTGGGTTTCGAGTCTGCACCAACATGTTTTCGCCTGTGGCGTATCATGAAGATGGGGGCTCATTGAAGATTTATTTCCGCTGCTTTATTGTTTCGAGCTAGCTTTAAGCTATGCAAAGTCGTATCAAACTATATATTTTGCCAAGTCTGGATTATTCGTGTAATATTGATACAATGTTGTGATATTCATCGTAAACTGTGTGTGCAGATGAATCGATCCAGGGGTTTGCACTATACACAGGTACCTGCCATATTTTTAAGTGCAGGTACGCTACAGCGGATATCTTCACGAAACCCCTTGATGAAGCCCGCT
Source organism: Poa annua (assembly GCA_026929855.1). Lineage (NCBI taxonomy): Eukaryota > Viridiplantae > Streptophyta > Magnoliopsida > Poales > Poaceae > Poa > Poa annua. Next base: position 20,965,201 of record CM049432.1, on the reverse strand, counting down.
TTTGCTACTTGAGGAATGAGCTCAATATCAAAGATTCTCGGGCCTTGGCTTGAACTCCGTACACACACTCCAACGTTTAAGGTTTTATAAGACCTAGAGGTACGCATGGACTTAGGGGGAGTGTTTTCCTAATACATTGGACTCTTCATCCCCCTATTATGCATATAGTGACATATCATTGCTAAAACTTCAAATTGAATCTAATTTGTGAACTTCAATGTTGAGATGTAGTTATGGACCCAAGATATATCTTCGCGGTACCATGCTACAACTCATACACGGTGGCCTCAGCCACCAACACTCTTTCTCTTTGGATTTTATTTGGTTTTTTTTTTAATTCTCACTTGCATTGTCTTTGGTTCTTTTGGGAAATACCACTCTTGTTGGTCTTCTCTTGTGTTTTATGGTTTTTGCAACTTGAGTGTGTCTTCTTTTCAGTTTGAGTGTCTATCCTAAGCCTTTCACTATCCTGTAAACATGCTTTTCCCCACTCATGTCCCCTTTTGGTTTCTTGTTCCTGGAGTTTTTGGGTTTAAACGGAAATCTCCGGGCCACCAGAGAATTTCGAGACTAAGTCCATTCAAAAATCAGCACTGACCTGTGTTGATTTTTGACAGGAAATAGTCCCGGAAATTTCCGGCGTCCGGATATTTCCGAGCTGAGACTCGGAAATCTCCGGCCCCTGCGATTTTTGGCACCTAAGTCCTTTTCAATTTCGGCACTGACCTCAGGCGAAGCTGAATCGGAATTAGAGCCGGAAATCTCCGGGGTCCGGAAATCTCCGGTCCGATGTCCGGAAATCTCCGAGTGTGCCAAAAGTTTTCCAGGGCTAAGTCCTATCCGGAAATAGCCCCGGAAATCTCCGAGCCTCAGTCCGGACATTTCCGGTTCAAATATTTCCTGCCTATATAAGGGCACGGGTGGGCCGGCCGGTTCGGCCAGTTCTTCCACCCTGTGCCCTAACTCTCTCTCTCCTCCGAAAATCTCCAAATTTTCCTTTCCTCGCTGCGGGTGGATCGTTCGAGGGTTTCTTGCGTGCTTCGGGGATCTGCTTCTCCTCGTCAAGGGCTTCGTTTCCATCCGCACGCTTTTCGCAATGTCCTCCGGTAACTCCTCTTATTTCAAATCTAGGACGAAACTTGTTTTCGTTTAACCTAGCAGATTTAGGAGGTTGTTGGTTGTTTCCTTTGGTAGAATTGCTCCCATAGGCATGTTCTACCTTCCACATGCACAGATCTGTTTTTTAGCCATAGATTTTGTTCAGATCTGTCAAAATTTCGTGCAGACCGGAAATTTCCGGTCCTTACTCGGAAATCTCCGGACCCCGGAGATCTCCGAGTCAGACCCGGAAATCTCTGGCCTGCTCAGAATCAAACAGCTAAGTCCAGAAACTGTGTTTGTCAAAACTTTTCTAGTATGTTCCTTTTTCAATCTTGGACATGAGTGCTTACCCCATATGCTTTTCATCCACTCTATGATGTGTACCTGCAGGTTCCAACCCTCGTGGCCGCTTCAAGCAAATGCCTACTCGCGGAAGAGCCAAACCAGTTCACTCACGCCCTCCCAGTGGGTCCTCCAGTGAAGACAACTCACAAACTGAGACCTCAGCCATCCTCAGGAAACCTATTGGTACTAATAAGAAGAAGAAGACCGAGCTCCGTCTTGAAGACTTCAACAAAGGAAGTTTTCGCAAGTGGCGAAGTGACCTATCCTATGATGTGGAGTCTGATGATCCCACTTACTTTTGCACTGAGATGGCATGGATCTACAGGGAAGTTTATCAGAAGTTCTCCATTGACAAGACAATCTGCCCCATGAAGTGGATTGACTTTGACAAATTAATGAAGAAGGCCGATTATTTTGGTGGTGCTGTGAAGGTTTGTGGACTCTTCGGTTTGGAGCCATTGATGAGAACTGAGTGTAACTACAGCGTCTCTCTTATCCATCAGTTCTATGCCACTGTGGTGTTTGACTCCTTAGAGGATATTGGGATGACTTGGATGTCTGGCAGGCAGCGCTTGACTTCTTCTTTCAGAGAGTTTGCTCAGATTCTTGGATGTCCTTTCCGTGGTCTTTCTACTGCAGCTGGTGCCCGCATGCATGTCCATGGTGTGTCCTACAACAAACACGTCATGACTGATCTATACCAGCCTGGAGGGAGGATTGGCTCTCAGAATGGCCTCCTACCCACTTATGATATCCTGCTGCGCATGTTCCGTTGGACCATTGCTCCCATTGTCGGCAATGCAGATAATATTGCCGGGGCTCTAGTAAACTTGATAGCCAAAGCTCATGATGCCTATCTTGGGGAGTATGCAGTTGAGCAGGAGGTCTATAAGGTGGATGTCATGGACTTTATTTTCCAGGAGATGTCACTAGCAGTCTTTGAGAGGAAAGTTCCTCCATATGCTCCTTATATAATGTTGCTCATCAAGAGCCTCTACAAGCTGTCTGAGCAAGACGGTGATGACTTTGATGCAGCTTTTGCCACTCAGCCTCACAAGCCAGCTCTGCTTGTCCAGAAATCTGCTCACTTGGTTCAACAAAAAGCCACCATGCATGAGATCAATGAGGATGACATTTTTGGTGGTCCCTCTCGGGTTCCCTCCAATCCCAACATCAAGAAAGCTGCCAAGAAAAGTCGCCCCTGGGTAGTTCGAGCAATTGAGAAAATCATGAACATGAACTGTTGCATTCACAGTGAGAACTACTCCATCTACTCTCAGAACCATCGCATTATGCAGCGCCAAGAAGCAATGATGGCTCACATGAAGATGCCTGCTCCGAAGCAACCTTTGAAGCCTCGGGTTCCCTTCAAGGATTGGAATGCAGATGGTCTCACATTTGATTGGGATGATGCTGTGCCAGAGGACAGCGATCTTGAGAATGCTGACACGGAGGAGGAGGAGGAAGCTGATCAGGACGCGGATTCCGACTCTTGAGTCATGGGACGTTAGTGGAACCTCCTCCCTTTTTGGTATCTTGATGCCAAAGGGGGAGAAGTATCTCTAGGACTCTCGGGATTTGCATGGGCTAGGAGCACTTCTTTCTTTTCGCTTTGCTTCCTTCAGTGCTCTTTTATTTCGTGACTGTTTTTGTTCGTCATGTGTGTGAGACATGAGTACTGTTAAATTCTCTATTGTAATAACTCTTTATCTAAGTTTGTTGCTTCTATTGTGTTTGTGTGTGCTTTGTAAAATCTAGGGGGAGTGTTGATCCTAAGGAATGTGCACTTTGTATTCCAAAGACATTCTTAAATAGTGCACTCACTAAGGGGGAGCTCCGTCTATATTTTGCAAATCCACTCCTTTTTGTGTTGTCATCATTCGCCAAAAAGGGGGAGACTGAAAGTGCATTCTATGTACTCCCGGGTTTTGGTGACTAATGACAACACAAAAAGTATTCTAATGTTTGTGATGAAGCATGCATGCTATTTTACAGGTTGACTGACAAAGAGGAACACTTAGGTTGTCTAAATGACATTTCAATTACACTTGGTATTTGTTCAGGAATTCAGTCAGGAGATTTCCGGGGCTCGGAAATTTCCGGTCCACAGACCGGAGATTTCCGAGTCGTCCTTATTTTTTCACTAAATCTGAATTGAAATGCGTACTGACTCCAACTCAAGCTGAGCCGGAAATCCTCCCGGAGATTTCCGAGCCCAGTCCGGAGATCTCTGAGTGACAGAGGAATTTCGACCAAGTCCAGAACTCAAATTGCGTACTGACTCCAAAACAATTTTAGCCGGAAATCCTCTCGGAGATTTCCGGCGCTCGGAGATTTCCGAGCCCCAATCCGGAGATCTCCGAGTGTCAGAGGATTTTCAACCAAGTCAAGAAGCCCAACCAGTACTGATCCAGTTTCTTGCTCAACCGGAAATTGCACCGGAAATTTCCGGGGTCCGGAGATCTCCGGTCCTCAACCCGGAGATTCCGGGCTGGCGGCTGTGCAACGGGCAGATTTTGGGGAGGGGTATAAATACCCCTCCATCTACCTCCAGCATTCTAAGCTTCCAGATTTTCTCTCTCCTCCATGTGTGCTGAAGCTCGTTTCTCCCGGATCTCCCAATCTAGCCACTCAAATCCATTGATACTTGGGGATCTGAGGGAGAAGCCACCGATCTACATCTCCACCGAAGAGATTTGACTTTCCCCCTCTATTTCTTGAGGGGCAACGAATCTAGGGTTCCTTTGTGGATAGCTAGGTTCAACCTTGTGTATTTTGATCCTTTGTGGATTCCTTTGTGGAAGTGACCTGTTGTGGTCGTTGTGAGAGCCCCCAATTCAGTTGTGGGTGTGTGCCTCACGAATTTGTACGGGACTTTCTCCTCCCTTAAAGGAGTCCTTAGTGGAAGTGTGGATTCGCACCTTTTTGGTCGAATTCACAGGAGAATAGGGTGAGGCCTTTGTGGCGTTGAGCAAACCTTTGTGGTAGCTCACACCTCTCCAACGAGACGTACACCTATGTGGTGGAACTCGGGATAAAATCTTGTTCTTTGAGTTCCTACGGTTGTTTCGTTCCACTCTCCTTTACCGCATCTTTATTTCCTGTACTTGTTTAGCTTCCTTGTAGTTTGTCACTTGTGTCACCTAGTTACACATCTAGACAATTTACTTTCCGCTAGCCTAAAACTGAAAAAGAGATAAAAATTGGTCACCACCTATTCACCCCCCCCTCTAGGTGGTCAATTGCCGTTCACAAGGACACCGTCGACAATGTCCTGTCTGCGCTCTTCGTCAACCTGACAGTGCCTGCCGTGGATCAGCTCCCCGTGACGCTCCGGCCTCTCTATCAATACAATATGACGGAGCGCATGGCCCTCTTAGAGGGGATGTCTCCGTTCGCCCCGATAGGCTTAGCGGGAACGGAGGTGCTGGAGCCAGCCACGCGGGGACCGGAGGTGGCAGAGTGTAACATCCCAAATTTTGGAACCAAGAAAAACTTATTTTATACCAGACCCAAAATTATGAACCAACAATTTTTTTTTGAAATGTTTCACTAATGATTGTGTTTCCCTTCCCATTGCTATGTTCGAACTTGTGTGACTTGCTATTTGAATGATGATATGATTAATTCTAGGGTTTGAATGTTGTGGCCTTGGTTGTGATGATTATTCTATTGTTTGCTTGGGTGAATAATTACACCAAAATACTTTAAGTGTTAAATTGAAGACACACTTGACAACAAAGTTGGGTGAGACTTGAATAGAAACAAACTCCTCAAATTAATCAACAAATGTGAATTTAAATCATGAGCTAAAGAAATGATCTAAATAAATTAGACTCCCTACTCAACTCTCTATTTTCTTCAAACAAATACCTTATTATGAAATAAAATATATTTGAAGTTAAAATATTTGTCAAGGAAGTTCCAAGAGTTCAAATTAATATTTGAACGTGCTTAAAAATTTCTAAAACATTATAAAAAGGGTTTTGAGAAAAATGTTATATTTCAAACTCTATGAACAAAAAGTGTTCAAAACATTTTATTTTGCAACACAAATTTTTGTGCAACTTCTACATGTATATGGGAGGTCCCATGAACATTTTCAAATTTTTCTAAAATGTTTTGGTACCTCAATTAAACCACTGAAAAGCTACTGGATTTAAAAGAAATAAAAGAAAAACAGGCAAGGGGCTTAATTGAGAAACTAGGAAATTCTGCCAGGGTTTTTTTTCCGGAAGATCTCCTTCTTCCTGTAGCAGGGCATGGCTGCAGTGCTGCCGTGCTCCCCGCTCCCTGCAGCGTCGCCGCCCGGACCCCCCACCTCTCCGCCTCGCTCCTCTGCTCCCTTAGACGCGGACATCGTCGCCATGCCCCCTCCCTTATTGCACGCGCCCGTGCTGCCGCTCGGCATGTCCACGGGCGACACGCCGACGTGCGCCTTCCGCCGTGCCCCTCTCCCAAGCGTCCACTGCCGGACCCCCCTCCTCTCCCCTGTGCGATAAGAAGCTCCGAGCCGCTCCTCTGCTCCCCGGCCCTCTCTCCCTCTCTTTCCTCTCTTCTCCTCCCCACGGCACCGAGCTCGCCGTCGCACACCGCCGGCGACTGGAGCCTCCCCGAGCCCAACGGAGACCGTCATCGACACCGCCTCGCCGTCCTCTTCATCGCCGTGCAAGGAATTGAAGAGGGGAGCCACGGTTCGACCGCGCCGTCCCCGTCTTCTTCCTCTCCGGCCGCCGCGCCCCGAGCTCGTTTCCGACGCCGTCACCGCACCTCTGCACTAACGGTTCGCACGCACGTTGTAACAGCCCTACTGTATCTTTCCTTTTGGTGTGCAATAAAATTGTTGAATCATGTCATCATTCCATAATTGGTTGCATTTAATTAAATATGTCTCCCAAATGTTTTCCAAATTTAAATTCTTATTTTGAATTCAAATGCTTTCAAATAAATTCATTTGAAGTTTCAAATTATTTATAATTAACCAAACTAGATATTAATATGTCTAATTTGAAACTAGCAAAAATTGCTCAAAAGTTTTTATGGGGTTCCTTTCTGTTTTGTTTTGAAAAATACAAAAACAGGAAAGTTTTAAAAAGGAAAAACAAAACCAGAAAAAAAAAATGTGGGGAGGGAGCTCCAGGCCGAACTGGGCCACTCCCTGGCCCAGCAACCCCCAGCCCGACCCAACTCTTCCTTCCTCTTCCTCCGTACACCTTTACAGCGTGGAGGAGCAGAGAGGCCATGGCGTGGAGCCTCTGCAGCTCGCCCCCACGCCCTTTGCCCGGCCCCTCTCCCCTTCTCTTTAAACCGCGCAGCCGGAGCGAAACCCTAACCCTAGACCTTTCCCTCCTCGCGCCGCCGCTCGCTCTCCTCTGCATCTTTTTCCCCACCGGACCAACACCATGGACGAGAGGCCGAGCGCGGTTCCCCGCTGAACTCCGACGCTTCCTCCATCTCCCTCACGCCAGGACGATCGCCTCTGCCTCCTCTATCTCCTCGACGCGCACCGCAGCAGAGAAGGGCAACGCACGGAGCTCTGCTTCTTCTTCTTCCTTCGACGACGCCGCGGACCCGAGCTTCTTCCCCGACGCAGACGAACCGCTCCCGACCTCCCCGCGCCTCCGCGACTCGCCACCGTGCTTCCCTCGGTGAGCCGCCGCCGCCCTACCCTTTTCCCCCTTCAAATTCGTCACGGGTCGCCGGGATTTTTCGCTTCGCCGGCGAGCACGCACGGACCCGAGCGTGTCGAGGACGAACACGAGCACCCCACGGACTCCCGTTCGCGTCTGAGCACAAAAGCGAGACCCCGAACGGTTCCGCACTCCCTGCACACACGCACGCGCCACCGCCGCTGGAAAGGTCGCCGGCGTCGAGCTCTGTCCGCCGCCGCGCGCTGTTCTTCGTGCCGTTCGTCCGCGCCAGTGTTTCTTCAGTTTCGTCAGTTAACCGGCTGCCGTACCTGTTAAAAGGAGCGTTTCCGCTTCTCTGACAACAACACGCACCAGTTCCAGTGGTTAGCACCACCGATCCTTACACGCCGCGCTCCGAGTTCGAATCCCCGGGGCAGATGAATTAAGCCCCTGTTTTTCTCTTTTGTAAGCACCCTGACCGGCGGGCCCCGCTAGTCAGCCACTGCGGGCACCAACACACCCCCGCGCGCGCCCGCGTGGCCTGGGTCCCTCTGGTCAGTCAGGGGGTGTGTTTGCCCCTCGGTGACAAAAGTCCCAGAGTCAGAGAAGCTGGATTATTACACCGAGCCCCCTGCACTTACTGGTTTAGTGTTTTAGCCCCCTCCCAGAAACTTTTTCATCACGAACAAGTCCTCACTTTTGCAGTTTGGTCCAGAAACTTAAAACATTTATAACTGTAGTTTTGTAACTCCAAATTAAATAAACTTTATATGTTTTTATATCAGAAAAATGCAATAAACATTAATAGCACATTCTTATGTCATTTTGCATTAGTTATTTTAAATACTTTGTTTAAATTAACAAATGCAATTAATTAATTAAATATGGAGTATGAGGGGTAATAATTATATAATACCCTGATTTCATTTAATATGCTCATACCTTTTATACCATATCTTGCCATGCTATTAAATATTTAATTTAAGTTAAAAATAAATCACTTGCGATTAAATACTAAATATGGAAGGTGTTGAGCAATTAATGTCCTTTCCATTTTAAAATAATTGGATCACCACATCTGCTATATTAAGTAACATTTAAATTAATGGCTACACAGATAACTTGCACCCTAATCTTTTGCCGGGATTTCATCCCCGCTTTAATATGACCTAATCATCGCCTACCATGTCGCATCATCATTTGTTTGCGCATTTCTCTGTATTGATTATTGTTTCCTATTGTTTGTGTTTGGCTCTCTTTGGGTAGACGACGACGTGTCTGCTGCGAGTACCTACGACACCGAGGTTCCAGCTATCGTGCCAGGCTACGAGCTGCCAGGCAAGCTTTTGCTAACCGGTTACACGATTGTCGGGTTTTCATTCCTGCCTTTTGATCTATGCTATCCTAGTTATCGGTTCTTGAATTGCGATCCCATCACATGTTTATCCTGCAGCCTATACAGCTATATCCCCACAACCCATAACCCCTTGCATGTTTATCTGTTGGCCTTTGCGAGTCGTAGTGCATGCTTAGGATTGGTTGAGCGAGTCGTTCCTTTGTCTTTATCTCATATGCTTAGTATGATATATTGTTCTACTATAATAAACTGCTGTCTTATTTTGGGGTTCTATAATTAAAAGATAAGGCACCAGGCGGAAGGCCTTGCGAGGTGCTTTGTTCTGCTCAGTGTCGACCTAGGAACTGAGATTTTGTCCTCGGATCCAATTTTGAGCGCACTAACCACTTGTGGGTGGCCCAATGGAGCCCCCCTCGACTTTGAACGGATCCGCAGCTCGTCCATGTGCCGCAAGTAGTTCGGGTTTTCCATTCGCTCATATGCATGTGCATGATGATGATGATGAGAGGTTACTTGATACGGGGGGGTCATATAGGGGTGGTGCGTACGTAGCGGACAGTTCCTACTGTGGTTTGAGCCGCATGGTGCGCAGGCACAAACTAATGAGTCCGCAATAGAGATTCGGCCGGACTCCTGACGCGGGTAACAACTCATATGGGTGGCACCTGGACTTGCTGTAGTGAAGGAATGAGTCGTGTTGAGAGGCCTTAGCGGGTTGATCATGCGAGTATGGGTACTGTAGTGCACCCCTGCAGGGTATAATCTTATCGATGAGCCGTGTCCACGGTTATGGACGACTTTGGTGATGATGCTGGCTAACAAGATCTAGACAACTACACCTAATCATTGTTAATTAATGTGACTAGTAATATAGCATTACTTACACCCTAAATGGTAATTAAAATTGTTAAGTGTGAGATTTCCCGGATTGCTTCCTCATACTTGGTTGAGGGGGTTAATTCGAGAATGGGTTATGACTGGTGTCAGTTGTAGGTGGATATTTAAGCGCTCTCTTATCCCTCTCTAAATAGACGGAAGTTGTAGCGTGTCTCTTCAGTCTGCTAGTGCTGCTGCCGCTAAGTACACTTACCCCCCCATATTTTGGGAATCTTACAGTTTTGTAACCTGTTAGCTTAAGTTTGTTCGATACGCTTCGGTGTATTGACCCGTTCGCGGGCTGTGGTTTTTCTGCAGTTGAGGATCCTTCACTCGACCAGTTGGGTGGCTACTACGTGGAGTTCGACGACGAGAGCTACGACGAGTAGTTAGAGTTCCCCTGGGCTACTTCCTGGTGGACTGCGTGGATGGGCCTTCTTTTTCGTTTCGGCCTTGAGCCCTTTGCTTCTTGTCTGTACTCAGATCGGTTTGTTTCCGCTGCTTGATGTAATGTTGGGACATGTGTCCTCTGATTGGTGCCATTTGATATATTTTTGCTCAGTGAGAGCTTTTGGATATTATTTCCTTACTTTGTGTCTTAGGTTTATTCTGTGGTTTCGACTTGTTAAAAATCCGACTCGTATACCATGTGTGTATGGTTGAAGTATACGAGTTGGAAGACTTTTGGATTCTTACGTGCACAATCTGGAAACGTACGTGACGTTGGGGTCGCCAAGAACTGTCGGCCGATGATCCATTCCGAGCATGGCCTGATTCTTCCTGGGATTGGTAACCCCAGTATGTTCTTGGTTGTGTGGCCCAACCGGTACGTTTTGTTTGTGTAGCTTGAATTCAGGGTCTGACAGTTGGTATCAGAGCTTAAACGCCCTCAGGTTCCCTTCTACTGGTCGTTGTTTGAGTCTAGAAAAATATTTTGTAGTTATCAGGAAATCTTAAACGTGAGAGTAGGAATTCTGTTCTTTTACTTCTTTCCCCACCCACCCTCCCTGTTCTTCTGGTAAGGAAGTGTTACGATAATTCCCTTCTCACCTTAATTTTAAAATTTAGGACATCACGTGTTCTGGGTTTTCCGTAGTACCATAGTTGCAGGTGGTTTGTGTCGTTTTGGTGGTTATCAACTTCTTCGGCCATGTTCAGTTTCAATCTCGAATCAATCAGTTGTTGTTCTACCTTCCTCTGGTTTTCATCTCCTGGTCATTGTACAATTTGTTCTGTGCAATCAATCCTTTTGTTTCCGGAGGCTAACTTCTACTTCAAACTGCTATGTAGATGGCGCACTATCAGGTGGTGCGTAAGACCCACTGTGAGCAGACTACCGGTTACCCGAAGCTCCTCACAAGCATGGTTGACTATGTCGGTTTCAGCTACCTCCCGGAGTACCAGGTGTCCGAGATCCCCAGAGATTACGGACAGACCTTCTACAGAGCTACTGTTTGGATCAGCGGAGATGATGGTGATACTGCGCACAAGCACGTTGCTGAGGCTTCCACTGTGGACATGGCAGTACACTTGGCAGCTTACGATGCAGCGCTGGCTCTGCGCAGGGAATACTACTGCTTCAACAACCATCCATTCTGCTACGTTCCATACTACCCCTACACGGACTCTCAGTACGAGCTCGTGGCTCTGGACATGACCGCTCAGTTTGGCCAGTCTTCAGACTCAGTTGCTGGGACTCTACGCTTGGAGATAGCAGCACTCCGTCAGCAGCTGCACCGGGCACTCTCTCACCTGGGGCAGTATGGCAGGGGGAACGTCACACCAGACGCTTTCCCGAGGTTCCAGCTCGCTTTTCCGAGTCGTCTGTCTGCTGTGGGTGGATACATTCCAGAGCGGGGTCCTCTGATCACTACTGATCCAGACCACGTTGGACCACTACTGTACGGGACACAGACGCCAGATGCCTACTCCGTTCAGTTGCGACGCATTGTGCGAGACCACCGCTTGTACTGCGATCGTCGCTACACCCATCGCAGCAGCCTAGTTTCGTCTTCTGAGGGAAGCGAGAGCTAGTCTTCGAGTTGTATCTTTTCCTTGTTGTAGTAGCTATCCTTTGTACTGAAACCGTGTTGGTTGTACGGATGGTTAACTTTGTACTAGTAGCTGTCCTTGTAGTACTGAAACCTTGGTGGTTGTACTGATGGCTAACTAAGTATGTGGTTATGAAGCTTTGTTATGAGAAGCTTATCCTTGTTATCCTACAGTTTGCTACTGTTTTTCTGAGCAAGAATTCGACTTTCCAAGTTTTCCCTGGCTTTGTGTATCTTGTCGCTGTGCTAATATCCAATGTCTCCAGGATGACGAACACCAGGAACAACCGCAATGCGGAGGACGCACCACCACCGCCTCCAATCACGGAGTTGCTTGGTCAGATGACCCAAGTTCTGGCTCAAATGGCCGAGAACCAAGTCTACCAGAACAACAACGGGCATCGCAATGAAGGCAGCGCACGTGTGACCATCAAGGACTTCCTCGGTCTGGGTCCAAGGAACTTCGCTTCCCCCACTGAGCCGCTGGAAGCTGATGATTGGCTTCGCGAGATGGAAAGGACCCTTGCTATCGCCCACGTGGCTGAGCATGACAAGGTGCCTTACGTGTCCTACCTGCTTAGGGGCAAATCTGCCTCATGGTGGGAAAACTTCCAGGCTATGAGAGCTCCCGGGGTGGTTACCACTTGGGGAGATTTCAGGGCAGCCTTCCTGCGCCACCACATCCCAGAAGGTCTCATGGACAGGATGCGCGAGCAGTTTAACTCGCTGACGCAAGGCAAGATGGACGTGATGGAGTTCAATGGCGAGTTCAATCGCCTTGCTCGTTACGCTGGAGATGAGGTGAACACTGAGGCCAAGAAGATGGCCAAGTTCCGCAAGGGTTTCAACCCCGCGCTCAAGTACAAGCTGAACCTCGTCAAGGCCGACAACTCGAGGACCTCGTCAACATCGCGCTCAATGAGGAGCATGGGCGCAAGGTCTTCGAGGAGTCGCGCAAGCACTCTCGTGAGACCAACTCTTCTTCGTCGTCAATCGCCGCCACTCCTGCTCAGAAGCGTCGGCTCTGGGTGCCTAACAGCGCCTTCGCACGAGCTACCTACGTGCCAGGACCTCCAGGACTCGCGCCTCGCCCACCGAACCCGGCTCTTGCTATGAGGGGTTTCGGAGGACCGCCAAGGCCAACAGGCGCTCGCCCCAACGTGACCTGCTACCAGTGCGGGAAACCGGGCCACTACTCCAACAACTGCCCGGAGACCCGTACACTTCCTCCACCACCTCGCCCTTCTCCAACTCAGGCGATGGTCCGCGCACCTGCCCCGACTAGGCCTTTCGTCCCCAACACCAGGCCTCCGGCACGTGCTGCGCGGGTGAACCACATCAGCCCGGAGGAAGCAGAAGAAGCTCCAGAAGTTGTTCTTGGTACACTTCCTGTCAACTCTATCTCTTCTAGAGTGTTGTTTGATACAGGAGCATCTCATTCTTTCGTATCAGTGGGCTTTGCGGATTTACATGGGCTAATTCTCGATCCTCTACCCAAAAACATCGCGGTTACTTCTCCCGGTATGCAAATGACTTCTTCCAAGATAAGCCACGACAATGAAATCCAAATTGGAGGCCATATCTTCTTGGCATCTCTAATAATTCTCGGCAATTCTGATATTGATGTCATTCTGGGCATGGATTGGTTGAAGGCCAATCAAGCTAAGATAGACTGTTCCACAAAGACTGTAACTCTTTCTCATCCTTCTGGACAGATAGTCTATTCTCCAAACCAAACATCTTTGGCTCGCCTTTTCGCTCTCAAGGTTGATCCTCTTCTTTCCATAGAAGCTATTCCGGTGGTCCGAGACTTTCCTGACGTCTTTCCTGAAGAATTACCAGGTATGCCACCTGACAGAGCCGTCGAGTTCGTTATTGAACTAGAACCGGACACTGCTCCTATCTCCAAACGTCCTTACAAGATGGGCCCCAAAGAACTGGCTGAGCTTAAGAGACAGCTAGAGGAGTTGGAGAGGAAAGGTCATATTCAACCTAGTACTTCTCCTTGGGGTTGTCCTACTCTGTTTGTCAAAAAGAGGGACACGACTGAGCGACTGGTTGTTGACTACCGTCCTCTGAACAAGAAAACCATCAAGAACAAGTATCCTCTCCCTCGCATCAACGATCTGTTCGATCAACTGGCTGGTGCTAAGGTTTTCTCCAAGTTGGACTTGAGGTCAGGTTATCACCAGATCAAGATCCGCAAAGAAGACATTCCAAAGACAGCTTTCACCACTCGTTATGGTCTCTACGAATACACTGTCATGTCTTTCGGTCTCACAAATGCTCCGGCGACTTTCTCACGTCTCATGAACTTCGTTTTCATGGAATACCTCGATAAGTTCGTGGTAGTCTATCTCGATGACATTCTTATCTATTCCAAAACCGAGGAAGAACACAGAGAACATCTACGTCTTATCTTGTTGAAACTCCAAGAACACCGTCTCTACGCCAAGTTCTCCAACTGCGAGTTCTGGCTTCCTAAAGTATCCTACCTTGGTCATGTCATCTCTTCTGAAGGCATTTCTGTGGATCCAGAAAAAGTGAAGGCCATTGTTGAATGGTTGCCTCCTACATCGGTGAAACAAGTCAGGAGTTTCCTTGGCATGGCTAGCTATTGCCGTCGGTTTGTTGAGAACTTCTCCAAAATCGCTAAGCCTCTCACCGATCTTACAAGGAAGGATAGAAAGTTTCTTTGGACTCCAAAATGTGATGAGAGTTTCAGTCTCTTGAAAGCTCAACTCACTTCTACTCCTGTTCTAGTTGGCCCAGACACTTCCAAACCTTTCCAAATATTCTGCGATGCATCTCTTCAAGGACTAGGCGCAGTCCTCATGCAAGAACGCAAAGTTGTGGCTTATGCATCTCGCCAGTTGCAGCCTCATGAGCTCAACTATCCTACACATGATCTTGAACTTGCAGCAATCATGTATGCTCTCAAGGCTTGGAGACCTTACTTGTGGGGGCACAGCTGTGAGATCTTCACTGATCACAAGAGTCTCAAATATCTCTTGACTCAACCAGACTTGAACCTCAGGCAAACAAGGTGGCTTGAGAAACTCTCAGATTACGATCTTACCATCTCTTACACTCCAGGCAAAGCTAATGTAATGGCTGATGCCCTCAGTCGCAAAGCCTATTGCAACAACCTCATGGTTGAGGACATCCAACCTCCTATTCAGGAAGAATTCAAGAAACTCAACCTTCAAGTGGTTCCCTCTGGTTACCTTGCAAACTTGGTTGCCACTCCTACACTTGAGGATAAGATCCGTGCCGCACAGTTGCGTGATTCTCGTGTCAAGAATATCAAAGACAACATTGGCAAGGACAAGTACAAGAGTTTCTCTCTCGATGACAAGGGTACCTTGCTGTTTGAAGAACGCATTGTAGTGCCCAAACTTGACAGCTTAAGAGAACTCATTCTCAAGGAGGCTCATGATACTCCGCTTTCTATTCACCCTGGCAGCACAAAGATGTACCAGGATCTCAAGTCAATCTATTGGTGGACCAGGATGAAGCGTGAAATTGCTCGCTATGTGTCTCATTGTGATGTTTGCTGTCGTGTCAAGGCAGTTCATCAGAGACCACCTGGACTTCTTCAACCACTGCAAATTCCTGAATGGAAATGGGACAAGATCGAGATGGACTTCGTTACTGGGTTTCCAAAGTCCAAGAAAGGCAACGATGCAATCTTTGTGGTCATTGATCGTCTCTCCAAAGTGGCTCACTTCTTCCCAGTCAAAGAGTCAGTATCAGCTAGTCAGTTGGCAGAACTCTATATGACAAGACTGGTGCCTTTACATGGTGTTCCTTTGGCAATAAGCTCTGATCGTGGAAGTATCTTCACTTCTCGATTTTGGGATAGCTTTCAGAAAGCCTTGGGTACCAAACTTCTGTTCAGCACAACTTACCATCCGCAGACAAGTGGACAGGTTGAAAGAGTAAACCAGATTCTGGAAGATATGCTCAGAGCTTGTGTTATCTCTTTTGGCATGAAATGGGAGGATTGCCTTCCGTATGCTGAGTTCTCCTACAACAACAGCTTCCAAGCAAGTCTAGGCATGGCTCCATTTGAAGCTCTCTATGGCCGCAAATGTAGAACTCCTCTCAATTGGTCTCAAGCTGGTGAACGTCCATTCTTTGGGCCGGATATTATCCAGGAGGCTGAAGAAAAGGTTCGCATCATTCGTGACAATCTGAAGATTGCCCAGTCTCGGCAGAAAAGCTATTATGATAGCAAGCACAGGGACATGGTCTATGCACCTGGGGATCAAGCTTACCTTCGTGTCACTCCTCTGAGAGGCACGCAACGCTTTGGCATCAAAGGCAAACTCGCTCCGCGTTATGTTGGGCCTTTCAACGTTCTTTCAAGGCGTGGTGAATTGGCTTACCGTCTGGAACTTCCTCCAAACCTCTCCAAAGTGCACGATGTCTTCCACGTGTCACAACTCAAGAAGTGCTTCAAAGATCCAGGTCGTGCAGTTGATCATGGATCAATTGAACTTCGAGAAGATCTCTCTTATGTGGAACAACCGATTCGCATTCTTGACGAAGCTGAACGTCGCACCCGTAACAACACTGTCAAGTTCTACAAGGTTCAATGGTCTCATCATTCTGACGAGGAAGCTACATGGGAACGTGAAGACCATCTCCGTGCCGAATACCCCAACCTCTTTGTTGCTCCATGAAGAATCTCGGGGCGTGATTCCTTTGAGGGGGGGAGTGTTGTAACAGCCCTACTGTATCTTTCCTTTTGGTGTGCAATAAAATTGTTGAATCATGTCATCATTCCATAATTGGTTGCATTTAATTAAATATGTCTCCCAAATGTTTTCCAAATTTAAATTCTTATTTTGAATTCAAATGCTTTCAAATAAATTCATTTGAAGTTTCAAATTATTTATAATTAACCAAACTAGATATTAATATGTCTAATTTGAAACTAGCAAAAATTGCTCAAAAGTTTTTATGGGGTTCCTTTCTGTTTTGTTTTGAAAAATACAAAAACAGGAAAGTTTTAAAAAGGAAAAACAAAACCAGAAAAAAAAAATGTGGGGAGGGAGCTCTAGGCCGAACTGGGCCACTCCCTGGCCCAGCAACCCCCAGCCCGACCCAACTCTTCCTTCCTCTTCCTCCGTACACCTTTACAGCGTGGAGGAGCAGAGAGGCCATGGCGTGGAGCCTCTGCAGCTCGCCCCCACGCCCTTTGCCCGGCCCCTCTCCCCTTCTCTTTAAACCGCGCAGCCGGAGCGAAACCCTAACCCTAGACCTTTCCCTCCTCGCGCCGCCGCTCGCTCTCCTCTGCATCTTTTTCCCCACCGGACCAACACCATGGACGAGAGGCCGAGCGCGGTTCCCCGCTGAACTCCGACGCTTCCTCCATCTCCCTCACGCCAGGACGATCGCCTCTGCCTCCTCTATCTCCTCGACGCGCACCGCAGCAGAGAAGGGCAACGCACGGAGCTCTGCTTCTTCTTCTTCCTTCGACGACGCCGCGGACCCGAGCTTCTTCCCCGACGCAGACGAACCGCTCCCGACCTCCCCGCGCCTCCGCGACTCGCCACCGTGCTTCCCTCGGTGAGCCGCCGCCGCCCTACCCTTTTCCCCCTTCGAATTCGTCACGGGTCGCCGGGATTTTTCGCTTCGCCGGCGAGCACGCACGGACCCGAGCGTGTCGAGGACGAACACGAGCACCCCACGGACTCCCGTTCGCGTCTGAGCACAAAAACGAGACCCCGAACGGTTCCGCACTCCCTGCACACACGCACGCGCCACCGCCGCTGGAAAGGTCGCCGGCGTCGAGCTCTGTCCGCCGCCACGCGCTGTTCTTCGTGCCGTTCGTCCGCGCCGGTGTTTCTTCAGTTTCGTCAGTTAACCGGCTGTCGTACCTGTTAAAAGGAGCGTTTCCGCTTCTCTGACAACAACGCGCACCAGTTCCAGTGGTTAGCACCACCGATCCTTACACGCCGCGCTCCGAGTTCGAATCCCCGGGGCAGATGAATTAAGCCCCTGTTTTTCTCTTTTGTAAGCACCCTGACCGGCGGGCCCCGCTAGTCAGCCACTGCGGGCACCAACACACCCCCGCGCGCGCCCGCGTGGCCTGGGTCCCTCTGGTCAGTCAGGGGGTGTGTTTGCCCCTCGGTGACAAAAGTCCCAGAGTCAGAGAAGCTGGATTATTACACCGAGCCCCCTGCACTTACTGGTTTAGTGTTTTAGCCCCCTCCCAGAAACTTTTTCATCACGAACAAGTCCTCACTTTTGCAGTTTGGTCCAGAAACTTAAAACATTTATAACTGTAGTTTTGTAACTCCAAATTAAATAAACTTTATATGTTTTTATATCAGAAAAATGCAATAAACATTAATATCACATTCTTATGTCATTTTGCATTAGTTATTTTAAGTACTTAGTTTAAATTAACAAATGCAATTAATTAATTAAATATGGAGTATGAGGGGTAATAATTATATAATACCCTGATTTCATTTAATATGCTCATACCTTTTATACCATATCTTGCCATGCTATTAAATATTTAATTTAAGTTAAAAATAAATCACTTGCGATTAAATACTAAATATGGAAGGTGTTGAGAAATTAATGTCCTTTCCATTTTAAAATAATTGGATCACCACATCTGCTATATTAAGTAACATTTAAATTAATGGCTACACAGATAACTTGCACCCTAATCTTTTGCCGGGATTTCATCCCCGCTTTAATATGACCTAATCATCGCCTACCATGTCGCATCATCATTTGTTTGCGCATTTCTCTGTATTGATTATTGTTTCCTATTGTTTGTGTTTGGCTCTCTTTGGGTAGACGACGACGTGTCTGCTGCGAGTACCTACGACACCGAGGTTCCAACTATCGTGCCAGGCTACGAGCTGCCAGGCAAGCTTTTGCTAACCGGTTACACGATTGTCGGGTTTTCATTCCTGCCTTTTGATCTATGCTATCCTAGTTATCGGTTCTTGAATTGCGATCCCATCACATGTTTATCCTGCAGCCTATACAGCTATATCCCCACAACCCATAACCTCTTGCATGTTTATCTGTTGGCCTTTGCGAGTCGTAGTGCATGCTTAGGATTGGTTGAGCGAGTCGTTCCTTTGTCTTTATCTCATATGCTTAGTATGATATATTGTTCTACTATAATAAACTGCTGTCTTATTTTGGGGTTCTATAATTAAAAGATAAGGCACCAGGCGGAAGGCCTTGCGAGGTGCTTTGTTCTGCTCAGTGTCGACCTAGGAACTGAGATTTTGTCCTCGGATCCAATTTTGAGCGCACTAACCACTTGTGGGTGGCCCAATGGAGCCCCCCTCGACTTTGAACGGATCCGCAGCTCGTCCATGTGCCGCAAGTAGTTCGGGTTTTCCATTCGCTCATATGCATGTGCATGATGATGATGATGAGAGGTTACTTGATACGGGGGGGTCATATAGGGGTGGTGCGTACGTAGCGGACAGTTCCTACTGTGGTTTGAGCCGCATGGTGCGCAGGCACAAACTAATGAGTCCGCAATAGAGATTCGGCCGGACTCCTGACGCGGGTAACAACTCATATGGGTGGCACCTGGACTTGCTGTAGTGAAGGAATGAGTCGTGTTGAGAGGCCTTAGCGGGTTGATCATGCGAGTATGGGTACTGTAGTGCACCCCTGCAGGGTATAATCTTATCGATGAGCCGTGTCCACGGTTATGGACGACTTTGGTGATGATGCTGGCTAACAAGATCTAGACAACTACACCTAATCATTGTTAATTAATGTGACTAGTAATATAGCATTACTTACACCCTAAATGGTAATTAAAATTGTTAAGTGTGAGATTTCCCGGATTGCTTCCTCATACTTGGTTGAGGGGGTTAATTCGAGAATGGGTTATGACTGGTGTCAGTTGTAGGTGGATATTTAAGCGCTCTCTTATCCCTCTCTAAATAGACGGAAGTTGTAGCGTGTCTCTTCAGTCTGCTAGTGCTGCTGCCGCTAAGTACACTTACCCCCCCATATTTTGGGAATCTTACAGTTTTGTAACATGTTAGCTTAAGTTTGTTCGATACGCTTCGGTGTATTGACCCGTTCGCGGGCTGTGGTTTTTCTGCAGTTGAGGATCCTTCACTCGACCAGTTGGGTGGCTACTACGTGGAGTTCGACGACGAGAGCTACGACGAGTAGTTAGAGTTCCCCTGGGCTACTTCCTGGTGGACTGCGTGGATGGGCCTTCTTTTTCGTTTCGGCCTTGAGCCCTTTGCTTCTTGTCTGTACTCAGACCGGTTTGTTTCCGCTGCTTGATGTAATGTTGGGACATGTGTCCTCTGATTGGTGCCATTTGATATATTTTTGCTCAGTGAGAGCTTTTGGATATTATTTCCTTTCTTTGTGTCTTAGGTTTATTCTGTGGTTTCGACTTGTTAAAAATCCGACTCGTATACCATGTGTGTATGGTTGAAGTATACGAGTTGGAAGACTTTTGGATTCTTTCGTGCACAATCTGGAAACGTACGTGACGTTGGGGTCGCCAAGAACTGTCGGCCGATGATCCATTCCGAGCATGGCCTGATTCTTCCTGGGATTGGTAACCCCAGTATGTTCTTGGTTGTGTGGCCCAACCGGTACGTTTTGTTTGTGTAGCTTGAATTCAGGGTCTGACACACGCGTCGAGGGTGAGCGTACGAACCTCCTGGACATCCCCATTCTTCCCCTGCCTCTGTATATCGCCGAGGCGAGGTGAGCTCGCCGCCGGCCGCCGTCTGGCGCCGATGCGCGCGTCGCTCCGGCGACCCTTAGGTAGCGTCGCCGTCGTTTTCGTGCTCGCCTCGTTCGCGCGAGTCGTTAGCAACCGTAGCACGTCCCCTCGCGCTGTAGAACGTCGAGTCCATGCACCTCGCCACCGGTGAACGGGGCGGCCGTGCGCCTCGCCGCCGTGCCCTAGCCTCACCTATTATTTACCCGCACCCGTATTCTAGCACCAAACAGCACCCGACCCATTGGCTAGCGTAGCCGCACCGCACGCCCGCGAGATCCCGAGTTCGAAACCCCCCAGCGCGCGGCCTTTTGGTTTATTTTCACGCACTGACATGTGGCCCCCACTGGTCAGTGACCGTGGAGGCCACCATAGCCGCACCCAGCCGCATCAGCGCCGCGTGGCCCTCGGGCCCGCGTGGCAGTAGCACGGGCTAGACCTCCCCTCGGTGAAAAACGTTTCACCGAGAATGTTTTTGAAAATATTAAAAACAGAAAAGGAATTGAATTTGTAAAATCCATAACTTTTTAAATACTTGTCCAAAAATTACAAATAAAATACCAAAATGTTCAGAAAGGTAAATACTGCCTTTTGGTCTAATTCATTTATGCAAATAAATTAGTTTATATAATTTTTCATTAAAATAAAAAAAAGGGTAGAAAAGAAAATGAATTTAGAAAATCAATACTGAACTCATTTTGTAAATTCAATAACTTGAGACTTATAACTCCAAATAAATCAAATCCAAATGTTCTGGAATGCTTATGAAATTATCTAACCAACCCAATTGGTTTTACCTCATTTAGATATATAATAAAAATGTATTATTCAAAATGCCATAAAGGGTTTAAAATCCAAACTTGTTTGTTTCTGATACTCTGTTAGTCCAAATTGGTTGAGACCAATTATATTGAGTCACATTTAGTCATGGTTAGCCACCCCTAAAAGGATATAATTTTTAGAACAACAGAACTTAATTGATAGCCAAAACTTGATTATTAATCTTCTGGATTGAAACCATTATGTAGGGAGTTTGGTAACTCCAATTGACCCAAATCCAATTGTGTTGTCTCAGACACATCAGTAGTTTTCTGTAGAATTTAGTTTGTATTTTTATGACCAACAGAACTTAAGTTATGCAATAAAACATGTTCAACTAGTTTCTGCCCTAATTAAGATGTAATTGAATAAAGGCTAATTCAATTAAAATGAAACCAATTTGTGCTGCTTGATATATGAAGTGGTTATTTAGAGCATTTGAGGTTGTATTGCTGTAATGGTGGTTGTGTCACAATTACTTTCTAGATGTTTTTGTTTAGTATGTTATAATATGTTAGTACTGTTAGTGGAATTTGATGAAAAAATTGGTATGAGTAAAATATTGCCTAGCTTGATGAACTTGAAGGACTTAAGTTGAGTATTAGATTAAATATCTTGTTAGTGTACCCACCTTAGCTTGGTGAGGTATTTAAATTATAAAGATGAATTGGTGACTTGACTTTTATTTGAAGTATTTCCTAGTTAGGAAAAGGGGTTTGTGAATTACCTCTAATTGAGGGTGTCTTTGTGCCCTCTTGTTTTGGCATGTCTATGGTGTTATACTCCTGATTAATATAATGCCCTTGTAAATATATATCTTAGTTGGTTGCTTGGTCAAAATAGTGCTATGATGTGGTTTGATTACCTTTTTGTATACCACTTGTGGTATGGTTTGCTTATTGTGTGTTGTTCTATTTTCATGTTTGCGACGCTAGATATAAACGCTACCGAAGTGGTATTTGGAGAGGATTTATCGGAGGAGGATGATATTTATTTCTTGATCAGTGAGGAGAAGTCCAGGAACATTATGCTGGAATCAGGCAAGCTACACGCTGAGCTTGCATCTACATACCTCTATTTTGGTTCACATGTTTTACTTATAAGGAGCATATATTATTTATGTGGTGGTTGCCACTAAAGATATGAGTTTGAAAATCCCTTTTGTTTCCAAAATAAAAGTATCTTATTTTGACACCCTATATGGGGATACTAGATGGAGATTATTTTTCAAACTATATGATGGGAAAAGTTTCGTTTAATCAAAACCCCTTTTAGAAAACCCTGTGTGGTTATGAAGCACCGAGAGGTTGGTGTTGGAATGGAGAAAAGGAGAATGGTGGTTTTGATAAAACGCACATTGTGTCTTTGTACTTACGTCGATCAGCCGATACTCTGTGCGACCACATTTACCCACATATGGGAAAGGGCTTAGTCATATAATTTGCTCATATTAGTATGGGATACCTCATCAATGGAGATGACTCCGTTATTCATAAGGGGATGGTTTGGTGACCTACCCCTGACCTGGGTCCTCGCTCAAACTATATGAGTAGATAAGGAGGAGGATAGAAGGATGTCCCCTATACACCGCCAGATAAAACCTATGAGTCCTCACACTTAGATTCTGACGGGCTAGGTTAAGTGTCGATGGAAAGTATCATATGGGCAAGATCCTATACTAGCATGAGCAAAGGACAGACTAGGGTCGGTGACTCAACTTCGCATACCCCTGGTATGGCGAGACGTGGCAGACACGATGAGTTATCGGATGGGTGTGGGAAAAGCGTGCTACCTCTGCAGAGGGTTAAAACTATTCGAATAGCCGAGTCCTCGGATATGGACAGTTGAGAGGCCCTACTTTGACCATGTGCAAGTTTTGGAAAGATTTGTGTTTTTAAAAACAAAATGAAGTGGAGGATGTTCCATACACCTATACCAACGGACCGGTATGAGGTGGTTGGAGATTATGTACCATGAAGGTATGGTCAGAACAAGAAGGAGTTTTGGATAAACAGATACAATGATGATTTTCGGAGGAAAAATGTTTATTAAAGAGACTTCTTACCATTTTTCACAAGGGTGTACTTTTTTGGGAAAAAGTATTAAAGAGACTTCTTGCAAAGGCAGATTTATGGGAAAAGTTCTGAAAACCTTCTTCCCCTTTTAATAAAGATTTAGAGTTGTCAATGCAACCAAAGTTTTATCAAACAAATAAAAGAATAGCGCATGTTCATGTTGGGGGTAGTTTGCGAGTACGTAAATGTACTCATGGATGTGTCCCTGGATATTCCCATGTCCAGAGTTCAAGAAGAAGCATGATGAAGACCGAGAGACCGATGAAGTGTGTGCAAACTAGGCCGTCTTCCCAGTCAGCTGCATGTAGGTGTCTTGGCAAATGACTCGGGCCCCACGTTGATTGGTGTTTTCCGCTGCAATAACTTATTGAAGATTATGGCTTCACTCAAGTAAGTAATTCTTTCGGTAATTATGGATGTTCTTTTTGATACCAGTCGATTGTGCCCAGCGACAGACTGATCACGGGATCGCTGATGTTGTAGGCACAAGGGTATTTTGGACATCTAGTCCGAGGTCCCCACAGACATGGTATCGGAGCCATCCTAACTGTAACAGACCTTAGTTAGCATGGACGTTAGTTAGGAAAGAAATATTTGGTTAAAAATATATTGTAACCAAAAACATATTTTTATCTAAGGAAGTCCAAAAATAACTTCCACTCCTCTCACCTTATCAAATATCTCAAAGTCTTACCCCTCTATTTTAAGATTTTTCAAGGATTCTTCTGTTATCTCTTACCAGTTCAAAATACTTGACGATGCACCCAAATGAGACCCCATTAGCTAGCACCTACGAGAAGAAGCTTCCATTGCAAGTACTCAACATTCCACGTCGAGGTGATGGATCCGCCAGTACCAATATTATCAACAAAGCAAAAGACCTCAGAAGACCTCAACTCAATATCAACAATTCCACCCAGTTACTCCTTCGACAATCTCAGTTTCTCCAGCTGAAGACGAAGGCAACAAAGTGAGGACTTCACCAACCATATTAACCAAGGCCCATAGGAAAAACATGATAGGACCCTCGGTTGTACTACCCGACTACCACGAGTAGGACATCCTTTGGTACTAGAAGTACCTTGTGTGCTCTTTGCTTATGTGCACTATGCTTCTCTGTTAGTGTGTTGATTTTCTTACGCGTTCACCATCACGCCTTGATGGCAACACAAAGTCAAACCAAAGTTCTCTTTTTATAAAATTCCTTTTTCGTCAGTTGCACCTTGTTGCAGATGTAAACCCTCTTAGGGAAAATATTTTTCTGAAAACTTCCTCTTATCTCAACCGTCTCCCGATAAGAACTGACAGTTTCGCAAGATACAAAAGACCCCTGACCTTTAACTAATAACCTGAAATTTTTGCAACCTAACCGGAAAATCAGATAATGGCCTTCAAGCACCACCTGAAGCAAGTGCGTCAAGATCTCGAAGGGGAACTGCTGTGGAGATTCGAGCTCAGAGACCGCAAGAAGGAGGAACTGCGATAAAGAGATTAATAATAGATTTCTTAAGTTGGTAAAGGAGTAATTAATATACCGGACTATCCTTGAGTATTCAGAAACTCATATATCATAAGCTGTTATTATTGATCTCTCTAAAAATAGCGTGATATTCCAATGTTCGTGTGGTATACAAGTAATTTGGTAACAAGCCTCATGAACTTGTTAACAAATCACTTTTATATGCTCAAACACTTGAGTGTCATACCCTAAACTAAATAGAACGTCAGATAATTTAGTGCATCTCAGCCTCTGGAATATGAAAAGTAGTTTGTTGACAATACTAGCTACCTTGTTAACAAATTCTTCTCGTATGACTAAGGCAATTCGATGTCATAAAAGACGATCACATTCTTATACAACTAACCAATAGAAAGCTTTGCTAGGGCTAAGTGGATTCCTTCACCACAGGGGTGAGATAAATGATGTTCAAACCCAAATAAAGGACAATAAAAATTCTCTTAAATCAAGTGTATAACTTAGGGAACATGCAAGATCCAAATAAGAAAGTCACATGGAGATTTATGGTGTTTTCCCAAGGATATGATTTCTAAAACAAGAACAGAAAAAGTTACCATTTGAGAAAAACAACGGGTGTGAAGGTTCTTCACTAACTTTTTCTAAAAAGTCCGTTAACCCGCAACATTTGAACAATCATCGATCCACTCCCCAAACCACCTATCTCAGGACACTCGAATTGACTTTTAGACTTCTCTGGGAACTCGATACCCTAGATTGGACCTCTTGCAATTCTTACCGAAGCTTCACGGAGATCGATAACCAACGAAGTCAACAATGAAGTCCCTCCTTTATTTAGCTGAAGAAGGACAAATATGAAGACAAATGTCGACCAGCTACTCCAGGAGAAGGTTGCCTCCAAGTCAACTCCAGCTGCGACTTTCCAAAAGACCGGTTCAAGACCCCTTTTAAGGGGGGAAGACCTGCAATAGGTATACCAGAACAAGATAATTAGATCCGTACACCTTGGCCCTGTAGAATCCAGAAACAGCCGACCAATACTATCCATACGAGTCGATCGTCAAGACAACCCCATCATAAAGGAACTGGGCTCAGCACATAAGTTTATCGACAGAGAAAACCTCGCAACATAAATTTGTCAAGATCTCACGTGGTGAACTTAATAAAGAAGCCACAACCTCGGAAGTATAACCAGCCTAAAACACATGCCCTCGTACTCCCCTATCACCCCACCTTGCAAATCTCGGGACGAGATTTATTTTAAGGGGGGAAGGTTTGTAACATCCCAAATTTTGGAACCAAGAAAAACTTATTTTTACCAGACCCAAAATTCAGAACCAACAAAAACTTTTTGAAATGTTTCACTAATGATTGTGTTTCCCTTCCCATTTCTATGTTAGAACTTGTGTGACTTGCTATTTGAATGGTGATATGATTAATTCTAGGGTTTGAATGTTGTGGCCTTGGTTGTGATGATTATTGTATTGTTTGCTTGGGTGAATAATTACACCAAAATACTTTAAGTGTTAAATTGAAGACACACTTGACAACAAAGTTGTGTGAGACTTGAATAGAAACAAACTCCTCAAATTAATCAACAAATGTGAATTTAAATCATGAGCTAAAGAAATGATCTAAATAAATTAGACTCCCTACTCAACTCTCTATTTTATTCAAAACAAATACCTTATTATGAAAATAAAATATATTTGAAGTTAAAATATTTGTCAAGGAAGTTCCAAGAGTTCAAATTAATATTTGAACTTGCTTAAAAATTTCTAAAAGATTATAAAAAGGGTTTTGAGAAAAATGTTATATTTCAAACTCTATGAACAAAAAGTGTTCAAAACATTTTATTTTGCAACACAATTTTTTGTGCAACTTCTACATGTATATGGGAGGTCCCATGAACATTTTTCAAATTTTTCTAAAATGTTTTGGTACCTCAATTAAACCACTGAAAAGCTACTGGATTTAAAAGAAATAAAAGAAAAACAGGCAAGGGGCTTAATTGAGAAACTAGGAAATTCTGCCGGGTTTTTTTTTCGGAAGATCTCCTTCTTCCTGTAGCACGGCATGGCTGCATTTCTGCCGTGCTCCCCGCTCCCCTCGCCGCAGCGTCGCCGCCCGGACCCCCCACCTCTCCGCCTCGCTCCTCTGTTCCCTTAGACGCAGACATCGACGCCACGCCCCCTCCCTTATTGCACGCGCCTGTGCCGCTGCTCGGCATGTCCACGGGCGACACGGCGACGTGCCCCTCCCGCCGTGCCCCTCTCCCAAGCGTCCACTGCCGGACCCCCCTCCTCTCCCCTGCGCGATAAGAAGCCCCGAGCCGCTCCTCTGCTCCCGGTCCTCTCTCCCTCTCTTTCCTCTCTTCTCCTCCCCACGGCACCGAGCTCGCCGTCGCACACCGCCGGCGACTGGAGCCTCCTCGAGCCCAACGGAGACCGTCATCGACACCGCCTCGCCGTCCTCTTCATCGCCGTGCAAGGAATTGAAGAGGGGAGCCACGGTTCGACCACGCCGTCCCCGTCTTCTTCCTCTCCGGCCGCCGCGCCCCGAGCTCGTTTCCGACGCCTTCACTGCACCTCTGCACTAACGGGTCGCACGCACGCGTCAAGGGTGAGCGTACGAACCTCCTGGACATCCCCGTTCTTCCCCTGCCTCTGTATTTTGCCGAGGCGAGGTGAGCTCGCCGCCGGCCGCCGTCGGGCGCCGATGCGCGAGTCGCTCCGGCGACCCTTAGCTAGCGTCGCCGCCGTTTTCATGCTCGCCTCGTTCGCGCGAGTCGTTAGCAACCGTAGCACGTCCCCTCGCGCCGTAGAACGTCGAGTCCATGCACCTCGCCGCCGGTGAACGGCGCGGCCGTGCGCGTCGCCGCCGTGCCCTAGCCTCACCTCTTATTTACCCGCACCCGTATTCTAGCACCAAACAGCACCTGACCCATTGGCTAGCGTAGCCGCACCGCACGCCCGCGAGATCCCGAGTTCGAAACCCCCCAGCGCGCGGCCTTTTGGTTTATTTTCGCGCACTGACAAGTGGCCCCCACTGGTCAGTGGCCGTGGAGGCCAGCACAGCCGCATCCAGCCGCATCAGCGTCGCGTGGCCCTCGGGCCCGCGTGGCAGTAGCACGGGCTAGACCTCCCCTCGGTGAAAAACGTTTCACCGAGAATGTTTTTGAAAATATTAAAAACAGAAAAGGAATTGAATTTGTAAAATCCATAACTTTTTAAATACTTGTCCAAAAATTACAAATAAAATACCAACATGTTCAGAAAGGTAAATACTGCCTTTTGGTCTAATTCATTTATCCAAATAAATTAGTTTATATAATTTTTCATTAAAATAAAGAAAAAGGGTAGAAAAGAAAATGAATTTAGAAAATCAATACTTAACTCATTTTGTAAATTCAATAACTTGAGATTTATAACTCCAAATAAATCAAATCCAAATGTTCTGGAATGCTTATGAAATTATCTAACCAACCCATTTGGTTTCACCTCATTTAGATATTAAATAAAAATGTATTATTCAAAATGCCATAAAGGGTTTAAAATCCAAACTTGTTTGTTTCTGATACTCTGTTAGTCCAAATTGGTTGAGACCAATTATATTGAGTCTAATTGAGGGTGTCCTTGTGCCCTCTTGTTTTGGCATGTCTATGGTGTTATACTCCTGATGAATATAATGCCCTTGTGAATATATATCTTAGTTGGTTGCTTGGTTAAAATAGTGCTATGATGTGGTTTGATTACCTTTTTGTATACCACTTGTGGTATGGTTTGCTTATTGTGTGTTGTTCTATTTTTATGTTTGCGACGCTAGATATAAACGCTACCGAAGTGGTATTTGGAGAGGATTTATCGGAGGAGGATGATATTTATTTCTTGATCAGTGAGGAGAAGTCCAAGAACATTATGCTGGAATCAGGCAAGCTACCCGCTGAGCTTGCATCTACATACCTCTATTTTGGTTCACATGTTTTACTTATAAGGAGCATATATTATTTATGTGGTGGTTGCCACTAAGGCTATGAGTTTGAAAATCCCTTTTGTTTCCAAAATAAAAGTATCTTATTTTGACACCCTATATGGGGATACTAGATGGAGATTATTTTTCGAACTATATGATGGGAAAAGTTTCGTTTAATCAAAACCCTTTTTTGAAAACCCTGTGTGGTTATGAAGCACAGATAGGTTGGTGTTGGAATGGAGAAAAGGAGAATGGTGGTTTTGATAAAACGCACATTGTGTCTTTGTACTTACGTCGATCAGCCGATACTCTGTGCGACCACATTTACCCACATATGGGAAAGGGCTTAGTCATATAATTTGCTCATATTAGCATGGGATACCACATCAACGGAGATGACTCCGTTATGCATGAGGGGATGGTTTGGTGACCTACCCCTGACCTGGGTCCTCGCTCAAACTCTATGAGTAGATAAGGAGGAGGATAGAAGGATTTCCCCTATACACCGCCAGATAAAACCTATGAGTCCTCACACTTAGATTCCGACGGGCTGGGTTAAGTGTCGATGGAAAGTATCATATGGGCAGGATCCTATACTAGCATGAGCCAAGGACAGACTAGGGTCGGTGACTCAACTTCGCATACCCCTGGTATGGCGAGACGTGGCAGACACGATGAGTTATCGGATGGGTGTGGGAAAAGCGTGCTACCTCTGCAGAGGGTTAAAACTATTCGAATAGCCGAGTCCTCGGATATGGACAGTTGAGAGGCCCTACTTTGACCATGTGCAAGTTTTGGAAAGATTTGTGTTTTTAAAAACAAAATGAAGTGGACGATGTTCCATACACCTATACCAATGGACCGGTATGAGGTGGTTGGAGATTATGTACCATGACGGTATGGTCAGAACAAGAAGGAGATTTGGATAAACAGATACAATGATGATTTTCGGAGGAAAAATGTTTATTAAAGAGTCTTCTTACCATTTTTCACAAGGGTGTACTTTTTTGGGAAAAAGTATTAAAGAGACTTCTTGCAAAGGCAGATTTATGGGAAAAGTTCTGAAAACCTTCTTCCCCTTTTAGTAAAGATTTAGAGTTGTCAAGGCAACCAAAGTTTTATCAAAAAAATAAAAGAATAGCGCATGGTCGTGTTGGGGGTAGTTTGCGAGTACGTAAATGTACTCATGGCTGTGTGCCTGGATATTCCCATGTCCAGAGTTTAAGAAGAAGCATGATGAAGACCGAGAGACCGATGACGTCTGTGCAAACTAGGCCGTCTTCCCAGTCAGCTGCATGTAGGTGTCTTGGCAAATGACTCGGGCCCCACGTTGATTGGTGTTTTCCGCTGCAATAACTTATTGAAGATTATGGCTTCACTCAAGTAAGTAATTCTTTCGGTAATTATGGATGTTCTTTTTGATACCAGTCGATTGTGCCCAGCGACAAGCTGATCACGGGATCGCTGATGTTGTAGGCACAAGGGTATTTCGGACAGCTAGTCCGGGGTCCCCACACAGACTCCCCCTCAGCCTCAGGAGCCGGTCTAGGTGAGGAGGAGGCCACGACAGGGAAGGTTTCTACTTCGAGGGCCGGGCCACTCACTGACGAGGTCTGTGACGTCTCGTCGGGTGATGACGATGCCTTCGTGGTGTCTTCCTCGCGCCCTGTGGAGGAGGAGCCTGAGGAAGGGGAAGCTTCTGACACGGAGGCCTCTCCAGGAAGGCGCGGGCCCCGCACCAAGGCCCCCGTGGACCGCTCGGGGGCGAGGCCATCCGACGTCCCCTCCAAGAGGAAAGCTGTAGCGCCTCCGAAAGGGTCAGGCGCCAAGGCCTTTCCTTCCTGGCGCTCACCAGGCCTGGTGTGGGTCAACGCCGGCGCTGCTCCATCGAGGTGAGTTGTCGTGACGCCTGGCCGTTTTGGTTCTTGTTTTTCCCTTTGCTTTGCCCTCTCTTGAAGGTCTTTTCTTGGGCTTTTTTCCAGCGATCTTGTGCCTGTGAAGCACCGCAGGCTTCGCAAGGCTGCCGATGTGAAGAGAGCCATGGCTGAGGCCATGGCTGACGAGGCCACAAGGCCTGTGGGTACGGCCTCCACAGGCCCCACTGAGGGGGCGCCTCAAGTGGGGGCAGCTGCGCCTCAAGCGGGGGCGACCGAGCCTCAGGCGAACGAGGAAGCGCCTCACCCAGAGGCCACTGCACCGCCCCCCGAGCCAATGGTGGTGGAAACCACGGAGGAGAGGGCCTCTACGGCACCTCGCGCTCCTTATCCCCCTCGCGAGGTCACACCTCCGCGCGAGGCAACTCCGCCACGCGTGTCGACGCCACCGCGTACGCCCACTCTGCAGTCTGCGCCCATGGCTCCCGTGCAGCCTGCGACAGAAGCGCGCGAGGCGCAAGCGAGCGCGGGCGCGTTGTCAGACCCTGAATTCAGGCTACATAAACAAAGCATATAGGTTGGGCCACACAACCAAGAGCATACTGGGGAATACCAATCCCAGGAACATGCAGGCCTGGCTCGGAATGGATCATCGGCCGACAGCTCTTGGCGATCCCAACGTCACATACGTTTCTAGATTGTGCACGCAAGAACCCAAAAAGTCTTCCAACTCGTATACTTCAACCATACACACATGGTATACGAGTCGGATTTTTAACAAGTTGAAACCACAGAATAAACCTAAGACACAAAAAAAGGAAATAAATATCCAAAAGCTCTCACTGAGTAAAATGTAGCGAATGTCACCAATCAGAGGACACATGTCATAACATTACATCATGCAACGGAAAACAAACCGGTCTGAGTACAGATAAGAAGCAAAGGGCTCAAGGCCGAAACAGAAAAGAAGGCCCATCCACGCCGTCCACCAGGAAGTAGCCAAGGGGAACTCTAACTACTCATCGTAGATCTCGTCGTCTAACTCCACGTAGTATTCACCCACCTGGTCGTACGGAGAATCCACAACTGCAGAAAAACCACAGCTCACGAACGGGTCAATACACCGAAGCGTATCGAACAAGCTTAATCTAACATGTTACAAAACAGTAAGATTCCCAAAGTATGGGGGTAGGTGTAATCAGCGGCAACAGCACTAGCAACCTAAAGAGACGCGCGAAAACTTCCGTCTAATTAGAGAGGGATAAGAGAGCGTTTGAGTAGCCAGCTACAACTAACACCAGTCATAACCCATTCTCGAATTAACCCCCTCAACCAAGTTTGAGGAAGCAATCCGGGAATACTCACACGTTAACAATTTTAGTTACCTTTTGTGGTGTAAGTAATCATGTATTACTAGTCAAATTAATTAACAATGATTAGGTGTAAGTTGTCTAGATATTGTTAGCCAGCATTATCACAAAAATCGTCCATAACCGTGGACACGGCTCATTGATAAGATTAAACCCTGCAGGGGTGCACTACAGTACCCATACACGCATGATCAACCCAGTAAAAAACATTAGGGCCTTTCAACACGACTTATTCCTTCACTACAACAAGTCCAAGTGCCACCCATATGAGTTGTTACCCGCGTCAGGAGTCCGACCGAATCTCAATTGCGGACTCATTAGTTTGTGCCTGCGCGCCATGCGGCTCAAACCACAGTAGGAACTGTCCGCTTCGCGCGCACCACCCCAATATGACCCGACGCATCAAGTAACCTCTCATCGAACATCATCATCATGCACATGCATATGAGCGAATGGAAAACCCGGACTACTTGCGGCACATGGACGAGCTGAGGATTCGTTCAAAGTCGAGGGGGGCTCCATTGAGCCACCCACAAGTGGTTAGTGCGCTAAAAATTGGATCTGAGGACAAAATCTCAGTTCCTAGGTCGACACTGAGCAGAACAAAGCACCTCGCAAGGCCTTCCGCCTGGTGCCTTAACTTTTAATTATAGAACCCCAAAATAAGACAACAGTTTATTATAGTAGAACAATCTATCATACTAAGCATATGAGATAAAAGACAAAGAAACGACTCGCTCAACCAATTCTAAGCATGCACTACGACTCGCAAAGGCCAACAGATAAACATGCAATGGGTTATGGGTTGTGGGGATATAGTTGTATAGGATGCAGGATAAACATGTGATGGGATCGCAGTTCAAGAATCAATAACTAGGATAGCATAGATCAAAAGGCAAGAATGAAAACCAAACAATCGTGTAACCGGTTAGCAGAAGCTTGCCTGGTAGCTCATGGCCTGGCACAAAAGCTGGAACCTCAGTATCGTAGGTACTCGCAGCAGACACGTCGTCGTCTACCCAAAGAAAGTCAAACACAGACTATAGGAAACAATAATCAATATAGAGAAATGCGTAATCAAATGATGGTGCATTATGGTATGAGGTGATTAGGTCATTTTAAAGCGGGGATGAAATCCCGGCAAAAGATTAAGGTGCAAGTTATTTGTGTAGCCAACAATTTAAATGTTACTTAATATATATTGCAGGTATGGTGATCTGATTAATTTAAATGGAAATAGCCATTAATTAATTATTTTCCCAACACATCACATATTTAGTATTTAATTGCAAATTATTTATCTTCAACTCAAATTAAATATTTATTATCATGGCAAGACATGGTATAAAAGATATGAGCATATTAAATGGAATTAGGGCATTATATATTTATTACCCCACACATTCCATACTTAATTAATTAATTGCATGTGTTAAATTAAACTAAGCATTAAAAAAATGATGCAAAATGACATGAGAATGTTATATTAATGTTTATTGCATTATTCCGATATTAAAACATATAAAGTTTATTTTATTTAGATTTATAAATTAAAAGTTATTGCATATTGAAGTGTAGGGTGGTTTCTGCAAAAACCAGGGACTTCTCCGTGATGGGGAAAACAACTTGAAGGACTTCTGTGCGAAACTGGGAACCAGGGGGCTCGGGTGTAAAAGTTACAGGCGCTTCGGCTTTTTCTCACCGGGCGAGACCTAGCCACATCGGCTGACACGCGGGCCCGAGCGCCAGCCTGGCGCTGACGGGGCGCGAGTCGCTGCGCTGGCCCGGGCTGTCAGTGGCGCGGGGGCAAAATTTTTGGGATTTTTCCCTGCCCCGGGCGAGTTTCGAACTCGGGCGCACACGGTGCTTAGCGCGGCTCGTTTAGACAGTAGGTTAGGTGCGGGTTAGTGATAGGATTAGCGAGCGTTTGGGTTTAAGCAGCTAAACATGCAAGAACCGAAGCACGGCGGCGGAGAGATCGACGCCGGCGGCCACTGTGAGCTGCGCCGTGTGCGTATGGATGCCTCGGGTGTGCGTATGGATACTCGTTTTTGGGGCTACGAATAGAGAGGGAAGGCCGGAGCCTTCGTGCTCTTCACGGCATCGCGTGGGCACGCCATGCCGTGGCGGGGAGAGCTCCGGCGCCGGCGAATTGGCGCTCAAGGGGGCAAGAAACAGAGGGGGAAAACCCGGAGGTGAAGCAGCTCACCGCGGGGAGCTCGTGGCGAGGTGTGACGGCGCGGGGACGACGGAATGCGACGAACCGGTGGTTCTCGGTGGTTGACCGGGAACAAGAAAAAGGGCGGCGGCGCCCCGTGCGATGGGCTAGGGTTAGGTTTAGGGTTTGCTGCTCCGGGGTGATTTAAAGAGAAAGGGGAGAGAGAGGAGGCAGTGGGGGGCTCGGTGGGGCGAGCTTGCCAGAAAGGGGGGACACCATGGCCAGCGTGTAAAGGAGGTCGGGCGCACTGCCGTACGAAGAAGAAGGAGATGGGGAGTGGGCCGGGCTAGGAGGCCGCTGGGCTGAGGTGGTCTAGCTTTGGCCCATCTCGGCCTGGCGCCTAGTTTTTTCTTCTTTTGTTTATTTTTCTTTTTTTAAAAAATTCTGATTTTTTGTAAATTAACACAAACATAATAGAAACATGACAACAAATTCTACACCATTTTTAATAGTTTCAAAATAGCCATATTAATATCTAGTTTGATTATTTATTTGAGAAGCCTTTGAATTTAAAATAAGGATTTAAATTTGGAATTTGTATTTGAAGCAACATATTTAATTCATGCAAGCACATATGTAAAATGATGACATGATTCAACATTTTAATGCACAACCAAACACATGTTTATGGAAAGTTACAAATGGGTTGTTACACGCGTCCGTAGTGGGAGATTCTTCCTCGCCTCTTCGTCCAGATGGAGGCGATGAGCGCCCTGCTGCCGCGGGTCCCGAAGAGGACGCATGCGCGGGAATGAGCGAAGCCCAGGCTAGCCTCCGAGCTCTCCCCGAGGTCGGGCTCTCGGGGCTCGACACCGAAGCCAGGTCCTCCTCAAGCCAGGAGTTGGTCCTTCGAGGCTTGGACTGGAGCGCGGGGCACCGCGAGGTCGTGTAACGCCCCGGGATTTATCCCAATTTAGTTTTTGTTTGTTTTTCTTTTGCATTATCATATCATCATGCAATTGTCAATTCATTTGTTTAATTTCAAATGCTTTTCAAATTAATTAAAATGGGTAATTTAAATATTTTGCAATTATGATAAAAACTAATTTATTAAATTTCCAATCTAAAACAGAAAAAACTATTTTTTTTATAAAGTTTCTTTATACAAATTCTTTTTCTCGTTGTGTTAAATGCAAAACAGAAAAGAATAAATAAAAGAAATAAAACCAGAGGGAGAAAAATCTTTTTTCAGGCCGAAGCCCACTTACCTCCTGCCCATCTAACCTTGGCCCATCTTCTCTCTGGCCAAGCCCACCTCCTCCCTTGTCTTCTTCCCACCTTTACACCGAGG
The DNA here is from genome assembly GCA_026929855.1 of Poa annua. Taxonomy (NCBI): domain Eukaryota; kingdom Viridiplantae; phylum Streptophyta; class Magnoliopsida; order Poales; family Poaceae; genus Poa; species Poa annua. The sequence continues at coordinate 20,929,996 of CM049432.1, read as the reverse complement.
CAGGCAGAGCAGAGGAGAGTTCCATGGAGCCCCCCATGTGCTCCCTCCCCTCTACTCCTACTTAGCCCAGCCCCCTCCTCCTCTGCCCTAACCCTAGCTTCCTCCTCCCTACCTCAGCGCCGCCGCCCCCTTCTCCTCTTCTCCTTCTCCTCTGTTTTCGTCCACCACAAATTCCACCGGAGGACAACCACACCGTTGCGCCGCCGCTCCATTGACGCCGAAGGTCCGTAGAGCTGCCCCGGAGCTGCGCCTCGTCGTCGGCATCGTCTACACGGAGGGAATCGGGCCCAAGCTCCTCCGATGCATCGAGTTCTTCATTTTTCTCCCCACGACCGGCGAGCTCCGCCGCCATGATTCCGGCGTTCCGGACGTCCCCGAGCCGAACCACGACTCCGACCACCCTCCCCGTGAGTTTCCCCTTCGACCCCCCTTCTTCCCCTTTCAGTTCCGTGCGGGAAACGTCGAACCCATCCTCGACATACTCCATCCTCCGCCATGGCCGAGCTCCAAGCTCCAGGCTTTAAGCCTCCTTCTCCTCCTCGCCCGATCTTCTCGCACATACACACACGCACCAGACCGCAACACCTCGCACTCACTCCCGCAGCAACAGCTCCCCGCGCCGCCCGTAGCAAGCCGCCGGCTAGATGCTCCGTCGTGCTCTCTCTCTGTCACCGGAATTCTGCAGTTCGTCAGAGAATAGGTGCACTTACATCACGTTAAAAAGATGTGCTAGCACTATCCATCACCAACACCGCTCGTCCCAGTGGCTAGCGCAGCCGTCCCTGCGACGCGCGAGGGCGCAAGTTCGATTCCCACCGGGCTCACTGTGGAATAAAAAGTTCCCCTTTTTACTTTGTTTCGCGCACACTAACACGTGGGCCCCACCGGTCAGTGACCGCGGGAGCCCGCAGCGCCCAGTCAACACTCCCACCGCCAGCGAGGCGCCTGGTCCCACCTGACAGCCTCTCTGGCTAGATCCGGTTCGGTGAGAAATACCCGATGCGCTGGAAAATTGCACAGAGCCCCACAGTTTGTCAGTTTTGTACAGAGAACCCTCCCCAGCACTTTTTCATCACAGACAGGTCCCTGTCTTTTACAGAAAACACCCTAAACTTAAATTGTTCATAACTTTAATTCTATAACTCCAAATAAAATAATCTTTATATATATTTTCATCAGAAAAATGCAATGAATATTAATATGCCATTTGTATGCCATTTTGCATCTGTTATTTTAATTTTCTTAGTGTAATTTGTTAATTGCAACTAAATAATTAAATATGGAATGTGTGGGGTAATAAATATATAATACCCTATTCCATTTAATTTAATTAGATCACCCATGCCATGTGTTACCATGTTAACCAACATTTAATATTGATGGTAAATAAATAACTTGCACCTAAATATTTATTACCGGGATTGTTTTCCCGCTTAATTTGGATTAATTGCTTTTGTATTGCATCTTGCCATGTCATACATCATTCTCACATGATCATGCTGGATCTTTGCCGTAGTTATGAAATGCATCTTTTACGCTTTCCAGTGTTTGTTGCGTCTTCGCGGATACGACGTTGAGATGTGTGAGCAACGACAAGATCTGCTTCCATGTGGGATTCCAGGAAAGCAAAGTTTGCTTGTTTACCTATACATTGTCTTTCATTCCTACCGTTGATCTCTGCTACCCTAGTATTCGATTCTTTATCGCGATCCCATCACATGTTTATCCTGCAGCCCATACAGCTTTATCCCCACAACCTAATACCCGTTGCATGTTTATTTGTTGGCCTTGCGAGTCGTAGCGCATGCTTAGAGTTGTTTGTGCGAGTCGTCGGTTGGTCTTATGTTTTATCTGCTTAGTATGATAGATTATTCTACCTTAATAAAATGTTGTCTTATATTGGGGTATTATAATTAAAAGATAAGGCACCAGGCGGAAGGCCTTGCGAGGTGCTTTGTTCGGCTCAGTGTCGACGTCCTAGGAACTGAGATTTTGTCCTCGGATCCAATTTTGAGCGCACTAACCAGTTGTGGGAGGCCCTATGGAGCCCCCTCGACTTTGAACAGATCTACAGCTTGTCCATGTGCCGCAACTAGTTCGGGTTTTCCATTTGCTCATATCCATGTGCATGATGATGATGATTGATGAGAGGTTACATGATACGGGGGGTCATATAGGTGTGGTGCGCGCGAAGCGGACAGTTCCTACTGTGGTTTGAGCCGCATGGCGCATGGACACAAACTAATGAGTCCACAATTGAGATTCGGCCGGACTCTTGACGCGGGTAACAACTCATATGGGTGGCACTTGTACTTTCTGTAGTGAAGGAATAAGTCGTGTTGAGAAGCCCTTATGCTTGCTTGGGTTGATCATGCGAGTATGGGTACAGTAGTGCACCCCTGCAGGGTATAATCTTATCGATGAGCCGTGTCCACGGTTATGGACGACTTTGGTGATGATGCTGGCTAACAAGATCTAGACAACTTGCACCTAATTAATGTTAATTAAATTGACTAGTAATATAGAATTACTTTCACCATAAATTATTATTAAAACTGTTCCATGTGTGAGTTTCCCGAATTGCTTCCTCATATTTGGTTGAGGGGGTTAATTCGAGAATGGGTTATGTTTGGTGTTAGTTGTAGATGTTTATCTTATGCGCTCTCTTATCCCTCTCTGATTAGACGGAAGTTGTAGCGTGTCTCTTTAGGTTGCTAGTGCTGCTGCCGCTAAGTCCACATACCCCATATTTTGGGAGATGGTGTAGTAAGTAGGCAAGTCAGTTTTGCTTGCTAGGGAATTCCCTGACCCTCTTTTGGGATGTGCTTTATGTGCAGTTAACAGGTTTGAAGTCCGACGACGTTAGCTTGGGAATCCCTCCGGCTTGGCTGGGCAGGGATATGGCGCCATCGCTTATCTTCAGGACTCTTAGTCCAATTTGCATCTTATCCGTAGTCGGTACTATTTTGCTTCCGCTGTCATTTGAATCTTTGTATTGTATATGTGTATCTTGACTCGTTCGAGTCGTTGTTGTATTTATCTTTTATTGTATTTGTGGATGTATCGGAACTGTTGTAATGTTATCACAATTCCATCCACATAATGCGCATGTTTCGGCGTGCACATTATGTCTGGTGGGCGACCTAGAATCGTTACTATGCGGATTTTGGCGGGAACGCTTAAATCTACATAGTACCGATTTTAGGGCGTCACAGGTCGCCTTCGGCCTCGTGAGGGAATCCTTGGAGGGCTTGGAGGCGCACGTCGCCCTCGAGGACATAAGGCTCGCCCAGCAGCGGGAGGAGCTCGCGAGGTCGTGGGCGTCCTTCCATGCGGCAGTCGAGGCGTGCCGGCTGGAGGACTTGGCGCTGCAGGCCGCCGCGAGGGGGCCACCCGCTTCGCCAAGGAAATCCGCGATGGGGCCACTCGCGATGCCGCAGAGCTTCTCTAGCCCCTCCAAGTGGAGCGTGATGCCGCTGCGGAGCTCCTGCGCGAGGCCACGGCTGAGCGCGAGGCGATGAAGGGCTCGCTGGCGCAGAAGCACCGCGAGCTGGGCCAGCTGGAGGCTTAGCTTCTCTCCGCCCACCAGGCTGCGCATGCTACCCTAGAGGGGGACCGCAAGGGCCTTGCCGAGCGCGAACAGCGGCTGAGCCTCAAGGAGAAAGAGCGACGAGTAACGCCTTCAGGCGGAGAAGGACCTAGTCATCCAGCGCGAGGCCCTCGAGGCGCGCTAAGGAGACCTGGCCCAGACGATCTCGAAGTATGACGAGAACGTCGCTGCCCAGAAGCTTGCTTATGAGCGCTTCGAGCGGCGTTTCGCCGAGAAGAAGAAGGTTGTAACAACCCGTTAGTAACTTTCCTTAAACATGTGCTTGCTTGTGCTATAAAATAGATCTTCATGTCATCAGCTTACATATGTGGTTGCATTTAATTAGATATGTTGTTTCAAATTCAAATTCTAAATTTAAGTCTCTTATTTAAATTCCAATGCTTTTCAAATAAATTCAAATGAAGTTTCAAATTAATTATAAATAATCAAAATAGCAATTAAAATAAATAATTTGAAACTACTAAAAATTGTTCTAAAGTTTTTATTAGGTTTCTTTGCTGAATTGTTTTGTAATACAAAAAATCTGAAAGGTTTTAAAAAAAAACAGTACAAAAAAAAGTAAGAGACTGGCCGAGATGGGCCAAAATCCGGCCCACCTCAGCCAGTTGCCAGCCCAGCCCGCTTCCCCCATCTCCTTCTTCGTACGGAGACAGGGGAGCTTGCTTTCAAGGTGGCTATGGACTTCCCTCTCAATGCCCCCTAGCCCCCACAGCTCGCCCCACTCTCCTCTCCTCTATTAATCGAACCGCACCCACACCGCAACAACCCTAACCCTATCCTCTTCTCTCTCCCCCGCCGCCACGCGCTCCGCACCCGCAATCGCCATCGCCATGAACGTCACGGTGCCGAGCTCGACTCCCGCCGGTCCAGTCGCCTCGGCCTAGTCTAGGACACCGGGGCAGCGCGGCTTCATCCTCTACCGCCTCGACGCGACGAGCACCGCCGAGACCTCCCCTACGCGGCGCTCCATCCCCGCTTCTTCCCGACGCCGAACGCATGGACCGAGCTTCTTCTTCGACACCGACGCGCCGTCTCTGGCCTCCCCAAGCCGTCCTCCTCTCGCCACCAGAAGCCCTCGGTGAGCATCATTGGTTTCCCCTCCTTTTCCCCTTTGATCCCGTCCCCGTTCGCTGCTATCTCCCCGGCTTCGGAGCTGCGCAACCACGGCCATGGCGCAACCGCACGCGCAGGAACACGGGGTGCCTCTGTGCGCCTTCCCTTTCGCACCCGAGTTCGAACACGCACCCGGCAACGTTTTCCCGCACCCAGGACGCACTCTAGCACACGTAACGCCGCCGGCCGAGGTCGCCGCCGCAACTCACTGCTCCCATATTTTTCTTCAGTTTCGTCAGAGAGGCAAAGAACAAAACTTTTGATCTTTAAAATAAATTTGAATCTAATCCTATCACTAACCTATCACTAACCTACTGGCTAAGCGCCGTGCGTCCGCACCCCCCGCGTCCGAGTTCGAATCTCCTAGAGCGCGTGGAACAAGGCTCCTTTTTGTTGCGGGTCACTGACAACCTGGCCCCACAGGTGAGCGACCGTGGAGCCAGCGCTTGGCCAGCACAGCGCCAGCGTGGCCCAGGGCCCGCTCGTCGGTGACCCTGGCTAGGTATGTGCACGGTGAGAAAAACCGAGGAGCCTGTAATTTTGCACCGGAGCCACTACTTCCCAGTTTTTGCACAGATGACCTCTCCAGCTACTTTTCTATCACGGATAAGCCCCTGAAAATTTCAGAAACCCCCCTAGGCTTATAATTGCAATAACTTTAAATCTATAAACTCAAATAAAATAATCTTTATATGTTTTCATATCAGAAAGATGCAATAAACATTAATATAACATTATTATGTCATTTTGCATCATTTATTTTAAATGCTTAGTTTATTTCAACAAATGCAATTAAATAATTAAATAGGGAATGTTGGGGTAATAAATATATAATGCCCTAATTCCATTTAATTTGCTAATATCTTTTATACCATGTCTTGCCATGCTAATAAACATTTAATTTGAGTTGCAGATAAATAATTTGCAATTAAATACTAAATATTGAATGTGTTGGACAGATAATTAATTAATGTCTACTCCATTTAAATTAATTAGGTCACCACCTCTGCTATATATTAATTAACATTTAAATTGTTGGCTACCCAAATAACTTGCACAATAATCTTTTGCCGGGATTTCATCCCCGTTTTAAATATGACCTAATCATCTCATACCATAATGCACCATCCTTTGTTTGCACATTTCTCTGTATTGATTATTGCTTCCTATTGTCTGTATTTTGGCTCTCTCTGGGTAGACGACGACGTGCCTGCTGCGAGTACCTACGATACTGAGGATCGTGCCAGGCCACGAGCTGCAAGGCAAGCTTCTGCTAACCGGTTACACGATTGTTTGGTTTTTCATTCTTGCCTTTTGATCTATGCTATCCTAGTTATCGATTCTTGAACTGCGATCCCATCACATGTTTATCTTGCAGCCTATACAGCTATATCTCCACAACCTATAACCCCTTGCATGTTTATCTGTTGGCCTTTGCGAGTCGTAGTGCATGCTTAGAATTGGTTGAGCGAGTCGTTCCTTTGTCTTTTATCTCATATGCTTGGTATGATAGATTGTTCTACTATAATAAACTGTTGTCTTATTTTGGGGTTCTATAATTAAAAGATAAGGCACCAGGCGGAAGGCCTTGCGAGGTGTTTTGTTCTACTCAGTGTTGACTTAGGAACTGGGATTTTTTCCTCGGATCCAATTTTGAGCGCACTAACCACTTGTGGGCAGTGGCGGAGCTACAACATCTGGGGTCACGGTGCACAGAAATTCCACAACACATAAAACTCATTTTTAGGGGGTGTATACATGGTTAAAAAAATGCTATTTATCAAAGAAATTTGTTACTAGCCGGGGTCCTGTGCACCCGACTAGCATAAAGTAGATCCGCCGGTGCTTGTGGGTGGCCCAATGGAGCCCCCCTCGACTTTGAACGGATCCTCAGCTCGTTCATGTGCCGCAAGTAGTTCGGGTTTTCCATTCGCTCATATGCATGTGCATGATGATGATGTTCGATGAGAGGTTACTTAATACGGGGGGTCATATAGGGGTGGTGCGCGCGAAGCGGACAGTTCCTAATGTGTTTTGAGCCGCATGGCGCATGGACACAAACTAATGAGTCCGCAATTGAGATTCGGCCGGACTCCTGACGCGGGTAATAACTCATATGGGTGGCACTTGGACTTGCTGTAGTGAAGGAATGAGTCGTGTTGAGAGGCCCTAATGTTTTTGACTTGGTTGATCATGCGAGTATGGGTACTGTACTGCACCCCTGCAGGGTATAATCTTATCGATGAGCCGTGTCCACGGTTATCGACGACTTTGGTGATGATGCTGGCTAACAAGATCTAGACAACTTACACCTAATCATTGGTTAATTAATTTGACTAGTAATATAGAATTACTTACACCCTAAATGGTAACTAAAATGGTTAACGTGTGAGTATTCCCGGATTGCTTCCTCATACTTGGTTGAGGGGGTTAATTCGATAATGGCTTATGACTGGTGTTAGTTGTAGATGGCTACTTAAACGCTCTCTTATCCCTCTCTAAATTAGACGGAAGTTTTAGCGCGTCTCTTTAGGTTGCTAGTGCTGCTGCCGCTAAGTACACCTCCCCCATACTTTGGGAATCTTACTGTTTTGTAACCTATTAGCTTAACCTTGTTCGATACGCTTCGGTGTATTGACCCGTTCGCGGGCTATGGTTTTTCTACAGTTGAGGATTCTTCGTACGACCAGGTTGGTGGATACTACTTGGAGTTCGACGACGAGATCTACGACGAGTAGTTAGAGTTCCCCTGGGCTACTTCCTGGTGGACTGCATGGATGGGCCTTCTTTTTCCGTTTCGGCTTTGAGCTCTTTGCTTCTTGTCTGTACTCAGACCGGTTTGTTTTCCGCTACATGATGTAATGTTGGACATGTGTTCTCTGATTGGTGCCATTCGCTATATTCTCAGTGAGAGCTTTTGGATAGTATTTCCTTTCTTTGTGTCTTAGGTTTATTCTGTGGTTTCAACTTGTTAAAAATCTGACACGTATACCATGTGTGTATGGTTGAAGTATACGAGTTGGAAGACTTTTTGGGTTCTTGCGTGCACAATCTGGAAACGTATGTGACATTCGGATCGCCAAGAGCTGTCGGCCGATGATCCATTCCGAGCCAGGCCTGCATGTTCCTGGGATTGGTATTCCCCAGTATGCTCTTGGTTATGTGTTTGTGTAGCCTGAATTCAGGGTTTGACAAAGGAGGCTGAGGATGCTCTCGTGGAGCGCGAGAAGCAGTTCCGCCAGTCCAACTCTCAGAAGTACCGCAACCTGGCCCAGAAGAAGGAGGACCGCTTCAAGGCCAAGCACGCCGCGGACGCTCAGCGGATCGCTGAGCTCGAAAAGGCCAACTCCAAGCTGGAGGCCCGCTGGAAGCGTGTCAAGGAGGCCCACGACGAGGCAGTTCACGGCCTCAACTCCTTGTCCAAGGATGTGGAGGAGCAGGTGGCTCCTGCGATGGAGCAGGCGGCGGAGGCGTCAGACTCAGCCCAGGCGGCTAGCGCGCTCACGAAGCAGCGTGAGCGTATCTTCGAGGCGTTGGTCGCCCGGGGCAACGAGCTTGCCGTGTAGCTCGGCACGGACGCGCCGCACACCGAGGTCCGAGGTCGTGGCGATGCTGCCATGTACCTGGTATATTTTGACCAGATCTTCGCGGCCCTCGAGGGCCCTGTCGCCGAGCTTCGCGAGATGATCGAGGACGAGAGCCGACAGCTCCTGGGTGTGGTTGTTGCGTATCTTCACCAACCTCAGGATCCTCACACCAGGCTTCGACCTCTCTACCGTGACAGAGGCCGCCCAAGGCGAGGATGCGCACCGGGTCTCCAATTCCCTCCACGAGCAAGTTGACGCCTTCTGCAACCGCTTCAGGTGTGCGGAGGCTGTGGAGGAGTACAGCGAGGAGGAGGCCGCCTCTGCCGAGACCAAGGAGGGCGCCATGGAGGAGGTAGAAGACGACGACACCTCCGCCTGAGCTGCACGCTGTTGCGCTTGTGTGCACTTGTATCTGAAACAATCTTGTGTTTAGATATTTAAGACCTTTTGGCCTGTAATATATTCTTTATTGCTATTTTCTTTTAGCTTGCTTGCCCCTCGAGAGGTCTCTTTGGACTCATCTTCATGGCTATGTGTTCTCTGCGTCGGTAGGACCCATCTCTTCGTGCCATGACTCCGCCACTTCGGTATGCAGGAGCAATGAATCCGCAAGGCCGGGGGGAGTTTAGGCCTAGGAGAGGTAAGAGCCCTGAGTCTCGATGCTCAAGTGCCCCCCTTAGACGTACGAGTAGTACATGAAGCGTAAGGTAAAGCGAAGTCGCTTGAGGGGCAAACGCGCGCTCAGAGGAAAAAACGCTCTCAAGGCGTGGGTGCGAGACTGTAACATCCCGAAATATTAATATAATTATTAATGCAAAAATGTGGGCCAACAAAAACTTTTCTCATAAAGATTTGTGTATGTTTAATTCTTGAGTACTATTGTTTGCTTGCTTGCAAGATTGTTGAATTCTAGCTCTAATTAAAAGTTTGAAGAAAAAGAAAACAAAGGAAACAAATTACAAACACATAACACCATGTGACACATGTCACATTAATTTTCCAAAGTGAGAAGCATAATTTTATTTTCAACCCTAAAATCAGTGTAGTAATATTCTAAACACTCCTAGTTGATTTTCACAAACTATTCCCTTTCAATTTTCAAATACAAAATCCTCAAATTCAAATTAGAAATTCATTATTGAAATATTTCCAAATATTTCAAAAAGACTTTGTATCACTTACCAATAATATATTTAGCCTAGATCCTAAGTTTGGACCCAAAAGAATTAAGCAAAGCAAGAAAATTAAATAGCCAAAGTGCACACTCTTTTGGTTCAGAAATTTCAGCAAACACCTGGCATGCACCACTCTGTTCTTCCTAATCCGAGCCAACTCTTGGATCAATTCGAGCATGGCGTTGATCATTGGTCGAATTGATGCCTCCATTGCACTCCCCTCTTCTCCACGATCACGCTGCACGCCGGAGGGAGCCAAACGGTGGCCGGAGTCGCCGTGGAGACGCCGGCGACAGCAACGGCCAGGTGCACGTCGCCATGTCGCGCCGGTCGTCCGAGGTGGCAGCTCCGCAGCGCTCAGCTCCGTGCCCCCTTCGCTCTCCCTCACCTTGCTGCCCCCTCTCCCGTCGCACCGCAGCCCGCAGGAACCCGTTCCCGCCGGAGGCTCGCCGTGGACAGTGCGCGCCGCGCACCGCCCGAGCCCTCCCAGAGCACGCCAGGGCGTCCCCACTGCCGAGCTTCCTCCACGCCTTCCCTCCTTGCCCACCTTGTTCCCCAGCCAGCCCGCAGAGTAGCCGCACCCCTCCACCGGCCTACGGCGACCTAGCACGGCCACGGGAGCCTCTGCACCGCGTCCACCGTGCGCCGCCCGGCCGCTATAAAAATGGCACCCCGTGCCCTGCTTCTGCCACACCGCCACACCACCTCTTCTCTCCACTCCCCTCTCCCTTGTGCACCGCTAGGAGGCCAGGACCGAGGCCGCGAAGCCTCAGGTCGCCGTGACCTTCCCCGAGCTCGCCGAGCCCGAGGTAGGCGACGACCGTGGCTAGGCCACGGCACCCTCTCCAGCGCTCCCCTCTGCCCGTGCTCGCCTCCCCTTGCTACCCGCTCTCACCCACGCCCCTTTTCCCTCTGTCCCGTGCCCAGGATCGCCAGGGATTGCTCGCCGGAGTTGCAGTGCTGCCGCGGAGGAGAAGTTGCACCGAGCCGTCGCTCGGAGCCACGCCAGCAAGCGCTGCTCGCCCCAGGATCTTCCCCGCGCCGTCGCCGTTGCTCCGCACCTTCCTCGCGCCCTCCCGAGCCCCCTAGGTGAGCTTCTGTCCCGCCTCGGCGTCGTCGATCGAGGGCCGTTGGATCTTGATCCAACGGTGCCTTACCGGTTCGGTTTAAATAAAAAGAACCTGACAGGCGGACCCCACCCGTCAGTTTTAAATAAACCCGCGCGCGCTCGCTGAGTCGCTGACCAGTGGGTCCCCTCTGTCAGGGTTTTCAACATTATCCACTTCTGGATTTTATTTTCGAATTTAGATTTCATTCGAATTTAGAAAATCCATAACTTTATATTTACAACTCCAAATGGAGCAAATCCAACTGTTCTGGAAAGCTTATGAAAATATCTTTCCAACCCAATTGGTTTCACTCCATTTGGATATATAATAAAAATACACTATTCAAAATACCATAAATGGTTTAAATTCTAAACTAGTTTGTTTCTGATACTCTGATAATCCAAATTAGTTGAAACTAATTTTATTAGGTCATATTTAACTATGGTTAGTCATCCCTAAAAGGGTTTAATTTTTAGATGAATATAATTTAAATAATAGCCAAAACCTTATTAACTGGCATCTGGATTCAAAACAATGTGTAGGGAGTTTGGTAACTCCAAATGACCCAAACCCAATTGTGTCATCTTCCACACATCATTAGCTTTCTGTAGAATTTTAGTTTGTATTTTTGTGACAAACAGAACTCAAGCTATGCAATTAAACATGTGCAACAAGTTTCTGCCCTAATTAAAATACAATGGAATAATGGTTAAATCAATTAAATTGAAACCACATAGTGTTGTTTGGTATGTGGAATGGTTAATTAGAACCTCTAAGAGTGTATTGCTATGATGATTGTTTGAATAGGCTAGTGATTGGTTGTATTGATTGCTTGTGTATTAGACGAGAGCGTTGCCGGATATATCGAGGAGGAAGGATTTGTGGAACCTGAAGACCAAGACCAAGACCACTTTGTTGAGCAAGGCAAGCTACTCTCTGAGCTTGCACATAACTTATGCATCTAGATTTACAAATCATTTTCAAAAGCAAAGGTTTACCAAACCCTTTTTCAAAAGTATATAGAGATTATTTTGCCACCTTATGTAGAAGTATATGCTAAAACTATAGGATGGAAAAACCAAGATTTGTTTATTCAAAACTCCTTTGAAAACTTGTGTGGATATAAAGCACTATGATATGGTGTTGAAGTAAAGAAATGGAGAAAGGTGGTTTTTGAGAAAAGCACATTGTGTCTTAGTACTTACGTCGATCAGCCGATACTCTGTGCGACCACATTTACCCACATATGGGAAAGGGCCTAGTCATATAGTTTGCTCTTATTAGTATGGGACACTGCATCAACAGAGATGACTCTGTTATGCATGAGGGAATGGTTTGACGACCTACCCCTGACCTGGGTCCTCTCTCAACATCTATGAGTAGATAAGGAGAAGGACAGAAGGATGTCCCCTATACACCGCCAGATAAAACATGTGAGTCCTCACACTTAGATCCCGACGGGCTGGGTTAAGTGTCGATGGGAAGTATCATATTGGCAGGATCCTATACTAGCATGAGCAAAGGAAAGGCTAGGGTCAGTGACTCAACTTCGCATACCACGGGTATGGCGAAGCGTGGCTGACACGATGAGTTATCGGATGAGTCTGGGAAAAGCGTGCTACCTCTGCAGACGGTAATTAAACTATTCGAATAGCCGAGTCCTAGGATATGGACAGTTGAGAGGCCCTACTTTGACCATGTGCAAGTTTTGGGAAAAGATTTGAGTTTTAAAAGAAAAATGAATTGGAAAATGTTCTATACGCCTATACCAACGGATCGGTATGAGGTAGTTGGAGAATGATTACCATAATGGTTTATGGTCGGAAAAGGAGGAGTTTTTGAAGAAAACTAATAACATTGAGATATTAAGAGTAGTTATCATTTCCTTATCTTCTTCAACAAAGATATAGAGATGTCTTAAATAAATAAAAGTGTGAAACTAAAACTGAGACTAGTGCACTCATGTTGGAGTAGTTTGCGAGTACATTCAAATGTACTCATACTAGCTTTGTCTCTGGCTATTGTCGTAGCCAGACTTCGAGGAGTCCTACGCCCAGGAAGAGTATGGCGACATCTATGCCAACTAAGGATCTTCATAAGTCGACTGCCTGTCGGGTCATCGTTAGGATTTGATGTCTACTACGCCTTAATTCCGCTGATTGTTTTGGTTTGGCCCTTGAAGGCACCTATGTAAGACTTGGTCTGAATGACCATTTATGTAAGACTTTAAATCGGTATTGTAATGGATGTAAACTTTGGTATTCAATTCGGATTATGTGCAACGACTGACTGATCATGGGATCGTTGTGTTAAGCATAATCGGGTATTTCAGACAGTTAGTCCGGGGTCCCCACAGAGACTTAGCTTCTCGAGGTTTTCACTCTGTAGAGGATTTTTGCCTGGCAAGGAGGTCCTCTCGAGGGGTATTTCCCGGATGCCTCCTAAGGCTTGCGGGGGCATTTCTTCCGTGTAGATGTTAGAGGGGCGAATCCAAACCCTGGAACACGGTGCATGGGACTCATGTGCGCTTATAGGTCCCCTCAGGCGTTCCTCACGAGGAGAATAAGTACCAAGGTCCTCTGTAGAGATGGCGTGTTTGTGGGATCTTGCCCTCTAGCCAGAGCTCGGATCCTTGGGTTTTGCATTGCTGCTGGTGTGTCATTTGAGGCACTGTCACCGTACTCATCCCCGCTCGTGAGGTACGCAGGTGGAGAGATATAAGCGCACACTTCAAAAAAATAATGCGTAAATAAAACTCACGACCATATATTACATGGCGGCGCCGAGGCGCTAAGTTCACTTGGGAACGAAATTGTCTCATTATGCTTGGTGTTGCCAAGTTAATGTTTTGACCATGTCGAGGCATGGGGACCACCCATTAGTGGCAGAGACACTCAACGGCCTGAGGTGGCTCGTTACAAGGAGAGCTCGGAGGGTTGACCCTCGAGGGAAGCCTTTGGAGGTTGGAGGTTTAAGCCGTGAGCTTTTAACCTCTATAGACAAAAAGTGCTTGGAGGTTGAGCCGTAAGCTGCCTCTTCCGCCAGATGTCTTGACGTGACAATGATCACAGGCGTGACGATGATCACATTCTACGTTTGTTCCTTCTGGATACAATTTTTTTTTTGAGATTTAAGTCGTGAGCTTCTAACCTCTGGAGACAAAAATGCTTGGAGGTTGAGTCGTAAGCTGCCTTCCGCTAGATTTCTTGACGTGACAATGATCAAGGGCGTGACGATGATCACGGGAAGAACTTGCGTAGGTGCATGATGTTCCAAGGATTCTTGACAGCGATGCCGTCTTAGGTTTCGAGGCGAGCCGCGCCAGGCCTGGTGATGTGGGTGACCCTCTAGGGGCCTTCCCACATCGGGGACAGCTTGTGGAGGCCTTCCCTGGAGAGGGTTCGCCTGAAGACGAGATCGCCTGTCTCCAGGGTACGCGAGCGCATGTTGCGTCTGTGGTAGCGTCTCAGGTCCTGTTGATATTTGGCCGCTCGAAGGGCGGCGCGGCGTCGTAGTCCTTCAAGGAGCAGCAGGTCGTCGTTGTGGAGGTCCTCTTGCTGGTCGCCGTTAAAGGCAAGGACCCGCGGGGATCCATGTTTTATCTCTGTGGGGAGGACTGCTTCGGCTCCATAGACGAGGGCGAACGGTGTTTCCCGCGTAGGCTTGGGTGGCGTTGTGCGGATGGACCAGAGCACCGAAGGAAGCTCATTGATCCAGCCCTTGCCGTGTCCTTTGAGGATGCCGAAGGTCCTGGTCTTCAGGCCCTTTAGGACTTTTGCGTTTGCACGCTCAGCCTGTCCGTTGCTTTGCAGATGAGCAACTGAGGCGAAGCAGAGCTTGATGCCCATTCTTTCACAGTCGGCTCTGAAGATGCCACTAGTGAATTGCGAACCATTGTCGGTGATGATGCGGTTAGGCAATCCGAAGCGGCAGACCAGCCCTCTGATGAACTTCACCGCCGCGCCTGTTGTGATTGTGCGCGTCGCCTCCACTTCGGGCCACTTAGTGAACTTGTCGATGGCCACGAAGAGGTAGCGTTGCTCTATTGGGAAATGTCCCAGGATGTCCAGCCCCCAAACCGCGAACGGCCAGGAGAGCGGAATGGTCTATAGCCCCAGCGCAGGTTGGTGGATTTGCTTGCCGTGGAATTGGCAGGCTTCACATGCTTTGGCGATGTCCACTGCATCCTGAAGAGCTTGAGGCCAGTAGAAGCTGCTCCTGAAGACTTTGCCTGCGAGGGTGCGGGCGCACGAATGATGGCCGCATTCCCCGCTGTGGATGTCCTTGATCAGCAATTTGCCTTCTTCAGGAGGAACGCATTTGAGCGCGGTGCCGTTTGGGCGCTTGGGGTAGAGATTTCCTTCGAGGATTTGGTAAGATATTGCTTGGCGGGCGATTCGCTCCGCTTCAACATCTTCCTCGGGAAGGATCCCTCTGTCGAGGTAATCTTTGATCTCGTCGATCCATCCT
Organism: Poa annua; assembly: GCA_026929855.1. Lineage (NCBI taxonomy): Eukaryota > Viridiplantae > Streptophyta > Magnoliopsida > Poales > Poaceae > Poa > Poa annua. Next base: position 20,914,932 of record CM049432.1, on the reverse strand, counting down.
GCTCTTGATGCACCGCTGTGAGCAACAGACGCTCCCCTGTGGGGGGCCTACAATCTGGAGCCCCGTTTGCGGGTGGTGACGGGAGCGCTTCGTCTGCGCTTGCGGGCATGGCCTCCTGAGGCTGCTTTATGGATGCCTTGACGAGCCTTTCTTCAAAGACGCCTGGCGGCTGAGCTTGCCTCTTTGATGCGCGCTTGGCGATGTCATCAGACTCTTGGTTCTCCTTTCTTGGGATGTGCATGAGCTCCATTCCCCTGAAGTGCTTTTCAAGCCTACGGACCTCTTCAAGGTATGCGGGCATGTGGTCGTCCTTGGGATTGTAGCTTTTGTTAGAGAAGTTGACGAGCAACTGGGAGTTGCCCTTGATGAGTAGATGCTTGATGCCTAGGGCGATTGCGGCGCGTAGGCCAGCCAGCAGGCCTTTGTACTCAACGATATTGTTGGAGATCTTGTCGATTCCGAAGCATAGCTGGACCGCGTAATACAGCTTGTCGCCTTTTGGTGAGATCCGTCGAACTTCATGGTCCAGTGGCTGGGCATTTTTTCTCCAAGGGGCTCTTGTTCTTCTCCCAAAGGCTCTTCAGGGGTTGGGTCAGTCCATTCGGCGACGAAGTCTGCCAGCGCTCTTTCTTTGATTACCCTTGTGGTTTCGAAGCGCAAATTGAATGGCTGTAGCTCTAAGTTCCATCCTGCGACATGATCTGTGGCGTTTGGGTTGCGCAGGATTTGCTCCAGGGGGAAATAGGTGACCACCGTGATGGGGTGCCCCTGGAAGTAGTGTCACAGCTTTCTAGGGGCGATGAGTAGTGCGAGGAGGAGCTTCTGCTGCATTGTATACCGCTCACGAGCATCACGCAGTACTGTGCTGACGAAGTAGACTGGAAGCTCGACGAGGGTGGTTTCTATAGCCTTGGTGTCTTTTGCCTGAGGGGGCTCAGCTAGGCCCTCAAGGGGGTTGGCCTCAAGGGGCTTGTCATGGGCCTCGAGGGGGTTGGCCTCCTGGGGCTTGTCATGGGCCTCGAGGGGGTTGGCCTCCTGGGGCTTCTCAGGCTCCCTGGCGGGATCTTCTTGCAGCAGTTGACTTGGGGCGGGCCTCTCTTGTGGCTTTGGGCTTGGCGGTGGGTTTGTGAGGGCTGCCCTTTCGTCGAGCACTGGCTTTGGCTTTGGAGTGGTTGCACTCTTCTTGTGGAGTACTGGCTCTTCCCTTTCTACCACAAGGACGGCACTGGCTTCTTGTGGTGCTCGCATGATCTTGGGGCGACCATTACTGGTGGGCTGGCCAGGTACTTCTTCAAGTCCTCAAACGCTTTCTCAGCTTCAAGGGGCCACTTGAAAGTGCCCGTTCTTTTCATGATCTTGAAGAACGGCAGGGCCCTTTCGCCGAACTTGGAGATGAATCTACCCAAGATGGCCATGCAGCCTGCTAGGCGTTGCATGTCCTTGAGCCTGCGTGGAGGTTGCATGCCCTCTATGGCCTTGATTTTGTCTGGGTTTGCCTCTATGCCCCGATGGGACACGAGGAACCCAAGAAATTTGCCTGAAGGTACTCCAACGACGCATTTGGCGGGGTTTAGCTTGATGTTCACCTTGCGCAGGTTGGCGAAAGTCTCTTCAAGGTCCCCGAGGAGAGTGTTTCCCTCTCGGGATTTTACGATGTCATCGACATATGCCTTAGCGTTTCTCCCCATTTGCTCGCCAAGTGCCATCCTCATTAGCCTCTGGAAAGTGGCTCCGGCATTTTTTAGGCCGAAGGGCATGCAAACATAGAAATACACACCGCAAGGGGTGAGGAAAGCCGTCTTCTCCTCATCTTCCTTAGCCATTTTTATCTGATGATAACCAGAGAAAGCATCGAGGAAACAAAGGAGGTCGCAGCCTGCCGTGGAGTCCACGATCTGGTCAATTCTTGGCATGGGATAAGGGTCCTTGGGGCAGGCCTTGTTTACATTAGTGTAGTCAATGCAGAGGCGGCCTCCTCCGGCGGGTTTTGGGACTACCACACCGTTGGAGAGACAGGTAGGGTGCGCGACTTCGCGGACAACCTTTGCTGCTTTGAGCTTCTCGACCTCTTTGACAATGAACGCTTGCTTCTCGGGAGCTTGGTTTCTTGCTTTTTGCTTGACGGGGCGCGCGTTTGGGCACACGGCTAAGTGGTGCTCCATCACCTCCCTCGGTACAACAGACATATCTGACGGTGTCCATGCGAACATGTCAGAGTTTGCCTGGAGGAAGGCGGCGAGCGCGCTTTCCTATTTGGGAGGCAGCGCGGCGCCAATGGTGATGCTAGCCCCCGAGCCTTCAGCCTCGAGCTGCTGGAGCTTAGAGAGATCTTTTTCGTAGCGGCTGTCTCCTGGGAGAACAACTGCTTCTTCTTCTCGGGTCTCTCGAGAGGCTCCATGTCCTCGTCTATGGGGAATGCCATGGCGGCGGCCTTGTAGGCCGTCTCGACAGCGCGCGTAGCATGCAGGACATGTCCACGGATGGTGATTGTGCCAGGGCTGCCCGGGACCTTGACAATGTTGTAGGTCTGATGCGTGACGGCCATGAATTTCACGAGCGCGGGGGTAGCCGAGGATGGCATTGTACGGCAGGATGATGTGCGCGACATCAAAGTCGATGTGCTCGGTGCGGGAATTTTCCTTGCTTCCGAAGATGACGGCAAGCCTGACCTGGCCCAGAGGCTCGATCGAACTGCTGGTGACTCGCGTGAAGGGCCTGGAGGGCATGAGCCGCTCGTAGGGCACTTGAAGCGCTTCGAACGTATCTGTGGAGATAACATTCAGGCCTGCTCCACCATCGATGAGAGTCTTGGAGACAGCAACGTTGTCGATGGTGGGGCTGCAGACCAGCGGGAGGGTTCCAACAGTCTTGGTGGACTTGGGGTGGTCCTGAGCGTCGAAGGCGATGGTGTACTGTGACCACTTGAGGGGCCTGGAGGTCTCAGTGCTTGGGGGCAAAATTTTTGGGATTTTTCCCTGCCCCGGGCGAGTTTCGAACTCGGGCGCACACGGTGCTTAGCGCGGCTCGTTTAGCCAGTAGGTTAGGTGCGGGTTAGTGATAGGATTAGCGAGCGTTTGGGTTTAAGCAGCTAAACATGCAAGAACCGAAGCACGGCGGCGGAGAGATCGACGCCGGCGGCCACTGTGAGCTGCACCGCGTGCGTATGGATGCCTCGGGTGTGCGTATGGATACTCGTTTTTGGGGCTACGAATAGAGAGGGAAGGCCGGAGCCTTCGTGCTCTTCACGGCATCGCGTGGGCACGCCACGCCGTGGCGGGGAGAGCTCCGGCGCCGGCGAATTGGCGCTCAAGGGGGCAAGAAACAGAGGGGGAAAAACCCGGAGGTGAAGCAGCTCACCGCGGGGAGCTCGTGGCGAGGTGCGATGGCGCGGGGACGACGGAATGCGACGAACCGGTGGTTCTAGGTGGTTGACTGGGAAGAAGAAAAAGGGCGGCGGCGCCCCGTGCGATGGGCTAGGGTTAGGTTTAGGGTTTGCTGCTCCGGGGTGATTTAAAGAGAAAGGGGAGAGAGAGGAGGCAGTGGGGGGCTCGGTGGGGCGAGCTTGCCAGAAAGGGGGGACACCATGGCCAGCGTGTAAAGGAGGTCGGGCGCACTGCCGTACGAAGAAGAAGGAGATGGGGAGTGGGCCGGGCTAGGAGGCCGCTGGGCTGAGGTGGGCTAGCTTTGGCCCATCTCGGCCTGGCGCCTATTTTTTTCTTCTTTTGTTTATTTTTCTTTTTAAAATAAATTCTGATTTTTTGTAAATTAACACAAACATAATAGAAACATGACAACAAATTCTACACCATTTTTAATAGTTTCAAAATAGCCATATTAATATCTGGTTTGATTATTTATTTGAGAAGCCTTTGAATTTAAAATAAGGATTTAAATTTGGAATTTGTATTTGAAGCAACATATTTAATTCATGCAAGCACATATGTAAAATGATGACAAGATTCAACATTTTAATGCACAACCAAACACATGTTTATGGAAAGTTACAAATGGGTTGTTCCACGCGTCCGTAGTGGGAGATTCTTCCTCGCCTCTTCGTCCAGATGGAGGCGATGAGCGCCCTGCTGCCGCGGGTCCCGAAGAGGACGCAGGCGCGGGAATGAGCGAAGCCCAGGCTAGCCTCCGAGCTCTCCCCGAGGTCGGGCTCTCGAGGCTCGACACCGAAGCCAGGTCCTCCTCAAGCCAGGAGTTGGTCCTTCGAGGCTTGGACTGGAGCGCGGGGCACCGCGAGGTCGTGTAACGCCCCGGGATTTATCCCAATTTAGTTTTAGTTTGTTTTTCTTTTGCATTATCATATCATCATGCAATTGTCAATTCATTTGTTTAATTTCAAATGCTTTTCAAATTAATTAAAATGGGTAATTTAAATATTTTGCAATTATGATAAAAACTAATTTATTAAATTTCCTATCTAAAACAAAAAAACTATTTTTTTAATAAAGTTTCTTTATACAAATTCTTTTTCTAGTTGTGTTAAATGCAAAACAGAAAAGAATAAATAAAAGAAATAAAACCAGAGGGAGAAAAATCTTTTTTCAGGCCGAAGCCCACTTACCTCCTGCCCATCTAACCTTGGCCCATCTTCTCTCTGGCCCAAGCCCACCTCCTCCCTTGTCTTCTTCCCACCTTTACACTGAGGCAGGCAGAGCAGAGGAGAGTGCCATGGAGCCCCCCATGTGCTCCCTCCCCTCTCCTCCTACTTAGCCCGGCCCCCTCCTCCTCTGCCCTAACCCTAGCTTCCTCCTCCCTACCTCTGCGCCGCCACCCCCTTCTCCTCTTCTCCTTCTCCTCTGTTTTCCTCCACCACAAATTCCACCGGAGGACAACCACACCGTTGCGCCGCCGCTCCATTGACGGCGAAGGTCCGTAGAGCTGCCCCGGAGCTGCGCCTCGTCGCCGGCATCGTCTACACGGAGGGAATCGGGCCCAAGCTCCTCCGATGCATCGAGTTCTTCATCTTTCTCCCCACGGCCGGCAAGCTCCGCCGCCATGATTCCGGCGTTCCGGACGTCCCCGAGTCGAACCACGACTCCGACCACCCTCCCCGTGAGTTTCCCCTTCGATCCCCCTTCTTCCCCTTTCAGTTCCGTGCGGGAAACGTCGAACCCGTCCTCGACATCCTCCATCCTCCGCCATGGCCGAGCTCCAAGCTCCAGGCTTTAGGCCTCCTTCTCCTCCTCGGCCGATCTTCTCGCACATACACACACGCACCACACCGCAGCACCTCGCACTCACTCCCGCATCAACCGCTCCCCACGCCGCCCGTAGCAAGTCGCCGGCTAGATGCTCCGTCGTGCTCTCTCTCTGTCACCGTAATTCTGCAGTTTGTCAGAGAATAGGTGCACTTACATCACGTTAAAAAGATGTGCTAGCACTATCCATCACCAACACCGCTCCGTCCCAGTGGCTAGCGCAGCCGTCCCTGCGCCGCGCGAGGGCGCAAGTTTGATTCCCACCGGGCTCACTGTGGAATAAAAAGTCCCCCTTTTTATTTTGTTTCGCGCACACTTACACGCGGGCCCCACCGGTCAGTGACCGCGGGAGCCCGCAGCGCCCAGTCAACACTCCCACCGCCAGCGAGGCGCCTGGTCCCACCTGACAGCCTCTCTGGCTAGATCCGGTTCGGTGAGAAATACCCAATGCGCTGGAAAATTGCACAGAGCCCCACAGTTTGTCAGTTTTGTACAGAGAACCCTCCCCATCACTTTTTCATCACAGACAGGTCCCTGTCTTTTACAGAAAACACCCTAAACTTAAATTGTTCATAACTTTAATTCTATAACTCCAAATAAAATAATCTTTATATATATTTTTATCAGAAAAATGCAATGAATATTAACATGCCATTTGTATGCCATTTTGCATCTGTTATTTTAATTTTCTTAGTGTAATTTGTTAATTGCAACTAAATAATTAAATATGGAATGTGTGGGGTAATAAATATATAATACCCTATTCCATTTAATTTAATTAGATCACCCATGCCATGTGTTACCATGTTAACCAACATTTAATATTGATGGTAAATAAATAACTTGCACCTAAATATTAATTACCGGGATTGTTTTCCCGCTTAATTTAGATTAATTGCTTTTGTATTGCATCTTGCCATGTCATACATCATTCTCACATGATCATGCTGGATCTTTGCCGTAGTTATGAAATGCATCTTTTAAGCTTTCCAGTGTTTGTTGCGTCTTCGCGGATACGACGTTGAGATGTGTGAGCAACGACAAGATCTGCTTCCATGTGGGATTCCAGGCAAGCAAAGTTTGCTTGTTTACCTATACATTGTCTTTCATTCCTGCCGTTGATGTCTGCTACCCTAGTATTTGATTCTTTATCGCGATCCCATCACATGTTTATCCTGCAGCCCATACAGCTTTATCCCCACAACCTAATACCCGTTGCATGTTTATCTGTTGGCCTTGCGAGTCGTAGCGCATGCTTTGAGTTGTTTGTGCGAGTCGTCGGTTGGTCTTATGTTTCATCTGCTTAGTATGATAGATTATTCTACCTTAATAAAATGTTGTCTTATATTGGGGTATTATAATTAAAATATAAGGCACCAGGCGGAAGGCCTTGCGAGGTGCTTTGTTCTGCTCAGTGTCGACGTCCTAGGAACTGAGATTTTGTCCTCGGATCCAATTTTGAGCGCACTAACCACTTGTCGGAGGCCCTATGGAGCCCCCCTCGACTTTGAACGGATCTACAGCTTGTCCATGTGCCGCAACTAGTTCGGGTTTTCCATTTGCTCATATCCATGTGCATGATGATGATGATTGATGAGAGGTTACATGATACGGGGGGTCATATAGGTGTGGTGCGCGCGAAGCGGACAGTTCCTACTGTGGTTTGAGCCGCATGGCGCGTGGACACAAACTAATGAGTCCACAATTGAGATTCGGCCGGACTCTTGACGCGGGTAACAACTCATATGGGTGGCACTTGGACTTGCTGTAGTGAAGGAATAAGTCGTGTTGAGAAGCCCTGATGCTTGCTTGGGTTGATCATGCGAGTATGGGTACAGTAGTGCACCCCTGCAGGGTATAATCTTATATGTGAGTTATGGACGACTTTGGTGATGATGCTGGCTAACAAGATCCAGAGAACTTGCACCTAATTAATGTTAATTAAATTGACTAGTAATATAGAATTACTTTCACCATAAATTATAATTAAAACTGTTCCATGTGTGAGTTTCCCGAATTGCTTCCTCATATTTGGTTGAGGGGGTTAATTCGAGAATGGGTTATGTTTTGTGTTAGTTGTAGATGTTTATCTTATGCGCTCTCTTATCCCTCTCTGATTAGACGGAAGTTGTAGCGTGTCTCTTTAGGTTGCTAGTGCTGCTGCCGCTAAGTCCACCTACCCCATATTTTGGGAGATGGTGTAGAAAGTAGGCAAGTCGGTTTTGCTTGCCAGGGAGTGCCCTGACCCTCTTTTGGGATGTGCTTTATGTGCAGTTAACAGGTTTGAAGTCTGACGACGTTAGCTTGGGAATCCCTCCGGCTTGGCTGGGCAGGGATATGGCGCCATCGCTTATCTCCAGGACTCTTAGTCCAATTTGCATCTTATCCGTAGTCGGATACTATTTTGCTTCCGCTGTCATTTGAATCTTTGTATTGTATATTTGTATCTTGACTCGTTCGAGTCGTTGTTGTATTTATCTTTTATTGTATTTGTGGATGTATCGGAACTGCTGTAATGTTATCACAATTCCATCCACATAATGCGCATGTTTCGGCGTGCACATTATGTCTGGTGGGCGACCTAAAATCGTTACTATGCGGATTTTGGCGGGAACGCTTAAATCTACATAGTACCGATTTTAGGGCGTCACAGGTCGCCTTCGGCCTCGTGAGGGAATCCTTGGAGGGCTTGGAGGCGCACGTCGCCCTCGGGGACATAAGGCTCGCCCAGCAGCGGGAGGAGCTCGCAAGGTCGTGGGCGTCCTTCCATGCGGCAGTCGAGGCGTGCCGGCTGGAGGACTTGGCGCTGCAGGCCGCCGCGAGAGGGCCACCTGCTTCGCCAAGGAAATCCGCGATGGGGCCACTCGCGATGCCGCAAAGCTTCTGTAGCCCCTCCAAGTGGAGCGTGATGCCGCTGCGGAGCTCCTGCGCGAGGCCACGGCTGAGCGCGAGGCGATGAAGGGCTCGCTGGCGCAGAAGCACCGCGAGCTGGGCCAGCTGGAGGCTCAGCTGCTCTCCGCCCACCAGGCTGCGCAGGCTACCCTAGAGGGGGACCGCAAGGGCCTTGCCGAGCGCGAACAGCGGCTGAGCCTCAAGGAGAAAGAGCTGCAGCAGCGCGACGAGTAACGCCTTCAGGCGGAGAAGGACCTGGTCATCCAGCGCGAGGCCCTCGAGGCGCGCTAAGGAGACCTGGCCCAGACGATCTCGAAGTATGACGAGAACGTCGCTGCCCAGAAGCTTGCTTATGAGCGCTTCGAGCGGCGTTTCGCCGAGAAGAAGAAGGTTGTAACAACCCGTTTGTAACTTTCCTTAAACATGTGCTTGCTTGTGCTATAAAATAGATCTTCATGTCATCATCTTACATATGTGGTTGCATTTAATTAGATATGTTGTTTCAAATTCAAATTCTAAATTTAAGTCTCTTGTTTAAATTCAAATGCTTTTCAAATAAATTCAAATTAAGTTTCAAATTAATTATAAATAATCAAAATAGCAATTAAAATAAATAATTTGAAACTACTAAAAAATGTTCTAAGGTTTTTATTAGGTTTCTTTGCTGAATTGTTTTGTAATACAAAAAATCTGAAAGGTTTAAAAAAAAACAGTACAAAAAAAAGTAAGAGACTCGCCGAGATGGGCCAAAATCCGGCCCACCTCAGCCAGTTGCCAGCCCAGCCCGCTTCCCCCATCTCCTTCTTCGTACGGAGACAGGGGAGCTTGCTTTCAAGGTGGCTATGGACTTCCCTCTCAATGCCCCCTAGCCCCCACAGCTCGCCCCACTCTCCTCTCCTCTATTAATCGAACCGCACCCGCGCCGCAACAACCCTAACCCTATCCTCTTCTCTCTCCCCCGCCGTCACGCGCTTCGCACCCGCAATCGCCATCGCCATGAACGTCGCGGTGCCGAGCTCGACTCCCGCCGGTCCAGTCGCCTCGGCCTAGTCTAGGACACCGGGGCAGCGCGGCTTCATCCTCTACCGCCTCGACGCGACGAGCACCGCCGAGACCTGCCCTACGCGTCGCTCCATCCCCGCTTCTTCCCGACGCCGAACGCATGGACCGAGCTTCTTCTTCGACACCGACGCGCCGTCTCTGGCCTCCCCAAGCCGTCCTCCTCTCGCCGCCAGAAGCCCTCGGTGAGCATCATTGGTTTCCCCTCCTTTTCCCCTTTGATCCCGTCCCCGTTCTCTGCTATCTCCCCGGCTTCGGAGCTGCGCAACCACGGCCATGGCGCAACCGCACGTGCAGGAACACAGGGTGCCTCTGTGCGCCTTCCCTTTCGCACCCGAGTTCGAACACGCACCCGGCAACGTTTTCCCGCACCCAGGACGCACTCTTGCACACGCAACGCCGCCGGCCGAGGTCGCCGCCGCAACTCACTGCTCCCATATTTTTCTTCAGTTTCGTCAGAGAGGCAAAGAACAAAACTTTTGATGTTTAAAACAAATTTGAATCTAATCCTATCACTAACCTATCACTAACCTACTGGCTAAGCGACGTGCGTCCGCACCCCCCGCGTCCGAGTTCGAATATCGTAGAGCGCGTGGAAAAAGGCTCCTTTTTGTTGCGGGTCACTGACAGCCTGGCCCCACAGGTCAGCGACCGTGGAGCCAGCGCTTGGCCAGCACAGCGCCAGCGTGGCCCAGGGCCCGCTCGTCGGTGACCCTGGCTAGGTATGTGCACGGTGAGAAAAACCGAGAAGCCTGTGATTTTGCACCGGAGCCACTGCTTCCCAGTTTTTGCACAGATGACCTCTCCAGCTACTTTTCTATCACGGATAAGCCCCTGAAAATTTCAGAAACCCCCCTAGGCTTATAACTGCAATAACTATAAATCTATAAACTCAAATAAAATAATCTTTATATGTTTTCATATCAGAAAGATGCAATAAACATTAATATAACATTATTATGTCATTTTGCATCATTTATTTTAAATGCTTAGTTTATTTCAACAAATGCAATTAAATAATTAAATAGGGAATGTGGGGTAATAAATATATAATGCCCTAATTCCATTTAATTTGCTAATATATTTTATACCATGTCTTGCCATGCTAATAAACATTTAATTTGAGTTGCAGATAAATAATTTGCAATTAAATACTAAATATTGATTGTGTTGGACAGATAATTAATTAATGTCTACTCCATTTAAATTAATTAGATCACCACCTCTGCTATATATTAATTAACATTTAAATTGTTGGCTACCCAAATAACTTGCACAATAATCTTTTGCCGGGATTTCATCCCCGTTTTAAATATGACCTAATCATCCCATACCATAATGCACCATCCTTTGTTTGCGCATTTCTCTGTATTGATTATTGCTTCCTATTGTCTGTATTTTGGCTCTCTCTGGGTAGACGACGACGTGCCTGCTGCGAGTACCTACAATACTGAGGATCGTGCCAGGCCACGAGCTGCAAGGCAAGCTTCTGCTAACCGGTTACACGATTGTTTGGTTTTTCATTCTTGCCTTTTGATCTATTCTTTCCTAGTTATCGATTCTTGAACTGCGATCCCATCACATGTTTATCTTGCAGCCTATACAGCTATATCTCCACAACCTTTAACCCCTTGCATGTTTATCTGTTAGCCTTTGCGAGTCGTAGTGCATGCTTAGAATTGGTTGGCGAGTCGTTCCTTTGTCTTTTATCTCATATGCTTGGTATGATAGATTGTTCTACTATAATAAACTGTTGTCTTATTTTGGGGTTCTATAATTAAAAGATAAGGCACCAGGCGGAAGGCCTTGCGAGGTGTTTTGTTCTGCTCAGTGTGGACTTAGGAACTGGGATTTTTTCCTCGGATCCAATTTTGAGCGCACTAACCACTTGTGGGCAGTGGCGGAGCTACAACATCTGGGGTCACGGTGCACAGAAATTCCACAACACATAAAACTCATTTTTAGGGGGTGCATACATGGTAAAAAATGCTATTTAACAAAGAAATTTGTTACTAGCCGGGGTCCTGTGCACCCGACTACCATATAGTAGATCCACTGGTGCTTGTGGGTGGCCCAATGGAGCCCCCCTCGAGTTTGAACGGATCCTCAGCTCGTCCATGTGCCGCAAGTAGTTCGGGTTTTCCATTCGCTCATATGCATGTGCATGATGATGATGTTCGATGAGAGGTTACTTAATACGGGGGGTCATATAGGGGTGGTGCACGCGAAGCGGACAGTTCCTAATGTGTTTTGAGCCGCATGGCGCGTGGACACAAACTAATGAGTCCGCAATTGAGATTCGGCCGGACTCCTGACGCGGGTAACAACTCATATGGGTGGCACTTGGACTTGCTGTAGTGAAGGAATGAGTCGTGTTGAGAGGCCCTAATGTTTTTGGCTGGGTTGATCATGCGAGTATGGGTACTGTACTGCACCCCTGCAGGGTATAATCTTATCAATGAGCCGTGTCCACGGTTATCGACGACTTTGGTGATGATGCTGGCTAACAAGATCTAGACAACTTACACCTAATCATTGGTTAATTAATTTGACTAGTAATATAGAATTACTTACACCCTAAATGGTAACTAAAATGGTTAACGTGTGAGTATTCCCGGATTGCTTCCTCATACTTGGTTGAGGGGGTTAATTCGATAATGGCTTATGACTGGTGTTAGTTGTAGATGGCTATTTAAACGCTCTCTTATCCCTCTCTAAATTAGACGGAAGTTTTAGCGCGTCTCTTTAGGTTGCTAGTGCTGCTGCCGCTAAGTACACCTCCCCCATACTTTGGGAATCTTACTGTTTTGTAACCTATTAGCTTAACCTTGTTCGATACGCTTCGGTGTATTGACCTGTTTGCGGGCTGTGGTTTTTCTGCAGTTGAGGATTCTTCGTACGACCAGGTTGGTGGATACTACTTGCAGTTCGACGACGAGATCTACGACGAGTAGTTAGAGTTCCCCTGGGCTACTTCCTGGTGGGCTGCATGGATGGGCCTTCTTTTTCCGTTTCGGCTTTGAGCTCTTTGCTTCTTGTCTGTACTCAGACCGGTTTGTTTTCCGCTACATGATGTAATGTTGGGACATGTGTTCTCTGATTGGTGCCATTCGCTATATTTTTTCCAGTGAGAGCTTTTGGATATTATTTCCTTTCTTTGTGTCTTAGGTTTATTCTGTGGTTTCAACTTGTTAAAAATCCGACTCGTATACAATGTGTGTATGGTTGAAGTATACGAGTTGGAAGACTTTTTGGGTTCTTGCGTGCACAATCTGGAAACGTATGTGACATTCGGATCGCCAAGAGCTGTCGGCCGATGATCCATTCCGAGCCAGGCCTGCATGTTCCTAGGACTGGTATTCCCCAGTATGCTCTTGGTTATGTGGCCCAACCGATACGCTTTGTTTGTGTAGCCTGAATTCAGGGTTTGACAAAGGAGGCTGAGGATGCTCTCGTGGAGCGCGAGAAGCAGTTCCGCCAGTCCAACTCTCAGAAGTACCGCGACCTGGCCCAGAAGAAGGAGGACCGCTTCAAGGCCAAGCACGCCGCGGACGCTCAGCGGATCGCTGAGCTCGAAAAGGCCAACTCCAAGCTGGAGGCCCGCTGGAAGCGCGCCAAGGATGGCCGACGCTGAGCGGAGGAGGCCCACGACGAGGCAGTTCACAGCCTCAATTCCTTGGCCAAGGATGTGGAGGAGCAGGTGGCTCCTGCGATGGAGCAGGCGGCGGAGGCGTCGGACTCAGCCCAGGCGGCTAGCGCGCTCACGAAGCAGCGTGAGCGTATCTTCGAGGCGTTGGTCGCCCGGGGCAACGAGCTTGCCGTGTAGCTCGGCACGGACGCGCCGCACACCAAGGTCCGAGGTTGTGACGATGCTGCCATGTACCTGGTATATTTTGACCAGATCTTCGCGGCCCTCGAGGGCCCTGTCGCCGAGCTTCGCGAGATGATCGAGGACGAGAGCCGACAGCTCCTGGGGGTGGTTGTTGATCGTATCTTCACCAACCTCAGGATCCTCACACCAGGCTTCGACCTCTCTACCATGACAGAGGCCGCCCAAGGCGAGGATGCGCACCGGGTCTCCAATTCCCTCCACGAGCAAGTTGACGCCTTCTGCAACCGCTTCAGGCGTGCGGAGGCTGTGGAGGAGGACAGCGAGGAGGAGGCCGCCTCTGCCGAGACCAAGGAGGGCGCCGTGGAGGAGGTAGAAGACGACGACACCTCCGCCTGAGCTGCACGCTGTTGCGCTTGTGTGCACTTGTATCTGAAACAATCTTGTATTTAGATATTTAAGACCTTTTGGCCTGTAATATATTCTTTATTGCTATTTTCTTTTAGCTTGCTTTCCCCTCGAGAGGTCTCTTTGGACTCATCTTCATGTCTATTTGTTCTCTGCGTCGGTAGGAACCATCTCTTCGTGCCATGACTCCGCCACTTCGGTATGCAGGAGCAATGAATCCGCAAGGCCGGGGGGAGTTTAGGCCTAGGAGAGGTAAGAGCCCTGAGTCTCGATGCTCAAGTGCCCCCCTTAGACGTTCGAGTAGTACATGAAGCGTAAGGTAAAGCGAAGTCGCTTGAGAGGCAAACGCGCGCTCAGAGGAAAAAACGCTCTCAAGGCGTGGGTGCGAGACTTAGCTTCTCGAGGTTTTCACTCTGTAGAGGATTTTTGCCTGGCGAGGACGTCCTCTCGAGGGGTATTTCCCGGATGCCTCCTCAGGCTTGCGGGGGCATTTCTTCCGTGTAGATGTTAGAGGGGCGAACCCAAACGCTGGAACACGGTGCATGGGACTCATGCGCGCTTATAGGTCCCCTCGGGCGTTCCTCACGAGGAGAATAAGTACCAAGGTCCTCTGTAGAGATGGCGTGTTTGTGGGATCTTGCCCTCCAGCCAGAGCTCGGATCCTTGGGTTTTGCATTGCTGCTGGTGTGTCATTTGAGGCACTGTCACCGTACTCAGCCCCGCTCGTGAGGTACGCAGGTGGAGAGATATAAGCGCACACTTCAACAAAATAATGCGTAAATAAAACTCACCACCATATATTACATAGCGGCGCCGAGGCGCTAAGTTCACTTGGGAACGAAATTGTCTCATTATGCTTGGTGTTGCCAAGTTAATGTTTTGACCATGTCGAGGCATGGGGACCACCCATTAGTGGCAGAGACTCTCAACGGCCTGAGGTGGCTCGTTACAAGGAGAGCTCGGAGGGTTGACCCTCGAGGGAAGCCTTTGGAGCTTGGAGGTTTAAGCCGTGAGCTTTTAACCTCTATAGACAAAAAGTGCTTGGAGGTTGAGCCGTAAGCTGCCTCTTCCGCCAGATGTCTTGACGTGACAATGATCACAGGCGTGACAATGATCACGTTCTACGTTTGTTCCTTCTGGATACAAATTTTTTTTGAGGTTTAAGCCGTGAGCTTCTAACCTCTGGAGACAAAAATGCTTGGAGGTTGAGTCGTAAGCTGCCTCTTCCGCTAGATTTCTTGACGTGACAATGATCACGGGCGTGACGATGATCACGGGAAGAACTTGCGTAGGTGCATGATGTTCCATGGATTCTTGACAGGGATGCCGTCTTAGGTTTCGAGGCGAGCCGCGCCAGGCCTGGTGATGTGGGTGACCCTCTAGGGGCCTTCCCACATCGGGGAAAGCTTGTGGAGGCCTTCCCTGGAGAGGGTTCGCCTGAAGACGAGATCGCCTGTCTCCAGGGTACGCGAGCGCACGTTGCGTCTGTGGTAGCGTCTCAGGTCCTGCTGATATTTGGCCGCTCGAAGCGCGGCGCGGCGTCGTAGTCCTTCAAGGAGCAGCAGGTCGTCGTTGTGGAGGTCCTCTTGCTGGTCGCCGTTAAAGGCAAGGACCCGCGGGGATCCATGTTTTATCTCTATGAGGAGGACTGCTTCGGCTCCATAGACGAGGGCGAACGGTGTTTCCCGCGCAGGCTTGGGTGGCATTGTGCGGATGGACCAGAGCACCGAAGGAAGCTCATTGATCCAGCCCTTGCCGTGGCCTTTGAGGATGCGGAAGGTCCTGGTCTTCAGGCCCTTTAGGACTTCTTCGTTTGCACGCTCAGCCTGTCTGTTGCTTTGCAGATGAGCAACTGAGGCGAAGCAGAGCTTGATGCCCATTCTTTCACAGTAGGCTCTGAAGATGCCACTGGTGAATTGCGAACCATTGTCGGTGATGATGCGGTTAGGCACTCCGAAGCGGCAGACCAAACCTCTGATGAACTTCACCGCCGCGCCTGTTGTGAATGTGCGCGTCGCCTCCACTTTGGGCCACTTAGTGAACTTGTCGATGGCCACGAAGAGGTAGCGTTGCTCTATTGGGAAATGTCCCAGGATGTCCAGCCCCCGAACCGTGAACGGCCAGGAGAGCGGAATGGTCTGTAGCCCCAACGCAGGTTGGTGGATTTGCTTGCCGTGGAATGGTCCTGAAGAGCTTGAGGCCAGTAGAAGCTGCTCCCGAAGACTTTGCCTGCGAGGGTGCGGGCGCACGAATGATGGCCGCATTCCCCGCTGTGGATGTCCTTGATCAGCAATTTGCCTTCTTCAGGAGGAACGCATTTGAGCGCGGTGCCGTTTGGGCGCTTGGGGTAGAGATTTCCTTCGAGGATTTGGTAAGATATTGCTTGGCGGGCGATTATCTCCGCTTCAACATCTTCCTCGGGAAGGATCCCTCTGTCGAGGTAATCTTTGATCTCGTCGATCCATCCTGCTCTTGATGCACCGCTGTGAGCAACAGACGCTCCCCTGTGGGGGGCCTACAATCTGGAGCCCCGTTTGCGGGTGGTGACGGGAGCGCTTCGTCTGCGCTTGCGGGCATGGCCTCCTGAGGCTGCTTTATGGATGCTTTGACGAGCCTTTCTTCAGAGACGCCTGGCAGCTGAGCTTGCCTCTTTGATGCGCGCTTGGCGATGTCATCAGACTCTTGGTTCTCCTTTATTGGGATGTGCATGAGCTCCATTCCCCTGAAGTGCTTTTCAAGCCTACGGACCTCTTCAAGGTATGCGGCCATGTGGTCGTCCTTGGGATTGTAGCTTTTGTTAGAGAAGTTGACGAGCAACTGGGAGGCGCCCTTGATGAGTAGATGCTTGATGCCTAGGGCGACTGCGGCGCGTAGGCCAGCCAGCAGGCCTTTGTACTCAACAATATTGTTGGAGATCTTGTCGATTCCGAAGCACAGATGGACCGCGTAATACAGCTTGTCGCCTTTTGGTGAGATCAGGACCACGCCAGCCCCACCGTGGCGAAAAGCGAAAGCTCCGTCGAACTTCATGGTCCAGTGGCTGGGAATTTTTTCTCCAAGGGGCTCCTGTTCTTCTCCCAAAGGCTCTTCAGGGGTTGGGTCAGTCCATTCGGCGACGAAGTCTGCCAGCGCTCTTTCTTTGATTACCGTTGTGGTTTCGAAGCGCAAATTGAATGGCTGTAGCTCTATGTTCCATCCTGCGACATGATCTGTGGCGTTTGGGTTGCGCAGGATTTGCTCCAGGGGGAAATAGGTGACCACCGTGATGGGGTGCCCCTGGAAGTAGTGTCACAGCTTTCTAGGGACGATGAGTAGTGCGAGGAGGAGCTTCTGCTGCATTGTATACCGCTCGCGAGAATCACGCAGTACTGTGCTAACGAAGTAGACTGGATGCTCGACGAGGGTGGTTTCTATAGCCTTGGCGTCTTTTGCCTGAGGGGGCTCAGCTAGGCCCTCAAGGGGGTTGGCCTCAGGGGGCTTGTCATGGGCCTCGAGGGGGTTGGCCTCCTGGGGCTTCTCACGCTCCCTGGCGGGATCTTCTTGCAGCAGTTGACTTGGGGCGGGCCTCTCTTGTGGCTTTGGGCTTGGCGGTGGGTTTGTGAGGGCTGCCCTTTCGTCGAGCACTGGCTTTGGCTTTGGAGTGGTTGCACTCTTCTTGTGGAGTACTGGCTCTTCCCTTTCTATCACAAGGACGGCACTGGCTGTCTATGGGGTGGCTGGTAGGTACAGCTTCAGGTGCTCGCCTGATCTTGGGGCGACCATTACTGGTGGGCTGGCCAGGTACTTCTTCAAGTCCTCAAACGCTTTCTCAGCTTCAAGGGGCCACTTGAAAGTGCCCGTTCTTTTCATGATCTTGAAGAACGGCAGGGCCCTTTCGCCGAACTTGGAGATGAATCTACCCAAGCTGGCCATGCAGCCTGCTAGGCGTTGCATGTCCTTGAGCCTGCGTGGAGGTTACATGCCCTCTATGTCCTTGATTTTGTCTGGGTTTGCCTCTATGCCCCGATGGGACACGAGGAACCCAAGAAATTTGCCTGAAGGTACTCCAACGACGCATTTGGCGGGGTTTAGCTTGATGTTCACCTTGCGCAGGTTGGCGAAAGTCTCTTCAAGGTCCCCGAGGAGAGTGTTTCCCTCTCGGGATTTTACGATGTCATCGACATATGCCTTAGCGTTTCTCCCCATTTGCTCGCCAAGTGCCATCCTCATTAGCCTCTGGAAAGTGGCTCCGGCATTTTTTAGGCCGAAGGGCATGCAAACATAGAAATACACACCGCAAGGGGTGAGGAAAGCCGTCTTCTCCTCATCTTCCTTAGCCATTTTTATCTGATGATAACCAGAGAAAGCATCGAGGAAACAGAGGAGGTCGCAGCCTGTCGTGGAGTCCACGATCTGGTCAATTCTTGGCATGGGATAAGGGTCCTTGGGGCAGGCCTTGTTTACATTAGTGTAGTCAATGCAGAGGCGGCCTCCTCTGGCGGGTTTTGGGACTACCACACCGTTGGAGAGCCAGGTAGGGTGCGCGACTTCGCGGACAACCTTTGCCGCTTTGAGCTTCTCGACCTCTTTGACAATGAACGCTTGCTTCTCGGGAGCTTGTTTTCTTGCTTTTTTCTTGACGGGGCGCGTGTTTGGGCACACGGCTAAGTGGTGCTCCATCACCTCCCTCGGTACACCAGACATATCTGACGGTGTCCATGCGAACATGTCAGAGTTTGCCTGGAGGAAGGCGACGAGCGCGCTTTCCTATTTGGGAGGCAGCGCGGCGCCAATGGTGATGCTAGCCCCCGAGCCTTCAGCCCTCGAGCTGCTGGAGCTTAGAGAGATCTTTTTCGTAGCGGTTGTCTCCTGGGAGAACAACTGCTTCTTCTTATTGGGTCTCTCGAGAGGCTCCATGTCCTCATCTATGGGGAATGCCATGGCGGCGGCCTTGTAGGCCGTCTCGACAGCGCGCGTAGCATGCAGGACATGTCCACGGATGGTGATTGTGCCAGGGCTGCCGGGGACCTTGACAATGTTGTAGGCCTGATGCGTGACGGCCATGAATTTCACGAGCGCGGGGGTAGCCGAGGATGGCATTGTACGGCAGGCCGATGTGCGCGACATCAAAGTCGATGTGCTCGGTGCGGGAATTTTCCTTGCTTCCGAAGGTGACGGCAAGCCTGACCTGGCCCAGAGGCTCGATCGAACCGCTGGTGACTCCCGTGAAGGGCCTGGAGGGCATGAGCCGCTCGTAGGGCACTTGAAGCGCTTCGAACGTATCTGTGGAGATAACATTCAGGCCTGCTCCACCATCGATGAGAGTCTTGGAGACAGCAACGTTGTCGATGGTGGGGCTGCAGACCAGCGGGAGGGTTCCAACAGTCTTGGTGGACTTGGGGTGGTCCTGAGCGTCGAAGGCGATGGTGTACTGTGACCACTTGAGGGGCCTGGAGGTCTCAGTGCTTGGGAGGGCGGCACTAAGCTCGCGGGCGAACTGCTTGAACTGATTGTTCGACTTTGGCGCCTGCGCCCCACCAAGGATGCAGACGATGGCGCGTCTTGGGGCTTGGTAGCCACCATCGTCCTCGTCAGGGAGATTGCCATTCTTTTCCGCGGCATTGGCGTGATTGCCAGATGGCTTCTGGTAGCGGCTCTTGTGTCCGCTCCCGCGGTAGCCACGTCCTCGGCCGCGGCCGCCACTGCCTTCTGCTTGCTCGCGCTCCTTGCTCAACCTCTTGAGGTCAAAGTAAGATTCTGTAGAGTGACCGCGCCTGTTGTGGTAGATGCAGATAGGGCGGTGGTCATCTTTCCTCTCACCAGGCTCAGGGGAGTCCCTGCGGGTGCCCTTTGCGTCAGGCCATGTGAGCGCCAGGAGGGCAAGGTCTTGGCGCCTGACCCCTCCGGAGGCGCCACCGCTTTCCTCTTGGAGGGGACGTTCGATGGCCTCGCCCCCGAGTGGTCCACGGCGGCCTTGGTGCGGGGCCCGCGCCTTCCCGGAGAGGCCTCCGCGCTAGAGGCCTCCGCTTCCTCAGCCTCCTCCTCCACGGGGCGCGAGGGAGCCACCACGAAGGCATCTTCATCGCCTAACGAGACGTCACAAACCTCGTCAGTGAATGGACCGACCCTCGAAGAAGACACCTCCCCTTCCGTGGCCTCCTCCTCACCTAGCCCAGCTCCGGAGGCCGAGGGCGAGTCCGCCCCCTCCGCTCCTCGCGTCGCTGGCAGGGGCACCTCCATCCCCGCCGAGCCTGTCGGGATGAACGGAGGCATCCCCTCCAAGATGGCCATGCGCTCTGTCATGTTATATTGATGGAGAGGCCGGAGCGTCATGGGGAGCTGATCCACGACAGGCATCGTCGGGTTGACGAAGAGCGCGGACAGGACATTGTCGACGACGTCCTTGTCGTTGTCCTCGCAATGAAGCCGCATCTTGTCGTTCGGCCCCGAGTACATCCACATGGGCACCGAGTGTGCCAGGAGGGGAGCGATGCGGCGCGTCACGAAGTACGCCACGATGATCTGCCCCGTGAGGCCCTCCTCGTGAAGGAAACTCAGGCGCCCCATTAGGCTTGTGTTCCTCGCGCTGTCGAAGGTCGCCTTGCCCAAGTGGGAGTTCTTCAACGGTGGCTCGTCGGGGACCTCAAGGAAGGCGCAGGGATGCTCCACCCCGACGTAGAACCACTTCTGGCGGAAGTCGTCCACCTTCTTCGTCACCGACGTGACGGCCTTGTCTTCACTCCATGACATGGGGATCTAGACAGTCCCCATGCCGTCGACGATGCGGAATGAGACGCACCCGGAGCGCTCATTGTTCACCGTGCTCTGGAGCGCGTAGAAGCATCGGAACAGCCCCACCGTGGGCTTAGGTATGCCTCAGAGAGGTATGCGAAGACGGCAAGGATGAGGATGGAGTTGGGTTGCTCATGCAGCAACTGCACCTGATAGAACGCCAGGACCGCCTCTAGAAACGGCGAGAAGGACGGCACCAGCCCAGCGGCAAGGCAGTGCTGGAATATCGGGAAGTACCCTCGCGGGCGCTTCCCGTGCGCCGCAGGCTTCAGGGCGCTGGCGCCGTGTTCATTCGTCCAGTCCGCAACCAGGTAGCGGATCTTGGCGAGAGCCTTCTCATTGACACGCACGCCCAACAGCGCCGCGCCCTGCATGACCTCGGAGGCCTCCGCTTGGGAAAAAGACCCCGCAGCGGCCTTGCCCTTGCTCTTGAGGGGACTCATCGTCGTGGGCTTGGTGTGCCGAGGAAGACGGAAGTAGGAGAAATTGCAGGAGAGAGCAGAGGCGGAAAGCTCGAGAAAGTGGAGGCTTCTGCGAGAAGAATTGGAAACAGTAACGGCTCCCTGCTGCGGCACTCGGGCTTTGTGTCACCTCGAGGAGCAGTTACCGGGGCGTGGTGGGACCCCCCACGACGCACGCCCCAGATCGTGCGCAACAGTTACTCGTCTGAGTGTCGTGTGGCTCGGGCGGGCCAGGCACTAGGGGCCCACGACGCTCCGCCTGAGCCCATGGGCTCAATCGCGCCCATCGAGGGCCCGGGGCCTACTGTCGACCCAGTGGAGACTGGGGTATGAAGAGCCCACTCCCCCAAGGCCTCGCATGCGGGCTAATCAGACAAAACGACTAAGGACCAAGTCTCGCCGCCTGGCGGGACCCTCAAGAGGCAATTCCCCTGGAGGGCCCAAAGAGGAAGCGAGGGCCTCACGGGGACCCTCGTTTCAGGAGACCCTCCCGAGGCACCAGCGCGCCTGGAGGGAAGTCAACAGGAATCCCTCCACAGGCCTTTGGGAAACTTCGCGGCCAAGGAAATACGGCGGGACGCACATGGCCTCTGCCACGCCCACGTGGTGACGCAGGCACTCCCGTTGCCGTTTTGATGATAAAGGAGTCAATAAAGTTGCGCCACCTGCTCCAGGACTGCCAGGACCTTCTACTCTGACGATAAAGCAGATGGACGGCGCAACCCTCCAAAGAGAACGTCATCGCGGGCTCCACCACAGAGACTGCCGTCCCTGCGGGCAGTACTGCGCGGTCGGCCGCCTGTCGGCCATGGCGCCCAACTTTATCGATGACAGACCGCGTCCATGGACGATCCGGCGGTGGTGGATTCCTGCTCCTCCACGCCACTGCCGTGTGGGAGCCACCCCGGACGCCGAGCAGAAGAAGAGCACCTCAGGCGCCTATAAAAGGGGCAAGACCTCCGTCGTAGGAGAGGTTAGCGAATTGCTTGCTACAACACTTGTAAACCCTAGCGCTGCTGAGTAGGATAGCCGCTGGTTGGAGGAGGAGGAAGATCATCTCTTCCCTCCCCAGGCAAGAACTGCCTCAAGGGGGCCCTCGGCAAGCTCTGTTGTACTGTAACCACCATAGTTCAATATAGACAAGCAGGAGTAGCGATCTTACCTGCTCTCGAGGGCCGTGAACCTGGGTACGGGCTGGTGTCCAACTCTGTCATGGGTGTTTCATCTCCAGGTCCGGCGAGCAATGTCGCCATGCCCCTCGAGGGTCTTGACCTCCGCGTTCAATCCCCTTCATGAACTTCACTTCAGGAAGTGACTATTCCCGTTTCTAGGGAGTCATAACCCGACATTTGGCGCGCCAGGTAGGGGATTGAGGCGTGTCAACGACCTTTGAGCCGCCTCCGCGCCATGGCGAACACCCGCGCTACCCGCGCCGCCCGCGTCAACCGATGCGCGCCTGAAGGAGCGCGCGCCCCACCAGGCGCCACGTCCACTCGCGCAATGGCGGGGCCTACACCACCGTGAAGAGCGCGCCCACTCGGGCCCTCATGCGGAGGAGCCCGAGCACAACTCCGAGCACCAGGAAGACGCGCAGTCGTCACACCCGACGCGGCGCCCGAGCGGCTCCAGCCCTGGCAGGACGGACCCTGGGCCTTACACCGTGCTGCTCATGGCGCATGAACTTCTCCGCTACCAGCCCACCGCTGAGGCCCGCGAGCAGTGGCTGGAGCGCCTCAACCACCTCGTCGGCATCACCACGACGCGCCCCGCACCGTCGCAGTCCTACATGCACCCCTCTCTCGCGGGCACGGTCGCAACAGAAGCGCCTCCGCCTCCGCCAGGACCTGCACCGGCTGCGACGCAGAGGGCTGCCTCACACGCGTCCTCGCCGCACGATTGCTTGATCGTGCAGCGCAGCGCGCCCGTCGCTCGCGTGGGGATGGAGCTCCAGCGCAACCGCCAAAACAGGCTCGTGGAAGAGATCGGCCAGCCGGCCAGCAGAACCGCAGCGTGCTGCAGCACGGAGTCGCCACGTACGCCACCGGCTGCCTGGCGTTCACCCGCTCCCTGCGTCGAGTGGTCTGGCCCCCGAAGTTCAGGCCGGCTCTCCCCAAGGGCTACGACGGCTCCAGCAACCCCATCGAGTTCCTGCAGCTCTACACCAGCTCCATCCAAGCTGCAGGTGGAGACGACAAGGTCATGGCCAACTGGTTCTCCCATGCGCTTCGCGACTCTGCACTGTCGTGGCTCCAGAACCTCCCCGAGGACTCTGTGAACACTTGGGAGGAGCTCTGCAAGTAGTTCGTCTCCAACTTCAAAGGGACGTACGAGCGCGCCCTCACCCACAACGACCTGCGCGCTGTGGTCCAGCAGAAGGATGAGACTCTCTGCAAGTACATCCAGTGCTTCCGCCAAGTGTGCAACAAGATCCCGAACATCCCTGACACCCAAGTCATTGCCGCCTTCCGCGAGGGCGTCACAAATAGCAGGATGCTCGAGAAGCTGGGTATCCATGACAAGCTCACCTATGTGGTGAAGTTGTTCGACCAGGCAGACAAGTGCGCCAAGGCTGAAGAGGGACTCCTCTTCGTCAAAATGTCCTCGCGAGGAGACAAGCACACTGAGGGGTCTAGGAGCCAGAAGAAGAAGGAGGAGCCCAAGCGCAAGGCCACCACGGTTCTCGCGGCAGAGCCTGATGCGAAGGGCACCCGCAAGGACTCTCCCGAGCCTGGAGAGAGGAAAGATGACCACCACCCATTATGCATCTACCACAACAGGCGCGGTCACTCTACTGAGACTTGCTTCGACCTCAAGAGGTTGAGCAAAGAGCGTGAGCAAGCAGAAGGCAGTGGCGGTCGCGGTCGAGGCCGCTGCTACCGCGGGAGCGGGCGCAAGAGCGGCTACCAGAAACCATCTGGCAACCAGGCCAATGCAGCGGAGAAGAATGGCAATCTCCCTGACGAGGAGGACGGTGGCTACCAAGCCCCAAGAGGCGCCATCGGCTGCATCCTTGGTGGGGCAGAGGCGCCAAAGTCGAACAATCAGTTCAAGCAGTTCGCCCGCGAACTCAATGCTGCCCTCCCTAGCACCGAGACCTCTAGGCCCCTCAAGTGGTCACAGTACACCATCGCCTTCGACGCTCAGGACCACCCCAAGTCCACCAAGGCTGTTGGAACCCTCCCGCTGGTCTGCAGCCCCACCATCGACAATGTCGCTGTCTCCAAGACACTCATTGATGGTGGAGCAGGCCTGAACGTTATCTCCCCAGATACGTTCGAAGCGCTTCAAGTTCCCTACGAGCGGCTCATGCCCTCTAAGCCCTTCACGAGAGTCACCAGCGGCTCGATCGAGCCTCTGGGGTAGGTCAGGCTCGCCGTCACCTTCGGACGGCTCGATCGAGCCTCTGGGGTAGGTCAGGCTCGCCGTCACCTTCGGAAGCGACGAAAATTACCGCACCGAGCACATCGACTTCGACGTTGCGTACATCGGCTTGCCGTACAATGCCATCCTCGGCTACCCCGCGCTCGCGAAATTTATGGCCGTCACGCATCATGCCTACAACATGGTCAAGATCCACAGCAGCCCTGGCACAATCACCATCCGTGGACATGTCTTGGATGCTACGCGCACAGTCGAGACGGCCTAAAAGGCCGCCGCCATGGCATTTCCCGCAGACGAGGACATGGAGCCTCTCGAGAGACCCAAGAAGAAGAACCAGCTGTTCTCCCAGGAGCCAGCTGAAGGAGATATGCCCTAGAGGCAATTAATAAAGTGTATTCTTTATCATATCTCGTTTGTTCATAATAGGTTTTTGTGTCATGCTAGAACCGTATTAAGCGGAAACATTAATGCGGGTGTGATACGTAAACAACCAGGTCCCTAGTAGCCTCTACTAAGACTAGTTTCGTTGCGCGATTGATGATCGAGGTTTCCCGGTCATGGGGCTTGGCGCCGGTCGGCAATGAGAGTCATATCGCTGGAGAGCGATGTGATGGACATACCCAGATTTGGAGAACATAGTCGTTACACCTTTGACCGTGAGATCAACTCTTATTGATATTCCTGGAAGATACTTTGATTGCACCAAACGTCGTATCTTATTTAGTATGACAATAACGGTGATACTTTTGGGTATCGGAAAGGAGTAGTTGAGACGAGGGGTCAAGAGCGGGATTTGCCAGTCCGCGTAGCAGGATAGATACTCTCGGTCCCACTCGGTGAGATCATGTCTAAAGAGCTTGCAAGCATGTGACTAGGTCACGGAGACATGAGATCATGAACGAGTAGAAGGTAGCGTCGTCGGTAACGAGGTCGGGATTAGGTATGGAGATATCTATGGAACGACACTCGGACGTGCTAAGTATCGCTATGGCAAAAGGTCTAAGACTTCACGTTCAGGTTTGATAGATGAAAGTCATTCGTTATATCTCAGGGATTAATTCATGGGGTCCAGGCCTACGGATTAGTCGTTGATCATTGAGGAGTCTTGATCATACCTGATATTACATCGAACCGCTAGGGTAACACACTTAAGGGGTTTCGACAAGACAACCGGAAAGGAAGGAGATCACCGGGAGCGTCCCGGGAGAGGTCCGATGGAGATCGGGCAGCGCCGAAAGAGTTTTCGGAGCTAGGAAATATTATATATATTATGTTTGATATTAATTAGTGTTATTAATATGCAAATATGATTTTATATATTTATTTTCGAATTTATTAAGGCAGATTTCCCTAAATGGGCCTTCCGGACGAAAGAAGGCCCAAGAGGGGAAAATTCCCTAGGGGAATTCGGTGGGGGCCAGGAGGGTCGGCCTAGGTGGGCCACAAGGGGCCCACCAGGGGGGCCGGCGCACTCCCTAGCCGAACCAGGCTATGTGGGGATAGTCCCACATTGCCTGGCTGGCAAGGTAGGCTCCCCTTGGGAGCCTATATAAGAAGGGGCACCCCCAGCCTTTTAATTCACCAATTAATTCCCGATTTCTCTCTCGATCTCGTGGTTCCCAAGTCGGAGCCGCGCCGAGCAAGAGGAGTCGGGCATCTCCTCCACCATAGCCCGCTGCCGCGCTGCTGGTGTTCCGGTCCAAGTCTTCCGCTGCTCGTCCTGGACTGGAGCTTCGGAGGCGTCGTCTCCACCGTACGTGTGCGACTCCCTGCGAGGTGTTGCGCTAGCGGTACTCGGAGGCCTGCTTCCTCTACACGACCTTGAGGTCGGCTTCGTCGGTCTGCATCGACAACGTTTGTGCGGGAACGTAATCCCCGCTTTCGGTCTACAAGGGTACGTATTCCGATCTCCGTTCGTACTACTATATCTGCATAGAATAGATATTGGCTAGTTTAAGGATATCGTCGGTAGGAAAATTATTGTTTTCTGCACATGATCCCCTTCACCAGCCGCTACAAAGAAAGTCTCTCTAAGCTCCAGCAGCTCGGGGGCTGAGGGCTCAGGGGCTAGCATCACCATTGGCGCCGCGCTGCCTCCCAAATAGGAAAGCGCGCTCGTCGCCTTCCTCCAGGCAAACTCTGAAATGTTCGCGTGGACACCGTCCGATATGTCTGGTGTACCGAGGAAGGTGATCGAGCACCACTTAGCCATGTGTCCAAACGCGCGCCCCATCAAGCAAAAAGCAAGAAAACAAGCCCCCGAGAAGCAAGCATTCATCGTCAAAGAGGTCGAGAAACTCAAAGCGGCAAAGGTCGTCCACGAAGTCCCGCACCCTACTTGGCTCTCCAACGGCGTGGTAGTCTCAAAACCGGCCGGAGGAGGCTGCCTCTGCATCGACTACACTGATGTAAACAAGGCCTGCCCCAAGGACCCTTATCCCATGCCAAGAATCGACCAGATCGTGGACTCCACGGCAGGCTGCTACCTCCTCTTCTTCCTCGATGCTTTCTCTGGTTATCATCATATAAAAATGGCTAAGGAAGATGAGGAGAAGACGGCTTTCTCACCCCAGAGACTGCCGTCCCTACGGGCAGTACTGCGCGGTCGGCCGCCTGTCGGCCATGGCGCCCAACTTTATCGATGATGGACCGCGTCCATGGATGATCCGGCGGTGGTGGACTCCTGCTCCTCCATGCCACTGCCATGTGGGAGCCACCCCGGACGCCGAGCAGAAGAAGAGCGCCTGAGGCGCCTATAAAAGGGGCAAGAGCTCCGTCGTAGGAGAGGTCGGTGAATTGCTTGCTACAACACTTGTAAACCGTAGCGCTGCTGAGTAGGATAGCCTCTGGTTGGAGTAGGAGGAAGATCATCGCTTCCCTCCCCAGGCAAGAACTGCCTCAAGGGGGCCCTCGGCAAGCTCTATTGTACTGTAACCACCATAGTTCAATACAGACAAGCAGGAGTAGCGGTCTTACCTCCTCTCGAGGGCCGCGAACCTGGGTACGGGCTGGTGTCCAACTCTGTCGTGGGTGTTTCGTCTCCAGGTCCGGCGAGCAACGTCGTCGTGCCCCTCGAGGGTCTTGACCTCCGCGTTCAATCCCCTTCACGAACTACACTTCAGGAAGTGACTATCCCCGTTTCTAGGGAGTCCTAACCCGACACACGGCTATTGCCTCATAGTGCATTATAGCAGCACGTAGGATCTCGCCACCGATGTGGTATCCGAAGCTGGGAAAACTCGTCGTATTCAATCCCGTCCTCGACGACTCCAACCTTCTTCCCCACAATCCATACGCAGGCTAGAGGACCCCCGTCTCCTATCAATTATTCCGATACTACGACACACGTTGCTCGCTTACACCAACTCTGAAGCAATTCCATATGAGGCCTTGTTTGTTATTTTTCTTGACTGCTTTAATTAACTTGCATTTTAGTGTAATTAAGGTATACAAAGACATGTGAAGCAGCCTCCTAGTAGTGTACCGTAATATTCGGCATTACACTTATTTACTTCAAATGGACTACTGGATGATTTAATCATTTAATAATTGTTGTAATGAATACTTTAGCTTGTTGGCTTCTATTCTTAGCTGTAGATAACATATATTTATATATAAATTGGAGTGGTTTAAGGTTTCTGTTTCAGTCGAGCGACATATGGTGTGCCATGCAATTTTATTAGTTGCTTATACATCCTATGTTCAATTGTCTAATTAGGGTATACAAATACATGTGAAGCTTCATAGGATTGTATACATGTATCGTAATATCCTTATAGTGCTGGAACAATTTAAAAATGTTTTATTGGATATACTTGCTATTAAACTGATAAGAATAAATTGTCATACTCCTAGTGCTTCCAGTGAATCCACGTTTTACACTGCTCTTCGTTTTTTTGATGGAATGTGAGGTGTGTGGTGCGGCTTGGATGAGGTCAAGGGGTCGGTTCAGCCCACTTCCTTGACTGGTGCAAGGTCAAGTCAATTTTGCTAATTTACCTAAAAATAAATGGATCCTTTTGCTTGCTTGCATTATATAGATACTTATTATGCTCAATAAATGGATCATTTTCTTGCATTATATAAATAATTTTTGTGTCTACTACATGCATAATTGTTCTTGCATATGAATTTCATTTGATTTAATAACCAACATGTATTTCTTGGAGGAGATAATGAAAGGGGAGTAAATTCTGAAAGTTGTGACCAGTGCCGCCGTCGTCTGCGTCCCTGTATCAAGATATCCCAAGAAGAGGGCCATGGAGACGGATTATGAAAACTCCAGTGATGAATCCGGCCCTCTAATCGACCCGGATGACATCGACAGTCCCGACCAGTCAGAGGTGAGCAAAAAAACTAATTTACTTAGTGAGTTTAGTGCACAATTTAAGGTAGATTTCAGTTGTGTTAATATTCTAGGTTGTGTTCAATAGTTTATTTAACTATCTCATACAACTTCTGACTCTTTTGTTTTTTTCTCAAATGCAGTACAACCCTGGGGACTCGGTGCATAACTATAATTTGCGTTCTTTTACCGACAAAGCTTTGAAGAACCTGGAGGATGCTGTCCTGACCAAGAATAAAGTCTTGACGATATTCAATACTAAAGGTTTCAAGTGTCCTTTTGATGACAAGCCCAAAGACGGGAACAAGTTTTCACTTTCCCATCATGCTATTGAAGCTAGCATGTGTGGGAAAACCGCCAGGGTTAAGGGACTGCACAAGGCCGTACTTGAGTACATGAAGGATAAATATGAGAATGTCGACCCTTCTCGTCCAGGGAAAAATGCTGCCTAGCTTGCAATTAGGAAGAACATTACTTCGAGGCTGAGAGCCATGAAAACTAGGCAGCCGAAGCCATTTGCTATGCTTAAAGTGTTTGTCGGGTTATGACTCCCTAGAATCGGAGGTAGTCACTTCCAGAAGTGTAGTTCGTGAAGGGGATTGAACGCGGAGGTCAAGACCCTCGAGGGACACGGCGACGATGCTCGCCGGACCTGAAGACGAAACACCCACGACAGAGATAGACACTGGGCCGTACCAAGGTTCACGGCCCTTGTGAGGAGGTAAGACCGCTACTCCTGCTTGTTTGCATTGGATTACGGTGGTTACAGTACAGCAGAGCTTGCGGAGGGCCCCCTTGAGGCAGTTCTTGCCTGGGGAGAGAAGCGATGATCTTCTTACTCCTCCAGCCAGAGGATATCCTACTTGGTTCTGCTAGGGTTTACAAGCGTGGTTGAAAGCAATTGGCCGACCCTTGCTACGATGGAGGTCTTGGTGCTTTTATAGGCGCCTCCGGCGCTCTCCTTCTGCTTGGCCTTCAAGGTGGTTCCCACACGGCAGTGGCGTGGAGGTGCAGGAGTCCACCGCTGCCCCCTCGTCCATGGACGCGGTCCATCACTGATAAAGGTGGGCGCGGTGGTCGACAGGCGGCCGACCGCGCTGTACTGTCCGCGGGGAAGGCAGTCTCTAAGGTGGAGCCCTTGATGACGTACTCTTTGGAGGGTTGCGCCGTCCACCTGCTTTATCACCAGAGTGGAAGGTCTTGGCAGTCCTGCCGCAGGCGGCGCAACTTTATTGACTCCTTTATCACCAAAACAGCAACATGGGTGCTTACGTCACCACGTGGGCGTGGCAGAGGCCATGTGCGTCTCACCGTACTTCCTTGGCTGCGACGTTTCCCCTCAGGCCTGGGGAGGCCTGTGGAAGGATTCCTGTTGACTTCCCTCCAGGCGCGCTGGCGCCTCGGGAGGGTCTCTTGAAGCGAGGGACCCCTTGAGGCCCTCGTTTCCCCTCCAGGCCCTCGAGGGGACTTGCCTCTCGAGGGTCCCGCCAGGCGGCGAGGCCTGGTCCTTAGTCGTTTCGTCTGATCAGCCCGCTTGCGAGGCCGGGATGGAGTGGGCTCTCCATACCCCTGTTCCCACTGGGCCGACAGTAGCCCCCGGGCCCGCGATGGGCACGATTGAGCCCATGGGCTCAGACGAAGCGTCGTGGGCCCTTAGTGCCCGGCCGGCCCAAGCCACGCGGCACTCTGACGAGTAACGGCCTCGCACGATCCGGGGCGTGAGTCGTGGGGGCTCCCACCACGCCCCGGTAACTGCTCCTTGAGGGGATATAAAGCCCGAGCGTCGCAGCAGGGAGCCGTTACCGTTTCCAATCTTTCTCGCAGAAGTTTCCGCCTCCTAGAGCTCGGCGCCTCCGCTCTCTCCTGTGATTCTTCTCCTTCCGCCTTCCTCAGCGCTCCGAGCCCGCGACGATGAGTCCCCTCAAGAGCAAGTGCAAGGCCGCTGCAGGGTCTTCCTCCCAGGCGGAGGCAATCGAGGTCGTGTTGGGCGCGTTGCTGCTGGGCATGCACGTCAATGAGAAGGCGCTCGCCAAGGTCCGCTTCCTGGTCGCAGCACTGCCTCGCCGCCGGGCTAGTGCCGCCCTTCTCGCCGTTCCTGGAGGCGGTGCTGGCGTTCTATCAGGTGCAGTTGCTGCATCTGCACCCCAACTCCATCCTCGCCGTCTTCGCCTACCTCTGCGAGGCATACCTGGGCTTGGAGCCCAGGGTGGGACTGTTCCGGTGCTTTTATGCGCTCCGGAACACGGCGAAGAATGAGCGCTCCCGGTGCGTCTCATTCCACATCGTCGACGGCATCGGGAGCATCTACATCCCCATGTCATGGAGTGAAGGCATGGCCGTCACATCGGTGACGAAAAAGGTGGACGACTTCCGCCAGAAGTGGTTCTTCGTCGGGGTGGAGCATCCCTGCGCCTTCCTGGAGGTCCCCGACGAGCCACCGTTGAAGAACTCCCATTGGGGCAAGGCGACCTTCGACGGTGTGAGGAACACCAGCCTGATGGGGCGCCTGAGTTTCCTTCGCGAGGAGGGCCTCACAGGGCAGATCATCATGGCGGACTTCGTGACGCGCCGCATCGCTCCACTCCAGGCACACTCGGTGCCTATGTGGATGTACTCGGGGCCGAACGATAAGATGAGGCTTCATTGTGAAGACAACGACAAGGACATCATCGACAATGTCCTGTCTGCGCTCTTCGACAACCTGACAGTGCCTGCCGTGGATCAGCTCCCCATGACGCTCTGGCCTCTCCATCAATACAACATGACGGAGCGCATGGCCCTCTTGGAGGGGATGTCTCCGTTCGCCCCGATAGGCTTAGCGGGAACGGAGGTGCCGGAGCCAGCCACGCGGGGAGCGGAGGTGGCAGACTCCCCCTCAGCCTCAGGAGCCGGTCTAGGTGAGGAGGAGGCCACGACAGGGGAGGTTTCTACTTCGAGGGCCGGGCCACTCACTGACGAGGTCTGTGACGTCTCGTCGGGTTATGACGATGCCTTCGTGGTGGCTCCCTCGCGCCCTGTGGAGGAGGAGCCTGAGGAAGGGGAAGCTTCTGACACGGAGGCCTCTGCGGGAAGGCGCGGGCCCCGCACCAAGGCCGCCGTGGACCGCTCGGACGTCCCCTCCAAGAGGAAAGCTGTAGCGCCTCCGAAAGGGTCAGGCGCCAAGGCCTTTCCTTCCTGGCGCTCACCAGGCCTGGTGTGGGTCGACGCCGGCGCTGCTCCATCGAGGTGAGTTCTCGTGACGCCTGGCCGTTTTGGTTCTTGTTTTTCCCTTTGCTTTGCCCTCTCTTGAAGGTCTTTTCTTGGGCTTTTTGCCAGCGATCTTGTGCCTGTGAAGCACCGCAGGCTTCGCAAGGCTGCCGATGTGAAGAGAGCCATGGCTGAGGCCGTGGCTGACGAGGCCACGAGGCCTGTGGGGACGGCCTCCACAGGCCCCAATTAGGGGGCGCCTCAAGTGGGGGCAGCTGCGCCTCAGGCGGGGGCGACCGAGCCTCAGGCGGACGAGGAAGCGCCTCACCCAGAGGCCACTGCACCGCCCCCCGAGCCAATGGTGGTGGAAACCACGGAGGAGAGGGCCTCTACGCCACCTCGCGCTCCTTCTCCCCCTCGCGCGGTCACACCTCCGCGCGAGGCAACCCCGCCGCGCGAGCCAACGCCATCGCGCGTGTCGATGCCACCGCATGCGCCCACTCCGCCGTCTGCGCCCATGGCTCCCGTGCAGCCTGCGACAGAAGCGCGCGAGGCGCCAGTGGGCGCGGGCGCGTTGTCAGACCTTGAATTCAGGCTACACAAACAAAGCGTATAGGTTGGGCCACACAACCAAGAGAATACTGGGGAATACCAATCCCAAGAACATGCAGGCCTGGCTCGGAATGGATCATCGGCCGACAGCTCTTGGCGATCCCAACGTCACATACGTTTCCAGATTGTGCACGCAAAAACCCAAAAGGTCTTCCAACTCGTATACTTCAACCATACACACATGGTATACGAGTCGGATTCTTAACAAGTTGAAATCACAGAATAAACCTAAGACACAAAAAAAAGGAAATAAATATCCAAAAGCTCTCACTGAGCAAAATGTAGCGAATGGCACCAATCAGAGGACACATGTCCCAACATTACATCATGCAGCGGAAAACAAACCGGTCTGAGTACAGACAAGAAGCAAAGGGCTCAAGGACGAAACGGAAAAGAAGGCCCATCCACGCAGTCCACCAGGATTTAGCCCAGGGGAACTCTAACTATTCATCGTAGATCTCGTCGTCGAACTCCACGTAGTATCCACCCACCTGGTCGTACGGAGAATCCTCAACTGCAGAAAAACCACAGCCCACGAACGGGACAAAAACCGAAGCGTATCGAACAAGCTTAAGCTAACAGGTTACAAAACAGTAAGATTCCCAAAGTATGGGGGTAGGTGTAATCAGCGGCAGCAACACTAGCAACCTAAAGAGACGCGCTAACACTTCCGTCTAATTAGAGAGGGATAAGAGAGAGTTTGAGTAGCCAGCTACAACTAACACCAGTCATAACCCATTCTCGAATTAACCCCCTCAACCAAGTTTGAGGAAGCAAGCTGGGAATACTCACATGTTAACAATTTTAGTTACCTTTTATGGTGTAAGTAATCCCGTATTACTAGTCAAATTAATTAACAATGATTAGGTGTAAGTTGTCTAGATCTTGTTAGCCAGCATCATCACCAAAATCGTCCATAACCGTGGACACGGCTCATTGATAAGATTAAACCCTGCAGGGGTGCACTACAGTACCCATACACGCATTATTAACCTAGTAAAAAACATTAGGGCCTCTCAACACGACTTATTCCTTCACTACAACAAGTCCAAGTGCCACCCATATGAGTTGTTACCCGCGTCAGGAGTCCGGCCGAATCTCAATTGCGGACTCATTAGTTTGTGCATGCGCGCCATGCGGCTCAAACCACAGTAGGAACTGTCCGCTTCGCGCGCACCACCCCTATATGACCCCCCGCATCAAGTAACCTCTCATCGAACATCATCATCATGCACATGCATATGAGCAAATGGAAAACCCGGACTACTTGCGGCACATGGACGAGCTGAGGATTCGTTCAAAGTCGAGGGGGGCTCCATTGAGCCACCCACAAGTGGTTAGTGCGCAAAAAATTGGATCTGAGAACAAAATCTCAGTTCCTAGGTCGACACTGAGCAGAACAAAGCACCTCGCAAGCCTTCTGCCTGGTGCCTTAACTTTTAATTATAGAACCCCAAAATAAGACAACATTTTATTATAGTAGAACAATCTATTATTATAGTAGAACAATCTATCATACTAAGCATATGAGATAAAAGACAAAGGAATGACTCGCTCAACCAATTCAATGCATGCACTACGACTCGCAAAGGACAACAGATAAACATGCAAGGGGTTATGGGTTGTGGGGATATAGCTGTATAGGCTGCAGGATAAACATGTGATGGGATTGCAGTTCAAGAATCAATAACTAGGATAGCATAGATCAAAAGGCAAGAATGAAAACCAAACAATCGTGTAACCTGTTAGCAGAAGCTTGCCTGGCAGCTCGTGGCCTGGCAGAAAAGTTGGAACGTCAGTATTGTAGGTACTCGCAGCAGACACGTCGTCGTCTACCCAAAGAAAGCCAAACACAGACAATAGGAAACAATAATCAATATAGAGAAATGCGTAATCAAATGATGGTGCATTATGGTATGAGGTGATTAGGTCATTTTAAAGCGGGGATGAAATCCCGGCGAAAGATTAAGGTGCAAGCTATTTGTGTAGCCAA
The DNA here is from genome assembly GCA_026929855.1 of Poa annua. Lineage (NCBI taxonomy): Eukaryota > Viridiplantae > Streptophyta > Magnoliopsida > Poales > Poaceae > Poa > Poa annua. Next base: position 20,880,785 of record CM049432.1, on the reverse strand, counting down.
CAATTTAAATGTTACTTAATATATATTGCAGGTATGGTGATCTGATTAATTTAAATGGAAATAGCCATTAACTAATTATTTTCCCAACACATCACATATTTAGTATTTAATTGCAAATTATTTATCTTCAACTCAAATTAAAACTTTATTATCATGGCAAGACATGGTATAAAAGATATGAGCATATTAAATGGAATTAGGGCATTATATATTTATTACCCCACACATTCCATACTTAATTAATTAATTGCATGTGTTAAATTAAACTAAGCATTTAAAAAAATAAATGATGCAAAATGACATGAGAATGTTATATTAATGTTTATTGCATTTTTCTGATATTAAAACATATAAAGTTTATTTTATTTAGATTTATAAATTAAAAGTCATTGCATATTGAAGTGTAGGGTGGTTTCTGCAAAAACCAGGGACTTCTCCGTGATGGGAAAAACAACTGGAAGGAATTCTGTGCGAAACTGGGAACCAGGGGGCTCGGGTGTAGAAGTTACAGGCGCCTCGGCTTTTTCTCACCGGGCAAGACCTAGCCACATCGGCTGACACACGGGCCCGAGCGCCTGCCTGGCGCTGACGGGGCGCGAGTCGTTGCGCTGGCCCGGGCTGTCGCTGACGAGCGGGCCCGGGCTGTCAGTGGCGCGGGGGCAAAAATTTTGGGATTTTTCCCTGCCCCGGGCGAGTTTCGAACTCGGGCGCGCACGGTGCTTAGCGCGGCTCGTTCAGCCAGCAGGTTAGGTGCGGGTTAGTGAAAGGATTAGCGAGCGTTTGGGTTTAAGCAGCTAAACATGCAAGAACCGAAGCGCCGCGGCGGAGAGATCGACGCCGGCGGCCACTGTGAGCTGCGCCACGTGCGTATGGATGCCTCGGGTGTGCGGGTTCGTGCGGCGTACTCGTTTTTGGGGCTACGAATAGAGAGGGAAGGCCGGAGCCTTCGTGCTCTTCACGGCATCACGCGGGCACGCCATGCGGTGGCGGGGAGAGCTCCGGCGCCGGCGAATTGGCGCTCAAGTGTCAAGAAACTGAGGGGGAAAACCCGGAGGTGAAGCAGCTCACCGCGGGGAGCTCGTGGCGAGGTGGGACGGCGCGGGGACGACGGAATGCGACGAACCGGTGGCGGCGCTCCGGCGGTTTCTCGGTGGTTGACCGGGAAGAAGAAAAAGGGCGGCGGCGCCCCGTGCGATGGGCTAGGGTTAGGTTTAGGGTTTGCTGCTCCGGGGTGATTTAAAGAGAAAGGGGAGAGAGAGAGGAGGCAGTGGGGGGCTCGGTGGGGCGAGCTTGCCAGAAAGGGGGGACACCATGGCCAGCGTGTAAAGGAGGTCGGGCGCACTGCCGTACGAAGAAGAAGGAGATGGGGAGTGGGCCGGGCTAGGAGGCCGTTGGGCTGAGGTGGGCTAGCTTTGGCCCATCTCGGCCTGGCGCCTATTTTTTTTCTTCTTTTGTTTATTTTTCTTTTTTAAGACCTTTCTGATATTTTGTAAATTAACACAAACAGAATAGAAACATCACAACAAATTTTACACCATTTTTAATAGTTTCAAAATAGCCATATTAATATCTGGTTTGATTATTTATAGATAATTTGAAACTTCAATTGAATTTATTTGAGAAGCCTTTGAATTTAAAATAAGGATTTAAATTTGGAATTTGTATTTGAAGCAACATATTTAATTCATGCAAGCACATATGTAAAATGATGACATGATTCAACATTTTAATGCACAACCAAACACATGTTTATGGAAAGTTACAAATGGGCTGTTACACGCGTCCGTAGTGGGAGATTCTTCCTCGCCTCTTCGTCCAGATGGAGGCGATGAGCGCCCTGCTGCCGCGGGTCCCGAAGAGGACGCAGGCGCGGGAATGAGCGAAGCCCAGGCTAGCCTCCGAGCTCTCCCCGAGGTCGGGCTCTCGGGGCACGACACCGGAGCCGGGTCCTCCTCAAGCGAGGAGTTGGTCCTTCGAGGCTTGGACTGGAGCGTGGGGCACCGCGAGGTCGCCTTCGGCCTCGTGAGGGAATCCTTGGAGAGCTTGGAGGCGCACGTCGCCCTCGGGGAAATAAGGCTGGCCCAGCAGCGGGAGAAGCTCGCGAGGTCGTGGGCGTCCTTCCATGCGGCAGTCGAGGCGCGCCGGCTGGAGGACTTGGCGCTGCAGGCCGCCGCGAGGGGGCCACCCGCTTCGCCAAGGAAATCCGTGATGGGGCCACTCGCGACGCCGCAGAGCTTCTCTAGCCCCTCCAAGTGGAGCGCGATGCCGCTGCGGAGCTCCTGCGCGAGGCCACGGCTGAGCGCGAGGCGATGGAAGGCTCGCTGGCGCAGAAGCACCGCGAGCTGGGCCAGCTGGAGGCTTAGCTGCTCTCCGCCCACCAGGCTGCGCAGGCTACCCTGGAGGGTGACCGCAAGGGCCTTGCCGAGCGCGAACAGCGGCTGAGCCTCAAGGAGAAAGAGCTGCAGCAGCGCGACGAGTAACGCCTTCAGGTGGAGAAGGACCTGGTCATCCAGCGCGAGGCCCTCGAGGCGCGGTAAGGAGACCTGGTCCAGGCGATCTCGAAGTATGACGAGAACGTCGCTGCCCAGAAGCTTGTTTATGAGCGCTTCGAGCGGCGTTTCGCCGAGAATAAGAAGGTTGTAACAACCCGTTTGTAACTTTCCTTAAACATGTGCTTGCTTGTGCTATAAAATAGATCTTCATGTCATCATCTTACATATGTGGTTGCATTTAATTGGATATGTTGTTTCAAATTCAAATTCTAAATTTAAGTCTCTTATTTAAATTCAAATGCTTTTCAAATAAATTCAAATGAAGTTTCAAATTAATTATAAATATTCAAAATAGCAATTAAAATAAATAATTTAAAACTAATAAAATTGTTCTATAGTTTTTATTAGGTTTCTTTGCTGAATAGTTTTGTAATACAAAAAATCTGAAAGGGTTTAAAAAGAAAAACAGAACCAAAAAAAGTAAGAGACTGGCCGAGATGGGCCAAAATCCGGCCCACCTCAGCCAGTTGCCAGCCCAGCCCGCTTCCCCCATCTCCTTCTTCGTACGGAGACAGGGGAGCTTGCTTTCCAGGTGGCTATGGACCTCCCTCTCTCTGCCCCCTAGCCCCCACAGCTCGCCCCACTCTCCTCTCCTCTATTTATCGAACCGCAACCGCGCCGCAACAACCCTAACCCTATCCTCTTCTCTCTCCCTCGCCGCCACGCGCTCTGTACCCGCAATCGCCATTGCCATGAACGTCGTGGTGCCGAGCTCGACTCCCGCCGGTCCAGTCGCCTCGGCCTAGTCTAGGACACCGGGGCAGCGCGGCTTCATCCTCTACCGCCTCGACGCGACGAGCACCGCCGGGACCTCCCCTACGCGCCGCTCCGTCCCCGCTTATTCCCCACGCCGAACGCACGGACCGAGCTTCTTCTTCGACACCGACGCGCCGTCTCTGGCCTCCCCAAGCCATCCTCCTCTCGCCACCAGAAGCCCTCGGTGAGCATCATTGGTTTCCCCTCCTTTTCCCCTTCGATCCCGTCCCTGTTCGCTGCTATCTCCCCGGCTTCGGAGCTGCGCAACCACGGCCATGGCGCAACCGCACGCGCAGTAACACAGGGTGCCTCCGTGCGCCTTCCCTTTCGCACCCGAGTTCGAACACGCACCCGGCAACGTTGTCCCGCACCCAAGACGCACTCTAGCACACGCAACGCCGCCGGCCGAGGACGCCGCCGCAACTCACTGCTCCCATATTTTTCTTCAGTTTCGTCAGAGAGGCAAAGAACGAAACTTTTGATGTTTAAAACAAATTGAATCTAATCCTATCACTAACCTATCACGAACCTACTGGCTAAGCGCTGTGCGTCCGCACCCCCCGCGTCCGAGTTCGAATCTCCTAGAGCGCGTGGAAAAAGGCTCCTTTTTGTTGCGGGTCACTGACAGCCTGGCCCCACAGGTCAGCGACCGTGGAGCTAGCGCTTGGCCAGCACAGCGCCAGCGTGGCCCAGGGCCCGCTCGTCGGTGACCCTGGCTAGGCATGTGCACGGTGAGAAAAACCGAGGAGCCTGTAATTTTGCACCGGAGCCACTGCTTCCCAGTTTTTGCACAGATGACCTCTCCAGCTACTTTTCTATCACGGATAAGCCCCTGAAAATTTCAGAAACCCCCCTAGGCTTATAACTGCAATAAATTTAAATCTATAAACTCAAATAAAATAATCTTTATATGTTTTCATATCAGAAAGATGCAATAAACATTAATATAACATTATTACGTCATTTTGTATCATTTATTTTAAATGCTTAGTTTAATTCATGAAATGCAATTAAATAATTAAATAGGGAATGTTGGGGTAATAAATATATAATGCCCTAATTCCATTTAATTTGCTAATATCTTTTATACCATGTCTTGCCATGCTAATAAACATTTAATTTGATGTGCAGATAAAAAATTTGCAATTAAATACTAAATATTGAATGTGTTGGGCGGATAATTAATTAATGTCTACTCCATTTAAATTAATTAGATCACCACCTCTGCTATATATTAATTAACATTTAAATTGTTGGCTACCCAAATAACTTGCACAATAATCTTTTGCCGGGATTTCATCCCCGTTTTAAATATGACCTAATCATCTCATACCATAATGCACCATCCTTTGTTTGCACATTTCTCTGTATTGATTATTGCTTCCTATTGTCTGTATTTTGGCTTTCTCTGGGTAGACGACGACGTGCCTGCTGCGAGTCCCTACGATACTGAGGATCCAGTTTTCGTGCCAGGCCACGAGCTGCCAGGCAAGATTCTGCTAACCGGTTACACGATTGTTTGGTTTTTCATTCTTGCCTTTTGATCTATGCTATCCTCGTTATCGATTCTTGAACTGTGATCCCATCACATGTTTATCTTGCAGCCTATACAGCTATATCTCCACAACCTATAACCCCTTGCATGTTTATCTGTTGGCCTTTGCGAGTCGTCGTGCATGCTTAAAATTGGTTGAGCGAGTCGTTCCTTTGTCTTTTATCTCATATGCTTGGTATGATAGATTGTTCTACTATAATAAACTACTGTCTTATTTCGGGGTTCTATAATTAAAAGATAAGTCACCAGGCGGAAGGCCTTGCGAGGTGTTTTGTTCTGCTCAGTGTTGACTTAGGAACTGGGATTTTTTCCTCGGATCCAATTTTGAGCGCACTAACCACTTGTGGGCAGTGGTGGAGCTACAACATCTGGGGTCAGGGTGCACATAAATTCCACAACACATAAAACTCATTTTTAGGGGGTGCATACATGGTAAAAAAATGCTATTTAACAAAGAAATTTGTTACTAGCCGGGGTCCTGTGCACCCGACTAGCATATAGTAGATCCGCCGGTGCATGTGGGTGGTCCAATGGAGTCCACCCTCGACTTTGAACGGATCCTCAGCTCGTCCATGTGCCGCAAGTAGTTCGGGTTTTCCATTCGCTCATATGCATGTGCATGATGATGATGTTCGATGAGAGGTTACTTAATACGGGGGGTCATATAGGGGTGGTGCACGCGAAGCAGACAGTTCCTACTGTGGTTTGAGCCGCATGGCGCGTGGACACAAACTAATGAGTCCGCAATTGAGATTCGGCCGGACTCTTGACACAGGTAACAACTCATATGGGTGGCACTTGGACTTGCTGTAGTGAAGGAATGAGTCGTGTTGAGAGGCCCTAATGTTTTTGACTGGGTTGATCATGCGAGTATGGGTACTGTAGTGCACCCCTGCAGGGTATAATCTTATCGATGAGCCGTGTCCACGGTTATCGACGACTTTGGTGATGATGCTGGCTAACAAGATCTAGACAACTTACACCTAATCATTGGTTAATTAATTTGACTAGTAATATAGAATTACTTACACCCTAAATGGTAACTAAAATGGTTAACGTGTGAGTATTACCGGATTGCTTCCTCATACTTGGTTGAGGGGGTTAATTCGATAATGGGTTATGACTGGTGTTAGTTGTAGATGGCTACTTAAACGCTCTCTTATCCCTCTCTAAATTAGACGGAAGTTTTGTCTCTTTAGGTTGCTAGTGCTGCTGCCGCTAAGTACACCTCCCCCATACTTTGGGAATCTTACTGTTTTGTAACCTGTTAGCTTAACCTTGTTCGATACGCTTCGGTGTATTGACCCGTTCGCGGGTTGTGGTATTTCTGCAGTTGAGGATTCTTCGTACGACCAGGTTGGTGGATACTACTTGGAGTTCGACGACGAGATCTACGACGAGTAGTTAGAGTTCCCCTGGGCTACTTCCTGGTGGACTTGCATGGATGGGCCTTCTTTTTCGGTTTCGCTTTGAGCCCTTTGCTTCTTGTCTGTACTCACACCGGTTTGTTTTCCGCTGCATGATGTAATGTTGGGACATGTGTTCTCTGATTGGTGCCATTCGCTATATTTTTCTCAGTGAGAGCTTTTGGATATTATTTTCTTTCTTTGTGTCTTAGGTTTATTCTGTGGTTTCAACTTGTTAAAAATCCGACTCGTATACCATGTGTGTATGGTTGAAGTATACGAGTTGGAAGACTTTTTGGGTTCTTGCGTGCACAATCTGGCGTATGTGACATTCGGATCGCCAAGAGCTGTGGCCGATGATCCATTCCGAGCCAGGCCTGCATGTTCCTGGGATTGGTATTCCCCAGTATGCTCTTGGTTGCGTGGCCCAACCGATACGCTTTGTTTGTGTAGCCTGAATTCAGGGTTTGACAAAGGAGGCTGAGGAGCTCTCGTGGAGCGCGAGAAGAAGTTCCGCCAGTCCAACTCTCAGAAGTACCGCGACCTGGCCCAGAAGAAGGAGGACCGCTTCAAGGCCAAGCACGCCGCGGACGCTCAGCGGATCGCTGAGCTTGAAAAGGCCAACTCCAAGCTGGAGGCCCGCTGGAAGCGCGCCAAGGATGGCCGACGCTGAGCGGAAGAGGCCCGCGACGAGGTAGTTCACGGCCTCGACTCCTTGCCCAAGGACGTGGAGGAGCAGGTGGCTCCTGCGATGGAGCGGGCAGCTGAGGTGTGGGACTCAGCCTAGACGGCTAGCGCTCACGAAGCAGCGTGAGCGTATGTTCGAGGCGTTGGTCGCCCGGGGAAACGAGCTTGCCGTGCAGCTCGGCGCGGACGCGCCGCACACCGAGGTCCGAGGTCGTGGCGATACTGCCATGTACCTGGTATATTTTGACCAGATCTTCGCGGCCCTCGAGGGCCCTATCGCCGAGCTTCGCGAGATGATCGAGGACGAGAGTCGGTAGCTCCAGGGGGTGGTTGTTGATCGTATCTTCACCAACCTCAGGATCCTCACACCAGGTTTTGACCTCTCTACCGTGACAGAGGCCGCACAAGGCGAGGATGCGCACCGGGTCTCCAATTCCCTTCGCGAGGAAGTTGACGCCTTCTGCAACCGCTTCAGGCGTGCGGAGGCTGTGGAGGAGGACAGCGAGGAGGAGGCCGCCTCTGCCGAGACCAAGGAGGGCGCCGTGGAGGAGGTAGATGACCACGACACCTCCGCCTTAGCTGCACGCTGTTGCGCTTGTGTGCGCTTGTATCTGAAACAATCTTGTGTTTAGATATTTAAGACCTTTTGGCCTGTAATATACTCTTTATTGCTATTTTCTTTTAGCTTGCTTGCCCCTCGAGAGGTCTCTTTGGACACATCTTCATGTCTATTTGTTCTCTGCGTCGGTAGGACCCATCTCTTCGTGTCATGACTCCGCCACTTTGGTATGCAGGAGCAATGACTCCGCAAGGGCGGGGGGGGGGGGGGGGGAGTTTAGGCCTAGGAGAGGTAAGAGCCCTGAGTCTCGATGCTCAAGTGCCCCCCATAGACGTACAAGTAGTACATGAAGCGTAAGGTAAAGCGAAGTCGCTTGAGGGGCAAACGCGCGCTCAGAGGAAAAAACGCTCTCAAGGCGTCGGTGCGAGACTTAGCTTCTCGAGGTTTTCACTCTGTAGAGGATTTTTGCCTGGCGAGGAGGTCCTCTCGAGGGGTATTTCCCGGATGCCTCCTCACGCTTGCGGGGGCATTTCTTCCGTGTAGAAGTTAGAAGGGCGAACCCAAACGCTGGAACACGGTGCATGGGACTCGTGCGCGCTTATAGGTCCCCTCAGGCATTCCTCACGAGGAGAATAAGTACCAAGGTCCTCTGTAGAGATGGCGTGTTTGTGGGATCTTGCCCTCCAGCCAGAGCTCGGATCCTTGGGTTTTGCTTTGCTGCTGGTGTGTCATTTGAGGCACTGTCACCGTACTCAACCCCCGCTCGTGAGGTACGCATGTGGAGATATATAAGCGCACAGTTCAACAAAATAATGCGTAAATAAAACTCACCACCATATATTACATAGCGGCGCCGAGGCGCTAAGTTTACTTGGGAACGAAATTGTCTCATTATGCTTGGTGTTTCCAAGTTAATGTTTTGACCATGTCGAGGCATGGGGACCACCCATTAGTGGCAGAGACTCTCAACGGCCTGAGGTGGCTCGTTACAAGGAGAGCTCGGAGGGTTGACCCTCCAGGGAAGCTTTTGGAGCTTGGAGGTTTAAGCCGTGAGCTTTTAACCTCTATAGACAAAAAGTGCTTGGAGGTTGAGTCGTACGCCAGGTGGCTCCTGCGATGGAGCGGGCGGCTGAGGCGTCGGACTCAGCCTAGACGGCTAGCGCGCTCACGAAGCAGCGTGAGCATATGTTCGAGGTGTTGGTCGCTCGGGGCAACGAGCTTGCCGTGCAGCTCGGCGCGGACGCGCCGCACACCGAGGTCCGAGGTCGTGGCAATGCTGCCATGTACCTGGTATATTTTGACCAGATCTTCGCGGCCCTCAAGGGCCCTGTCGCTGAGCTTCGCGAGATGATCGAGGACGAGAGCCGGCAGCTCCTGGGGGTGGTTGTTGATCGTATCTTCACCAACCTCGGGATCCTCACACAAGGTTTCGACCTCTCTACCGTGACAGAGGCCGCACAAGGCGAGGATGCGCACCGGGTCTCCAATTCCCTTCGCGAGCAAGTTGACGCCTTCTGCAACCGCTTCAGGCGTGCGGAGGCTGTGGAGGAGGACAGCGAGGAGGAGGCCGCCTCTGCCAAGACCAAGGAGGGCGCCGTGGAGGAGGTAGATGACCACGACACCTCCGCCTTAGCTGCACGATGTTGCGCTTGCGTGCGCTTGTATCTGAAACAATCTTGTGTTTAGATATTTAAGACCTTTTGGCCTGTAATATACTCTTTATTGCTATTTTCTTTTAGCTTGCTTGCCCCTCGAGAGGTCTCTTTGGACTCATCTTCAAGTCTATTTGTTCTCTGCGTCGGTAGGACCCATATCTTCGTGCCATGACTCCGCCACTTCGGTATGCAGGAGCAATGACTCCGCAAGGCCGGGGGGGAGTTTAGGCTTAGGAGAGGTAAGAGCCCTGAGTCTCGATGCTCAAGTGCCCCCCATAGACGTACAAGTAGTACATGAAGCGTAGGGTAAAGCGAAGTCGCTTGAGGGGCAAACGCGCGCTCAGAGGAAAAAACGCTCTCAAGGCGTCGGTGCGAGACTTAGCTTCTCGAGCTTTTCACTCTGTAGAGGATTTTTGCCTGGCGAGGAGGTCCTCTCGAGGGGTATTTCCCGGATGCCTCCTCATGCTTGCGGGGGCATTTCTTCCGTGTAGATGTTAGAGGGGCGAACCCAAACGCTGGAACACTGTGCATGGGACTCGTGCGCGCTTATAAGTCCCCTCAGGCATTCCTCACGAGGAGAATAAGTACCAAGGTCCTCTGTAGAGATGGCGTGTTTGTGGGATCTTGCCCTCCAGCCAGAGCTCGGATCCTTGGGTTTTGCTTTGCTGCTGGTGTGTCATTTGAGGCACTGTCACCGTACTCAGCCCCCGCTCGTGAGGTACGCATGTGGAGAGATATAAGCGCACACTTCAACAAAATAATGCGTAAACAAAACTCACCAACATATATTACATAGCGGCGCCGAGGCGCTAAGTTTACTTGGGAACGAAATTGTCTCATTATGCTTGGTGTTGCCAAGTTAATGTTTTGACCATGTCGAGGCATGGGGACCACCCATTAGTGGCAGAGACTCTCAACGGCCTGAGGTGGCTCGTTACAAGGAGAGCTCGGAGGGTTGACCCTCCAGGGAAGCTTTTGGAGATTGGAGGTTTAAGCCGTGAGCTTTTAACCTCTATAGACAAAAAGTGCTTGGAGGTTGAGCCGTACGCCAGGTGGCTCCTGCGATGGAGCGGGCGGCTGAGGCGTCGGACTCAGCCTAGACGGCTAGCGCGCTCACGAAGCAGCGTGAGCGTATGTTCGAGGCGTTGGTCGCTCGGGGCAACGAGCTTGCCGTGCATCTCGGCGCGGACGCGCCGCACACCGAGGTCCGAGGTCGTGGCAATGCTGCCATGTACCTGGTATATTTTGACCAGATCTTCGCGGCCCTCGAGGGCCCTGTCGCTGAGCTTCGCGAGATGATCGAGGACGAGAGCCGGCAGCTCCTGGGGGTGGTTGTTGATCGTATCTTCACCAACCTCGGGATCCTCACACCAGGTTTCGACCTCTCTACCGTGACAGAGGCCGCACAAGGCGAGGATGCGCACCGGGTCTCCAATTCCCTTCGTGAGCAAGTTGACGCCTTCTGCAACCGCTTCAGGCGTGCGGAGGCTGTGGAGGAGGACAGCGAGGAGGAGGCCGCCTCTGCCAAGACCAAGGAGGGCGCCGTGGAGGAGGTAGATGACCACGACACCTCCGCCTTAGCTGCACGATGTTGCGCTTGCGTGCGCTTGTATCTGAAACAATCTTGTGTTTAGATATTTAAGACCTTTTGGCCTGTAGTATACTCTTTATTGCTATTTTCTTTTAGCTTGCTTGCCCCTCGAGAGGTCTCTTTGGACTCATCTTCAAGTCTATTTGTTCTCTGCGTCGGTAGGACCCATCTCTTCGTGCCATGACTCCGCCACTTCGGTATGCAGGAGCAATGACTCCGCAAGGCCGGGGGGGAGTTTAGGCCTAGGAGAGGTAAGAGCCCTGAGTCTCGATGCTCAAGTGCCCCCCATAGACGTACAAGTAGTACATGAAGCGTAGGGTAAAGCGAAGTCGCTTGAGGGGCAAACGCGCGCTCAGAGGAAAAAACGCTCTCAAGGCGTCGGTGCGAGACTTAGCTTCTCGAGGTTTTCACTCTGTAGAGGATTTTTGCCTGGCGAGGAGGTCCTCTCGAGGGGTATTTCCCGGATGCCTCCTCATGCTTGCGGGGGCATTTCTTCCGTGTAGATGTTAGAGGGGCGAACCCAAACGCTGGAACACGGTGCATGGGACTCGTGCGCGATTATAGGTCCCCTCAGGCATTCCTCACGAGGAGAATAAGTACCAAGGTCCTCTGTAGAGATGACGTGTTTGTGGGATCTTGCCCTCCAGCCAGAGCTCGGATCCTTGGGTTTTGCTTTGCTGCTGGTGTGTCATTTGAGGCACTGTCACCGTACTCAGCCCCCGCTCGTGAGGTACGCATGTGGAGAGATATAAGCGCACACTTCAACAAAATAATGCGTAAACAAAACTCACCAACATATATTACATAGCGGCGCCGAGGCGCTAAGTTTACTTGGGAACGAAATTATCTCATTATGCTTGGTGTTGCCAAGTTAATGTTTTGACCATGTCGAGGCATGGGGACCACCCATTAGTGGCAGAGACTCTCAACGGCCTGAGGTGGCTCGTTACAAGGAGAGCTCGGAGGGTTGACCCTCCAGGGAAGCTTTTGGAGATTGGAGGTTTAAGCCGTGAGCTTTTAACCTCTATAGACAAAAAGTGCTTGGAGGTTGAGCCGTACGCCAGGTGGCTCCTGCGATGGAGCGGGCGGCTGAGGCGTCGGACTCAGCCTAGACGGCTAGCGCGCTCACGAAGCAGCGTGAGCGTATGTTCGAGGCGTTGGTCGCTCGGGGCAACGAGCTTGCCGTGCATCTCGGCGCGGACGCGCCGCACACCGAGGTCCGAGGTCGTGGCAATGCTGCCATGTACCTGGTATATTTTGACCAGATCTTCGCGGCCCTCGAGGGCCCTGTCGCTGAGCTTCGCGAGATGATCGAGGACGAGAGCCGGCAGCTCCTGGGGGTGGTTGTTGATCGTATCTTCACCAACCTCGGGATCCTCACACCAGGTTTCGACCTCTCTACCGTGACAGAGGCCGCACAAGGCGAGGATGCGCACCGGGTCTCCAATTCCCTTCGTGAGCAAGTTGACGCCTTCTGCAACCGCTTCAGGCGTGCGGAGGCTGTGGAGGAGGACAGCGAGGAGGAGGCCGCCTCTGCCAAGACCAAGGAGGGCGCCGTGGAGGAGGTAGATGACCACGACACCTCCGCCTTAGCTGCACGATGTTGCGCTTGCGTGCGCTTGTATCTGAAACAATCTTGTGTTTAGATATTTAAGACCTTTTGGCCTGTAGTATACTCTTTATTGCTATTTTCTTTTAGCTTGCTTGCCCCTCGAGAGGTCTCTTTGGACTCATCTTCAAGTCTATTTGTTCTCTGCGTCGGTAGGACCCATCTCTTCGTGCCATGACTCCGCCACTTCGGTATGCAGGAGCAATGACTCCGCAAGGCCGGGGGGGAGTTTAGGCCTAGGAGAGGTAAGAGCCCTGAGTCTCGATGCTCAAGTGCCCCCCATAGACGTACAAGTAGTACATGAAGCGTAGGGTAAAGCGAAGTCGCTTGAGGGGCAAACGCGCGCTCAGAGGAAAAAACGCTCTCAAGGCGTCGGTGCGAGACTTAGCTTCTCGAGGTTTTCACTCTGTAGAGGATTTTTGCCTGGCGAGGAGGTCCTCTCGAGGGGTATTTCCCGGATGCCTCCTCATGCTTGCGGGGGCATTTCTTCCGTGTAGATGTTAGAGGGGCGAACCCAAACGCTGGAACACGGTGCATGGGACTCGTGCGCGCTTATAGGTCCCCTCAGGCATTCCTCACGAGGAGAATAAGTACCAAGGTCCTCTGTAGAGATGACGTGTTTGTGGGATCTTGCCCTCCAGCCAGAGCTCGGATCCTTGGGTTTTGCTTTGCTGCTGGTGTGTCATTTGAGGCACTGTCACCGTACTCAGCCCCCGCTCGTGAGGTACGCATGTGGAGAGATATAAGCGCACACTTCAACAAAATAATGCGTAAATAAAACTCACCACCATATATTACATAGCGGCGCCGAGGCGCTAAGTTCACTTGGGAACGAAATTGTCTCATTATGCTTGGTGTTGCCAAGTTAATGTTTTGACCATGTCGAGGCATGGGGACCACCCATTAGTGGCAGAGACTCTCAACGGCCTGAGGTGGCTCGTTACAAGGAGAGCTCGGAGGGTTGACCCTCCGGGGAAGCTTTTGGAGCTTGGAGGTTTAAGCCGTGAGCTTTTAACCTCTATAGACAAAAAGTGCTTGGAGGTTGAGCCGTAAGCTGCCTCTTCCGCCAGATGTCTTGACGTGACAATGATCACAGGCGTGACGATGATCACGTTCTGCGTTTGTTCCTTCTGGATACAATTTTTTTTTGAGGTTTAAGCCGTGAGCTTTTAACCTCTGGAGACAAGTGCTTGGAGGTTGAGTCGTAAGCTGCCTCTTCCGCTAGATGTCTTGACGTGACAATGATCACGGGTAGAACTTGCGTAGGTGCATGATGTTCCATGGATTCTTGACGGGGATGCCGTCTTCGGTTTCGAGGCGAGCCGTGCCAGGCCTGGTGATGTGGGTGACCCTCTAGGGGCCTTCCCACATCGGGGACAGCTTGTGGAGGCCTTCCCTGGAGAGGGTTCGCCTGAAGACGAGATCGCCTGTCTCCAGGGTACGCGAGCGCATGTTGCGTCTGTGGTAGCGTCTCAGGTCCTGCTGATATTTGGCCGCTCGAAGGGCGGCGCGGCGTCGTAGTCCTTCAAGGAGCAGCAGGTCGTCGTTGTGGAGGTCCTCTTGCTGGTCCTTGTTAAAGGCAAGGACCCGCGGGGATCCATGCTTTATCTCTGTGGGGAGGACTGCTTCGGCTCCATAGACGAGGGCGAACGGTGTTTCCCGCGTAGGCTTGGGTGGCGTTGTGCGGATGGACCAGAGCACCGAAGGAAGCTCATTGATCCATCCCTTGCCGTGGCCTTTGAGGATGCCGAAGGTCCTGGTCTTCAGGCCCTTTAGGACTTCTGCGTTTGCACGCTCAGCCTGTCCGTTGCTTTGCGGATGAGCAACTGAGGCGAAGCAGAGCTTGATGCCCATTCTTTCACAGCAGTCTCTGAAGATGCCACTGATGAATTGCGAGCCATTGTCGATGATGATGCGGTTAGGCACTCCGAAGCGGCAGACCAGCCCTCTGATGAACTTCACCGCCGCGCCTGTTGTGATTGTGCGTGTCGCCTCCACTTCGGGCCACTTAGTGAACTTGTCGATGGCCATGAAGAGGTAGCGATATCCGCCTTGCTCTATTGGGAAATGTCCCAGGATGTCCAGCCCCCAGACCGCGAACGGCCAGGAGAGCGGAATGGTCTGTAGCCCCAGCGCAGGTTGGTGGATTTGCTTGCCGTGGAATTGGCTGGCTTTACATGCTTTGACGATGTCTACTGCATCCTGAAGTGCTTGAGGCCAGTAGAAGCCGCTCCTGAAGACTTTGCCTGCGAGGGTGCGGGCGCACGAATGATGGCCGCATTCCCCGCTGTGGATGTCCTTGATCAGCAATTTGCCTTCTTCAGGAGGAACGCATTTGAGCGCGGCGCTTGCGGTAGAGATTTCCTTCGAGGATTTGGTAAGATATTGCTTGTCGGGCGATTCGCTCCGCTTCAACATCTTCCTCGGGAAGGATCCCTCTGTCGAGGTAATCTTTGATCTCGTCGATCCATCCTGCTCTTGATGCACCGCTGTGAGCAACAGACGCTCCCCTGTGGGGGGCCCACAATCTGGAGCCCCGTTTGCGGGTGGTGACGGGAGCGCTTCGTCTGCGCTTGCGGGCATGGCCTCCTGAGGCTGCTTTATGGATGCCTTGACGAGCCTTTCTTCAAAGACGCCTGGCGGCTGAGCTTGCCTCTTTGATGCGCGCTTGGCGATGTCATCAGCCTCTTGGTTCTCCTTTCTTGGGATATGCATGAGCTCCATTCCCCTGAAGTGCTTTTCAAGCCTACGGACCTCTTCAAGGTATGCGGCCATGTGGTCGTCCTTGGGATTGTAGCTTTTGTTAGAGAAGTTGACGAGCAACTGGCAGTCGCCCTTGATGAGTAGACGCTTGATGCCTAGGGCGATTGCGGCGCGTAGGCCAGCAAGCAGGCCTTCGTACTCAGCGATATTGTTGGAGATCTTGTCGATTCCGAAGCACAGCTGGACCGCGTAATACAGCTTGTCGCCTTTTGGTGATATCAGGACCACGCCAGTCCCACCGTGGCGAAAAGCGTAAGCTCAGTCGAACTTCATGGTCCAATGGCTGGGCATTTTATCTCCAAGGGGCTCCTGTTCTTCTCCCAAAGGCTCTTCAGGGGTTGGGTCAGTCCATTCGGCGACGAAGTCTGCCATCGCTCTTCCTTTGATTACCCTTGTGGTATCGAAGCGCAAATTGAATGGCTGTAGCTCTATGTTCCATCCTGCGACATGATCTGTGGCGTTTGGGTTGCGCAGGATTTGCTCCAGGGGGAAATAGGTGACCACCGTGATGGGGTGCCCCTGGAAGTAGTGTCGCAGCTTTCTAGGGGCGATGAGTAGTGCGAGGAGGAGCTTCTGCTGCATTGTATACCGCTCGCGAGCATCACGCAGTACTGTGCTGACGAAGTAGACTGGATGCTCGACGAGGGTGGTTTCTATAGCCTTGGCGTCTTTTGCCTGGGGGGGCTCAGCTAGGCCCTCAAGGGGGTTGGCCTCAAGGGGCTTGTCATGGGCCTCGAGGGGGTTGGCCTCCTGGGGCTTGTCATTGGCCTCGAGGGGGTTGGCCTCCTGGGGCTTGTCATGGGCCTCGAGGGGGTTGGCCTCCTGGAGCTTCTCAGGCTCCCTGGCGGGATCTTCTTGCAGCAGTTGACTTGGGGCGGGCCTCTCTTGGGGCTTTGGGCTTGGCGGTGGGTTTGTGAGGGCTGCCCTTTCGTCGAGCACTGGCTTTGGCTTTGGAGTGGTTGCACTCTTCTTGTGGAGTACTGGCTCTTCCCTTTCTACCACAAGGACGACACTGGCTGTCTGTGGGGTGGCTGATAGGTACAGCTTCAGGTGCTCGCCTGATCTTGGGGCGACCATTACTGGTGGGCTGGCCAGGTACTTCTTCAAGTCCTCGAACGCTTTCTCAGCTTCAAGGGTCAGCTTGAAAGTGCCCGTTCTTTTCATGATTTTGAAGAATGGCAGGGCCCTTTCGCCGAACTTGGAGATGAATCTACCCAAGCTGGCCATGCAGCCTGCTAGGCGTTGCATGTCCTTGAGCCTGCGTGGAGGTTGCATGCCCTCTATGGCCTTGATTTTGTCTGGGTTTGCCTCTATGCCCCGATGGGACACGAGGAACCCAAGAAATTTGCCTGAAGGTACTCCAACGATGCATTTGGCGGGGTTTAGCTTGATGTTCACCTTGCGCAGGTTGGCGAAAGTCTCTTCAAGGTCCCCGAGGAGAGTGTTTCCCTCTCGGGATTTTACGACGATGTCATCGACATATGCCTCAGCGTTTCTACCCATTTGCTCGCCAAGTGCCATCCTCATTATCCTCTGGAAAGTGGCTCCGGCATTTTTTAGGCCGAAGGGCATGCAAACATAGAAATACACACCACAAGGGGTGAGGAAAGCCGTCTTCTCCTCATCTTCCTAAGCCATTTTTATCTGATGATAACCAGAGAAAGCATCGAGGAAACAGAGGAGGTCGCAGCCTGTCGTGGAGTCCACGATCTGGTCAATTCTTGGCATGGGATAAGGGTCCTTGGGGCAGGCCTTGTTTACATTAGTGTAGTCAATGCAGAGGCGGCCTCCTCCGGCGGGTTTTGGGACTACCACACCGTTGGAGAGCCAGGTAGGGTGCGCGACTTCGCGGACAACCTTTGCCGCTTTGAGCTTCTCGACCTCTTTGACAATGAACGCTTGCTTCTCGGGGGCTTGTTTTCTTGCTTTTTGCTTGACGGGGCGCGCGTTTGGGCACACGGCTAAGTGGTGCTCGATCACCTCCCTCGGTACACCAGACATATCTGACGGTCTCCATGCGAACAAGTCAGAGTTTGCCTGGAGGAAGGCGACGAGCGTGCTTTCCTATTTGGGAGGCAGCGTGGCGCCAATGGTGATGCTAGCCCCCGAGCCTTCAGCCCCCGAGCATCTAGAGCTTAGAGAGATCTTTTTCGTAGCGCCTGTCTCCTAGGAGAACAACTGCTTCTTCTTCTTGGGTCTCTCGAGAGGCTCCATGTCCTTGTCTATGGCAATGCCATGGCGGCGGCCTTGTAGGCCGTCTCGACAGCGCGCACAGCATCCAGGACATGTCCACGGATGGTGATTGTGCCAAGGCTGCCGGGGACCTTGACAATGTTGTAGGCATGATGCGTGACGGCCATGAATTTCGCGAGCGCGGGGGTAGCCAAGGATGGCATTGTAAGGTAGGCCGATGTGCGCGACATCAAAGTCGATGTGCTCGGTGCGGGAATTTTCCTTGCTTCCGAAGGTGACGGCAATCCTGACCTGGCCCAGAGGCTCGATCGAACCGCTGGTGACTCCCGTGAAGGGCCTGGAGGGCATGAGCCGCTCGTAGGGAACTTGAAGCGCTTCGAACGTATCTGTGGAGATAACATTCAGGCCTGCTCCACCATCGATGAGAGTCTTGGAGACAGCAACGTTGTCGATGGTGGGGCTGCAGACCAGCGGGAGGGTTCCAACAGAGTTGGTGGACTTGGGTTGGTCTTGAGCGTCGAAGGCGATGGTGTACTGTGACCACTTGAGGGGCCTGGAGGTCTCAGTTCTTGGGAGGGCGTCGTTGAGCTCGCGGGCGAACTGCCTGAACTGATTGTTCGACTTTGGCGCCTGCGCCCCACCAAGGATGCAGGCAATGGCGCCTCTTGGGGCTTGGTAGCCACCATCTTCCTCGTCAGGGAGATTGCCATTCTTTTCCGCGGCATTGGCCTGATTGCCAGATGGCTTCTGGTAGCCGCTCTTGCGTCCGCTCCCGCGGTAGCCACGTCCTCGGCCACGGCCGCCACTGCCTTCTGCTTGCTCGTGCTCCTTGCTCAGCCTCTTGAGGTCAAAGTAAGATTATGTAGAGTGACCGCGCCTGTTGTGGTAGATGCAGAAAGGGCGGTGGTCATCTTTCCTCTCACCAGGCTCAGGGGAGTCCCTGCGGGTGCCCTTCGCGTCAGGCTCTGCCGCGAGAACCGTGGTGGCCTTGCGTTTGGGCTCCTCCTTCTTTTTCTGGCTCCTAGACCCCTCAGTGTGCTCGTCCCCTCTCGAGGACATCTTGACGAAGAGGAGTCCCTCTTCAGCCTTGGCGCACTTGTCCGCCAGGTCAAACAACTTCACCACAGAAGTGAGCTTATCGTGGATGCCTAGCTTCTCGAGCATCCTGCTGTTTGTGACGCCCTCGCGGAAGGCAGCGATGACCTGGGTGTCAGGGATGTTCGGGATCTTGTTGCGCACTTGGCTGAAGCGCTGGATGTACTTGCGGAGCGTCTCATCCTTCTTCTGCACCACAGCACGCAGGTCGTTGTGGGTGAGGGCGAGCTCGTACGTCCCTCTTGAAGTTGGAGACGAACTGCTTGCAGAGCTCCTCCCAAGAGTTCACGGAGTCCTCGGGGAGGTTCAGGAGCCACGACAGGGCAGAATCGCGAAGCGCGTGTGAGAACCAGTTGGCCATGACCTTGTCGTCTCCACCTGCAGCTTGGATGCAGGTGGTGTAGAGCTGCAGGAACTCGATGGGGTTACTGGAGCCATCGTAGCCCTTAGGGAGAGCCGTCCTGAACTTCGGGGGCCAGACCACGCGACGGAGGGAGCGTGTGAACGCCATGCAGCTTGTGGCGTATGTGGCGACCGCATGCTGCAGCGCACTGTGGTTCTGCTGGCCCGCCTGGCCGATCTCCTCCACTAGCCTGTTCTGACGGTTGCGCTGGAGCTCCATCCCCACGCGAGCGTCGGGCGCGGTGCGCTGCACGATCAAGCAATTGTGCGGCGAGGACGCGTGCGAGGTTGCCCTCTGCGTCGCGGGGGCGGAGGCGCGTTTGTTGCGGCCGTGCCCGTGAGAGAGGGGTGCACGTTGGACTGCGACGGAGCGGGGCGCGTCGTGGCAATACCGACGAGGTGGTTGAGGCGCTCCAGCCACTGTTCGTGGGCCTCAGCGGTGTGCTGGTAGCGGAGAAGCTCATGCGCCATGAGCAGCGCGGTGTGAAGCGCAGGATCCGTCCTGCCTGGGTCGGAACCGCTCGGGCGATGCGTCCGGTGCGACGACTGTGCATCCTCCTGGTGCTCGGAGTTGCGTTCTGGCTCCTCCGCATGAGGGCCCGAGGGGGCGCGCTCTTCATGGCGGGGTCGGCCCCGTCGTGCGCGGGTGGCCGTGGTGCCCGGTGGGGCGCGTGCTCCTTTAGGCGCGCGTCGGCTGACGTGGGCGGCGCGGGTTGCGCAGTTGTTCGCCATGGCGCGGAGACGGCTCGAAGGTCGTTGACGCGCCTCAACCCCCTACCTGGCGCGCCAAATGTCGGGTTATGACTCCCTAGAATCGGGGGTAGTCACTTCCTGAAATGTAGTTCGTGAAGGGGATTGAACGCGGAGGTCATGACCCTCGAGGGACACGGCGACGATGCTCGCCGGACCTGAAGACGAAACACCCACGACAGAGATAGACACCGGCCCGTACCCAGGTTCACGGCCCTCGTGAGGAGGTAAGACCGCTACTCCTGCTTGTCTGTATTGGATTACGGTGGTTACAGTACAGCAGAGCTTACCGAGGGCCCCCTTGTGGCAGTTCTTGTCTGGGAGAGAAGCGATGATCTTCTTTCTCCTCCAGCCAGAGGCTATCCTACTTGGTACTGCTAGGGTTTACAAGCGTGGTTGCAAGCAATTGGCCGACCCTTGCTACGATGGAGGTCTTGGTGCTTTTATAGGCGCCTCCGGCGCTCTCCTTCTGCTTGGCCTTTAAGGTGGTTCCCACACGGCAGTGGCGTGGAGGTGCAGGAGTCCACCGCTGCCCCCTCGTCCATCGACGCGGTCCATCACTGATAAAGGTGGGCGCGGTGGCCGACAGGCGGCCGACCGCGCTGTACTGTCCGCAGGGAAGGCAGACTCTGAGGTGGAGCCCTTGATGACGTTCTCTTTGGAGGGTTGCACCGTCCACATGCTTTATCACCAGAGTGCAAGGTCTTGGCAGTCCTGCCGCAGGCGGCGCAAATTTATTGACTCCTTTATCACCAAAACGGCAACGGGGGTGCTTGCGTCACCACGTGGGCGTGGCAGAGGCCATGTGCGTCTCGTCGTACTTCCTTGGTCGCGACGTTTCCCCTCAGGCTTGGGGAGGCCTGTGGAAGGATTCCCGTTGACTTCCCTCCAGGCGCGCTGGCGCCTCGGGAGGGTCTCTTGAAGCGAGGGACCCCTTGAGGCCCTCGTTTCCTCTCCAGGCCCTCGAGGGGAATTGCCTCTCGAGGGTCCCACCAGGCGGCGAGGCCTGGTCCTTAGTCGTTCGTCTGATAAGTCCGCGTGCGAGGCCTGGGGGGAGTGGGCTCTCCATACCCCAGTTCCCACTGGGCCGACAGTGTTGACCATCTGTTTTGTGGTGTTTGTATGTTATGTGTTGATGTTAATCAAGTGTGTTACTGTATGTTGAATTCTTCAATATTAATGTTGATGTGAAACCTCTCATCTAGTAACTGGTATTTGCTGGAGCTTTTATTCTGTTGTGAACTGATTTTACACAGGAGCATAAGTATTCATGATGCTAAACTTGTGCACACATTCATCAAACACAAATAACTAGCATTATTAGATAGAAACTGGTAGCACTATTACATAAATAGCTGGAGGTCTAAAAGGAGCACACTTGGTATCACTTGATCATACATCTGGAAGTCTCAAAGGAGCACAATAGGTAGCAATATTACATAAATATCTAGCAGACTGCCTAAAAAGGAGCACACTTGGTAGCACTTGATCATACATCTTGATTTTACACGACGTATTCACATATAGTTTATCAGGCGTGAACACATAGAGTCAAACATTGGCAGAAGTTCTTAAAGGAACCAATCAGTCATCGTCTTTCCGCTTTAAGCTGGATGTCCTTTAGCAAGGCCTTATGGTCTGCCCTGATCAGAATCATACACCCGTTTTGCGCTTCATATCTGACATGATCTTTAAAGCTCTCCCATGTCTGATATTCCTCATCATCAAATGGACATGTGTGAGTAATATCTGCAAACAAATCGATGGGTGTTCCCCATCTAGTGCCTCCACAACCTTCGATATGTAAGAATCCTTATTTGTATTGTACTACATGTGTGAAAGAAACAATCAGAAACATAATTGATGGAAAACAAGTAGCATGCCCTGTATAAAATAGCCTAATATAAACTCTAGAAGAATTAGGGTTTATCTGACACACCTCCTTCCTTGACTTGACGTCAGACACATCTGTCTCTGGATCCTTATAGAGCATGTGCTTCAACAAGGCCGTATGGTTTGCCCTGGTTTGATTCCCCTTCCCATGTTTCAATTCATGTATAGCATGGTCTATCATGATTTTCCAGTACCCACGAAAACCAGCAAAGGGACATGTGACTTTCCAAAGCTCAACTATATTGATTGTAAAGTTCTTCAGCTTCTCGAAAACCTTCCGTGTGTAAGAAACCATATTTATATTCTCCATTGAATCACCAGACTCGTACTGCATGTGTGAAAGAAATAATCAAAAACATAATTGGTGTAAAACAAGTATGCTCTATCGAGCATGACCTACTCTACATACTAGGTCAAGTAGTTTTTTACTGGCTCACCTCCTGGTCGGAGGAGAATAATTCTTCGAGAGTAAAAATTGGTGACCTCCTCGCCTGGATCACCTCTTGTTCGGAGTTTGTCTCCCACTCTTTAACCACAGCGTTGGTGCATTGGAGGTCTTGCTCCTTTTTAAGGTCGCATCGGTGACAAGGTCAACATCCATGCATCCATCTCCGCCCTCGTTCTTCAGTGGCGCCTGCTCCTCAAGGACGGCAGAGGCGTTGCCCTCACCATCGGCCAGTACCTCCCCATAAGTGGCCGTCAACGGCTATTATTCTGTGGAGGATACGAGGTGTTGTTCCTTTTGTAAGGCCGCGTCGGTGACGCGGTCAGCCTCCGGCGTCCATCTCGGCCCTCGTTTTTCAGTGCCGACTGCTAGGTGGTGACAATACAATCAACATGGCT
The DNA here is from genome assembly GCA_026929855.1 of Poa annua. Classification (NCBI taxonomy): domain Eukaryota; kingdom Viridiplantae; phylum Streptophyta; class Magnoliopsida; order Poales; family Poaceae; genus Poa; species Poa annua. Next base: position 20,858,476 of record CM049432.1, on the reverse strand, counting down.
TAATCTATATACAGTTACATACACTAGATGAAATTAATAGCGTTTCACATGCTAACCTCCTGATCATACAAGCAGTTGTGATCTATATATGGCGAATTCATACTCTTGCTGGATGAAGGCACGTATGTCTCTGGCTCCTTAAGGACGGCAGTGCGGTTGCCCTCACCATCGGCTACCACATCCCCACCAGTGGCCTTCAGCGGTTGTTGTTTTGTGGATACGAGGTGTTGATCCTCCTTTTGTAAGGCCGCATCAGTGAGGCAGTCAGCATCCTGGCACCCCTCTCCATCGGCTACTACCTCCCCATCAGTGGTCTTCACTCTCTGCTGCTCAGTGGTGGCTGGGTTATGCTCCTCCTTCTGTAAGGCCACAACGGTGACGCGGTCAGCACCCTGGTGTACATCTCCGCCCTCAGTCTTAATTGGTGGCTGCTAGACGGTCACGATGTCCTTTTGGCCCGCTTGGAATGTTGGTTCTATTTCTGGTGCGGATTCATCCGAAGTTACTAGATCATGATTATGATCAAGCACAACTTTCTGAATATTCCATATACCCTCTCGGCTGATGCTGAACTGAACACGAGCTGGACAACATTTCCTTGGAGCAGATGAGCAAACCATGTATCTACTACGTAAAGTCCCATCACTCCGATGTTTTTTCTGGATTTTATTTAAACTGAATCATTTAATTCTAGCATATGAGTTATAAAATGTATATGCCTCATCTTCAGATTTGAAAGTCATCCCTGTTAACGGAACAATCTGCTTAGATGATACATTCTGAACATCAGGCTGCAACAATGAGAATATGTAGGATTCATATGTTAGTGATACACATATATATATATATACTGATATTGCGCAGCAATCACACGGATATGTTTGTAAATAATGAGAATCTGTTTGTAAATTTTACTTTATCAACATGAAGCGACTCTATGTTTGAATCATTTGTGGGATCCATGCACCATACATCCACGGCCTTTCCTCCGCCCGGACTCGTCATCAATCTGGCAAGATGTCAACTAATCACGAAATATGAAATTTGAATGAATTCAACATAAGAAGATAGAAAGGTGTATAATGTTGTTAGTTACAAGGAGAGGGGACGATCCATCCACTTAGAGGGGGCCTTTCACCGCCTTGCCGTCGGCAGTGTCTGGGATTCTTGCGGCACCAGTCAGCGGCGTTAGTGTTGTGGATTCTTGCTGCACCAGGTTGACGGCGGCCGAACGGGGCAACACGCATCAGCCGGATTTCCAAGCCCTAGCCACACACGCGAAAGAGTCTCACCGCCCTCGATCTTTTTTTTTAGTTTCGTCGCCCTCGATCTGTGTTGCAGCAGTTTGGACGCCACGTTCCAAGGATTCCACTACCCACGTATTAGGCTAGTAGACCAAATGATTTGACACAGTACCACGCATTCGTAAGACCACATGTCGTGGTGGTGTCACGGCAGATGCCATAGGATGGCTAATTTGTGGGGCCGATGGACGTTGGTGGATCCGGGGAGGGATAGCAAGCTGAAGAGCTCACACGGGGAGGATCCCGGTAAAACCGAGATCTCCCAAGAACAAGGAATAAGATCTAAGTGCAAAGGGGAAGATCTAACAAACACAAACAAATGCACGAAGGCACACAGCACACACACGATATACCCAGGTTCAGGGCCCTCGTGAGGAGGTAACACCCCTACTCCTGCCTTTCCTCTCTATATATTGGTGGTACAAGGAATACAACTTGCTACAAGATCTGTCAAAGGAAGGAGTACAAAGAACTGGATGAACTCAAGGTTAGAAAGAGTAACTGCTCTAAGAGTAAATTTGACTATAGCTTTGGCTCTGAAGTTGGTCTCTCCCTCTCAGGAGCAGTTATGGCGCCTTTTATAGAGTCCCGGCCAGGAGGGCCGGAAACCCTAACTTGGCTTGGCCCCACCGGACAGGCCTAGCCGGCATGCCGTCACCGGCTAGAGCGACCTAGTCGCCGGGCTATCCGTTGTAGCCCCTTCGTCATCATCTCGTTAAGGACGGCAGGCGCCGTCCTGCATCATCATTGTCCCCTTGTCAGAGACAAGACATGTCTTTGCCCATCCCGGATAGCCTTTTCCGGATTGCCGGGCTAGGCATGTCAGGTCTTGTCGTACCACGATCATACCGGCTGACGCGCTCCCGTGTCAGGCGGGAGGTGACCATGCTTCCGTGTCAGGCGGGAGGTGACCATGCTTCCGTGTCAGGCGGAACGGTACTTCCCCCCGCGACAGACGGGAAGGCCTGCTCTAGACCGTTGACGGCCTACCGGAAGCCCTCACGCCGGCTACCTCCTCGCTTGCCACTGTGAGCTTCTGCATAAGATCAACACCGAGACATACATTCCGGTTAGCACCTACCGGACAACCTATCCGGTAAAACCGAGTACACCTCCTTCCGGGAGTCTCCTTGGACCACGAGACTCGGGACCCTTTCCGGATACGTCCGAGCTCGTCTCAGGATGAGTATCTCTAGGCCTAGCCTCCCGAAGATGTCTTAGCCTATCGGCAAAGACATCTTCGAGAAGCTAGTTCTTAGAGGAACCACCCGCTCATGCTTGTGCTGCGATTATGAGGGCCGGGGGTGTCTATTTATAGCTGCCAGATCTGACCGTTGCGGCTGCCAGGAGGCACTTTGCCCTCTTCCAGTGCCCAAGGGTCAAGCTGCCCTTTCGGCACACCAGGAGGTGTCCCTTGCTGTCGCCAAAGGTCAAGTACTGTTGGCACTTACTGGACTATACCGGGATCTGCCCCTACCCGGGGGGCAGCCCCCCGACACTAGTCCCCGAAGCTAGTGCTGCACAGCGACCTCGGATGATGTGCGGGATCAGCTTTAAACAACAATTATCTTCCGAGAACACATGGCACCATCCTTTTATTCCATGCCGAGATCGATTCTTCCCGAGATCTTCTTACCGAGGTCTTCCCACCGAGACTGTCTTAACCGGGAGGCGAAGCCTGCGACCGGATAGCACCATCTCAGTGAATCTTGACCGTTGGCCTCCCGATGAATTCGAGACAGTGAGCCAGGGCCCACCTGACGTCCCGTCTGCGCAGAGACGCACTCGAGTGCCCCTGCGCGAGCACGCCGTCGCTTGGGTTCCCGCGCCAGGGAGCCGCATCCGATCCGGAATCCAACCGTTGGGGCCATGTGGCCCTCGGTGTGGCCGGATCGGGCGCTCCGGATAGTGCCACGTGGCTCGCGGCACAAAACAGATCCCACCCACAATCGTGGAGATCGTGGGCGGGAAAATCGGAAACCGCTCCGGAATCCCCCCCCATAAATAGGGGACCGGAACGGTCTCCTCCCCTTTTTCTTCTTCCTCGCTCTTCTTCCATTACTGTCTCGAGCGCATCGCTGCCGCTACGCTTGCCACCGAACGCCGTCGCCGTCGCCGCGCGCCGGAGCTCGAACGTTGCCGTCCGCCTCGCTCGTCACCGATCTCCTCCTTCACCGGTTAGTTCTTCTTCTCCGCTCCGATGTTTTTCTTCGGTAGCGCAACCGTCCGACTCCGGCCGTGCCGTAGCACGAGCGCGGTTGAGCCACCGTCGGTGAGCATAACTCGAGCGGCGCGCACTAGGCACACGGCGGTGATGTATTGCCGCGGTAGGGCGTAGATCATTCATTTGCACTGTTTCGTAAGAGTTTTAGCCTGCCCCTTTTTTCCTCCCTTTTGTTGTGATTATCTGGCCCACGATAGATCTTGTTCCCCATCAACTCGGTAGTGTTTAGCAGTTTGTGCTCCGACATCCTAGTTTCCGGTAGACTAACTCCGACTAACCACCGCTGCGCCTGCAGAGTAGCTCGGATACCCCTGCGTACTTCTCTGACATGGGCGAAGAACGTACTCGGGGATGCTGGGATGGGTCCGAGACCAAGCAGTCCGATCTGGACTGGCTGTATCGGACTCACCGGATTCCTCCGGAAGTCTAGAGCCGTCTCCCGGAGGGGGAGGTTGCACCGGAACCCCAACCCGGGGAATACGTGGTATTCCTCGCGCACTTCGAGCGTGGGTTTGGGCTTCCGGCAAGCCCCTTCTTCCGCGACTTCCTCGACCTCTACGACCTCCAACCTCACCATCTTCCCGCCAACGCCATAATGATGCTCTCGGTCTTCACCACATACGCGGAGGCATACCTCGGCATCTGGCCCTTCTTGGATCTCTGGGCCAACTATTTCATTCTCCGCCGCCAAGCCATCCCCAATCCGGATAAGAAGATAAAAGTCTTAGTCGACTGCGGAGCGGCCACCATCATCCCTCGCGCGGACTCCGGATTCCCTATAGTCAAGGGACTAGAGTCCTGCCGGAAGTGGCTCCGCAGCTTCTTCTATGTGAAGAACCGGGAGCACTCGGGAGATGGTCCGGGATCCTCGAATCCGGACTTCATCAATCTGCCGGAGTTCGTTATTGGTCCTCCGCGTGAATTCCGTCTCTGGAAGACGCTTCCGGATAACGATGAGGTCAACTGCATGCACGACGTTCTGCACGTGCTAAATCAGAAGATGACCGGGGACGATCTCCTGCGATGCTTCATTGTTCGTCGGGTCTGCCCCCTTCAAAACCGAGTGCACAAGATGTGCCACATGTCTGGGAACTTTGACCCCACTAGGACCAGTATCCTTGGGCTAAACCATGCCGGGGTCGTCCGTCGCGTTCGAGCTATTGCCCGGACGGAGATGACGGAGAACTACTCTTGGGGTGTCATTGGGGGGTCTCGGAAAAAACCCTGCGACCAGGTGCTCATATATGTCTTTCGTGCATTCGCCTTCGTACATGCGTTCACCTGGACACCGACACGGCCTAATCTGTTTGCGCAGTTGTTCGAGCGTCAACACGAAGAAGACGCTGTCCACGTCAACGGGAATAACGCGCCGGACTTCCCGAGACCGGACGTGATGCCGAGAGAGGATCCCGACGGCGAGGACCATCTCGCTATCCCTTTCGTTAAGGCGCCGGGTAATCCTTCAACTCCAGAGGCGGTTTTCATTTCTTCGGATGATGAGGATGAGATTGACTGCCAGATTCTCGATGTTATTGACGCTCTCCCTCTGAACTGGGCCTCAGCTGTGGTTCCGAAACCGACAACCGGGACCAAACGTGCCGAGAGCCGGAAGCGCGCGGCTTCCGAGACCGAGGGGGCCGATAACCCTGGCAACCCCCCCAAGAGGAGCGAACCGAGTAAGCAGACGACCGAGAAGCCTGCTCGGCGCCGGCAAAGGGGTCCTCCCATTGTGGATTCCGGGTATGTCTTCCTTGCCTTATGTTATCAAACTTTGTTTTCTCCATAACTATTACTAAGAGACTTCCTTTCAGGGATGCACTCGAGCTCCCGTCACCTGCTGTTCCTCCTCCTCCCGGGACTCGGACTCCCAGCCCGGCTCGGGCTTCTCCTTCACCTCCTCGCCCTTCTACTCGAGGAAGTGAGCCTGCCGCCTCCGGTGCCGCACCGGCTACCGTTGCGACCCCGGATGCACATCCGGTGATCGAGGAGACCCCGGTGCAGGCCACGACCACCTCGGGAGAAGTTCTTCTTCCAGAGAGTCCACGCCGGGTGCCCGGGCTTGAGGCAGAGATCGTTAGCCCTCACCGGGAACCTGCGGCAAGTGGCCCCTCTCGGCCAGTCGCGACCAAGACCATGCCGGAGAAGCATCCTACAGCCTCCTCCCGGCCAGCAGACCAACTTCCCAAGTCTCGCGGCAAGATTGCTGGGCAGAAAACACCTTCTGCCCCGCCTGCAGCTGCCCCGACATCCTCGTCTCAGGACTTGGTGCTGCGCCCGGGTACATTTTCATCTTTACCACCGCCTCCCGCCGAGATCCCTACTGCTGCCTTGCGGATGTTGCGAGCAACCGTCAGTTCCTTTGTACCTTCAGGATCCCGGGATGTTGCCGCTACTCGCGCGCCCGGCGGCTCCGGCATACGGGTTGTTGACGAATACAACCATGCCTGGCTTGCCGCCGATGCCTCCGAGACCGCGGGAGACTTGCATGCTGCGGGCCCAAGCCGCAACGCCCAAGCTCTGCACGCTCTCCAAGTGGCCGCACTGGATGTTACTCGGGTTACCGAGGTAAACTTGTTCTCTTTCTTTTATCAAAAAATACTTGTTCCTTCCACCACCACTAGTCCCCGAGATTGGTGCTTAGTGCTCTAGATTCCCCCGAATAGCAGATCACTAGGTTCCAATCTTAGAGAAAAATCCAGGACTCGGACACCGAGTCCCCGAGATCCTCCCAAACCGGGTACGTTGCTTCAAAATTTGCTCCATCACCACTAGTCCCCGAGATTGGTGCTTAGTGCTCTAGATTCCACCGAATAGCAGATCACTAGGTTCCAATCTTAGAGAACAATCCAGGACTCGGACACCGAGTCCCCGAGATCCTCCCAACCGGGTTCCTTACATCCTTTCCCGACTAATTCCCTCTCTGTCTTGATTTCAGGAGTGCCACCAGAAACGCCGCAACATCTTCAACCAGGTTCTTGCTGATCTCGGTCAGTCCAAGAAATCCGAAGGACGCCTGCGGGAGGAGCGCGACGCCGTGCGCAAGGTCTCGGTTGACCAGAAAACTGCACTCGCCACCGCGCAAGCCGAGATCGCGCGGCTCAACGGCGAGCTCGAAAAGGTCAAGGCTGCTACGTCCGACATGAAGACGCGCTTCATCGAGGCGACCAAGAAGCAGAAAGAGACCTTGGACCAGTCCGAGGAGCGCGCGCACACTGCCGAGACTGAGCTTGCTCTTCTCCGGTCCCGGTCTGATACCTGGCTCTCGGAGCTCACAGTGTTGAACCGGGATCTGAACAGTAAGTGGACCGACATCCCTCTCGCCTTCTCTCTGCTTTCTTTCTTGTTGTTACTCTTATGACTTAGACGTTTGACAGCTCTTCTTTTTAACGGAGAGTTCGAGCACTCCCGCGAGGCTGCCACCAAAGCTGTTACCGCCTCCCGCGAGAAGCGCGCCGGGAAGGGTCCCATCTTGGATGCCTGGGACATCGAGGATCACCTCATCGCCCTGAAGGCCCGGATAGTACCCCTCCGGTCTATCGGGACGGATCTGCTCAGTGATGCGGTCCATGTCCACGGCGCACTGTGGCCGAGTATCCGAGGGACGCTCTCGATTCCCGAGCTCGCGAGCGCACTCCGGGGTGCCGGGAGACGCATCCACGCCTGGAAGCGTTCCGGTGCGCGGGCTGGCGCCGACCAGGTCTTGACCCAAGTACTCAGCTGGTACGAAGGTCTCGATCCGGGGGCGATCCTTCGCCTGCGGACGGTTTCTCCGTGGGTCACCGATCCGGAAAAGGTCCAGCGCCGACAAGAGGTGTCGCACCGCATCGCTACATGGGCAAGCATCCGCGCCTTCACGCCTAGCGTCATTCCTTCCGACTCGGAATCAGACTACGAGGACGACGAAGAAGATGATGCCGCTTCCGGCGAGGCGGAAGACGAGGCCCCGGAAGGAGATGACGCTGCTTCCGGTGCTGCGCCCGAGAAGGTGGTTCCCCGGGACGCAGCGACTTCGCCAAGACCCGAGGCCCCCGAGACCGAGATGCGTCCCGAGGCCTAGAGTAGCGCCGCCGGAACCGAAGCCGAAGTCGCTCCCGCTGCTTCTCCTGCTGCTCCTGCTGCCACTGCTCCCGAGGCTGCTGCTCCCGAGGCCGCTGCTCCCGAGGTCTCCTTCGAGAAGCCGACTTACCCTACTGCTTGAAAAACTTAATAGATTCGTTAAATCCCCGGGATGCCGGGTGCCATGTGTAATATACACTTTATACTATTTTCGCTCCGTATTGAACTACTTACTCGAACCCGCTATGTCAATTTATTCTGCTTTGAGTTCCCGAATTGCCTTTCATGTTTACCGTATTTAGGTAATTTCTGCTCTTGTCTACCATTTCGGCATTCGACAGTCGAGTCACGAAACTCCACATACGGCATACATTACTTAAAACAACCCGAGTTCCTACTAACCGAATTCCCGACATAAAAAACAACTAAGTTAACAAAAAACAGGTATGCCGGACAAGTTCCTGCTCCGAGTCCCCGAGACTATTTTCGTGTTTCCCACCTTCCCTCTCTTTGCTCTTGACTACCATTTCGGTGTTCGTCAGTCGAGTCACAAGATGATTTCACATGACATACATTACTTTGACTTTGAGAGTCGAGCTCGGAACTTTCCCGGCATACAAAAGAAAAGTAGAGAACAGCTATCCGGCAGTCCCCGGGTTCCTTCCCGAGATGCCGGTACAAAATAGTAAATGAATTTGACAAAAATAACAACAAGACAAGCTCATAACCAGGCAGTCCCCGGGTTCCTCCCGGGGTACCTTACTTCCATTAAAACTGAAAAATTGAGATACAACATACACTGAACCTTTTACGTGTAGAAGGGGCGAAGTAGAGCTACATTCCATGGACGCTTGGTTTCCTCACCGGATTTGTCCATTACACCTTTCCTAGCCTCCTGTGCATCTACAAGGTAATAAGAATCATTGTGCAATGCCCTGCTTATCACAAAAGGTCCCTCCCATGGAGGTGACAACTTATGCATTCCTGCCGTGCGTTGGATGAGCCTCAGCACCAGATCTCCCTCCCGGAACACCCTCGGGTGCACTTTTCGGCTATGATAGCGACGGAGGTTCTGTTGATAAATTGCCGACCGAGATAGTGCCAACTCTCTTGCCTCATCGAGTAAATCAACATCATCTTCTCGGGCCTCCTTTGCCTCCGTCTCGGTGAACATTGTCACTCTCGGGGAGTCATACTGTATGTCGGTTGGGAGTACTGCCTCAGCCCTGTATACCATGAAAAATGGCGTGTACCCGGTAGATCTATTCGGTGTAGTCCGAAGACCCCATAGTACTGCCGGTAACTCCTCTATCCAGCATCCCGGAGTTCTCAACAGTGGTTCGATCAAATGAGCTTTGATGCCGGCCAAGATTAAGGCATTTGCTCTTTCGACTTGCCCATTTGCTTCCGGGTGTGCAACTGATGCTACATCCAGCCGGATTCCCTTCTCAGCACAAAATCGAGCGAATTCCCCCACATCAAAGTTTGTTCCATTATCTGTGATAATGCTGTGTGGGTATCCGTATCTCAAGATGATGTCTTTCAGGAATTGCACAGCGGTGTGTCCATCGCACTTCCGGATTGGCTTGACCTCTATCCACTTAGTGAATTTGTCCACCATCACCAGTATATGTGTCATATTGCCTCTTGCCGGCTTGAATTGCCCGACCATATCCAAACACCATACTGCGAATGGCCAAGTGATGGGAATTGTTTTCAGTGCCGACGCCGGCATGTGTATCCGGTGAGCAAATCTCTGACATCCCCCACACTTCCGGACAATATCTTCTGCTTGCTGTAGCGCAGTGGGCCAGTAGAACCCATGCCGGAACACCTTTGCCACCAGGGCCCGGGATGATGCATGATGTCCACACTCCCCTTGATGAATTTCCACCAGCATCTCTTGTCCTTCTGCCGGTTCCACACATCTCTGGAGTACCTCAGTGACACTTCTGTTGTACAGCTCTTGATTGATGACAGTGTATGCTTTTGATCTTCGCGATATTTGCCGGGCTTCCACTTCATTCTCCGAGAGATTTCCCTCCAAGATGTAAGCCATAATGGGCTGTGCCCACTCCGGGATATGTCGAACCGGGAATGCGGGAGCGTCTATGTCCATTGGTTCTGCCGACATCACCTCTATCATCATCTTTCTTTGCCTCTCCGAGCACTGTGTCGCAGTCCCCGGGTTCGATGTGATGCTTCCGACATCTACTTCCATGGGTACTGCATCTGCACCAGGTTCCTTCGGGATGAAGATAGAATCCGATTCGGGTGAGGGTTGGATAGATGGCTTACTCAAATGCTCCAGAGCTATTCCGGGTGGGATTGCATCCCGGGATGATCCTAGCTTGGACAAGACATCTTCTGCCTCGTTTTCTCCTCTGGGTACATGTTTTAACTCGCATCCTTCAAAAAATCCGGATATTTTCTGCACATGAAACCTGTACAAGGCCATGTTTGCATCAAGGACATCCCAATTCCCCGACACCTGTTGTACTACGAGATCCGAGTCACCAAAGCACTCTATCCGGCGGATGCCGATTTCCTTGGCGACGTTCAGTCCATGAACCAAGGCCTCATATTCTGCGACATTGTTGGATGCCCGAAAATGGATCTGCAGCACATACTTCAGTACATCTTGCTTTGGGGAAGTGAGGACCACTCCGGCACCCAATCCGATCTTAGCCTTCGAGCCATCGAAATGCATCCTCCAGAAATTGTAATCCGGTATCGGAGGTTCATACTGCATCTCGGCCCAGTCTACCAAAAAGTCCGGCAGCGCCTGCGACTTGATGGCATCTCGTCTCTCGTATGCCGGAGCGTACGGAGATAACTGGATGGCCCATTTGGCTACCCGGCCGCTAGCATCCTTGCAACCGATGATCTCGGCGAGAGGAGCTTCGCATACCACTGTGATCGGGTGTTCCTGAAAGTAGTGCTTGAGCTTGGTCACTGCCATGTACACCCCATATGCCATCTTCTGGTAGTGCGGGTAGTTCTGCTTGGATTCCGAGATCACCTCACTGAGGTAATACACCGGCCTCTGTATCAGCTTGCCCCCTTCTTCCCTTTCTACCACCATTGCCACACTGACTACCCGGTTGGTTGCGGCAATATACAACAGCATTGGTTCCTTGGGTAACGGGGATGCCAACACAGGTGCTGTTGAGAGCATTCTCTTCAGATCGTTGAACGCCGCATCAGCTTGCGGGGTCCAAACAAATGTCTTGCTCTTCTTCATCAGTTGATACAGAGGCAAGGCCTTCTCCCCAAGTCGGCTCACAAACCGACTTAGGGATGCCAGACATCCGGTAAACTTCTGCACATCCTTGAGGCGCACGGGCAACTTCGTGCTCTCAATAGCGCGAATTTTGCCCGGGTTGACTTCGATTCCCCGGCTTGAGATGAGGAAACCGATTAACTTTCCTGCCGGCACACCAAATGTGCATTTATCCGGGTTCAACCTCATCCGGAATCTTCTTAGGTTCTTAAATGTTTCCCTCAGATCATCTATTAATGAGGCTTTTTCTTTTGTTTTTATGACAATGTCATCGACATAAACCTCGGCATTTCGGCCTATCTGGTCATGCAAGCATTTCTGCATGCATCTCTGGTATGTAGCACCAGCATTTCTCAACCCGAAAGTCATAACACGATAGCAATAAGCCCCATAAGGGGTAATGAAAGCAGTTTTCAATTGATCATCCGGATTCAAAGGTATCTGGTGAAAACCAGAATAAGCATCTAGAAAAGTTAAAAGCTCACTCCCGGCAGTGGAGTCTATCATTTGATCTATCCGGAGCAGCGGGAAAGGGTCTTTCGGTCATGCCTTGTTGAGGTTGGTGAAGTCGATGCACATGCGCCACACCTTAAGCAGGAGGGGGTCATCTTTCTTCTTCTCCACCAGGACCGGATTCGATATCCAATCCGGGTGCAGCACCTCCATTATGAATCCGGCGGCCAGCAGTATAGCCAGATGCTCCATGACAGCAGCTCTTCTCTCATCCGAGAGGCGCCTAGTCGGTTGCTTCACCGGCTTCGCATCCGGTCTAACAAACAGAGAGTGCTCAGCCAACTCCCTCGGGACGCCTTGCAGATCGTCACTCGACCACGCAAAGGCATCCCGATTCTCACGGAGGAAGTCGACGAGCTCGCCTTCCTATTTGCTGTCCAGGTTGCTGCCAATGATAACTTGGCGCTCCGGGTTGCTGGGGTCCACACACACCTTCTTGGTCTCCTTGGAGGGCTGAAATGACGCACCCTGCTCCGGGTTCACCATCCCGGGCATTCCGAGTTGGGATGTCTTGGCCATCGCCACCACCTGCTGGATCCTCTTCTTCTCCTCCGCGATCACCAGAGACTCAGCCAAGCACGATCCCGCCGAGGCACATTCCATGGAGCGCTTGTGGTCTCCCGAGATGGTGATTACGCCGTTAGGTCCCGGCATCTTCATCTTGAGGTAGCCCACGTGAGTTGAGATCATGAATTTGGCAAGGGCCGGTCTGCCGATCAGTGCATGATACGGGCTCTCGAGGTCCACGACCTCGAACTCCAAGCTCTCGGTTCGTCAGTTCTCCCGAGTTCCGAATAGCACCTCAACCCAGATCTTTCCCATGGGCGAGCAAGAGACTCCGGGCACAGTGCCATGGAAGGTTGTCTCGGTGGGCAGTAGGGTGTTCATGGATACTCCCAGCTTCAGCATCGTGTCCTTGTACATGATGTTAATGGCACTGCCATTGTCAATCAGAACCCGGCTGAAACGGACGTTGAGGTTGGGTCCGACAAAAGTTGGGTCCACCACCAAGGCATACGCTCCCGGCTTGGGCATAACCCGGGGGTGATCCTTCCGGCTCCAGGTGATCTCCATCTCGGACCAGTGCAAGAATTTGGGCACCGCCGGGATCACAGCATTCACCTCCAGGGCACGCTGCCGCACACTCTTTCGGTCAGTGGGCTCGGTCACGAAGACCACATAGCTCTGATGTGCCTCCCGGTAGTTGCTCTGCTGGTGTCCGGCTTGGTTACCGTTGTCGTTCCGGGTATGCACCACATTCACTCGGCGAGGTGGAGGTCCTCTCGGAGGAGGGGGAAGTCGCACAGCATTGGCCCCCGATGTCGGAGGAGGGGGTCTCGGGATATTGGGCCGAGATGCCGGAGTACTCTGCCGAATAGCTCCCGAGCTGCCTTCCTTCAACGTGCGCTGATACCAGCTGCACTGCCGAGTAGAGTGGTTTGCGGGCTTGTTGGCCTCCAGAGTGTGGTAGCAGCATGGCTTGTTCAGCATTTCCTCATACGTCAGGGGCTTCTTTTGTTCCACCCAGGTCTTTTGCACCTCCTGACTTTGACCCCAAGCCGGGCCACTTGTCTTTTGACGCTGGCTGTTGCCGGCATCCTCCTGCTCCCGGGTCAATGCTGCGACATGCTGCGCTGCATGGTGGTACTCGGGCTGATTCCTCTTGTGGCCGAACTCCTGGCGATCATGGCTCCTGCTCGGTCCTGAACGCTGAGGTCCCGCATTCCTCCTGTTGGAGTCTCCGACATCCACCAGGGGTTGCATGGGATCTCCAAGCGTGTAGGTATCGGCGATGCGCATGGTTTCTGCCAAAGTCGTTGGCATCTTTCTCTGCAACTTCTGCCACAGCATAGAGCCATGCCGGCATCCTTGCGCAAATCAGGAGATGGCCTGTGCCTCCACCACTCCTTCGCACGAGTTGCGAATATTGCTCCACCGGGTAAGGTACTCCCGGTCGGTCTCATTGCTCCTCTGCCTACAGATGGCGAGCTGCTGAGGCCTGTTGGGCCTCTTGTACGTGCTGGTGAAGTTGCTGATGAATGCCTCTTCAAAGTCTAACCAGCAGTCTATACTGCCAGTTCTCAGATTGTTTAACCAGATCCGGGCTGGTCCTTCCAACATCTGCGGTACATAACGTACCGCCCATCGTCTGTTTCCACCAGCTATGCTTACTGCAGTTACATAGTCGGTTAGCCAGTCCTCCGGCTTCTTGCTACCGTCATAGGTCTTGGCACCTCGGTTGAGCTGAAAGTTCCGCACAGGAGGTTCCCGCATGATCCGAGGTCCAAAGCAGGCTGGTCCCGGAGGTCCTTGCTCTTCCACCAACTCGGATTGGTGAATCCGGTCGAGCCGGAATCTGGCATCTGCCGGGTTCAGCTGCCTGGTTCCTCTCCGAGATCCCAAAGGGTTCTCGTCTGGCTGATATCCGAGTTGCTGCAACCTCGAGTTGCCATCGTTGAGCCTGTCTTGCGCAGGGACCAGGGCCTGCTGGGGAACGGAGACGACCTCCCTCTGCGGGTTTCCCTGATCGTGAGGAGGATTCCGGGGTGGATTACCACGGCCAACCGGGTTGTTGTTTCCTACACCCAGGTTACCATCCCCACGGGTACTTCCCGCCTGTCCCGAGTTACGTTGTCCGGCCTGCCCGGCTTGCTGGATACCGGCAAAGGCCGGATCATAGGTATGCAGCTGCTTATTCTTCCCGGAACCTCGACTCCGGCTCCGGCTCTTGCTCTTGCTCTTGCTTCTGCTCGGATGCGGGGAAGAGGCCTCCCCATCCGATTTCTGGCTGTCGGGTCTGGCTGAGTGCACCTGGGATCCTGCCCCGGGGTTCTTCTTCTTGAAGGCCAGATTCTGACGATTGGCTTCAATCACCAACTCGTTTACCCTCTCATGCTGCTTGCGCAGGGCTTCACCGGATAGCCCCACCAACTCGGCCATGGCGGCTTCGGCGTCCCTAAGGGTTTTCGCCGGTGAGCTGTACACCGGCTTCCCTGCTGAAATCCGACTTCCAGTGTTACTGGTGGTGGCTCCACCGGCCAGCTCCTCATTCACTATTCTTCCTTTCTTGCGCAGATCTGCAATGCGCTTCTCCCGGGAGTCTATCTTAGGGAATCCGTGAGCTGCATTGTACTCCCGGAGGCTAGCGCTGAGCTCGCGGCGGATCTCGGCGATCTCCTGCGCTTCAGCGAGTAGCAACTTCCGCTGCTCCTCTAACTCGGCCGAAGTGGCTTGAGCATCTGCTCCGGCAGCTACCGGTACAGCCAACTTAGCCACGAGTCCCGAGAGGGGATCCGGACGGCGTCGCGGATGGGATGACTGCGGATCACCATCTCGGGCCGCAGGCCTCTCCTGCGGGGGTTTGGCCAAACGGGGGTGGCCGTCGGTATCGCCGTCAGCATCTTGATACTCCTCCTCGGTTACCCCGACCATCATCACTGCGACGGAACTCGGGGGGCGACCGACACGCAGACCCCGAGCAACGCAGAGCATGGGAGGGTCCTCAGCCTCCAGGACCACGTCCGGGTAGCTACAGACAACCTCGGTGGCCACGTAGGTGGTGAAACCACCAAAGTCAATGAGACATCCGTTTACCGGAAACGGTCTGTTCCGGAAGCACCCTGCGTTGTCGCAGACGAAGTCCATCTCCCCTAGCCTTACGACTAGGCCAGAAAGAACCCGAACGTCGAAACGAACGGGGGAGCCCGTCCGGATGTGTACACCAGCCGACGCCTCTGTCTGCCCCACGGTGGGCGCCAACTGTCGTGGTGGTGTCACGGCAGATGCCATAGGATGGCTAATTTGTGGGGCCGATGGACGTTGGTGGATCCGGGGAGGGATAGCAAGCTGAAGAGCTCACACGGGGAGGATCCCGTTAAAACCGAGATCTCCCAAGAACAAGGAATAAGATCTATGTGCAAAGGGGAAGATCTAACAAACACAAACAAATGCACGAAGGCACACAGCACACACACGATATACCCAGGTTCAGGGCCCTCGTGAGGAGGTAACACCCCTACTCCTGCCTTTCCTCTCTATATATTGGTGGTACAAGGACTACAACTTGCTACAAGATCTGTCAAAGGAAGGAGTACAAAGAACTGGATGAACTCAAGGTGAGAAAGAGTAACTGCTCTAAGAGTAAATGTGACTATAGCTTTGGCTCTGAAGTTGGTCTCTCCCTCTCAGGAGCAGTTATGGCGCCTTTTATAGAGTCCCGGCCAGGAGGGCCGGAAACCCTAACTTGGCTTGGCCCCACCGGACAGGCCTAGCCGGCATGCCGTCACCGGCTAGTGCGACCTAGTCGCCGGGCTATCCGGTGTAGCCCCTTCGTCATCATCTCGTTAAGGACGGCAGGCGCCGTCCTGCATCATCATTGTCCCCTTGTCAGAGACAAGACATGTCTTTGCCCATCCCGGATAGCCTTTTCCGGATTGCCGGGCTAGGCATGTCAGGTCTTGTCGTAGCACGATCGTACCGGCTGACGCGCTCCCGTGTCAGGCGGGAGGTGACCATGCTTCCGTGTCAGGCGGGAGGTGACCATGCTTCCGTGTCAGGCGGAACGGTACTTCCCCCCGCGACTGACGGGAAGGCCTGCTCTAGACCGTTGACGGCCTACCGGAAGCCCTCACGCCGGCTACCTCCTCGCTTGCCACTGTGAGCTTCTGCATAAGATCAACACCGAGACATACATTCCGGTTAGCACCTACCGGACAACCTATCCGGTAAAACCGAGTACACCTCCTTCCGGGAGTCTCCTTGGACCACGAGACTCGGGACCCTTTCCGGATACGTCCGAGCTCGTCTCAGGATGAGTATCTCTAGGCCTAGCCTCCCGAAGATGTCTTAGCCTATCGGCAAAGACATCTTCGAGAAGCTAGTTCTTAGAGGAACCATCCGCTCATGCTTGTGCTGCGATTATGAGGGCCGGGGGTGTCTATTTATAGCTGCCAGAGCTGACCCTTGCGGCTGCCAGGAGGCACTTTGCCCTCTTCCAGTGCCCAAGGGTCAAGCTGCCCTTTCGGCACACCAGGAGGTGTCCCTTGCTGTCGCCAAAGGTCAAGTACTGTTGGCCCTTACTGGACTATACCGGGATCTGCCCCTACCCGGGGGGCAGCCCTCCGACACCACAAGTTTTAGTGTCTGCCTATTTTATGTTTGACAATTAACAAGAAATTATAAAGAGAATTTTACACTTCTTAATTAAGGTGGCCATTCCAGTCTTGAGATGCTGAAGTCTCGGCCAGGTGCGTTTCATCTTGATCTTGTAATTTGTTATATCAATACTAGCAAAATGAATGCCGCTGCGAAGAAAATCCATGAGTGGTTGACATTGCTTGTCACTTCTGCAGCAACAAATGGAACACATGTTAAAAATACTAACAACAACTATGTACATTGCAATGCAACAACAATGTACAACAACAATATATATATATATATATATATATATATATATATATATATATATATATATATAGGACATATTCATACTACTCCCGGGTGTAACTACACCCACGTGTGTTTCACACGAGTATGGAGTATCTATCATACCGGGAGGTATGTAACATGTAGTATGCAGTATATAATATTATTTTAGTACTATAGATACTTCTTTTTAGGTAGTATGTAAAAAAAAATTACATACTCCTCTTTTATATGCATATATATGCATATATGACGGTATTTTTAGTATATAGTGTAAAATATGAGGACAGTTGCAATTTTTTCATGAAACTTATTTTGGGATATGTTAGATATAGTATATGAACATACTCAAACCGATAAAGTATGACAAATACTTCCGTAAGGTGGTATACGAGACGTGGGTGTAGTTACACCCGAGAGTAGAAAGCATTTAACCTATATATATATATATATTATATATATATATTCATATGCCAAGATATTTTCAGCCAAACTATGCAACAACAATGTAGAACAATCTAACCAACAATGTATAATAACAACAATTATTTAACTATTGAAAACTATGAAACAACAACAATATAGATAATTGAACAATGTATAATTCGGCCAACTATTGAATTTACAATCTCATTTCGGCCAACTATTGAAGAATCTTTATTTCGGCCAACTATTGATGAATAAAAACAATTTTATTTCGGCCAACAATATATATATGCTTTCTACTCCCGGGTGTAACTACACCCACGTCTCATATACCACCTTACGGAAGTATTTGTCATACTTTATCTGTTTGAGTATGTTCATATACTATATCTAAGATAGACCAAAACAAGTGTCATGAAAAGTTGCAACCGTGCTAATATTTTACACTATATACTCAAAATATCGTCATATATGCATATAAAAGAGAAGTATGTAGAATTTTTTTACATACTACCTAAAAAGAAGTATCAATAGTATTAAAACAGCATAATATACTCCATACTACATGTTACATACCTCCCGGTATGATAGATACTCCATGCATGTGTGAAACACACATGGGTGTAGTTACACCCGGGTGTAGTATGAATATGTCCTATATAGGTATATATATATTGATCAACAATCTCACTGGAACTATATGTATACAACAACAATCTCATTTAATCTCATTTCGTCCAACTATTGAACAATCTTATTTCGGCCAACTATTGATGAACAACAACAATCTCATTTCGGCCGACTATATATATTGATCAACACAATCTCATTGGAATGTATAATTAACAACAAATCTCATTTAATTCGGCCAACTAATTTATTGAACAATTATTCGGCCCAACTATTGAAATATCTATTTCGGCCAACTATTCACTGAACAAAACAACAAATCTCATTTCGGCCAACTATATATATTGATGAACAATCAACAAATTAAAGTAAAATTGCCCCAAATATAACTTTTGGATTGGATGAGATTTTTTGTACCTTGCCTATTGGAAGACCAAGACATACTTCTTAAAACATAGTTGGATCACCGCAACCTCTTGCTGATTGGTGGTGTACTCGAAATCGAGACCGATGAACTTCTCTTGATCCCGAGCTTCACCGATCCATTTCTTGAAATCGGAGAGATAACCGCCCACCAACGTATATCGTTGGTATAAACCACCTTCAGATTGGCGGTGTGTGCAAGCACCGGTCCACAGCGCCAGATTCATGGTGGCCGGAGTGGATGAAGAGATAAGAGGGGAGAGAGAGAGTGTCGCCGGAGGGAGAGAGGAAGAAGAGAAAGCCCCGACCGTATAGAAAAATGAAGAGACAGGGAAGAAAATGGTCCACTCCCATCTAAAATCGTGGCGGGAGTCGAACGGTTAGGACCTTTAGTACCGGACTGTCGGCCCAGTGGGAACTGGGGTATCAAGAGCCCATTCCCCCCAGGCCTCGCACGCGGGCCAGTCAGACGAAACGACTAAGGACCAGGCGTCACCGCCTGGCGGGACCCTCGAGAGACAATTTCCCTCGAGGGCCTGAAGAGGAAACGAGGGCCTCAAGGGACCCCTCGCCTCAGGGGATCCTCCCCCCGAGGCACAAACCCGCCTGAGGGGAGTCCAACAGGAATCTCCCCCCAGGCCTGAAGGGAAACGTCGCGGCCAAGGAAGCACAGCAAGGCGCACGTGACCTCTGCCATGCTCATGCAGTGACGCACGCACCCCCGTCGCTGTCCCTGGCGATAAAGTGGTCCACAAAGATGCTCCGCCTACTTCACAACTGTGAGGACCTTCTACTCTGACGATAAAGCAGGTGGACGGCGCAACCCGCCAACAGAGATCGTCATTGCGAGCTCCACCTCAGAGACTGCCCGCTCTGCTGATAGTACCGCGCGGTCGGCCGCCTGTCGGCCACGGCACCACCTTTATCAACAATGGACCGAGTCCATGGACGAATGGAGCGCGGTGGACTCCTGCTCCACCCTGCCACTGGCAAGTGGGAGTCACCTTGAAGGCCAAGCCGAAGGAGAAGGCCCGAGGCGCCTATAAAAGAGAGAAGACATTCATCGTATCAAGGGTCGGCCCTTGCGTGCAAAACACCCTTGTAAACCCTAGCAACGCTGGTTAGGTTAGCCTCTGGCTGGAGGAGGAAGAAGATCATCGCTTCCCTCCCCAGGCAAGAACTGCCTCAAGGGGGCTTCCGGCAAGCTCAATTGTACTGTAATCCTCCACATATAATACAGACAGGCAGGAGTAGCGGTCTTACCTCCTCACGAGGGCCGTGAACCTGGGTAAAGGACGGTGTCTTCCTTGGTCGGGTGTGCGTCTTCTTCGGGTCCGGCCAGCAACGTCGCGGAGCCGCTTGAGGGTTTAGACCTCCGCGTTCAATCCCCTCTCGAACTACACTTCAGGAAGTGACTACCCCCGATTCCTGGGAGTCATAACCCGACATTTGGCGCGCCAGGTAGGGGATTGAGGCGCGTCAACAACCTTCGAGTTCGTCTCCGTGCCATGGTGAACACGCGCGCCACCCGCGCCGCTCGAGTCAACCGACTTGCGCCTGCGGGAGCACGCGCGCCCCCAGGTGCCGCGACCACCTGCGCACGGAGGGGCCGACCCCGCCACGAGGAGCATGTCCCTTATGGCCCTCACGCGGAGGCACCAGAGCACGACGCCGAGCACCAGGAGGACGCGCAGTCGTCGCACCCGACGCAGCGCCCGAGCGGCTCGGGCCCGGGGAGGACAGACCCTGCGCCCCACACCGCGCTGCTCATGGCGCAGGAGCTGCTCCGCTACCAGCCCACCGTTGAGGCACACGAGCAGTGGCTCCAACGCCTCAACCACCTCGTCGGCATCGCCACGACGCGCCCCGCTCCGTCGCAGTCCAACGTGCACCCCTCTCTCGCGGGCACGATCGCAACAAATGCGCCTCTGCCACCTCCGGGGCCTGCACTGGCTGCGGCACAAAGGGCTGCTTCGCACGTGTCCTCGCCACCCGATTGCTTAATCGTGCAGCGCCCGACGCTCGTGTGGGGATGGAGCTCCAGCGAGACCGCCAGAACAGGCTCGTGGAGGAGCTCGGCCAAGCGGGACAGCAGAACCGCGGCGCGCTTCAGCATGGGGTCGCTACGTACACCTCTGGCTGCATGGCGTTCACTCGCTCTATGCGTCGCGTGGTCTGGCCGCAGAAGTTCAGGCCGGCTCTTCCCAAGGGCTACGACGCCTCCAGCAACCCCGTCGAGTACGTGCAGCTCTACACCACCTCCATCCAAGCCGCGGGGGAGACGACAAGCTCATGGCCAACTGGTTCTCCCACGCGCTACGCGACTCTGCGCTGTCGTGGCTCCTGAACCTCCCGGAGGACTCTGTGAACTCCTAGGAGGAGCTTTGCAAGCAGTTCGTCTCCAACTTCAAGGGGACGTAGGAGCGCGCCCTCACTCACAACGATCTGCGCGCTATGGTGCAGAGGAAGGATGAAACGCTCCGCAAGTATATCCAGCGCTTCAGCCAAGTGCGCAACAAGATCCCGAACATCCCCGACACTCAAGTCATCGCCGCTTTCCGCGAGGGCGTCACAAACAGCATGATGCTCGAGAAACTGGGCATCCACGACAAGCTCACCTCTGTGGTCAAGCTGTTCGACATGGCGGACAAGTGCGCCAAGGCTGAAGAGGGACTGCTCTTCGTGAAAATGTCCTCGAGAGGGCACGATCATGCTGAGGGGTCCAAGAGCCAGAAGAAGAAGGAGGAGCCCAAGCGCAAGGCCACCGCAGTTCTCGCGGCAGAGCCTGACACATAAGGCACCCGCAGGGACTACCCCGAGGCTGGAGAGAGGAAAGATGATCACCGCCCTTTCTGCATCTACCACAACAGGTGCGGCCACTCTACGGAGTCCTGCTACGGCCTCAAAAGGTTGAGCAAGGAGCGCGAGCAAGCAGAAGGCAGTGGCAATCGCGGTCGAGGCCGTGGCTACCGCGGGAGCGGACGCAAGGGCGGCTACCAGAGACCATCTGGAAATCAGGCCAACGCCACAGAAAAGAACGGCAACCTCCCTGACGAGGAAGATAGCGGCTAACAAGCCCCGAGGGGCGCCATTGCCTGCATCCTCGGGGGGCGCAGGCGCCAAAGTCGAACAACGATTTCAAGTAGTTCGCCCGCGAGCTCAACGCCGCCCTCCCAAGCACGGAAACCTCCAGGCCCCTCAAGTGGTCGCAGTACACCATCGCCTTCGACGCTCAGGACCACCCCAAGTCCACCATGACTGTTGTAACCCTCCCGCTGGTCTACACCCCCACCATCGACAATGTGGCTGTCTCCAAGACGCTCATCGATGGCGGAGCAGGCCTGAACGTTATCTCCATAGATACGTTCGAAGCGCTTCAAGTGCCCTACGAGCGGCTTATGCCCTCGAGGCCCTTCATGGGGGTCACCAGCGGCTCGATTGAACCCCTAGGCCAGGTCAGGCTTGCCGTCACCTTCGGGAGCGAGGAAAATTACCGCACTGAGCACATCAACTTCGATGTTGCGCACATCGGCCTGCCGTACAACGCCATCCTCGGCTACCCCGCGCTCGCGAAGTTCATGGCCGCCACGCAGACGAGGACCAAGAGCCTCTCGAGATGCCCAAGAAGAAGAAGCAGTTGTTCTCCCAGGAGGCAGCTACTACCAAGAAGATCTCTCTGAGCTCAGGGAGCTCGGGGGCTGAAGGCTCGGGGGATAGCGTTACCATTGGCGCCGCGCTGCCTCCAAAATAGGAAAGCGCGCTCGTCGCCTTCCTCCAGGCAAACTCTGACATGTTCGCATGGACACCGTCAGATATGTCTGGTGTACCAAGGGAGGTGATCGAGCACCACTTGGCCGTGTGCCCAAACGCGCGCCCCGTCAAGCAAAAAGCAAGAAAGCAAGCCCCCGAGAAGGAAGCATTCATCGTCAAGGAGGTCGAGAAGCTAAAAGCGGCAAAAGTCGTTCGCGAAGTTGCGCACCCCACTTGGCTCTCCAACAGCGTGGTAGTCCCAAAACCCGCCGGCGGAGGCCGCCTCTGCATCGACTACACTGATGTAAACAAGGCCTGCCCCAAAGACCCTTATCCCATGCCCAGAATCGACCAGATCGTGGACTCCACGGCAGGCTGCGACCTCCTTTGTTTTCTCGATGCCTTCTCTGGTTATCACCAGATTAAGATGGCTAAAGAGGATGAGGAGAAGACGGCCTTCCTCACCCCATGCGGTGTGAATTGCTACGTCTGCATGCCCTTCGGCCTAAAAAATGCCGGAGCCACTTTCCAGAGGTTAATGAGGATAGCCCTTGGCGGGCAAATGGGGCGAAACGCTGAAGCATATGTCGATGACATCGTCGTGAAGTCGCGAGAAGGAAATACTCTTCTCGGAGACCTTGAAGAAATATTCGCCAGCCTGCGCAAGGTGAACAAGTGCATCTTTGGAGTACCTTCAGGCAAATTGCTGAGGTTCCTCGTGTCTCATCGGGGCATAGAGGCGAACCCAGACAAAATCAAGGCCATAGAAGGCATGCATCCTCCATGCAGGCTCAAGGACATGCAACGCCTGGCAGGCTGCATGGCCAGCTTGGGTCAATTCATCTCCAAGTTCGGCGAAAGGGCCCTGCCGTTTTTCAAGATCATGAAAAGAACGGGCACTTTCAAGTGGACCCCTGAAGCTGAAAAAGCATTTGAGGACTTGAAGAAGTACTTGGCCAGCCCACCTGTAATGGTCGCCCCAAGGCTTGGCGAGCACCTGAAGCTCTACTTGTCAGCTACTACACAAACAGCCAGTGTTGTCCTTGTGGTGGAAAGAGAGGAGCCTGTAGTTCACAAGAAGAGTGCAACCACTCCAAAGAGAAAGCCTCCTGATAAAGAGCTCGACGAAAGGGCAGTCCTCACTAAGCCACCGTCAGGCCCAAAGCCTCAAGAGGGGACCGCGCCGAGTCAACCGCTGCAAGAGGTTCATGCCGAAGGGACTGAGGAGCCTCAAGAGGCTAACACACTCGAGGCCCAGGAGGAGCGCTGCGAGGCCACGTCCCTCGAGGCCGCGTCCCTCGAGCAAAAGTCCCTCGAGGCCACGTCCCTCGAGGCCACATCCCTCAAGGCCACGTCCCTCGAGGCAAAGTCCCTCGAGGCCACGTCCCTCGAGGCCAAGCCCCTCGAGGCCACGTCCCTCGAGGCCAAGCCCCTCGAGGCCGAGTCCTGCGAGACTAAGTCCCGCGAGGCCAATACCCTCGAGGCCCAGGACAAGCCCCTTTAAGCCAACCCCATCGAGGGCCATGCTGGGCCACCTCAGGCGAAAAACGCCAAGGAAACAGGAGCTACTCTCGTCGAGCATCCAGTTTACTTCGTCAGCACAGTACTGCGTGATGCTCGCGAGAGGTACCCGATGCAGCAGAAGCTTCTCCTCGCACTCCTCATCGCCTCAAGAAAGCTGCGACACTACTTCCAGGGGCACCCCATCACGGTGGTAACCTCTTTCCCCCTGGAGCAAATTCTGCGCAACCCAAATGAAACAGATCGTGTCGCAGGATGGAACATCGAGCTACAGCCATTCAATTTGCGCTTCGATACCACAAGGGTAATCAAAGGAAGAGCGCTGGCAGACTTCATCGCCGAATGGACCGATCCAACCCCTGAAGAGCAATGGGAAGAAGAGCACGAGTCCTCTGGAGCCGCAATGCCCAGCCTCTGGACCATGAAGTTCGACGGAGCATTCGCTTGTCGCTGCGGTGGGGCAGGCGTAGTCCTGACCTCGCCCAAAGGCGACAAGTTGTATTACACAGTCCAGCTGTGCTTCGGAATCGACAAGATATCCAACAACATCGCCGAGTATGAAGGGCTGCTTGCTGGCCTACGCGCCGCAATCGCCCTAGGCGTCAAGCATATACTCATCAAGGGCGACTCCCAGCTGCTCGTCAACTTCTCCAACAAAAGCTACAAGCCCAAGGACGACCACATGGCCGCATACCTTGAAGAGGTCCGTAGGCTCGAGAAGAACTTCAGGGGAATGGCGCTCATGCATATCCCAAGAAAGGAAAATCAAGAGGCTGATGACATCGCCAAGCGTGCATCAAAGCGGCAGGCTCAGCCGCCAGGTGTCTTTGAAGAAAGGCTCGTCAAAGCATCCATAAAGCAGCCCCTAGAGGCCCTGCCCGCAAGCACAGACGAAGCGCTCCCGCCACCACCTGCAAGCGGAGCTCCAGGCTGCGGGCCCCCCACGGGGAGCGTCTGTTGCTCACAGCGGTGCACCAAGAGGCAGGATGGATCGACGAGATCAAAGACTACCTCCACAAAGGGATCCTTCCCGAGGAAGATGCTGAAGCGGAGCGAATTGCCCGCCAAGCAAAATCGTACCAAATCCTCGAAGGAATTCTCTACCGCAAGCGCCCAAACGGCATCGCGCTCAAGTGCGTCCCTCCTGAAGAAGGAAAACTGCTGATTAAGGACATCCACAGCGGGGAATGCGGCCACCACTCGTGCGCCCGCACCCTCGCAGGAACTGGCCTCAAGCGCTTCAAGATGCAACAGACATCATTCAAGCTTGTGAAGCCTGCCAATTGCACGCCAAGCAAATCCACCAACCAGCGCTGGGGCTACAAACCATTCCGCTCTCGTGGCCGTTTGCGGTCTGGAGGCTGGACATCCTAGGACATTTCCCAATGGCGCAAGGTGGATATCTCTACCTCTTTGTGGCCATTGACAAGTTCACAAAATGGCCTGAAGTGGAGGCGACGCGCACAATCACAGCAGGCGCGGCGGTGAAATTCATCAGAGGCCTGGTCTACCGTTTCGGAGTGCCTAACCGCATCATCACCCACAATGGCTCGCAATTCACAAGTGGCACTTCAGAGCCTACTGTCAGAAAATGGGCATCAATCTCGGCTTCGCCTCAGTCGCCCATCCGCAAAGCAACGGACAGGCCGAGCGCGCAAACGCAGAGGTCCTCAAAGGCTTAAAGACCAGGACCTTCGATATCCTCAAGGGTCACGGCAAGGGCTGGATCAATGAGCTACCCTCGGTGCTCTGGTCCATCCGTACCACGCCACCCAAGCCCACCGTGGAAACGCCGTTCACACTCGTCTATGGAGCCGAAGCAGTCCTCCCCGCAGAGATAAAGCATGGATCCCCACGGGTCCTTGCCTTTAATGAGGACCAGCAAGAGGACCTCCACAACGACGACCTGCTGCTCCTTGAAGGGCTGAGACGCCGCACCGCCCTCCAGGCGGCCAAGTACCAGCAATCCCTGAGGCGCTACCACAGCCGCAATGTGCGCTCGCGCACCCTGGAGGCAGGCGATCTCGTCCTCAGGCAAATCCTCTCCAGGGAAGGCCTCCACAAGTTGTCCCCGATGTGGGAAGGTCCCTACAGGGTCACCCACATCGCCAGGCCTGACGCGGCTCGCCTCGAGACGCAAGACGGCGTCCCCGTCAAGAATCCATGGAACATCACGCATCTGTGCAAGTTCTACCCGTGATCATTATCACGTCAGGGCATTTAGCGAAAGAGGCAGCCCACGTCTCAACCTCCAAGCACCTTTTTGTCCCTCAAGGTTAAAAGCTCAAGGCTTAAACCTCGCAAACCTTTGTATCCGCAAGGAACAAGTAAAAAAAGTGATTATTGTCCTGCCCGTGATCATTTTCACGTCGAGACGTCAAGCGGACGAGGCAGCCTACGGCTCAACCTCCAAGAATTTTTTCGTCTCTAGAGGTTAAAACGCCAAAAGGCTTAAACCTCCAGAAACATAGCTTTGTCTCCTAAAGGAACAAATGCAACCGTGGTCATTGCCACACCCGTGATCATTATCACGTCAAGAAGACAAGCGGAAGAGGCAGCCTACGGCTCAACCTCCAAGCTTTGTCGTCTCTAGAGGTTAAAACGCCAAAAGGCTTAAACCTCAAACACATCCTTTGTCTCCTAAGGGAACAAACGCAACCGTGGTCATTGCCACGCACGTGATCATTGTCACGTCGGGACTCCTAGAGGACGAGGCAGCCTACGGCTCAACCTCCAAGCATCCTTGTCTCTGGAGGTTAAAACGCCAACGGCTTAAACCTCCAAAGCCCCAAATGCTTCACTCGTGGGAAAACCCTCCGAGCTCTCAATTAAAACGAGCCACCTCAGGCCGTTGAGAGTATCTGCCACCAACAAGTGGTCCCCATGCCTCGACATGGTCAGAGCATTAACTTGGCAATCCCAAGCATAATGACTCACACTAGTGGAAAAGGAGCCTTTGGTTCACCCCTTTAGCCCGGATTTTAAATTGAACCGAGACTAAAGAGGTGAGAGCCGCATCGCTGGATTGCGAGGGACTTTTAGTCCCGGTTCGTGTTACGAACCGGGACTAAAGGTTCACCGCATGCGGCAGCAGAGGCGGGGCCCAGCGCCAGAGACCTTTAGTCTCGGTTCCTTTCACGAACCAGGACTAAAGGTCCTCACATTATCAGCTTCTTCCACCCCTGCTCACTCCATTGTTCCCACCGAGCACGAGCTCAAAACCATTTCCTCTCCATTTCTTCTCCATTTCCTCTCCCCAAGCCTAGATAATACACAATATTTTACACCATTTGGACAGATTGAAGACACCCCATGGTTAGCAGCTTCATCCTCTTTCCGGCATTGTTTCTTTAGCTCATTTTGCTCATTTCAATATTTTTTGTGTAAGCAAGGTGTTCGATGGAATGGCTAAGTTATGATCTCATTTGTTTATATGTGCAATTTGTTCTCAAACTAAATAATGATTTATGTGTTTTAGTGTGGTGAGGAGCCTTATCGACGTCGATCGCCCACGCCGTCCCGTCACCGGCACCACCTCGGTGAGACTCTATATTTTATTTTATTTGATTTTTAAAAACATAGCTTTTATGATTTAGATGCATAGTTACTACTTGTATAATTTTCTAACTACTATTATATGTATAGTGTCATGGTTCTGATATCCGTCCCCGTCGTTCCTCGTCCGGTCTATGATTCGGATGTGGTATATTTTCAAAACTATTTATTTCATTATATGTTTCTGGCAATTATGGCGACCAACTTGACATAGAATTATTTTTATCTAGGAGGTAGTTGAACCAGAAATTGAACCTGACCCTATTGTCGAGTTTTTGGATAAAGAAAACAATGATTTGAAAGCAAAATTGAAAAGAAGTGAAGATCTTTATCTTCAATGCTTAGAAGATAAGATGAAATTAGAGCTCAAACTTGCCGACGTGGTCGATGGTAACGAGATCAAGATGGATGCAATGCGCTTGAAGATAAAAAGGATTAGAAAATATGCCATTAATCGGGAGGCTTGGTATCATTATGCTGTGGGTTCTGTATTTACCTTAGTTGCGATTTTGATCGCATTTGTTGTTGGATTTAAATTCTTTAGATAATTTTATATTTGTTTCAGTTAATGTATGTTTTATGAGAACTATGTATTACCAGTTGTCACTACTCTACTCTTATTTTAAATGATGACATTGTATTAATTAATTTGCTCTTACATATTATTTATGACAGTAGTGTAATAATGGGGTTCGATATACTTTTATGTAATACAGATGAACCGACAATGGATATATGGTGACCGATGTTGTCCTGAGTTCATTGATGGCATGCATAACTTTCTCCATGTGGCTGAGGCAAACAAGCCGAAGAACGGTTTTTTTCGTTGTCCATGTAGTGCCTGCAAGAATATGAGTGATCACTCTACCTCAAAAGTCATTCACTCACACCTCTTTCATAATGGTTTTATGCCTGGTTATTATTGTTGGACCAAGCACGGAGAAACAGGGGCTATCATGGAAGAAAATGAAGAAGAGGAGGATAATGACAAGTATGTTTGGTTCAGTGATACTATAATGGGAGAAGACGAAACTGAAGAAGATCGCATTATTGATGAGCCCGACGATGATCTTCGTCGGGCCATTCGTGATGCACAAATGGACTGTGAAAGTGAAAACGAAAGGTTGAAGTTGGAGCGTATGTTAGCTGATCACGCCAAATTGTTGTACCCAAATTGTCAAAATGACCAGAAAAAGCTAGGTACCACACTTGAATTGCTGCAATGGAAGGCAAAGAATGGTACTTCTGACAAGGGATTTGAAAATTTGTTAAAAATAGTTAAGAAGATGTTTCCAAAGGATAACGAATTTCCGTCGAGTACGTACGAAGCAAAGAAGGTGGTATGCCCTCTAGGATTAGAGGTGCATAAGATACACGCTTGCATTAATGACTGCATCCTCTACCGCGGTGAGCACGAAAAATTGAATGAATGTCCTATATGCGGTGCTTTGCGGTATAAGATCGGGCGAGATGACCCTGGTGATGTTGAGGGCGAGCCGCGCCCCAGGAAGAGGATTCCTGCAAAGGTGATGTGGTATGCTCCAATAATACCACGGTTGAAACGTTTGTTCAGCAATAGAGAGCATGACAAGTTGTTGCGTTGGCACAAAGAAGATCGTAAAAAAGACTTGATGTTGAGACACCCCGCGGATGGGTCCCAGTGGAGAAAAATTGACAGAGAGTTCCCGACATTTTCAGATGACGCAAGGAACTTAAGATTTGGTCTAAGTACAGATGGATTTAATCCTTGTGGAGAGTAGAGATCCAGTCACAGCACTTGGCCCGTGACTCTATGTATCTATAACCTTCCTCCTTGGCTGTGCATGAAGCGGAAGTACATTATGATGCCAGTGCTCATTCAAGGCCCGAAGCAACCTGGCAACGACATTGATGTGTACCTCAGGCCATTAGTTGAAGAACTTTTGCAGTTGTGGCGTGAAGAAGGTGTACGTGTGTGGGATGAGCACAAACGGGAGGAATTTGATCTACGAGCTTTGCTTTTTGTAACCATCAATGATTGGCCTGGTCTAGGCAACATTTCAGGACAGTCAAACAAGGGATACAATGCATGCACACACTGTTTAGCTGAGACTGATAGTATACATTTAGGTAACAAGAATGTGTACCTGGGTTATCGTCGGTTTCTTGTACCCAAGCATTCGTTAAGGAAGAAAGGCAAGCATTACAAATGTGAGGCAGATCATCGGTCGAGGCCTACCCGCCCTTCTAGTTCTGCTATACATGATATGGTCAAGGATTTAAATGTAATCTTTGGAAAGGGTCCTGGCGGACTCACTGTTCCGAATGACGCAAACAACCACGTACCCATGTGGAAGAAGAAATCTATATTTTGGGAACTGCCATATTGGATAATGCTAGAGATTCACTCTGCAATCGACGTGATGCACGTGACAAAGAACATTTGCTGCAACTTGCTAAACTTCTTGGGCGTGTATGGGAAGTCAAAAGATGGGAAGTCGAAAAAAGGGAAGTCAAAAAAAGGTACACCGAAAGGAAGGCAGACCCATCAATGTATGAGTGAAGAGATGCATCGAGACGATACTCATTCAGAGAATCAGCCAGGTCCTGCAAGCTACGCTCTTACTAAAGAAGAGAAGAAAATATTTTTTGAGTGCCTTCGCAGTATGAAGGTTCCATCTGGCTTCTCATCAAATATAAAAGGAATAATAAACATGGCAGAGCAAAAATTTCAGAATCTAAAGTCTCATGACTGTCACGTGATTATGACACAATTACTTCCTGTTGCATTGAGAGGGCATCTATCGGAAATGTTCGAGAACCCTTTATGAAGTTATGTGCATTTCTCAATGCAATTTCTAAGAAGGTCATCAATCCACTAACTCTAAAAAATTTAGAGAAGGATGTGGTCCAATGTCTTGTCAGCTTCGAGTTGGTGTTCCCACCAACCTTCTTCAATATTATGACACACCTTGTAGTCCACCTAGTCGAAGAGATTTCTGTTCTCGGTCCTGTATTTCTACACAACATGTTCCCCTTTGAGAGGTTCATGGGAGTCTTAAAAAAATATGTGCATAACCGGGCTAGGCCAGAAGGAAGCATCGTCAAGGGTTATGGAACAGAGGAGGTCATTGAGTTTTGTGTAGATTTTATTCCTGATCTGAAGCCGATCGGTGTTCCTGAATCACGTCATGAGGGGAGACTGCATGGAAAAGGAACCCTAGGAAAGAAAGCAACAATATGTCAAGACGGGGATTCTTTCACTCAAGCACACGACACCGTTCTACATAATTCCAGTTTGGTGGGTCCGTATGTCGAGGAACACAAGAATGTTTTACGCTCCAAATACCCGGAGAAATCTGAAGATTGTATTGATGGAGAACACATGAAGACTTTCAGCAGTTGGTTAAAAAGACGTCTCATTAATGACACCAATGTTGAAGAACAGCTATACTTGTTGGCCACATCACCAGCTTCAACTATATTGACTTTTCAAGGGTACGAGATAAATGGAAATATATTTTACACAGCCAACCAAGATAAAAAGAGCACCAACCAAAACAGTGGAGTACGCTTTGATGCAACAAACTACAACGGGACAAAGGACACATATTATGGTTACATAGAGGAGATATGGGAACTTGACTATGGACCTACTTTTAAGGTCCCTTTGTTCAAGTGCAAATGGTTCAACCTACGAGGCGGGGTAGAGGTAGACCCACGATACAAAATGACTACAGTGGATCTCAACAATCTTTCGTACGAGAACGAACCATTCGTCCTAGCGAGTGAAGTTGCTCAGGTTTTCTATGTGAAAGACATGTCTACCCTACCGAAAAAAATAAAAGATAAGCAAGCGAGTACATCATACGATGAGCCAAAACGCCACATAGTTCTTTCAGGGAAAAGAGTCATTGTGGGAGTGGAGGACAAGACAGACATGTCAGAAGATTACGATAAGTTTCATGACATTCCGCCCTTCAAAGTCAACACTGATCCAAGTATCAAGTTAAATGAAGAAGATTGTCCGTGGTTACGGCGCAATCAGAAGAACAAGTAAACACTAGAGAGGGATATTATTGTTGATGTGTAATATCCGAATGCTTTGTATCAGAAGAACAAGTGAACTGAAGTATTTTGTAGATGCATGGAACAAAACACATGATTTCACCTGCATACAGCCCAACGGTGGCTCGTGAGTGCCTGCATATGAAATGCACCGTTGGGCGTATGTAGGGAATCCGAATGCTTTTGTATTCTGTCGATGAAGTAGAATGAGGAGACAATGACTGCCGAACATGTTCAAGAGGGGGCTATATATAGGGTCCTGTGACTCACGAACTGGTCATGATAGTGCCCATCCAACAGCTCATAATCCCTCAAAAGAAACACATCTTCATCCAACGGCTCACAAGTGCTTTAAAGAAACACACAATCCATGTGCTTCTTTAGTCCCGGTTGGTGTTACCAACCGAGACTAAAGAAGCACATGGATCGTGTGTTTCTTTCTAGCGCTTGTGAGACGTTGGATCTGAGGTGTGTTTCTTTTGAGAGATTCTGAGCTGTTGGATCGGCAGTATCACGACCACTTCGTGACCCACATGACTCGGTTGTTGTTACCAACCGGGACTAAAGAAGCACACATACCTTATATATAGCCCCCCTCCCGGACATGTTCAGCACTCAGTGTCTACTCATTGTAGTTCATTTTGGCAGCACACGGGTAGCAGAGAGCACTCAGTGAAGGCTGAAGGTGAACCCTCCCCTCGGCAGAGGCATGTTTGGGCAACCAGCGGCAAGACGTCTCTGATGATCTGTGACCGTTTCAAACGGTTGCAGATCATCAGAGATGTCTTGTCGGACGGTTGTAGATCATCAACGATGTCTTGCCACGGTCATTTGGCTTGAAACTTCTTGTCGGACGGTTGTAGATCATCAAACTATGTCGTCGAAATGACCATAACTTGGTCATTTGGCTTGAAACTTCTAGATATTCATACATGATAGACCTTTTTGTGAAGACTTTTTTTGCAAATGTTGTCAAAAATCAAGTTTATCATTTCTCATAGCAACTAGTACACAAATAAGGAGCCCATGCCAAAGGATTATATTTTTTGAGGTGTTTATCACTTTATTACATTTTTTCTTAAAAACGATCAAAACGGTCGCTACGACTAATCATCGGAAGAGGCGATATTTTCTAGAACTATCAATGTTTCTGTGATATAACCACTAGTTGTGTACCTTAAAATAATTTTTCCAAAAGTTTCAGACCAAACTATCAAATAGTTGAAGTTCAAATTTGAATTACTTTCGATAAATAACCATAAACTCAATTAAGTAGGGAAAATTAGTTCGAATTCAAAGAAAAAACACATACTTGGGGATCATCCATCATATGCGCACCACTCTTAGTAAAAAATAGTTGGGTGCCATTTGGAATCATATTTTCTATACTTACTTCACAAAAAACCTCATTTTTGCACTTAAAAAAAGGAAAATGATATTTATGAAAATAATTAGAAGAATCCCTTTGGTAAGATTGTTTAATATACCAATATGCACCTATGTGTGGAGTATGAGATCTTTATCACAAACTATGTCGTCGAAATGACCATAACTTGGTCATTTGGCTTGAAACTTTTACATGTTCATACATGGTAGACCTTTTTGTGAAGACTTTTTTTGCAAATGTTATAAAAAATCAAGTTTATCATTTTTCATAGCAACTAGTACACAAATAAGGAGCCCATGCCAAAGGATTTGATTTTTTGAGGTGTTTATCACTTTATTACATTTTTCTTAAAAACGATCAAAACGGTCGCTATGACTAATGATCGGAAGAGGTGATATTTTCTAGAACTATCAATGTTCATGTGATATATAACCACTAGTTGTATACCTTAAAATGATTTTTCCAAAAGTTTCAGACCAAACTATCAAACAGTTGTACTTCAAATTTGAATTACTTTCGATAAATCAACATTAACTCAATTAAGTAGGGGAAATTAGTTAGAATTCAAAGAAAAAACTCATACTTGGGGATAATCCTTCATATGTGCACCACTCTTAGTGAAAAATAGTTGGGTGCCATTTGGAATCATATTTTCTGTACTTACTTCACAAAAAACCTCATTTTTTGCACTTAAAAAAAGGAAAATGATATTTATGAAAATAATTAGAAGAATCCCTTTGGTAAGATTGTTTAATATACCAATATGCACCTATGTGTGGAGTATGGGATCTTTATCACAAACTATTTTGTCGAAATGACCATAACTTGGTCATTTGTCTTGAAACTTCTAGATGTTCATACATGATAGACCTTTTTGTGAAGACTTTTTTTGCAAATGTTGTCAAAAATCAAGTTTATCATTTTTCATAGCAACTAGTACACAAATAAGGAGCCCATGCCAAAGGATTTGATTTTTTGAGGTGTTTATCACTTTATTACATTTTTTCTTAAAAACGAACAAAACGGTCGCTACGACTAATCATCAGAAGAGGTGATATTTTCTAGAACTATCAATGTTTCTGTGATATAACCACTAGTTTTGTACCTTAAAATAATTTTTCCAAAAGTTTCAGACCAAACTATCAAACAGTTGTAGTTCAAATTTGAATTACTTTCGATAAATAACTATAAACTCAATTAAGTAGGGGAAATTAGTTAGAATTCAAAGAAAAAACTCATACTTGGGTATCATCCATCATATGTGCACCACTCTTAGTGAAAAATAGTTGGGTGCCATTTGGAATCATATTTTCTGTACTTACTTCACAAAAAACCTCATTTTTTGCACATAAAAAAAGGAAAATGATATTTATGAAAATAATTAGAAGAATCCCTTTGGTAAGATTGTTTAATGTACCAATATGCACCTATATGTGGAATATGAGATCTTTATCACAAACTATGTCGTCGAAATGACCATAACTTGGTCATTTGGCTTGAAACTTCTAGATGTTCATACATGATAGACCTTTTTGTGAATACTTTTTTTGCAAATGTCGTCAAAAATCAAGTTTATCATTTTTCATAGCAACCAGTACACAAATAAGGATACCATGCCAAAGGAATTGATTTTTTGAGGTGTTTATCACTTTATTACATTTTTTCTTAAAAACGATCAAAACGGTTGCTACGACTAATCATCGGAAGAGGTGATATTTTCTAGAACTATCAATGTTTCTGTGATATAACCACTAGTTGTGTACCTTAAAATGATTTTTCCAAAAGTTTCAGACCAAACTATCAAACAGTTGTAGTTCAAATTTGAATTACTTTCGATAAATCAACATTAACTCAGTTAAGTAGGGGAAATTAGTTAGAATTCAAAGAAAAAACTCATACTTGAGGATCATCCATCATATGTGCACCACTCTTAGTAAAAAATAGTTGGGTGCCATTTGGAATCATATTTTCTGTACTTACTTCACAAAAAACCTCATTTTTTACACTTAAAAAAGGAAAATGATATTTATAAAAATAACTAGAAGAATCCCTTTGGTAAGATTGTTTAATATATCAATATGCATCTATGTGTGGAGTATGAGATCTTTATCACAAACTATGTCGTCGAAATGACCATAACTTGGTCATTTGGCTTGAAACTTCTATATGTTCATACATGATAGACCTTTTTGTGAAGACTTTTTTTGCAAATGTTGTCAAAAATCAAGTTTATCATTTTTCATAGCAACTAATTGACAAATAAGGATCCCATGCCAAAGGATTTGATTTTTTGAGGTGTTTATCACTTTATTACATTTTTTCTTAAAAACGATCAAAACGGTCGCTACGACTAATCATCGGAAGAAGTGATATTTTCTAGAACTATCAATGTTTCTGTGATATAACCACTAGTTGTGTACCTTAAAATGATTTTTCCAAAAGTTTCAGACCAAACTATTAAACAGTTGTAGTTAAAAATTTGAATTACTTTCGATAAATCAACATTAAATCAATTAAGTAGGGGCAATTAGTTAGAATTCAAAGAAAAAACTCATACTTGGGGATCATCCATAATATGTGCACCACTCTTAGTGAAAAATAGTTGGGTGCAATTTGGAATCATATTTTTTGTACTTACTTCACAAAAAACCTCATTTTTTGCACTTAAAAAAAGGAAAATGATATTTATGAAAATAATTAGAAGAATCCCTTTGGTAAGATTGTTTAATATACCAATATGCACCTATATGTGGAGTATGAGATCTTTATCACAAACTATTTCGTCGAAATGACCATAACTTGGTCATTTGGCTTGAAACTTCTAGATGTTCATACATGATAGACCTTTTTGTGAAGACTTTTTTTTGCAAATGTTGTCAAAAATCAAGTTTATCATTTTTCATAGAAACTAGTACACAAATAAGGATCCCATGCCAAAGGATTTGATTTTTTGAGGTGTTTATCACTTTATTACATTTTTTCTTAAAAACGGTCAAAACGGTCGCTACGACTAATCATCGGAAGAGGTGATATTTTATAGAACTATCAATGTTTCTGTGATATAACCACTAGTTGTGTACCTTAAAATGATTTTTCCAAAAGTTTCAGACCAAACTATCAAACAGTTGTAGATCAAATTTGAATTAGTTTAGATAAATCAACATTAACTCAATTAAGTAGGGGAAATTAGTTAGAATTGAAAGAAAAAACTCATACTTGGGGATCATCCATCATATGTGCACCACTCTTAGTGAAAAATAGTTGGGTGCCATTTGGAATCATATTTTCTGTACTTACTTAACAAAAAACCTCATTTGTTGCACTTAAAAATGGAAAATGATATTTATTAAAATAATTAGAAGAATCCCTTTCGTAAGATTTTTTATATACCAATATGCACCTATGTGTGGAGTATGAGATCTGTATCACAAACTATGTCGTCGAAATGACCATAACTTGGTCATTTGGCTTGAAACTTCTATATGTTCATACATGATAGACCTTTTTGTGAAGACTTTTTTTGCAAATGTTGTCAAAAATCAAGTTTATCATTTTTCATAGCAACTAGTTCACAAATAAGGAGCCCATGCCAAAGGATTTGATTTTTTGAGGTGATTATCACTTTATTACATTTTTTCTTAAAAACGAACAAAACGGTCGCTACGACTAATCATCAGAAGAGGTGATATTTTCTAGAACTATCAATGTTTCTGTGATATAACCACTAGTTGTGTACCTTAAAATAATTTTTCCAAAAGTTTCAGACCAAACTATCAAACAGTTGTAGTTCAAATTTGAATTACTTTCGATGAATAACTATAAACTCAATTAAGTAGGGGAAATTAGTTAGAATTCAAAGAAAAAACTCATACTTGGGTATCATCCATCATATGTGCACCACTCTTAGTGAAAAATAGTTGGGTGCCATTTGGAATCATATTTTCTGTACTTACTTCACAAAAAACCTCATTTTTCCACATAAAAAAAGGAAAATGATATTTATGAAAATAATTAGAAGAATCCCTTTGGTAAGATTGTTTAATGTACCAATATGCACCTATATGTGTAGTATGAGATCTTTATCACAAACTATGTCGTCGAAATGACCATAACTTGGTCATTTGGCTTGAAACTTCTAGATGTTCATACATGATAGACCTTTTTGTGAATACTTTTTTTGCAAATGTTGTCAAAAATCAAGTTTATCATTTTTCATAGCAACTAGTACACAAATAAGGATCCCATGCCAAAGGATTTGATTTTTTGAGGTGTTTATCACTTTATTACATCTTTTCTTAAAAACGATCAAAACGGTCGCTACGACTAATCATCGGAAGAGGTGATATTTTCTAGACCTATCAATGTTTCTGTGATATAACCACTAGTTGTGTACCTTAAAATGATTTTTCCAAAAGTTTCAGACAAAACTATCAAACAGTTGTAGTTCAAATTTGAATTACTTTCGATAAATCAACATTAACTTAGTTAAGTAGGGGAAATTAGTTAGAATTCAAAGAAAAAACTCATACTTTAGGATCATCCATCATATGTGCACCACTCTTAGTAAAAAGTAGTTGGGTGCCATTTGGAATCATATTTTCTGTACTTACTTCACAAAAAACCTCATTTTTTGCACTTAAAAAAGGAAAATGATATTTATAAAAAATAACTAGAAGAATCCCTTTGGTAAGATTGTTTAATATATCAATATGCATCTATGTGTGGAGTATGAGATCTTTATCACAAACTATGTCGTCGAAATGACCATAACTTGGTCATTTGGCTTGAAACTTCTAGATGTTCATACATGATAGACCTTTTTGTGAAGACTTTTTTTTGCAAACGTTGTCAAAAATCAAGTTTATCATTTTTCATAGAAACTAGTACACAAATAAGGATCCCATGCCAAAGGATTTGATTTTTTGAGGTGTTTATCACTTTATTACATTTTTTCTTAAAAACGGTCAAAACGGTCGCTACGACTAATCATCGGAAGAGGTGATATTTTATAGAACTATCAATGTTTCTGTGATATAACCACTAGTTGTGTACCTTAAAATGATTTTTCCAAAAGTTTCAGACCAAACTATCAAACAGTTGTAGATCAAATTTGAATTACTTTAGATAAATCAACATTAACTCAATTAAGTAGGGGAAATTAGTTAGAATTGAAAGAAAAAACTCATACTTGGGGATCATCCATCATATGTGCACCACTCTTAGTGAAAAATAGTTGGGTGCCATTTGGAATCATATTTTCTGTACTTACTTCACAAAAAACCTCATTTGTTGCACTTAAAAATGGAAAATGATATTTATTAAAATAATTACAAGAATCCCTTTCGTAAGATTGTTTATATACCAATATGCACCTATGTGTGGAGTATGAGATCTTTATCACAAACTATGTGAAAGCGCATGGTTGCCCCCATGCGTGGTTTTGGTAATTAATGACAATCCTTATGGACTAATGTTTACATTGAGATATTCTTATAGATCTTGTCCATGGGAAATTATAGGAGTTCATGTGTTGGACTCTTCAATATGACTTAATGACCAATGCTCTATTCAAAGGGTTTATATGAAGAATGGTCATGTGTAGAGTTGAGCTCATTGCAAGTATGGCTTGGAATAGAAGATTGAGTGAACAATCATGTTTAACCCCAAGCCATCATACATATCAAGAGAAGAAGATGAAGTGCAAGCTCAATAAGATGTATCTCGGAAGATATCTTTTGATTGAAGCTTGCAAAGGAGACATGAAGACGAAGCTTAGCGAGGCCCTCCCATAATGGAGTATGGGGGAGCATTTGGAGAAGTCTTCATCAAGCATGTGCTAGAAAGCACAAACAAGAAAGGTGTTTCAACCTGAGAGATTCAAGATCGTCATCATCTAGCTCAAGTGGAATGCTCATGGCAAAGGTATGATCTTGATAGGGCTATAGGTTAGATAGGCGTACTATCAAGAGGGGCTCTCGAGTGAGTAACTTGATCGCATCTTTGTGGAGAGCTCAAACCTTTGCATGCTTGGCATATCATCTTTCTTGGTTCTTATTTGGTTTTTCTCCGTGTTGAGTTTTGGTGCTTGTCGTGATCTTCATGACAAGACCAAGTCATTCGAAAATGGTTTTACTTTGGAAAACTTGTTGCCTTTTATCCATGTTAGGATTTAGAGCTTGGTTTATCTCCATACTAAGCTCTAGTTCATCAAAAACAGATTTCGTATGAATATCTTGTTGCGTTTTTGATGAAGGAGTTTTTACTGGTTTGCATTGTTTAGGAAAGTTCGACCTTTCCCCATTTGGTTTTATCCTCACATTATGGACTGTGATGTTTCTATGCACATTCAAGTAGAGCTCGTTGTAACGATTCCAACGAGCCAAAAATCATCGAAAACGGAGTCCGGATGGAAAAGATATTGACGTTTTCGTTTATCAGTTTCTGCTGTTTTTTGCTGTAGCGGTAGTACCGCCGCGGTACCGCCCGAGGTACCGCCGGAGCTAACAGAGAGCTGTTTTCGGCGGTACCGGGAGCGGTAGTTCCGCCGGGGCGGTAGTACCGCTGCCCGGGGCGGTAGTACCGATACGGAAGCCTGTTTTCAGCCCGTTTTGATGCCCTAACTCCCTAGGGGGGCGGTAGTACCGCTAGGGCCAGCGGTAGTACCGCTACGGCGCGAATCTGCACCCAACGGTTGGAATTTGGGTTGACCTATTTAAGGGGACTTCTTCCCCAATGGTTCCCCAACCTTTCTAGCAAGTTTTGACCTCCATTGTTGACCTTCTTGAGCTTGCTATCTCTCCATCCCTCCAATGATTCTTGCTAATTCTTGAGGGAAAAGAGAGAGGAGATCTAGATCCACCTTTGCACCAATCAATCTCTCCTCTAAGTGAGGGGAACCTAGTGGATTTAGATCTTGGAGTTACTTTGTGGTTCTTCTCCTTTGTTCTTCCTCTCTTCTCCCCCCATAAGCATTAGTTGCCTTTGGTGGGATTTGAGAGTGAAGGATTTGACTCCTTTGTGGATTCCTTGTTCGTCCTCTCTTCTCCCCCCATAAGCATTAGTTGCTTTTGGTGGTATTTGAGAGTGAAGGATTTGAGCACTTGTGCTCTTGCCTTTTGCATTTGGTGCATTGGTGTGCTCTCCACGAGGATTCGTGGAAGTTGAAAGTTTGTGAGCTTGTTACTCTTGGGTCCTTGGACCCTAGACGCCTTTGTGGTGGTTGGATCCTTGTGTGGTCACTTGAAGCCGTTCGGGAGCCCCCAATCCCATTGTGGGTTGTGCCCCGGATTGTTGTTGGAGGCCGTTCGGGAGCCCCCAATCCCATTGTGGGTTGTGCCCCGGATTGTTGTTGAAAGGCTCCGGATTCCGCCTCGAAGGAATTCCGATAGTGGAAGGTGAACCAAGCCTTTGTGGTGCGGTTCATCGGAGAAGAAGGTGAAACCTTTGTGGTTGTTGAACCGTTGTGTCGGTTCACACCTCTCCAACGAGACGTACTCCCTTAACAAGGAGGAACTCGGGAATACATCCTCGTCTCCGCGTGCCTCGGTTATTTCTATACCCGAGCTTTTACTTATGCACTTTGCATTGTGATAGCCTTCGTGCTTGAAGTATTCTATTGCTATCACCTTGTTGTTTATCTTGCTTAGCATAAGTTGTTGGTGCACATAGGTGAGCCAAGTTTATTTAGGTTGTCGGCTTGTTATTTTAAACACCTAGTTTTATTCCGCAATTATCAAGCCTAAACCAGAAAAGTTTTAAACCGCCTATTCACCCCCCCCCCTCTAGGCGACATCATTGTCCTTTCAATTGGTATCAGAGCCTGGGTTCTCTTGTTGGGCTTTACCGCCTAGAGAGTAAAAGATGTCGTTTAGAGAATTAGTGCATGATCCCACTTTCATATTCGATGGCACAAATTATGATGTTTGGAAAATTCGCATGCTTAATCTATTTAGGGCCATGGGTCCAAATTATGTTATGTAGCGTACCTGCTCTTAAAATAAGGCAGATACCTGTGTATAGTGCAAATCCCTGGATCAAATCATTTGCACACACAGTTTACGATGTAATATCACAACAAAGGTCAAATTTATTACATCGATGATCCAGAATTACAAAATATTCTTTACAAATTGCATAGCAAAAGCTAGCTTTGAAAAGTACACAGCGGAAATACAATAGCAGTGAGCCTCTATAACTTTCATGCTGCCACAGGCGAAAACATGTTGGTTGTAGACTCGAAACCTTTCAACGAAACCTCACTCGTCATCTGATCAAATCTGCAATAAGAAAAATATTGCAACAACGTGGGTCAGATTCCATTAAAAATGGAGTCTGGCAAGTGACACTATGGTGGACACTTAAGGCAGTAACTCTAAGCCTATATGAATATTTGGCTGGTGGAGCTCAAGGCTAATTTGCATAAAGCCAATTTTTCCTACTCTTTTGAAAACACTTTTCTTGAAATCCAGATGAGTATGGCATGAAAACCATAAATCTCATCTTCCCTTGTTCACCCATCAACTTTTAACTTAGAAATTGGAATGATGGAATCCTCCGTTGACGTCCTTGATCAGCTGCTCAGAATTGTCCGTAACCGGGGACACGGCTAAGTACTTAGTTTTACACTCTGCAGAGGTTGTGCACTTTCACCATTGTACCCATTCAACCCAAGTATCCTTTACACACCATTAGTGATAAGGAAAGGAGAGAATGAGACGAGATCTTTCAGAAGCATTTTCCCTCCCCATACTGGCTTGACCCGTTCCACCTAACATCCCCTACATCTGCTTGTCAAGCCGGAGAGAGTCCACGCAGCATAATCGATCAAGCCAGAGCCCATATGGCAATGGCTGCACTGGAAGCAATCGTCACTTGGAGTTCTTCAGATTCCTCTGTTCCTGGGTGGCCGTCCACAAGTGCACTTCTGGGTGAAAACCACCATACTCATGGCCCTAGGTAGAATAGAAATTCATCCTAGGCGAAGACAACCACAAGTATAGTCCCAAAAGCCACTCAACATAAACCAACAACCAATTCCACCCAGGTGTTTCATTTAACTTAGTGGATGTGCACTCTCAGGTGAAAATCACCATGCTCACAGCCCTAAGTAGAATAGAAATTCATCCTAGGCGAAGACAGCCATGAGCACAGCCCTGAGTAGTGACTTAACATTTTGTAAAACCTTTCATCAATTGCATAGCATCAATATTTCTGCTAAGTATGATATAGGAACCTAGACACAGGAATAAGGAATTCTACAGGTTTAGCATAGCAACACATGCATATAAAAATACACTAAGTAATGCATAAAAATAGGAAGTTTATGAGGTGTGCCACTTGCCTTTGAATGTTGTCGTTGTTCACAACTCTTTTCAACAACGAACGTTTGCTCTCCGTTTAATCTAACAGTAGAGACAAACAACAATACAAAAATCAACAGCAAGCAAAACTCACAATGCATACAAACACATACTAGATGAATGAGTAAGTTTTATAAAACTTTCTAAGGAAAATATGTTTATGCATGATGTGCAAAATATTCCTAAGGACTAGAAATACTTTTCCATGCCATGGAAAATATTTTAAGTTAATGTAAGGCAAATGTGTTGGTCCAAAAGGACTAAGGACTAAAGTCTTAAGTTGGATAAATGCACTTTGTTCTATTTCTTAAGGAAACAAGCACTCTAATGGCTTAGCCATGATGTGCAAAATACTTAGAGAATTTACTAAGTCATTTGTTCAAGATGATCACCATTATTATCAACTCTCTGTAAATTGGACATTCACTATGGTGAGAGAGACAGACACCCGGCCAGCCACTTAAATTGTGGAACAGGTCTCATGTACGTGGACATGTAAGGTTTGTTCCCAGGCCACTTCATCTCACTATGCTGCTCGGATCCAACAACATCAAGATGATAACATCATGATCAAATTTTGTTTAAGTCTAGAAGACAAGATTAGGCAAGAGGGAAGGATAGAAAGAGAGATGTAGTTGTCTTCCAGGCTTCATCTCCAGACTTGTAACTTTCTTCTGGATGATGTCTTGGTTGAGATCTTGGTAGTCTTGATGAATCTTCAGACTTGATAATTCTTGTGTCCTTGAAGCTGGTCTTGGATTTACTTAGTCTTGATGAAATCTCAGAGGAGAGGGAAAGGACAGAGAGAGAGACTTAGAGAATAAAAGGGAGTTGGCCTTCTTGAAATTCTTCTCTCTTTTCTTCTAAGTGCTTGACATCTTGAGGATGCTTCCAAAGTTTGTTTTCTTCTAAGTCCTTCATGAAGTCTCAGAGAAAAGAAAGAGAGGGAGAACAAGACTTGGAGATCTTCTTCTTGATTTTCTTCTAAGTGTTTCTTCTCCTTGATGATACTTCTGAAGTCTTGTTTTTGGCTAAGTCCTTCAATGGTCTTCTAGCTCCATCTTGAAAACTACTAAGTGTCTAGTGCATAGCACTTTTCACAAAATACTAAGTTTGACAATAATCCTAACTTAGAGAAATTGGGTGGAGTATTCCTTATGAAAATATACTATAGAA
Organism: Poa annua; assembly: GCA_026929855.1. Classification (NCBI taxonomy): domain Eukaryota; kingdom Viridiplantae; phylum Streptophyta; class Magnoliopsida; order Poales; family Poaceae; genus Poa; species Poa annua. Next base: position 20,815,395 of record CM049432.1, on the reverse strand, counting down.
TATGCTATGCATGAAATGAAATTTTAAATCACAAGAATCATAAAATTAACTTTTGTGATTTCTTTAAATATATGCATGAATTTATAAATGCAATTTAAATAAATTCCTAGTTTTGGAAAATAAAATAAAAGGAATCATTATAAGATTAAAGTTTCCTATGACTAAATTTTTATAACAAAATCTTATAATTAATATTAATAGACAGAGAGCATTTAATTAAATCTATTGCAATTGGATTTAATCAAAATTAATGTTTCTATTAAAAGTTATTTCAAAAATTAGTCAAACCATTCAATTTAAATACACAACCATGAAATCATTCAAAAATTTACCCAAAAATATTTTATAGCAGTGGCATTAATTTACATATATTCCAAAGTTTCTAAAACATATTTATTTGCAATTTTTGGATTTATAGATTTAAAGTTATTGCAAATATACTCAATTTCCCCATTTGAATTTTGAATATTTTATACTAAGTCAAATTTGAATTTTGTCTGATCCAAATTATTCTACACATCCAGAGCTTTCCAAATATATAAAAATTATTAAATTTGGAGTTGTGGTTAAAAAGTTATGAATATTTTAATTACAGGGACTAATCTGCAAATTTTCCAATTAAAATTAAATAGAAAAATCGATTTACACGCTGGCGCTGACGTGGCTGCTGACTGGGCGGTCTACGTGGCGCTGACGTGTATAAGTGGACGAATCTGGATCGTTAGATCCAGATCCGATGGATCTAATCTATCCGTACCGTTTCGTTTAAACCTTCTAATCCTGGCCACTAGATCTCGATCGGACGGACGAGGATGGATGACCATACCGTGGCGGCGCAGCTCGCCGGAGATCGCGGACGACGGCGGCGCGGCTCCGGCGTGGGTGCTCCGGGCGCTCCCGTGCCTCCCCGGATGCGTGGAGAGCGGCCCCGAGCGCGGCGCGGCACGGTGAAGGCGATGGAGGTGGCGGCGTCTTCTCGTTCTTCCTGGAGCCGCGAGGAGGATGCGGTCGAGGTGGCTCGGGCGCCGTCGAGCTCGGTCGTGCAAGGATCCGTCGCTGGGCTGCACCAAATTTTGCCCCACGGCTTGAGGAGATGCGCAATGCAACAGCGAAGAAGGGGAGCGCGGTCTCGGGCGGGGAGGAACTCACCTCGACGCGAAATCCGTGGAAAACGACGGCGGACACGGTGGACTCCGGCGTGCTTTCCGGCGTGATTTAGCTAGGGTTCCCAGGGGGAAAAGATGCGGCGGGGTCCGGAGTTTAAATAGGAGCTGCAGGAGAACGAATCCCGTACGAATCGGCGAGGAAATCGTCTCCGATTCGATCTCCAAAAACTGCGCTCGTTCGGTTAGAGGAGGAAGACGATCCGCTGACGTCAGCATGACGTCAGCCCTTATTTTCTTTTCTGATTTATTTCCTTAATTCATATCTTTTGATTTATACTTCCAAATGATGTCAAATAAATTTCTAAAAATTTGTAAAATGTTTATCCTTCTGTTAAACCAATTGTAGGTGTGTTTTAAACATTTTTGAAAATTAATATTTTGAAATATTGCTTAATTACAAATTTGACACTTAAAGTCAAATTTGAATTTATTTCTCATTTAAATTTTCCTTTGGCTAAAATAAATTTGTAAAAATATCCACATTCCAATATGTTTGAAATTAAGTTATTTAAACTTGTTTTGCTGAAATCATTCATCTTTATCTTGGCATATTATTAAGAACAACATATAAATAATGTTTAGGAAATGTGAAATATAGGGTATTCATTTTTAATTAAAAATTATTTTGTGCAACATTATATTTTATATTATGATAATTCATTTGAAAACTTTATAACAACTTTGGCAAAGGTTTCTGTTTTGATTTTATTCTTATTTAAATTCCATTAATCATTTCATGTTTTGAAAATAAATAGATGGAATTCATTTAATCCAATGAAGTGTTTATTTGGCTAATTCATTAATTTAAATTCTATGAAGTTGGAAGGTTATACACTATAGGCTTATACTTTCCAAACTATATTTTGAACTTAGTTAAAGGAATGAAAACCATTTAGTAATTATATACTATTTTGAATAATCTTATATTTATGAATAGATATGGCTAAGTGATTTAATTCAAATACTTATAAAGAACTAATTTATTTTAAATAAAATGAATTGTAGTTTGTAAAAATATTTATCAAATTGTATTTTAAAGTTTTTGAAATACAGTGAATAATAAAATGTTTAAACTGTGACATTTGAAATATTAAACTTTGAAGTCTTTTATAGTTGGTTTCCTCATGCTTTTAATATTTTATTTTAATAAAAGAAAAAGTTTTAAATTTTAGTGATTTTTGAACATTCCAAAAAGTTGGGATGTTACAGACTACCACCCTTAAAAGGAATCTCGTCCCCGAGATTCGGAGAGGCTAGAAAAGAAAGCAAGGGCTTGAATGCTTTTAATAACTCGAGATGTTTTGAGAAATGAATTTTCTGACATGGAAACTTGAAAACTTGACAGGGAATGGTTTTTTTTTTATTAGGAAGATGGAGAGAAGATAGTTGAGATTTCTGGGTTTAAGAGATTGGATTTGAATTATCTAGGTGGCTACCACCCTTAAAAGAAAAGTTTTGTTGATAATTCCACATCCTAATGCACAACCATAAATCAAGATAATCCATTACAAACATCGTCTAACAAACATCAAGCAACAAAGTTCAAAACAAACAATCAATCTAGTATGGTCATATAGCCAAGTTGATATGATCAATACACTAACACGATATCGTCGTTCTATTTAAGTGGTGGTCAAATCGATCTCCTTCCTGACTGCTTCAATTACTTATTCAACTTTCTTGGATATCTTAGAAGTGTTGGTCGAATCCTGGTTCTTCAGTGGTCTTCCATATATGCAGAACTTCATGATTAATCGTAGCTTTTCCATATGAGCCAGCAGGAGCAGACTTCGACTATAAGAACATGGTCATCTAGAAAAAGGTAAGAGGTTTTTAGAAGGTTGATAGTAGATGAGAGTATGAGAAAGACATAGTGAAAAGATTTGTTTTTTTGAAAAGTGAAGAAAAATAGATTTTCAATCCTAAGGTCAAATCCTATTTCTATCCAAACCTAGGGTTTCGAACCTACAGGCAACACAGTGCTCTGATACCATCTGTAGCGTACCTGCTCTTAAAATAAGGCAGATACCTGTGTATAGTGCAAATCCCTGGATCAAATCATTTGCACACACAGTTTACGATGTAATATCACAACAAAGGTCAAATTTATTACATCGATGATCCAGAATTACAAAATATTCTTTACAAATTGCATAGCAAAAGCTAGCTTTGAAAAGTACACAGCGGAAATACAATAGCAGTGAGCCTCTATAACTTTCATGCTGCCACAGGCGAAAACATGTTGGTTGTAGACTCGAAACCTTTCAACGAAACCTCACTCGTCATCTGATCAAATCTGCAATAAGAAAAATATTGCAACAACGTGGGTCAGATTCCATTTAAAAATGGAGTCTGGCAAGTGACACTATGGTGGACACTTAAGGCAGTAACTCTAAGCCTATATGAATATTTGGCTGGTGGAGCTCAAGGCTAATTTGCATAAAGCCAATTTTTCCTACTCTTTTGAAAACACTTTTCTTGAAATCCAGATGAGTATGGCATGAAAACCATAAATCTCATCTTCCCTTGTTCACCCATCAACTTTTAACTTAGAAATTGGAATGATGGAATCCTCCGTTGACGTCCTTGATCAGCTGCTCAGAATTGTCCGTAACCGGGGACACGGCTAAGTACTTAGTTTTACACTCTGCAGAGGTTGTGCACTTTCACCATTGTACCCATTCAACCCAAGTATCCTTTACACACCATTAGTGATAAGGAAAGGAGAGAATGAGACGAGATCTTTCAGAAGCATTTTCCCTCCCCATACTGGCTTGACCCGTTCCACCTAACATCCCCTACATCTGCTTGTCAAGCCGGAGAGAGTCCACGCAGCATAATCGATCAAGCCAGAGCCCATATGGCAATGGCTGCACTGGAAGCAATCGTCACTTGGAGTTCTTCAGATTCCTCTGTTCCTGGGTGGCCGTCCACAAGTGCACTTCTGGGTGAAAACCACCATACTCATGGCCCTAGGTAGAATAGAAATTCATCCTAGGCGAAGACAACCACAAGTATAGTCCCAAAAGCCACTCAACATAAACCAACAACCAATTCCACCCAGGTGTTTCATTTAACTTAGTGGATGTGCACTCTCAGGTGAAAATCACCATGCTCACAGCCCTAAGTAGAATAGAAATTCATCCTAGGCGAAGACAGCCATGAGCACAGCCCTGAGTAGTGACTTAACATTTTGTAAAACCTTTCATCAATTGCATAGCATCAATATTTCTGCTAAGTATGATATAGGAACCTAGACACAGGAATAAGGAATTCTACAGGTTTAGCATAGCAACACATGCATATAAAAATACACTAAGTAATGCATAAAAATAGGAAGTTTATGAGGTGTGCCACTTGCCTTTGAATGTTGTCGTTGTTCACAACTCTTTTCAACAACGAACGTTTGCTCTCCGTTTAATCTAACAGTAGAGACAAACAACAATACAAAAATCAACAGCAAGCAAAACTCACAATGCATACAAACACATACTAGATGAATGAGTAAGTTTTATAAAACTTTCTAAGGAAAATATGTTTATGCATGATGTGCAAAATATTCCTAAGGACTAGAAATACTTTTCCATGCCATGGAAAATATTTTAAGTTAATGTAAGGCAAATGTGTTGGTCCAAAAGGACTAAGGACTAAAGTCTTAAGTTGGATAAATGCACTTTGTTCTATTTCTTAAGGAAACAAGCACTCTAATGGCTTAGCCATGATGTGCAAAATACTTAGAGAATTTACTAAGTCATTTGTTCAAGATGATCACCATTATTATCAACTCTCTGTAAATTGGACATTCACTATGGTGAGAGAGACAGACACCCGGCCAGCCACTTCAATTGTGGAACAGGTCTCATGTACGTGGACATGTAAGGTTTGTTCCCAGGCCGCTTCATCTCACTATGCTGCTCGGATCCAACAACATCAAGATGATAACATCATGATCAAATTTTGTTTAAGTCTAGAAGACAAGATTAGGCAAGAGGGAAGGATAGAAAGAGAGATGTAGTTGTCTTCCAGGCTTCATCTCCAGACTTGTAACTTTCTTCTGGATGATGTCTTGGTTGAGATCTTGGTAGTCTTGATGAATCTTCAGACTTGATAATTCTTGTGTCCTTGAAGCTGGTCTTGGATTTACTTAGTCTTGATGAAATCTCAGAGGAGAGGGAAAGGACAGAGAGAGAGACTTAGAGAATAAAAGGGAGTTGGCCTTCTTGAAATTCTTCTCTCTTTTCTTCTAAGTGCTTGACATCTTGAGGATGCTTCCAAAGTTTGTTTTCTTCTAAGTCCTTCATGAAGTCTCAGAGAAAAGAAAGAGAGGGAGAACAAGACTTGGAGATCTTCTTCTTGATTTTCTTCTAAGTGTTTCTTCTCCTTGATGATACTTCTGAAGTCTTGTTTTTGGCTAAGTCCTTCAATGGTCTTCTAGCTCCATCTTGAAAACTACTAAGTGTCTAGTGCATAGCACTTTTCACAAAATACTAAGTTTGACAATAATCCTAACTTAGAGAAATTGGGTGGAGTATTCCTTATGAAAATATACTATAGAATATGCTATGCATGAAATGAAATTTTAAATCACAAGAATCATAAAATTAACTTTTGTGATTTCTTTAAATATATGCATGAATTTATAAATGCAATTTAAATAAATTCCTAGTTTTGGAAAATAAAATAAAAGGAATCATTATAAGATTAAAGTTTCCTATGACTAAATTTTTATAACAAAATCTTATAATTAATATTAATAGACAGAGAGCATTTAATTAAATCTATTGCAATTGGATTTAATCAAAATTAATGTTTCTATTAAAAGTTATTTCAAAAATTAGTCAAACCATTCAATTTAAATACACAACCATGAAATCATTCAAAAATTTACCCAAAAATATTTTATAGCAGTGGCATTAATTTACATATATTCCAAAGTTTCTAAAACATATTTATTTGCAATTTTTGGATTTATAGATTTAAAGTTATTGCAAATATACTCAATTTCCCCATTTGAATTTTGAATATTTTATACTAAGTCAAATTTGAATTTTGTCTGATCCAAATTATTCTACACATCCAGAGCTTTCCAAATATATAAAAATTATTAAATTTGGAGTTGTGGTTAAAAAGTTATGAATATTTTAATTACAGGGACTAATCTGCAAATTTTCCAATTAAAATTAAATAGAAAAATCGATTTACACGCTGGCGCTGACGTGGCTGCTGACTGGGCGGTCTACGTGGCGCTGACGTGTATAAGTGGACGAATCTGGATCGTTAGATCCAGATCCGATGGATCTAATCTATCCGTACCGTTTCGTTTAAACCTTCTAATCCTGGCCACTAGATCTCGATCGGACGGACGAGGATGGATGACCATACCGTGGCGGCGCAGCTCGCCGGAGATCGCGGACGACGGCGGCGCGGCTCCGGCGTGGGTGCTCCGGGCGCTCCCGTGCCTCCCCGGATGCGTGGAGAGCGGCCCCGAGCGCGGCGCGGCACGGTGAAGGCGATGGAGGTGGCGGCGTCTTCTCGTTCTTCCTGGAGCCGCGAGGAGGATGCGGTCGAGGTGGCTCGGGCGCCGTCGAGCTCGGTCGTGCAAGGATCCGTCGCTGGGCTGCACCAAATTTTCTTTTCTGATTTATTTCCTTAATTCATATCTTTTGATTTATACTTCCAAATGATGTCAAATAAATTTCTAAAAATTTGTAAAATGTTTATCCTTCTGTTAAACCAATTGTAGGTGTGTTTTAAACATTTTTGAAAATTAATATTTTGAAATATTGCTTAATTACAAATTTGACACTTAAAGTCAAATTTGAATTTATTTCTCATTTAAATTTTCCTTTGGCTAAAATAAATTTGTAAAAATATCCACATTCCAATATGTTTGAAATTAAGTTATTTAAACTTGTTTTGCTGAAATCATTCATCTTTATCTTGGCATATTATTAAGAACAACATATAAATAATGTTTAGGAAATGTGAAATATAGGGTATTCATTTTTAATTAAAAATTATTTTGTGCAACATTATATTTTATATTATGATAATTCATTTGAAAACTTTATAACAACTTTGGCAAAGGTTTCTGTTTTGATTTTATTCTTATTTAAATTCCATTAATCATTTCATGTTTTGAAAATAAATAGATGGAATTCATTTAATCCAATGAAGTGTTTATTTGGCTAATTCATTAATTTAAATTCTATGAAGTTGGAAGGTTATACACTATAGGCTTATACTTTCCAAACTATATTTTGAACTTAGTTAAAGGAATGAAAACCATTTAGTAATTATATACTATTTTGAATAATCTTATATTTATGAATAGATATGGCTAAGTGATTTAATTCAAATACTTATAAAGAACTAATTTATTTTAAATAAAATGAATTGTAGTTTGTAAAAATATTTATCAAATTGTATTTTAAAGTTTTTGAAATACAGTGAATAATAAAATGTTTAAACTGTGACATTTGAAATATTAAACTTTGAAGTCTTTTATAGTTGGTTTCCTCATGCTTTTAATATTTTATTTTAATAAAAGAAAAAGTTTTAAATTTTAGTGATTTTTGAACATTCCAAAAAGTTGGGATGTTACAGACTACCACCCTTAAAAGGAATCTCGTCCCCGAGATTCGGAGAGGCTAGAAAAGAAAGCAAGGGCTTGAATGCTTTTAATAACTCGAGATGTTTTGAGAAATGAATTTTCTGACATGGAAACTTGAAAACTTGACAGGGAATGGTTTTTTTTTTATTAGGAAGATGGAGAGAAGATAGTTGAGATTTCTGGGTTTAAGAGATTGGATTTGAATTATCTAGGTGGCTACCACCCTTAAAAGAAAAGTTTTGTTGATAATTCCACATCCTAATGCACAACCATAAATCAAGATAATCCATTACAAACATCGTCTAACAAACATCAAGCAACAAAGTTCAAAACAAACAATCAATCTAGTATGGTCATATAGCCAAGTTGATATGATCAATACACTAACACGATATCGTCGTTCTATTTAAGTGGTGGTCAAATCTATCTCCTTCCTGACTGCTTCAATTACTTATTCAACTTTCTTGGATATCTTAGAAGTGTTGGTCGAATCCTGGTTCTTCAGTGGTCTTCCATATATGCAGAACTTCATGATTAATCGTAGCTTTTCCATATGAGCCAGCAGGAGCAGACTTCGACTATAAGAACATGGTCATCTAGAAAAAGGTAAGAGGTTTTTAGAAGGTTGATAGTAGATGAGAGTATGAGAAAGACATAGTGAAAAGATTTGTTTTTTTGAAAAGTGAAGAAAAATAGATTTTCAATCCTAAGGTCAAATCCTATTTCTATCCAAACCTAGGGTTTCGAACCTACAGGCAACACAGTGCTCTGATACCATCTGTAGCGTACCTGCTCTTAAAATAAGGCAGATACCTGTGTATAGTGCAAATCCCTGGATCAAATCATTTGCACACACAGTTTACGATGTAATATCACAACAAAGGTCAAATTTATTACATCGATGATCCAGAATTACAAAATATTCTTTACAAATTGCATAGCAAAAGCTAGCTTTGAAAAGTACACAGCGGAAATACAATAGCAGTGAGCCTCTATAACTTTCATGCTGCCACAGGCGAAAACATGTTGGTTGTAGACTCGAAACCTTTCAACGAAACCTCACTCGTCATCTGATCAAATCTGCAATAAGAAAAATATTGCAACAACGTGGGTCAGATTCCATTTAAAAATGGAGTCTGGCAAGTGACACTATGGTGGACACTTAAGGCAGTAACTCTAAGCCTATATGAATATTTGGCTGGTGGAGCTCAAGGCTAATTTGCATAAAGCCAATTTTTCCTACTCTTTTGAAAACACTTTTCTTGAAATCCAGATGAGTATGGCATGAAAACCATAAATCTCATCTTCCCTTGTTCACCCATCAACTTTTAACTTAGAAATTGGAATGATGGAATCCTCCGTTGACGTCCTTGATCAGCTGCTCAGAATTGTCCGTAACCGGGGACACGGCTAAGTACTTAGTTTTACACTCTGCAGAGGTTGTGCACTTTCACCATTGTACCCATTCAACCCAAGTATCCTTTACACACCATTAGTGATAAGGAAAGGAGAGAATGAGACGAGATCTTTCAGAAGCATTTTCCCTCCCCATACTGGCTTGACCCGTTCCACCTAACATCCCCTACATCTGCTTGTCAAGCCGGAGAGAGTCCACGCAGCATAATCGATCAAGCCAGAGCCCATATGGCAATGGCTGCACTGGAAGCAATCGTCACTTGGAGTTCTTCAGATTCCTCTGTTCCTGGGTGGCCGTCCACAAGTGCACTTCTGGGTGAAAACCACCATACTCATGGCCCTAGGTAGAATAGAAATTCATCCTAGGCGAAGACAACCACAAGTATAGTCCCAAAAGCCACTCAACATAAACCAACAACCAATTCCACCCAGGTGTTTCATTTAACTTAGTGGATGTGCACTCTCAGGTGAAAATCACCATGCTCACAGCCCTAAGTAGAATAGAAATTCATCCTAGGCGAAGACAGCCATGAGCACAGCCCTGAGTAGTGACTTAACATTTTGTAAAACCTTTCATCAATTGCATAGCATCAATATTTCTGCTAAGTATGATATAGGAACCTAGACACAGGAATAAGGAATTCTACAGGTTTAGCATAGCAACACATGCATATAAAAATACACTAAGTAATGCATAAAAATAGGAAGTTTATGAGGTGTGCCACTTGCCTTTGAATGTTGTCGTTGTTCACAACTCTTTTCAACAACGAACGTTTGCTCTCCGTTTAATCTAACAGTAGAGACAAACAACAATACAAAAATCAACAACAAGCAAAACTCACAATGCATACAAACACATACTAGATGAATGAGTAAGTTTTATAAAACTTTCTAAGGAAAATATGTTTATGCATGATGTGCAAAATATTCCTAAGGACTAGAAATACTTTTCCATGCCATGGAAAATATTTTAAGTTAATGTAAGGCAAATGTGTTGGTCCAAAAGGACTAAGGACTAAAGTCTTAAGTTGGATAAATGCACTTTGTTCTATTTCTTAAGGAAACAAGCACTCTAATGGCTTAGCCATGATGTGCAAAATACTTAGAGAATTTACTAAGTCATTTGTTCAAGATGATCACCATTATTATCAACTCTCTGTAAATTGGACATTCACTATGGTGAGAGAGACAGACACCCGGCCAGCCACTTCAATTGTGGAACAGGTCTCATGTACGTGGACATGTAAGGTTTGTTCCCAGGCCGCTTCATCTCACTATGCTGCTCGGATCCAACAACATCAAGATGATAACATCATGATCAAATTTTGTTTAAGTCTAGAAGACAAGATTAGGCAAGAGGGAAGGATAGAAAGAGAGATGTAGTTGTCTTCCAGGCTTCATCTCCAGACTTGTAACTTTCTTCTGGATGATGTCTTGGTTGAGATCTTGGTAGTCTTGATGAATCTTCAGACTTGATAATTCTTGTGTCCTTGAAGCTGGTCTTGGATTTACTTAGTCTTGATGAAATCTCAGAGGAGAGGGAAAGGACAGAGAGAGAGACTTAGAGAATAAAAGGGAGTTGGCCTTCTTGAAATTCTTCTCTCTTTTCTTCTAAGTGCTTGACATCTTGAGGATGCTTCCAAAGTTTGTTTTCTTCTAAGTCCTTCATGAAGTCTCAGAGAAAAGAAAGAGAGGGAGAACAAGACTTGGAGATCTTCTTCTTGATTTTCTTCTAAGTGTTTCTTCTCCTTGATGATACTTCTGAAGTCTTGTTTTTGGCTAAGTCCTTCAATGGTCTTCTAGCTCCATCTTGAAAACTACTAAGTGTCTAGTGCATAGCACTTTTCACAAAATACTAAGTTTGACAATAATCCTAACTTAGAGAAATTGGGTGGAGTATTCCTTATGAAAATATACTATAGAATATGCTATGCATGAAATGAAATTTTAAATCACAAGAATCATAAAATTAACTTTTGTGATTTCTTTAAATATATGCATGAATTTATAAATGCAATTTAAATAAATTCCTAGTTTTGGAAAATAAAATAAAAGGAATCATTATAAGATTAAAGTTTCCTATGACTAAATTTTTATAACAAAATCTTATAATTAATATTAATAGACAGAGAGCATTTAATTAAATCTATTGCAATTGGATTTAATCAAAATTAATGTTTCTATTAAAAGTTATTTCAAAAATTAGTCAAACCATTCAATTTAAATACACAACCATGAAATCATTCAAAAATTTACCCAAAAATATTTTATAGCAGTGGCATTAATTTACATATATTCCAAAGTTTCTAAAACATATTTATTTGCAATTTTTGGATTTATAGATTTAAAGTTATTGCAAATATACTCAATTTCCCCATTTGAATTTTGAATATTTTATACTAAGTCAAATTTGAATTTTGTCTGATCCAAATTATTCTACACATCCAGAGCTTTCCAAATATATAAAAATTATTAAATTTGGAGTTGTGGTTAAAAAGTTATGAATATTTTAATTACAGGGACTAATCTGCAAATTTTCCAATTAAAATTAAATAGAAAAATCGATTTACACGCTGGCGCTGACGTGGCTGCTGACTGGGCGGTCTACGTGGCGCTGACGTGTATAAGTGGACGAATCTGGATCGTTAGATCCAGATCCGATGGATCTAATCTATCCGTACCGTTTCGTTTAAACCTTCTAATCCTGGCCACTAGATCTCGATCGGACGGACGAGGATGGATGACCATACCGTGGCGGCGCAGCTCGCCGGAGATCGCGGACGACGGCGGCGCGGCTCCGGCGTGGGTGCTCCGGGCGCTCCCGTGCCTCCCCGGATGCGTGGAGAGCGGCCCCGAGCGCGGCGCGGCACGGTGAAGGCGATGGAGGTGGCGGCGTCTTCTCGTTCTTCCTGGAGCCGCGAGGAGGATGCGGTCGAGGTGGCTCGGGCGCCGTCGAGCTCGGTCGTGCAAGGATCCGTCGCTGGGCTGCACCAAATTTTGCCCCACGGCTTGAGGAGATGCGCAATGCAACAGCGAAGAAGGGGAGCGCGGTCTCGGGCGGGGAGGAACTCACCTCGACGCGAAATCCGTGGAAAACGACGGCGGACACGGTGGACTCCGGCGTGCTTTCCGGCGTGATTTAGCTAGGGTTCCCAGGGGGAAAAGATGCGGCGGGGTCCGGAGTTTAAATAGGAGCTGCAGGAGAACGAATCCCGTACGAATCGGCGAGGAAATCGTCGCCGATTCGATCTCCAAAAACTGCGCTCGTTCGGTTAGAGGAGGAAGACGATCCGCTGACGTCAGCATGACGTCAGCCCTTATTTTCTTTTCTGATTTATTTCCTTAATTCATATCTTTTGATTTATACTTCCAAATGATGTCAAATAAATTTCTAAAAATTTGTAAAATGTTTATCCTTCTGTTAAACCAATTGTAGGTGTGTTTTAAACATTTTTGAAAATTAATATTTTGAAATATTGCTTAATTACAAATTTGACACTTAAAGTCAAATTTGAATTTATTTCTCATTTAAATTTTCCTTTGGCTAAAATAAATTTGTAAAAATATCCACATTCCAATATGTTTGAAATTAAGTTATTTAAACTTGTTTTGCTGAAATCATTCATCTTTATCTTGGCATATTATTAAGAACAACATATAAATAATGTTTAGGAAATGTGAAATATAGGGTATTCATTTTTAATTAAAAATTATTTTGTGCAACATTATATTTTATATTATGATAATTCATTTGAAAACTTTATAACAACTTTGGCAAAGGTTTCTGTTTTGATTTTATTCTTATTTAAATTCCATTAATCATTTCATGTTTTGAAAATAAATAGATGGAATTCATTTAATCCAATGAAGTGTTTATTTGGCTAATTCATTAATTTAAATTCTATGAAGTTGGAAGGTTATACACTATAGGCTTATACTTTCCAAACTATATTTTGAACTTAGTTAAAGGAATGAAAACCATTTAGTAATTATATACTATTTTGAATAATCTTATATTTATGAATAGATATGGCTAAGTGATTTAATTCAAATACTTATAAAGAACTAATTTATTTTAAATAAAATGAATTGTAGTTTGTAAAAATATTTATCAAATTGTATTTTAAAGTTTTTGAAATACAGTGAATAATAAAATGTTTAAACTGTGACATTTGAAATATTAAACTTTGAAGTCTTTTATAGTTGGTTTCCTCATGCTTTTAATATTTTATTTTAATAAAAGAAAAAGTTTTAAATTTTAGTGATTTTTGAACATTCCAAAAAGTTGGGATGTTACATGTTAAGAGGATTGTAGATGTGTGTTTATCTCCTCCAAAGGATTCTCATGAATTATCTTTAGAGGATGAGATAAACTCTCATCTCGAGACTCAAGTTACTAATGGTCTTATGTGTGCTTTGACCGATGTAGTTCTTGCTTCAATCATGCCTTTTCGAAATGCACATGAGATTTGGACCAAGCTTCAAGATATATATGAAGTGTCCAAAATTATTGAGGATGATTGTTCTTCCTCCACCTCCGGCCGTGATGAGTTCACAACTTCTTCCACTTCACCATCATGTGATTTGTCACACGGTAATGATATGGTGAGTGGCGATAGAAATTGCATTGGTGATGGTGAACTTACTATTGATTATACCTCTTCTCTATCACATTGCAATCTTCTATCTTTGGACTTAAAATCTTCTAGCACTCAAAATGTCATACATGCTAGAGTTGATTGTCCTTGCATATCAAGTAATAGTTGCTTAACTAAATATAATGATGATATGCTCTCTATGTCTTGTTGTGATGAAAATTACTCTTCCATATCCTCTAGTATTTGCATGACTAACAATGTAGAGGAATCCCAACACTTGTTGGAACAAGACATGGACCTCAATGAAGCTTCAAGTATTTCTTCATCCTCCTCACCCATTATTCATGTTTGCCTTATGGCTAAGGATTCCGAGGTATCTCCCACCTCGAATCCAAATTGTGATGATGTGGATGAGGATTCTCATGAAGAAGGTTTTGACTTTGAATCCTTAACCAAGATGGGTGAGATGGTACTTGGTGTTCTACCCAAAGGTAGTAAAGCTATCCCTCCTCTTTGTGAAATCATTGATTATGTTACTAAGAGTAGGGAATTCATTGAGGATTTGGAAAGTCAATTTGATGAGAAATGTCAAATTGAGAGAGATGACTCTATCACCATAGCTTCTTTGAAAGCTTCTCTTGAAGAGGAAGAAGAGCTTAGGGTTTCTCTTGAAGAGAAACTTGAATCCCTTAATGAGTCTAATGATCTTATTATTGCTAAAATCATTAAGGAAAGAGATCATGCTATTGCTAAATATAAAGTGCTTAAAAAGGAAAAAGTTGAATTTGATGTTGGCAATGCTAGACTAAGTGAGGACATAGAGAGACTTGACAAAGCTCACAAAACTTTAGAAAGTGAACACTCTCTCCTTATCATGTCTCATGATCAACTCCAAACTCAACTATCTAACAATGATAAGCTTTCCAAATTGTCTCCTTCCATTTCTAATGTTAATGATGCTTGTGCTACTAACTCCACTTCTCGTGAAGCATCTATTTTGAAGGAAAATGTTGAGCTAAGGGCTCAACTTGAGTTGCTATCTAGCAAGTATGGGAAATTGGAAAAAACTCATGAAAGGCTCTCTAGCTCTAATGACGATCTTCTAGCATCCCATGCTAAGCTTAAGTTAGCTAATGAGGTGATTATGTCAAAGGTAACATCTTGTAAGCCTCATGTGGACAATGGCACACCGTCTTCTCTTAATGCTATATCATCTTGTGCTAGTCCTTGTGATTCATCCACTCATAATGTTGCTACATCTTGTGATGAATCACTTTCCATACCTTGTTGCTCTAACGATGAAGTTTCTACTTCCTCTAGCATTTGTGTTGATACTAACCATGTAGAGGAATTAAAAGAGCTCAAGGCCCAAGTCACTTATTTGAATAAAGACTTGGAAAAGCGTCATGTTGGGAAGTCCACACTTGACAATATGTTGAGTGTTCAAAGACGCCCCAATGATAAGAGTGGACTTGGATTCAACTCCAATAACAAGAACAAGTCCAAGATCATCAAGAAGAAAAAGGGCCAAGAAGAAGTCAAAGATTCGGTCAAGATTGTTTGCTTCAAGTGCAAAGTTGAAGGGCACCATGTTAGATCTTGCCCTTTGAAGAAGAAGGCTTTTAGTGAGAAGCAACAAGGGAAGAAACCTCAAGTTCAAACTCAAGCTCCTCAAGTTGAAGAATAGTCTCTTCCCAAGAAGAATCAAGCTACCCCTCCTCAAGTCAAGACTCCAACTAAGAACAGAGGAGGAAGTAGATGTTGCTACCTATGTCGTGAGAAGGGTCACCTTGCTTCTTCCTGCACAAATGGTACCTTATCCAACCCCATTATAATTAATGATGTTTATTCTCTTCGGAAGGATAAGGTTGGCAATGTGTTTGCCAAATATGTTGGTACTCAAAGTGGTGTCAAGAAAAGAACCATTTGGGTTGCCAAACCTATTGTGACTAACCTCTTAGGACCCAACTTGGTTGGGGACCAACAAGTTAAAACTTGACCAATAGGTGTTGTTGGAGGCATTGGAGACTTGGCTACATTATGAAGAATTAAGGGATCTTCATCAATTGTATTCTCTCAAGTCAAGTCATATGGATCATATTATTCTATCTCATATCCAATGTTCCTCCTTGCGGTAACTTTTATTTAAATCATATATACATTGAAAGTTGCTTGCACCCTTGCATGTGTTTGGTTTTGTACCTTGCTATTGTTTGTATGTGTTGTGCTCTCTACTTACTTATCTTGAGAAATCAAGTATGTGTATATTGGTTTGCACACCATTTACTAGTTTTGAGCCTTATTGTTTTTCTTTGATATCTTATCTTGTTGGCTCTCTTTGAGAGATTAATGGACTATCATATTTTGGGGGAGTGATATGCTTCGTGCACTTCACAATCCTAAAATTGTGTATTCATGAGAAATACAACTTAGTGTTGATATATTTATATTATCTACTATCTATGTGGTATGTCATTCTCATGAGAAATTCAATTTCTATAATGTCCATTAATTTTTCGAGTTGGTTTTGTTTGCCTCTTGCTTTAAATAAATGGATTATCACATTATGGGGAAGTAATAAGCTATGTGCATATTACAAGCCTAGAAAATGTGAACATATGAGGTTTTGCCACCTAGAATTGATATTGCTAGTTATCTTGTTCCTATGTGGCATGTTGCTCAAACAAGTTTCCATTTACTTAAATGCTTTTTGTCTCTCACTCTTTTGGATCTTGTTTGTGGAGGATGTTCTTGGTATGGCTTTCCCAAATATGTTCTCATGTATCTTTTGGGAAGCCAATTGTTTCAAGCTACTCCTTGGAGTTGCTTTGCACCTTCGCATGATTTGTGAAGCTATCAAGAATATCTATCTATCTAAGCATGTCTTTTAATTCCTATCATTTGCCATATGCTTATGTTTTGTGAATATGATCTTGAATATATCTTTGCAATCCACCCTCGAGAAATATCTCCATACATTACTTGTATTGACAAGTAATAATTTTTTATGGTAAATATATTGATCATATTCTCTTTGGCTCTTGCTTTGAATTGCTTTATTTGATTGCCAAGGATTTGTTTTGATCTAACTCTCATTTGTATTCATTGTATCTTTTGGATCCTTTATTGCTCTGCTTAAAATTTATTTAGTGCTTTCTTGAGTTGGGAAAAGCAATGAACCAATTCTTGTGCATTGACATTCAAAAGTCATACTTCTTGATAATGCATTATTCCTTGGGAATCTATCCTATTTTGAGTAAAACACCGTTCTTTAATTTGGTATTGCAATTTCTTGCCTTTCTTGAACATGACTAGTGTTTGAATAATATATATGGAGAGTGATGATCTCATTTGTGTGCATTGTGTATTCAAATGCAAAATCATAAATAATGCACACATCGTGGGGGAGCAATCATATATGCTTTTTGAACATTAGTTGTCTTCGTTTGATATTTGATCCCGATGACGTGTCTCCTTGGAAGACAAACATTCTTCGTCTTGGTACCTTGTGCCATCATGAAAAGTGTAGAGGGTTTGGTTTGTTCCTTGATGATATTTTTCATCAATTGGTCTCTTGTTTTCATTGGTATCTTTTCAAAGTGGTATCTTCAATCATGTGTTGTTTTGGGTATTTGATATAATTTGGACAATTTGTTTTCTTGTCACACTTGTGTGTGCTTTGTTGGTTTACTTGATGTTCTGTCTAAATTATATCTCGCTTGGTTCTTGAAAGTCTTGTGCATGCATATTTATTATATGTATATCTTATGGCATGCTTACTTTCGTTGATCCAATATATAGGATAAACTCCATCAAATCCTAAATGTCTAAGATGTGAATGAAATTCAATTTCATATCAGTATGCACATATTTATGTGGAGTTTGTCCTATGTGTTGTAGTTGCTCTAACTACTTTGGACCCAATTAGTTTGGGCACCATGTTGTACTTAAATTTGTTTTAGGTACACTTGAGATGCATTGGAAGCTTGTCTCATCTAAAAGGAAGGTGTTGTCACCATGTGCTTATTGGAGCCAAGCTTGGATGATCATGAGCTTCTATCTTCTACATCACCAATGCTATCTCGGTAACAAGTATCTACCTCATGCATTCATTTCTAGCTTTCAACCTTGTGTAGGTTGTATCTCGGCATGAATCTTTTGTTGCAATTAATTTGGTTCTTGCAAAACATCTTTATTGCAAATGTGGGCAAGCCAAGATGATTACATATGAAGGGAAATATATATATATAATCATTTTCATGATTCACCAATCCCAAATATGTTAATCTAGCACTTTCTACTCTATGTCTCGCATATGCAATATTGATTGTTTCTTCAAATCATTTGCCTTTTGTGATACTTGTTATCTTTCTCGGAGCATTCCTTTTATCACCTTATCCCTTGTGGATATTTTGATGCTATGATGAGTGTGTGTTGGAAGTTCATCTATATCCCTTTAAGATAAAATTGAGCTTTGTGCTATGCTTTTAAGCAAAGATCTTTTGGTGTATTTATGACTTCGTCTTGGATATCATGACCTTTTCCCTTGTACCTATCTTGTGTGTACATGTTTATTGGTAGACCCATATCTTAGTGATTCGTGTCTACTTAGTAACTTATACACATGAGATTAGTTACATCTTTTATTGATATTCCAATTCTTTAGTGACCACCTCTTTTTGCTTTTGGTTATTTGGTGGTTTCTAAAAGGAACAAGCTTTATTTTTCTTGTGTTATGCTTTTTTCATTTCACTAAGCTTGTGGAGGTATTTGCTATATCTCTTTTGGTGTGTGGGTATGGAAAAGACACGATATGCACTATGTGCAACTCTTCTTGAAAGACTATGTTGATGCTATCATCCTTGTATTAGTCTCCTATAATGTCTTTCTATCTCACACCCATTATTTGATTTACCGCTCCTTGCTCTTGTTGCAAAACATTTTATTAGGTGAAAGTTGTTTTGCCTCCTTTATCATTTACATTCTCTTACATGAGCTTGTGTTCGAATTTATCTAGGAGAGAGTGAGGATTCCATGTTGTGCACACTATATTGAAATACAAATCCTATTTGTGCACGTACCTTGGGGAGTTCCCTCATGATATTTAGAACACTTTTCGGATCCTTCTGATTGCTTGCTTATTTCGTTGAACTATCTTTCCATTTGATATTTTTTTGCAATCTTTGGATCCTCTATATAGTTTGATCTCCCTCCATCTATTCGTCGTTGGATATGTGCATTTGATTTCACTCATATTATGAGAAATGCACACATTATGGGGGAGCTCTCACTATATTTGCCTTCTAAGTTTTTCTTCCCATTTCGGCAATCGATGCCAATGGGGGAGAAATTTAGAGGGTTTAAGGGAATATGGGTTTGTTCTCTTGCATCCTTACTCTTTGTGTTGCATGGTTGCTTAAATTCATTATATAAACCCTCGTAAAAGGGATTGTCATCAATTACCAAAATGGGGGAGATTGAAAGCGCATGGTTGCCCCCATGCGTGGTTTTGCTAATTAATGACAATCCTTATGGACTAATGTTTACATTGAGATATTCTTATAGATCTTGTCCATGGGAAATTATAGGAGTTCATGTGTTGGACTCTTCAAGATGACTTAATAACCAATGCTCTATTCAAAGGGTTTATATGAAGAATGGTCATGTGTAGAGTTGAGCTCATTGCAAGTATGGCTTGTAATAGAAGATTGAGTGAACAATCATGTTTAACCCCAAGCCATCATACATATCAAGAGAAGAAGATGAAGTGCAAGCTCAATAAGATGTATCTCGGAAGATATCTTTTTGATTGAAGCTTGCAAAGGAGACATGAAGACGAAGCTTAGCGAGGCCCTCCCATAATGGAGTATGGGGGAGCATTTGGAGAAGTCTTCATCAAGCATGTGCTAGAAAGCACAAACAAGAAAGGTGTTTCAACCTGAGAGATTCAAGATCGTCATCATCTAGCTCAAGTGGAATGCTCATGGCAAAGGTATGATCTTGATAGGGCTATAGGTTAGATAGGCGTACTATCAAGAGGGGCTCTCGAGTGAGTAACTTGATCGCATCTTTGTGGAGAGCTCAAACCTTTGCATGCTTGGCATATCATCTTTCTTGGTTCTTATTTGGTTTTTCTCCGTGTTGAGTTTTGGTGCTTGTCGTGATCTTCATGACAAGACCAAGTCATTCGAAAATGGTTTTACTTTGGAAAACTTGTTGCCTTTTATCCATGTGAGTATTTAGAGCTTGGTTTATCTCCATACTAAGCTCTAGTTCATCAAAAACAGATTTCGTATGAATATCTTGTTGCGTTTTTGATGAAGGAGTTTTTACTGGTTTGCATTGTTTAGGAAAGTTCGACCTTTCCCCATTTGGTTTTATCCTCACATTATGGACTGTGATGTTTCCATGCACATTCAAGTAGAGCTCGTTGTAACGATTCCAACGAGCCAAAAATCATCGAAAACGGAGTCCGGATGGAAAAGATATTGACGTTTTCGTTTATCAGTTTCTGCTGTTTTTTGCTGTAGCGGTAGTACCGCCGCGGTACCACCCGAGGTACCGCCGGAGCTAACAAAGAGCTGTTTTCGGCGGTACCGGGAGCGGTAGTTCCGCCGGGGCGGTAGTACCGCTGCCCGGGGCGGTAGTACCGCTACGGAAGCCTGTTTTCAGCCCGTTTTGATGCCCTAACTCCCTAGGGGGGCGGTAGTACCGCTAGGGCCAGCGGTAGTACCGCTACGGCGCGAATCTGCACCCAACGGTTGGAATTTGGGTTGACCTATTTAAGGGGCCTTCTTCCCCAATGGTTCCCCAACCTTTCTAGCAAGTTTTGACCTCCATTGTTGACCTTCTTGAGCTTGCTATCTCTCCATCCCTCCAATGATTCTTGCTAATTCTTGAGGGAAAAGAGAGAGGAGATCTAGATCCACCTTTGCACCAATCAATCTCTCCTCTAAGTGAGGGGAACCTAGTGGATTTAGATCTTGGAGTTACTTTGTGGTTCTTCTCCTTTGTTCTTCCTCTCTTCTCCCCCCATAAGCATTAGTTGCCTTTGGTGGGATTTGAGAGTGAAGGATTTGACTCCTTTGTGGATTCCTTGTTCTTCCTCTCTTCTCCCCCCATAAGCATTAGTTGCTTTTGGTGGTATTTGAGAGTGAAGGATTTAAGCACTTGTGCTCTTGCCTTTTGCATTTGGTGCATCGGTGTGCTCTCCACGAGGATTCGTGGAAGTTGAAAGTTTGTGAGCTTGTTACTCTTGGGTCCTTGGACCCTAGACGCCTTTGTGGTGGTTGGATCCTTGTGTGGTCACTTGAAGCCGTTCGGGAGCCCCCAATCCCATTGTGGGTTGTGCCCCGGATTGTTGTTGGAGGCCGTTCGGGAGCCCCCAATCCCATTGTGGGTTGTGCCCCGGATTGTTGTTGAAAGGCTCCGGATTCCGCCTCGAAGGAATTCCGATAGTGGAAGGTGAACCAAGCCTTTGTGGTGCGGTTCATCGGGGAAGAAGGTGAAACCTTCTTGTTGTTGAACCGTTGTGTCGGTTCACACCTCTCCAACGAGACGTACTCCCTTAACAAGGAGGAACTCGGGAATACATCCTCGTCTCCGCGTGCCTCGGTTATTTCTATACCCGAGCTTTTACTTATGCACTTTGCATTGTGATAGCCTTCGTGCTTGAAGTATTCTATTGCTATCACCTTGTTGTTTATCTTGCTTAGCATAAGTTGTTGGTGCACATAGGTGAGCCAAGTTTATTTAGGTTGTCGGCTTGTTATTTTAAACACCTAGTTTTATTCCGCAATTATCAAGCCTAAACCAGAAAAGTTTTAAACCGCCTATTCACCCCCCCCTCTAGGCGACATCATTGTCCTTTCACTATGTCGTCGAAATGACCATAACTTGGTCATTTGGCTTGAAACTTCTATATGTTCATACATGATAGACCTTTTTGTGAAGACTTTTTTTGCAAATGTTGTCAAAATTCAAGTTTATCATTTTTCATAGCAACTAGTTCACAAATAAGGAGCCCATGCCAAAGAATTTGATTTTTTGAGGTGTTTATCACTTTATTACATTTTTTCTTAAAAACGAACAAAACGGTCGCTACGACTAATCATCAGAAGAGGTGATATTTTCTAGAACTATCAATGTTTCTGTGATATAACCACTAGTTGTGTACCTTAAAATAATTTTTCCAAAACTTTCAGACCAAACTATCAAACAGTTGTAGTTCAAATTTGAATTACTTTCGATAAATAACTATAAACTCAATTAAGTAGGGGAAATTAGTTAGAATTCAAAGAAAAAACTCATACTTGGGTATCATCCATCATATGTGCACCACTCTTAGTGAAAAATAGTTGGGTGCCATTTGGAATCATATTTTCTCTACTTACTTCACAAAAACCTCATTTTTTGCACATAAAAATAGGAAAATGATATTTATGAAAATAATTAGAAGAATCCCTTTGGTAAGATTGTTTAATGTACCAATATGCACCTATATGTGGAGTATGAGATCTTTATCACAAACTATGTCGTCGAAATGACCATAACTTGGTCATTTGGCTTGAAACTTCTAGATGTTCATACATGATAGACCTTTTTGTGAATACTTTTTTTGCAAATGTTGTCAAAAATCAAGTTTATCATTTTTCATAGCAACTAGTACACAAATAAGGATCCCATGCCAAAGGATTTGATTTTTTTAGGTGTTTATCACTTTATTACATTTTTTCTTAAAAACGATCAAAACGGTCGCTACGACTAATCATCGGAAGAGGTGATATTTTCTAGAACTATCAATCTTTCTGTGATATAACCACTAGTTGTGTACCTTCAAATGATTTTTCCAAAAGTTTCAGACCAAACTATCAAACAGTTGTAGTTCAAATTTAAATTACTTTCGATAAATCAACATTAACTTAGTTAAGTAGGGGAAATTAGTTAGAATTCAAAGAAAAAACTCATACTTGAGGATCATCCATCATATGTGCACCACTCTTAGTAAAAAATAGTTGGGTGCCATTTGGAATCATATTTTCTGTACTTACTTCACAAAAAACCTCATTTTTTGCACTTAAAAAAGGAAAATGATATTTATAAAAATAACTAGAAGAATCCCTCTGGTAAGATTGTTTAATATATAAATATGCATCTATGTGTGGAGTATGAGATCTTTATCACAAACTATGTCGTCGAAATGACCATAACTTGGTCATTTGGCTTGAAACTTCTATATGTTCATACATGATAGACCTTTTTGTGAAGACTTTTTTTGCAAATGTTGTCAAAAATCAAGTTTATCATTTTTCATAGGAACTAGTTGACAAATAAGGATCCCATGCCAAAGGATTTGATTTTTTGAGGTGTTTATCACTTTATTACATTTTTCTTAAAAACGATCAAAACGGTCGCTACGACTAATCATCGGAAGAGGTGATATTTTCTAGAACTATCAATGTTTCTGTGATATAACCACTAGTTGTGTAACTTAAAATGATTTTTCCAAAAGTTTCAGACCAAACTATTAAATAGTTGTATTTCAAATTTGAATTACTTTCGATAAATCAACATTAAATCAATTAAGTAGGGGCAATTAGTTAGAATTCAAAGAAAAAACTCATACTTGGGGACCATCCATAATATGTGCACCACTCTTAGTGAAAAATAGTTGGGTGCAATTTGGAATCATATTTTCTGTACTTACTTCACAAAAAACCTCATTTTTTGCACTTAAAAAAAGGAAAATGATATTTATGAAAATAATTAGAAGAATCCCTTTGGTAAGATTGTTTAATATACCAATATGCACCTATATGTGGAGTATGAGATCTTTATCACAAACTATTTCGTCGAAATGACCATAACTTGGTCATTTGGCTTGAAACTTCTAGATGTTCATACATGATAGACCTTTTTGTGAAAACTTTTTTTTGCAAATGTTGTCAAAATTCAAGTTTATCATTTTTCATAGCAACTAGTTCACAAATAAGGAGCCCATGCCAAAGAATTTGATTTTTTGAGGTGTTTATCACTTTATTACATTTTTTCTTAAAAACGAACAAAACGGTCGCTACGACTAATCATCAGAAGAGGTGATATTTTCTAGAACTATCAATGTTTCTGTGATATAACCACTAGTTGTGTACCTTAAAATAATTTTTCCAAAACTTTCAGACCAAACTATCAAACAGTTGTAGTTCAAATTTGAATTACTTTCGATAAATAACTATAAACTCAATTAAGTAGGGGAAATTAGTTAGAATTCAAAGAAAAAACTCATACTTGGGTATCATCCATCATATGTGCACCACTCTTAGTGAAAAATAGTTGGGTGCCATTTGGAATCATATTTTCTCTACTTACTTCACAAAAAACCTCATTTTTTGCACATAAAAATAGGAAAATGATATTTATGAAAATAATTAGAAGAATCCCTTTGGTAAGATTGTTTAATGTACCAATATGCACCTATATGTGGAGTATGAGATCTTTATCACAAACTATGTCGTCGAAATGACCATAACTTGGCCATTTGGCTTGAAACTTCTAGATGTTCATACATGATAGACCTTTTTGTGAATACTTTTTTTGCAAATGTTGTCAAAAATCAAGTTTATCATTTTTCATAGCAACTAGTACACAAATAAGGATCCCATGCCAAAGGATTTGATTTTTTGAGGTGTTTATCACTTTATTACATTTTTTCTTAAAAACGATCAAAACGGTCGCTACGACTAATCATCGGAAGAGGTGATATTTTCTAGAACTATCAATGTTTCTGTGATATAACCACTAGTTGTGTACCTTCAAATGATTTTTCCAAAAGTTTCAGACCAAACTATCAAACAGTTGTAGTTCAAATTTAAATTACTTTCGATAAATCAACATTAACTTAGTTAAGTAGGGGAAATTAGTTAGAATTCAAAGAAAAAACTCATACTTGAGGATCATCCATCATATGTGCACCACTCTTAGTAAAAAATAGTTGGGTGCCATTTGGAATCATATTTTCTGTACTTACTTCACAAAAAACCTCATTTTTTGCACTTAAAAAAGGAAAATGATATTTATAAAAAATAACTAGAAGAATCCCTCTGGTAAGATTGTTTAATATATAAATATGCATCTATGTGTGGAGTATGAGATCTTTATCACAAACTATGTCGTCGAAATGACCATAACTTGGTCATTTGGCTTGAAACTTCTATATGTTCATACATGATAGACCTTTTTGTGAAGACTTTTTTTGCAAATGTTGTCAAAAATCAAGTTTATCATTTTTCATAGTAACTAGTTGACAAATAAGGATCCCATGCCAAAGGATTTGATTTTTTGAGGTGTTTATCACTTTATTACATTTTTCTTAAAAACGATCAAAACGGTCGCTACGACTAATCATCGGAAGAGGTGATATTTTCTAGAACTATCAATGTTTCTGTGATATAACCACTAGTTGTGTAACTTAAAATGATTTTTCCAAAATTTTCATACCAAACTATTAAATAGTTGTATTTCAAATTTGAATTACTTTCGATAAATCAACATTAAATCAATTAAGTAGGGGCAATTAGTTAGAATTCAAATAAAAAACTCATACTTGGGGACCATCCATAATATGTGCACCACTCTTAGTGAAAAATAGTTGGGTGCAATTTGGAATCATATTTTCTGTACTTACTTCACAAAAAACCTCATTTTTTGCACTTAAAAAAAGGAAAATGATATTTATGAAAATAATTAGAAGAATCCCTTTGGTAAGATTGTTTAATATACCAATATGCACCTATATGTGGAGTATGAGATCTTTATCACAAACTATGTCGTCGAAATGACCATAACTTGGTCATTTGGCTTGAAACTTCTAGATGTTCATACATGATAGACCTTTTTGTGAGGACTTTTTTTTTCGAATGTTGTAAAAAATCAAGTTTATCATTTTTCATAGAAACTAGTACATAAATAAGGATCCCATGCCAAAGGATTTGATTTTTTGAGGTGTTTATCACTTTATTACATTTTTTCTTAAAAACGGTCAAAACGGTCGCTACGACTAATCATCGGAAGAGGTGATATTTTATAGAACTATCAATGTTTATGTGATATAACCACTAGTTGTGTACCTTAAAATGATTTTTCCAAAAGTTTCAGACCAAACTATCAAACAGTTGTAGATCAAATTTGAATTGCTTTAGATAAATCAACATTAATTCAATTAAGTAGGGGAAATTAGTTAGAATTGAAAGAAAAAACTCATACTTGGGTATCATCCATCATATGTGCACCACTCTTAGTGAAAAATAGTTGGGTGCCATTTGGAATCATATTTTCTGTACTTACTTCACAAAAAACCTCATTTGTTGCACTTAAAAATGGAAACTGATATTTATTAAAATAATTAGAACAATCCCTTTCGTAAGATTGTTTATATACCAATATGCACCTATGTGTGGAGTATTAGATCTTTATCACAAACTATGTCGTCGAAATGACCATAACTTGGTCATTTGGCTTGAAACTTCTATATGTTCATACATGATAGACCTTTTTGTGAAGACTTTTTTTGCAAATGTTGTCAAAAATCAAGTTTATCATTTTTCATAGCAACTAGTTCACAAATAAGGAGCCCATGCCAAAGGATTTGATTTTTTGAGGTGTTTATCGCTTTATTACATTTTTTCTTAAAAACGATCAAAACGGTCGCTACGACTAATCATCGGAAGAGCTGATATTTTATAGAACTATCAATGTTTATGTGATATAACCACTAGTTTTGTACCTTAAAATGATTTTTCCAAAACTTTCAGACCAAACTATCAAACAGTTGTAGTTCAAATTTGAATTACTTTCGATAAATCAACATTAACTCAATTAAGTAGGGGAAATTAGTTAGAATTCAAAGAAAAAACTCATACTTGGGGATCATCCATCATATGTGCACCACTCTTAGTGAAAAATAGTTGGGTGCAATTTGGAATCATATTTTCTGTACTTACTTCACAAAAAACCTCATTTTTTGCACTTAAAAAAGGAAAATTATATTTATGAAAATAATTAGAAGAATCCCTTTGGTAAGATTGTTTAATATACCAATATGCACCTATGTGTGGAGTATGAGATCTTTATCACAAACTATGTCGTCGAAATGACCATAACTTGGTCATTTGGCTTGAAACTTCTAGATGTTCATACATGATAGACCTTTTTGTGAGGACTTTTTTTCTTCCAATGTTGTCAAAAATCAAGTTTATCATTTTTCATAGAAACTAGTACACAAATAAGGATCCCATGCCAAAGGATTTGATTTTTTGAGGTGTTTATCACTTTATTACATTTTTTCTTAAAAACGGTCAAAACGGTCGCTACGACTAATCATCGGAAGAGGTGATATTTTATAGAACTATCAATGTTTATGTGATATAACCACTAGTTGTGTACCTTAAAATGATTTTTCCAAAAGTTTCAGACCAAACTATCAAACAGTTGTAGATCAAATTTGAATTGCTTTAGATAAATCAACATTAACTCAATTAAGTAGGGGAAATTAGTTAGAATTGAAAAAAAAAACTCATACTTGGGGATCATCCATCATATGTGCACCACTCTTAGTGAAAAATAATAGGGTGCCATTTGGAATCATATTTTCTGTACTTACTTCACAAAAAACCTCATTTGTTGCACTTAAAAATGGAAACTGATATTTATTAAAATAACTAGAAGAATCCCTTTCGTAAGATTGTTTATATACCAATATGCACCTATGTGTGGAGTATGAGATCTTTATCACAAACTATGTCGTCGAAATGACCATAACTTGGTAATTTGGCTTGAAACTTCTATATGTCCATACATGATAGACCTTTTTGTGAAGACTTTTTTTGCAAATGTTGTCAAAAATCAAGTTTATCATTTTTCATAGCATCTAGTTCACAAATAAGGAGCCTATGCCAAAGGATTTGATTTTTTGAGGTGTTTATCGCTTTATTACATTTTTTCTTAAAAACGATCAAAACGGTCGCTACGACTAATCATCGGAAGAGGTGATATTTTCTAGAACTATCAATGTTTCTGTGATATAACCACTAGTTGTGTAACTTAAAATGATTTTTCCAAAATTTTCATACCAAACTATTAAATAGTTGTATTTCAAATTTGAATTACTTTCGATAAATCAACATTAAATCAATTAAGTAGGGGCAATTAGTTAGAATTCAAAGAAAAAACTCATACTTGGGGACCATCCATAATATGTGCACCACTCTTAGTGAAAAATAGTTGGGTGCAATTTGGAATCATATTTTCTGTACTTACTTCACAAAAAACCTCATTTTTTGCACTTAAAAAAAGGAAAATGATATTTATGAAAATAATTAGAAGAATCCCTTTGGTAAGATTGTTTAATATACCAATATGCACCTATATGTGGAGTATGAGATCTTTATCACAAACTATGTCGTCGAAATGACCATAACTTGGTCATTTGGCTTGAAGCTTCTAGATGTTCATACATGATAGACCTTTTTGTGAGGACTTTTTTTTTCGAATGTTGTAAAAAATCAAGTTTATCATTTTTCATAGAAACTAGTACACAAATAAGGATCCCATGCCAAAGGATTTGATTTTTTGAGGTGTTTATCACTTTATTACATTTTTTCTTAAAAACGGTCAAAACGGTCGCTACGACTAATCATCGGAAGAGGTGATATTTTATAGAACTATCAATGTTTATGTGATATAACCACTAGTTGTGTACCTTAAAATGATTTTTCCAAAAGTTTCAGACCAAACTATCAAACAGCTGTAGATCAAATTTGAATTGCTTTAGATAAATCAACATTAACTCAATTAAGTAGGGGAAATTAGTTAGAATTGAAAGAAAAAACTCATACTTGGGGATCATCCATCATATGTACACCACTCTTAGTGAAAAATAGTTGGGTGCCATTTGGAATCATATTTTCTGTACTTACTTCACAAAAAACCTCATTTGTTGCACTTAAAAATGGAAAATGATATTTATTAAAATAATTAGAAGAATCCCTTTCGTAAGATTGTTTATATACCAATATGCACCTATGTGTGGAGTATGAGATCTTTATCACAAACTATGTCGTCGAAATGACCATAACTTGGTCATTTGGCTTGAAACTTCTATATGTTCATACATGATAGACCTTTTTGTGAAGACTTTTTTGTGCAAATGATGTCAAAAATCAAGTTTATCATTTTTCATAGCAACTAGTTCACAAATAAGGAGCCCATGGCAAAGGATTTGATTTTTTGAGGTGTTTATCGCTTTATTACATTTTTTCTTAAAAACGATCAAAACGGTCGCTACGACTAATCATCGGAAGAGGTGATATTTTCTAGAACTATCAATGTTTATGTGATATAACCACTAGTTTTGTACCTTAAAATCATTTTTCCAAAACTTTCAGACCAAACTATCAAACAGTTGTAGTTCAAATTTGAATTACTTTCGATAAATCAACATTAACTCAATTAAGTAGGGGAAATTAGTTAGAATTCAAATAAAAAACTCATACTTGGGGATCATCCATCATATGTGCACCACTCTTAGTGAAAAATAGTTGGGTGCCATTTGGAATCATATTTTCTGTACTTACTTCACAAAAAAACTCATTTTTTGCACTTAAAAAAGGAAAATTATATTTATGAAAATAATTAGAAGAATCCCTTTGGTAAGATTGTTTAATATACCAATATGCACCTATGTGTGGAGTATGAGATCTTTATCACAAACTATGTCGTCGAAATGACCATAACTTGGTCATTTGGCTTGAAAGTTCTAGATGTTCATACATGATAGACCTTTTTGTGAGGACTTTTTTTTTCAAATGTTGTCAAAAATCAAGTTTATCATTTTTCATAGAAACTAGTACACAAATAAGGATCCCATGCCAAAGGATTTGATTTTTTGAGGTGTTTATCACTTTATTACATTTTTTCTTAAAAACGGTAAAACGGTCGCTACGACTAATCATCGGAAGAGGTGATATTTTATAGAACTATCAATGTTTATGTGATATAACCACTAGTTGTGTACCTTAAAATGATTTTTCCAAAAGTTTCAGACCAAACTATCAAACAGTTGTAGATCAAATTTGAATTACTTTAGATAAATCAACATTAACTCAATTAAGTAGGGGAAATTAGTTAGAATTGAAAGAAAAAACTCATACTTGGGGATCATCCATCATATGTGCACCACTCTTAGTGAAAAATAGTTGGGTGCCATTTGGAATCATATTTTCTGTACTTACTTCACAAAAAACCTCATTTGTTGCACTTAAAAATGGAAAATGATATTTATTAAAATAATTAGAAGAATCCCTTTCGTAAGATTGTTTATATACCAATATGCACCTATGTGTGGAGTATGAGATCTTTATCACAAACTATGTCGTCGAAATGACCATAACTTGGTCATTTGGCTTGAAACTTCTATATGTTCATACATGATAGACCTTTTTGTGAAGACTTTTTTGTGCAAATGATGTCAAAAATCAAGTTTATCATTTTTCATAGCA
This sequence comes from Poa annua, assembly GCA_026929855.1. NCBI lineage: Eukaryota > Viridiplantae > Streptophyta > Magnoliopsida > Poales > Poaceae > Poa > Poa annua. The sequence continues at coordinate 20,785,052 of CM049432.1, read as the reverse complement.
ACTAGTTCACAAATAAGGAGCCCATGGCAAAGGATTTGATTTTTTGAGGTGTTTATCGCTTTATTACATTTTTTCTTAAAAACGATCAAAACGGTCGCTACGACTAATCATCGGAAGAGGTGATATTTTATAGAACTATCAATGTTTATGTGATATAACCACTAGTTTTGTACCTTAAAATGAGTTTTCCAAAACTTTCAGACCAAACTATCAAACAGTTGTAGTTCAAATTTGAATTACTTTCGATAAATCAACATTAACTCAATTAAGTAGGGGAAATTAGTTAGAATTCAAATAAAAAACTCATACTTGGGGATCATCCATCATATGTGCACCACTCTTAGTGAAAAATAGTTGGGTGCCATTTGGAATCATATTTTCTGTACTTACTTCACAAAAAAACTCATTTTTTGCACTTAAAAAAGGAAAATTATATTTATGAAAATAATTAGAAGAATCCCTTTGGTAAGATTGTTTAATATACCAATATGCACCTATGTGTGGAGTATGAGATCTTTATCACAAACTATGTCGTCGAAATGACCATAACTTGGTCATTTGGCTTGAAACTTCTATATGTTCATACATGATAGACCTTTTTGTGAAGACTTTTTTGTGCAAATGATGTCAAAAATCAAGTTTATCATTTTTCATAGCAACTAGTTCACAAATAAGGAGCCCATGGCAAAGGATTTGATTTTTTGAGGTGTTTATCGCTTTATTACATTTTTTCTTAAAAACGATCAAAACGGTCGCTACGACTAATCATCGGAAGAGGTGATATTTTCTAGAACTATCAATGTTTATGTGATATAACCACTAGTTTTGTACCTTAAAATGAGTTTTCCAAAACTTTCAGACCAAACTATCAAACAGTTGTAGTTAAAATTTGAATTACTTTCGATAAATCAACATTAACTCAATTAAGTAGGGGAAATTAGTTAGAATTCAAATAAAAAACTCATACTTGGGGATCATCCATCATATGTGCACCACTCTTAGTGAAAAATAGTTGGGTGCCATTTGGAATCATATTTTCTGTACTTACTTCACAAAAAACCTCATTTTTTGCACTTAAAAAAGGAAAATTATATTTATGAAAATAATTAGAAGAATCCCTTTGGTAAGATTGTTTAATATCAACCAATATGCACCTATGTGTGGAGTATGAGATCTTTATCACAAACTATGTCGTCGAAATGACCATAACTTGGTCATTTGGCTTGAAAGTTCTAGATGTTCATACATGATAGACCTTTTTGTGAGGACTTTTTTTTTCAAATGTTGTCAAAAATCAAGTTTATCATTTTTCATAGCAACTAGTACACAAATAAGGAGCCCATGGCAAAGGATTTGATTTTTTGAGGTGTTTATCGCTTTATTACATTTTTTCTTAAAAACGATCAAAACGGTCGCTACGACTAATCATCGGAAGAGGTGATATTTTCTAGAACTATCAATGTTTATGTGATATAACCACTAGTTTTGTACCTTAAAATGAGTTTTCCAAAACTTTCAGACCAAACTATCAAACAGTTGTAGTTAAAATTTGAATTACTTTCGATAAATCAACATTAACTCAATTAAGTAGGGGAAATTAGTTAGAATTCAAATAAAAAACTCATACTTGGGGATCATCCATCATATGTGCACCACTCTTAGTGAAAAATAGTTGGGTGCCATTTGGAATCATATTTTCTGTACTTACTTCACAAAAAACCTCATTTTTTGCACTTAAAAAAGGAAAATTATATTTATGAAAATAATTAGAAGAATCCCTTTGGTAAGATTGTTTAATATCAACCAATATGCACCTATGTGTGGAGTATGAGATCTTTATCACAAACTATGTCGTCGAAATGACCATAACTTGGTCATTTGGCTTGAAAGTTCTAGATGTTCATACATGATAGACCTTTTTGTGAGGACTTTTTTTTTCAAATGTTGTCAAAAATCAAGTTTATCATTTTTCATAGAAACTAGTACACAAATAAGGATCCCATGCCAAAGGATTTGATTTTTTGAGGTGTTTATCACTTTATTACATTTTTTCTTAAAAACGGTAAAACGGTCGCTACGACTAATCATCGGAAGAGGTGATATTTTATAGAACTATCAATGTTTATGTGATATAACCACTAGTTGTGTACCTTAAAATGATTTTTCCAAAAGTTTCAGACCAAACTATCAAACAGTTGTAGATCAAATTTGAATTACTTTAGATAAATCAACATTAACTCAATTAAGTAGGGGAAATTAGTTAGAATTGAAAGAAAAAACTCATACTTGGGGATCATCCATCATATGTGCACCACTCTTAGTGAAAAATAGTTGGGTGCCATTTGGAATCATATTTTCTGTACTTACTTCACAAAAAACCTCATTTGTTGCACTTAAAAATGGAAAATGATATTTATTAAAATAATTAGAAGAATCCCTTTCGTAAGATTGTTTATATACCAATATGCACCTATGTGTGGAGTATGAGATCTTTATCACAAACTATGTCGTCGAAATGACCATAACTTGGTCATTTGGCTTGAAACTTCTATATGTTCATACATGATAGACCTTTTTGTGAAGACTTTTTTGTGCAAATGATGTCAAAAATCAAGTTTATCATTTTTCATAGCAACTAGTTCACAAATAAGGAGCCCATGGCAAAGGATTTGATTTTTTGAGGTGTTTATCGCTTTATTACATTTTTTCTTAAAAACGATCAAAACGGTCGCTACGACTAATCATCGGAAGAGGTGATATTTTATAGAACTATCAATGTTTATGTGATATAACCACTAGTTTTGTACCTTAAAATGAGTTTTCCAAAACTTTCAGACCAAACTATCAAACAGTTGTAGTTCAAATTTGAATTACTTTCGATAAATCAACATTAACTCAATTAAGTAGGGGAAATTAGTTAGAATTCAAATAAAAAACTCATACTTGGGGATCATCCATCATATGTGCACCACTCTTAGTGAAAAATAGTTGGGTGCCATTTGGAATCATATTTTCTGTACTTACTTCACAAAAAAACTCATTTTTTGCACTTAAAAAAGGAAAATTATATTTATGAAAATAATTAGAAGAATCCCTTTGGTAAGATTGTTTAATATCAACCAATATGCACCTATGTGTGGAGTATGAGATCTTTATCACAAACTATGTCGTCGAAATGACCATAACTTGGTCATTTGGCTTGAAAGTTCTAGATGTTCATACATGATAGACCTTTTTGTGAGGACTTTTTTTTTCAAATGTTGTCAAAAATCAAGTTTATCATTTTTCATAGAAACTAGTACACAAATAAGGATCCCATGCCAAAGGATTTGATTTTTTGAGGTGTTTATCACTTTATTACATTTTTTCTTAAAAACGGTAAAACGGTCGCTACGACTAATCATCGGAAGAGGTGATATTTTATAGAACTATCAATGTTTATGTGATATAACCACTAGTTGTGTACCTTAAAATGATTTTTCCAAAAGTTTCAGACCAAACTATCAAACAGTTGTAGATCAAATTTGAATTACTTTAGATAAATCAACATTAACTCAATTAAGTAGGGGAAATTAGTTAGAATTGAAAGAAAAAACTCATACTTGGGGATCATCCATCATATGTACACCACTCTTAGTGAAAAATAGTTGGGTGCCATTTGGAATCATATTTTCTGTACTTACTTCACAAAAAACCTCATTTGTTGCACTTAAAAATGGAAAATGATATTTATTAAAATAATTAGAAGAATCCCTTTCGTAAGATTGTTTATATACCAATATGCACCTATGTGTGGAGTATGAGATCTTTATCACAAACTATGTCGTCGAAATGACCATAACTTGGTCATTTGGCTTGAAACTTCTATATGTTCATACATGATAGACCTTTTTGTGAAGACTTTTTTGTGCAAATGATGTCAAAAATCAAGTTTATC